>CM042479.1:44132034-45332034 GCA_023621385.1 Quercus gilva | reverse complement strand
GCAATGATGCTCCATGAGAGAGTGCTTGAATTTGTGTGTGTTTCTGTTCCTAAAAATGTTATTCTTTACGTACTCTTTCTTTACACTACTCCTATAAACAACGTTATTTAAATTACTTAATTTGTACTTAATCCCAAAAGTAAAAAGGTTCATTAATTCATTATCACGTGCCTTAGTTTCAGGTTTGGTGCACCTGCCACTCATAGAAGAGTATACCGTTCCTGGGGGATGAGCTGGCACTATATTATTGGATCGTGATAGACACGTAGGTATAGAAGCGTGGATGGTTTTTGTAAAAGTTAAAATTCTCCTCACTGTTTGATGATGAAAACCATGCACTCTAACACACCGGTCCCCTGCTTTGTACTCATGTTGGATTTTCTCATTTTTCCCTTTTTCTCGTCAATTTATCATCTCGCTTTAGGACTAATAGTACTATTTTTTTTTTTTCGTAATGCTAAGAAACTAGTATCAGTTATGTAATATTAGCAGTAGGAAACAAGAAATTTCATTAGATTTTATATCGCTTTTTGTGTGGAGGAATTTGCTAATCCAAAGGTTTTTTTTTTTTTTTTACTATATATATTCAAGAAAGATTTCATAACAATAACTATTTAGGTTTTTATTAGTTCGCATTTAAACCCACTACAAACATATTACTATATTATCAACCATCAATTATGGATCATCTCGATTGTTTTTTTTTTTTTTTTTTTGAAGAAGAAGAAGAAGATCATCATCTCGATTGTTGTAAAATATTGTGTGAATGGTAAAATTTAGATGCAACATGTTAGGTTTCTCGATTAAATCCAAACACATGATTGTATTGATCCAATAAAAGATAAATAATTTTTTTTTTAAGAACAATTAAATACAAACTATGTTTTTTATTAATTGAGGAATCTAATATAGTGCAGCAAAGTATGTTTTTATTTAATTGAAAAATCTGATATAGTGCAGCAAAGAAACTATATCTTAGTTGTAGGGACATGTTTTGCAACCCAATCCCAAGATGTATGGGATCTTGGCCACGTGAACTCAGTACAATAAATTTGTAAAGAATGGGTTAAAAAACTAAACCCTAATGAATTTAACAACAGCTAGTATGGATTCAGGAGATGATCAAGCAAGAACAAAGCGCATAGGACTGAATGAATTTACTGTCCAAGGAGGCAAATCTTATTATAAATCAATAAAACTGATTACAAGTGCAACTTTGATTGTTACAATATTCTTTTTCTATTTTTCCGATCCCTTTCCTGTGGAGGGTCTCTTACATTATATAGATCCCCTTGGACTATCTTGATCCTACACCCTCTCTAATTTTTTGTGAGTTGTGGTAGTCAAGGCAGTATTGTTCAGGGGTCTTCTCCACATAAATGCGACCAGAGAAGTTGTTGCAGTGCATTTAATGCGATGGTAGAAGCTTTCCCTTAGATATTTTCGAGTTTCCTTCTTTCTCGTATGTTCATGAGACACGTACCTACCCCTGGAACTTCTTGGAGGGTCACTCTAATCGCTGAAGCACATACTTGAGCTGCATTCATCATATCCGAGAAAGAATTCCTCCTCGGACCACCTTCCATTCGTTCTTCACTCATGAGACTCTAAACTGGAATCTCTCATAACTATTTATTCCTCCTCGGACCAATCACGTTTTTTGTCAAGGCCCAAGGCCCAATATATGATTTGGGCCATTAACCTTACATTAGTCTTATCCTTGTGTGAACATTGTTGTGAGTCTTGTGACTAGAGTTATTGAGAAAGAAATAGGACCATGGTAAACCAGGGACCAAATACAACATATATTGGCTTTTTTTTTTTTTTTTTTTTTTAGAGAGAAATTCAACCTATGACGTCTACTCCTGATAATAGCTATTTATCATCAAACCAAGACACCATTAGTTTTTAGTGTAAATGATGATTAAATCTCAGATCTCTTATTTAACCATCAGAGACTTGACCAGTTGAGTTAACTGGAACCCACTATATTGGCTGTTAGTACTACTAGATGTGCAAAACAGCTGAAGATTGTTACCCTCATAAAGCTATAAGCCAGTTTTTTGCTTTTTAGTTTTTATGTACAATATTTTAATTTTTTTTTTTTTTTACGTTTTTTCACTTTTTTAGAGTATAAGTATATTTTAACACATTTTCAGCAAAAAGTTTAACCTGAAAAATTTGAAAAGTATATTTAGTTTTTTTTTTTTTTTTTTTTTTCAATTTTGATGAAAAATCCCCTTTTCTACCCCCCGAAAATAACGGCTTTATGAGGCAGTAGCTGATTTCATGTGGCCTTAATTAATAATCAGAAAGATAAGACTGCTGCCAGAGTTGGTTTGCCTTTCTGTCGTTTTTACTCAAAAAACAAAACAAAACAAAATAAAAATGTTGGTTTTGCCCTGCCGCCTTGCTAGCTTTTGAGGTTATTGAATGCAACCCATAGGCATTTTAGGTTGACTGTTGAGATAACGTGGAGCAAATGGCATGAGTGATGGTCCATCACGTACGATGGAGTTATAGGTCAGAGTTATTATCGTGAAAAATTTTGGTGGTTAATTAATGGTCTTAGCAAAATGGCAACCACATGATAACGCTCAGAGTCAGAGATGTTAGCTTCTTCATGCATGGCATGATGCTCAAATTTTGATATTTACATCACGCGTCGATCTTGATGCATGAAACAACTAGCTCGTAGTGTATATATGTTACTAAAATGAACAAATTGACAAATTTTCCTGGTTGGCAAGATTTTGACCTAATAAGCATTCAATGTCCACCTCTTTACCACCTAATCCAGAACCCAAACTGCCCTCATTATTGTATTGGATTGTTTAATTAAACTAACCTTTTCACGGAGTGGTTAAAAAAGTACTATTTGTGCTAAATTAGGATTCAAAAGTCTTTATAATTTAGTGGTAAGTATATATATATTCCAAAAATCTCTTTTAATGAGATATTAGAAATTGAAAGAAATTGGTTTATAATAAGAAAAGGCTGAGAACAACATAATATGGGGATGCATGGGGATGAAAAAGAAAGGTGAAAATGTGAAATGCAATTTTCACCAATAGTGCCGTACACAAAATGCAACAATGCCCATTAGCATAGATTATAAATACAATGATATTGCTTGTGAAGCTTGTCCATGCCGTACACAAAATTCAACAATGCCCATTACTAATGCCAGAATATCAACTACCCCCATTGGATGTAAAACTATATTCTTCAAGCTTTTACCTAAAACCATGTTTACATTAAGACGCAATAATTGATACATGGATCCATACTTCCCTCCCCCATAACGCACATTAATGCAGTTGGCTATTGTAAATGAATCCTGTTAATGAATACTTTTAGGGCAATTGTTAATAAACTATAATAGGAAAGTTTACACCACTTTTATGAGAAATATAAAAAATTATAAACAACATTTATTATTTTATCATTCTCCCAATAAAATGTTTCTAAAAATAACTCCTAAACCAATACCTTAAGACATTAGTTAACATTTCCCATTGTAAATTGAGAATGACAATGATGTACACCTCGTGAGAAGGTAGGAAGCTAGCACAAAGTAGGTGTGACAAAATCTAATATGTGTTAACCTTGACATGACTTGTTAATTAATTAAACGAGTTAAACATGTCGTGTCAGATTGACTTGTTTAATAGAGAAATCGTGTTAAGGTTGAGGAATCTGAACACATTTACTAAACAGGTCAAGTTTAGGTTAACTCATATAGCCGAATATACTCATGACTCGACACAATACAAAATCGACCCACTAACACAAATTGCCACCCCTAGCACGAAGTTTTTTTTTTTTTTTGGTAATGATTGAATTTGTTGCACACATGCTTGTACGTACACATAGGTATGCAAAAACTAAAATCGTTAGATGAAAACGCGATTTTCAACTTAAAATCATGTTTTCAACTCACAATTTTAGTTGCTTTTGTACATGTGTGTATTTGTGTGTAATTCCAAGTTGGTGTGTATAATTAACACTGCCTTTATTTTTGGGGGGAAGTAGTTCACAATTTTCTTCTCTTATTTTTTAATCTAACCAATTTCCTTCTTTATATTTGGAAAATGAGCAAATATCTCCAATTCAATAGATTTTTAGTTAAATCCAACGAAATCATAACGATTACAAATATAATATAAGAAAACAACAATGCAATTTTCAACTTTTTTTTGTGGTGTGTTTTTCCCTTTTATATATATATATATATATATATATATTGGAAAGTGGTGTCTCATCTTTGACTAGATTATCGCACTCCCTATTCATTAAACACTTTAAAATTCAATGAACAAATAGTGCGTATACTGAATTGAACCAAAAACTTTTTTTAAATTTATGTCAAGTTTAGACCACTGGTGGCTCTACTTGTACGTGAGGATGGTCCTAGGACCACCCTTACTTGTCAAAAAAAAAAATTATGCATATGCAAAAAATATATATATATATATATATATATAAATAATTATTTTAAAATAATATGTTCTGTGACCACCTTGACTTGAAAAAAAAAATGTATATATATACTTTAAAAAAAATATTATATACTAAATTAACCTATTTTGACCATCTTAATAAAAATGTTGAATACCTTTACTTGAGAATCATAAGAATTTGAGTTCAATAAATATAAGAATAATGTTATATCTACAAAATTTTCATAGTACTTTCACAATAAATCTTATGTGGTAAACTATTATTAATTCTAATTCGGGTTCAATATTGACATATTTTACCCATCAATAACAGACTAACAACGATCACTGTATTATTTTCATATCAACATTTTTAATTTGCATTTTATCTTTTATTAGTCTATTTTATTTCTAATGGCCTTACTTGCAAGATAAACAAAGAATACAGGTAACAGGGATAACCAGGTCAAATATCACGAGATGATAATACGGGGTCTTATCCAACTAATATGGTCCCCACGTAGGTAGACCACGTGCGTAGATGCATCAAAGTTCGTAGAGATCAGGAAAAAAGAAAAGAAAACTATAGTTCGAAACCCAGATTTTCTAGTCCTAAATTCTCTGTCTATGAGTGAGATAGAGAGAGAAGTTAGACTTGGTGGCTGTCAAAAACTCTCGGCGAAGGATCCAATGCGCATAAACCTCTAAATCTCTCTATTCATGAGCACAGTTAAAAACCGCTACCACTTCTTTCTCTCTCTCTGTCTCTCTCTCACCAAAAGTATAGCCAAAGAAGCTCCGCAGAAACAGAAAAAGATAGTGTTTTGATCATTATATTCCATTCCTTATGTATGTAGGATCTCTATAACAAGTACCCTTCTCTTCAAACCCTCTCACACACACACACTTGTTCTTTGTAGTTCTGTATAGTGTATATCTTGCATGTTCTCGGAATTCAAAGAAACATCATTGCTAAGTATGTCAAATTCAGAGATCTTTCTCATCAAAGACGATAAAGAAAGTGTTAAATTCAGCATTTTCGAGGAACCCACGTTGAGAAATGAAGATAAGTGTTATGCAGCCATGGCCTCAAACGTGCCCGAGCTTCATGAAGAAAAAGAAGAATATGAGATAGAAAAGAAAGAAGAAAAGCGCGAGGCTACGGTTCCTTCTGATGAATGTGAAAATGTAAGGCCATCTCTAGGTGAATTCAAGGTCGAAGAGGACGATGATGGTTTCAAAACTCCAACATCTTTGGATCACAAAGTCCCAGTGATCAAACAGTGCCCACCTGCTCCAAGAAAACCCAAGCCATCAATGAAAAGAAAAGCGTCACAAAATGTACGTACAAGTCTTCAACTTGATCTATCAAAAGAAGTCGAATCACTCTTTCCTCCCTCTCTTCTCTCTGATTTTCATTGCAAGATCAAGAAAGCTCGGCCTCAAACAGACGACGAAGAGGGACTTAAGTTATAATTATTTGGTAAGAGATCAACTTTGCACAATGAGGCTCTACCCCCATGAATGATAATCGTGCAATTGAGATTGATTTTGGTTCTATATTCACTCTTTTTTCCTCTTTGTAATTTCTTCTTCTTCTGTTTTTTTAATTCTTTCTGGGTTTAGATCTTGATTTGGTGGGATTGTTCTATGACCCAGATGATGGTGTAAAGTTAAAGTTAGTTTGCGAAAGATGATCAACGATGAAGTACAGACCAAGAAAAAAGAGTTGTGATGTAGAATTCCTACTTTACTGCACCCTTGGGTTCTTTTGTACTCAAGGTGTTATGCTGTTCTAAAAAGAGAGAACTTATTCTTTGAGATTGAATAAAAATTATGCTTCTATCTTTTATGCACTCAAGATTTGAAAGCATTTTCTTTCTCAAAGATTCTTTCTTTCATTTTACGCTTAGGCAAATTCAAATAAGGTTCCATGAGATCCTAGGAAGAAGCCAAGAAGGTAAGCTTTGCACATCGTCATTTTTATTTTTATTTTTTTATATAATGGTAGAGTATCTTCATAATTTGGATACTCTAATAGGCAAAAGACTAATTCATCCCTTACTGCAATGCCATTTGTTCTGCAACATAAGGTGACCATACATTTTAATTAGTGCTTCTGATTATTACGGCTTGGTTTAACAAATGGGATGCGCTCAAATCCCTAGCTAGCCTCTTCTTGTGCTTATAGAATTTCTCTTCTATGTGTATATTATATAGATCAAGCTTTGATTTTCGAGAGAGCCAAACATCCTCCATGATGATACTCAAATATTGTGAAAATTACCGAATTGTAAATGAATATTTATGCGCACATCCCCATTATCTAAGAATTTTTTACTAGTTCCAATTCATCAATCAGATACCTAGTAAATTAATACTTAATGGGTGAGAGGTTATAATCCATATTAGTAGTTTCTTATATGTATACACACAAACTGAGAATGTAACAAATCATAACCAGCTAAGATTCATCAATTTTAGAAAGGATGCATGGCAATGTGCATTACTTTCATACCCTCCAAAGTATTGATGCTTCCACATCACTCCTATTTACATAGTGGCATCCACCTGTGGGCCCCATCATGTGAAAGGGATAGTGTGAAAGCAACAAATGTCTGGTATGAAAATAACAATTACCTGATCAGAAAACGAACTTAAGCCTCAAATGATAGTATGCCACTCCTGTTCACTTGACAAGTAAACATCAATGTCGGCCAAAACCTTAAATTATGTATGCCTATCTATTCAATTGTATCTTATTGTGATTTTCTTTTTCTTTTTTTGATGGGGTATGATCTTATTGTGATTTTGTTTGCATATATAAACATGAACACGTACATATAATTTGGATATGTGTTTTAAGTATTATTATTCCTATAACAAAGAAATTGGAATGACTTTTTTTTTTTTTTTTAAAAGAGTTTTAACCTATGACATTCATTATGGATAATAACTTTTTATTGTCAGACCAAGACACTAATCAGTTTTCAGTGTAGGAGGAGATTGAATCTCGAATCTCTTATTCAACCATTAGAGACTTTATCAGTTGAGCTAATTAGAACCCACGAATGGTCTTTTGATTTCACGCAATTGCATTGGACTTTGCTTCACAGCTGACTTCAATCTTCTTTCTTGCTAACCACTCTATCTTTATGCCAAAGACTAAATAATATAGTTTAAAAAAAAAAATTTATTTGCAAAAGACAACTTGGCAAACAAATCAGAACTAGTCTAATTCAATCCAGTTCTTGTACAATTGTTTGTATCTGGCCCAATCTTAGTGATCCTTTGGTTCTTGGGTTTGGCGGACAAGGTCATGGTTAGGCTTTGGGTAACTGGATTGGGCCAACAGAAGCCTGGTCTAGTTAAGGCCCTTTTTTTTTTTTTTTTTTCTGAATTAATTCAGCCCTGTTAGCAGGCCTGCTTTTAAGATCTAACTCCTAACTAATTGTTGGATGATGAAACCAAAACAATGAATAGAATTGCAAGGCTGCAACGGCCCACTGGGCTTTTGATATTGCAACTTGCTGGCTTTCATTTTAATCCCATCAAATATTACTACACATTACGTCCCTTGAATAAATGAAATATTTTTGAGACTGAGGAATGAGACTAACCCATCTCCCGCTGCGTTTGACAGAAACCAGTCAGCCAGACTGGAGATGGGCACAAGCCTGTCCCAATTACAACACAAGGCCCAAATTATGGGTAAACACTATTTGTATCTCTTCTTAGTTTTTACAATTAAAATATTCCAGCAACTAAATGAAATATTGAAACCTATCACAAAATCCTCTAATATTGGTGCTACAAGCCAGTTTGGGGGGAACAAAGACGGATTGAAGAGGATTGAAAACGTCAAATGCATCACCTTCCAAAATGAGGTTTGAGAGGCTTAACTTCTTCTTCTTCTTTTTTTGGGGGGAGAATAAAGCTGCAAATTTTGTTAAGAATTGGCAACCAAGTTGGCTAAGATTACAACATTGAAGTGTGAAGAAACATCTTCCATCCGCACAAATAAACTTGTAACATGTAAATACATGTTTAGCACATCCAACAAGATTACAAGCTACAAAATTCCCTTGTCGCCAAACATGTGAAAAGCTGATAGCCATGGCACAATACTAAACTTCAGTTGAGGAGCATGACACGACTTGTTATTTCTTAGATTTCCAAGAAATGAGTGAGTCACCAAGAAATATATAGAAACCATTGATTAAGCATCTGATATTAGGACATGATGTGGTCCACAACAGCCAATGGTTGATATAACTAATTTAGAGTAAAGAAAAACAGGAGAATATATAGAAAGAGTGGATGAAGAAACAAACCCAAAATAGGGCTGCAGAGAATGATTATCTTAAATAGATATATTAATTGGTAAAAAATAACTTACGTTAGCCCATACTACATATAAAGGACTTGGTTTAAGTCCAGTGCATCTAGTGCACTAGACTCGGTCATATGGTGACACATGTCTAAAAGTGGATACATGTCATCATCTCAACGGATCCAGCACTACTGGACACTGGACCTAAGTCTGACCCACATATAAATAGCAGTACATTCTCTAGTGACAACTTGCATAATAATTACTTTCCCTAGTTCCAAAATCATGTTGTCAAAAGGTCATATAGACTATTTACTCAAATTAGGATCTTCTCAATATATATATATATATATATATCAAATTAGGACTTATTTGACTAACTTAAGTCCAACATAAATTACAAGTCAAAGGATTAAATAATAAATTGACCAGACTTCAAGAAATATTAAAGGCATTTTTGAAAAACCATATCCAGTTTGCTGCATCAATCTCCCCTAATTTTAGAAAATTTGACCTCAAGCTCAAGTTTAGATGATTGGATCCTTCACTTGATCTATTAGATGTCCAATCATTTCTTTCCATCCTTTTTTTTTCAGTGATTAAAGTGGAATCAACATGCTATTGGTCAATCTTTTCTCGATCATGATAAACCTTGCTGAATGAATTCTTATCTGTAATTTTTTTTTCCCAAAGTGTAGCATGTGAGACCATTGCTAAGAACAAATCAGCATGTTCATCCATTGATCCTAGATTTTGTTTCCCTTTTAATTCACATAGCATAAAAGCTTCACTTATCTTTTTAGAACAAGGATCTTTAATCTCAATTGACGGACCAAAATACCTATCAAATTTATTATCAAGAAATATATATTTGCCAACCCCAAGAAAATCAACATGTGGATTTTCCTCCTCAAGAAATAATGTATTGACGCATTTTGCTCTATGGCTACAACAATGAATCTTACCTTTGAATAATTCTCTTTTGTAAAAACAACAACTTGTATTTGAACAAAGAAAACCTCATCGTCATCTTCCTCAACTTCTTGTTTGCACAATTCATAATCTTCATCAAGGTACTTGTCATAGATTGGTTTAGAGAATTCAAATCCATAATAATGTCTTCTTTAATCTCTGTATCATTTTTCACCATCTTCAAATATGTCTGCAATAAAATAATATATCGACCACACAATAGTATATATTATATGAATAAAGTAAATCCACATGAAAGACTTCCTCAGCTTGTAAACTACCATTCAATTGTGGTATTTCAAGCTTTATGTTCATCTGCCATCTTCTGTCATCCGAACAGGTGGCTGCCTATGAGGAGCACGACCATGAAATGGGTTCTCAAAGTCACCATCTGACCCTTCCCCTTCTTCAAAAGATCTTGAAGCTTCTAACTCTGCTACTCTCTAGGTAAGAAACTCAATCTGCTTCTTCAATTGCTCAACATCAAAGGCACAAGGATTGGGATCCACTGGATGACCTATAGGCTGTTTACCACATCCACGACCAACCATATCCACATAAATCACACTTAAACCCAATAGCTCTGATACCAAATGATGCAGTCTACAGTAACCAATGATTGCTGGAACTGATTTAGAGTGAATATAAATGGGAGAATAGAAAGAGTAGATGAAGAAACAAACCTAAAATAGGGCTGCAGAGAGTGCTAAAGTAAATATATATATATATATATATATATTAATTGGTAAAAGATGATCTACATTAGTCCATACTCAACATATAATTATTAAATAGCACTACATTCTCTAGTGATAGCTTGCAACAATAAATACTCTCCCTAGTTCCACAATCATGTAGTCAAAATGTCACATAAGACTATTAACTCAAATTAGGACTTACGGACTAACTTTAATTCTACACAAAATACAACATGAAGGACATAATAAACTGACCAGACTTCAAGAAATATTAAAGACATTGTTGAAAAATCATATCCAATTGGCTGCATCAGGATGAGGACATCTAGCCCAATCAGAGTTAGTAAAAGCTTTAAGATGAGGAAAACAAGAAGATGGGGAAGTAGAGCCCTTAATCCACAATGCCTTTGAGATATGGCATGTAGATGGGGGGCATGTGCTTCAACCATGAATTGGCGAAGGACTAATGGAATAAGACAAGTCAGGCCATGTTAATGTCAAACAAAGAAGACGACCAACAAGCTGTCTGTGAATGGTGGATCATCAAGCAAAGGACCAGCAGTGGCAGATAAGTTGATATTATGTTCCATGGGGGTTTGGGTAGGCTTACAACCAAGAAAGCCTAAATCATTTAGAATATCTAAGGCATATTTACACTGACAAGTCAAGTAACCAATAGAAGAGTGAGCTAATTCCAAACCTAAGAAATACTTGGGTTGATCAATATCCTCTAATTTGAATTATTGATCAAGAAATGCCTGCCTTCAATTTGTTAATAGAAGGAAGATCACTGCTCGCAATTAAAATATCATCAGCATGCACTAGTATAGCTATAAAACCTTGTGCACAAGTGAACAAAGACTAATCACTCATTGATTGAGCAAACTCACACTGCAACAAGGTAGAAGTAAACTTGTTGGACCAATGGTGAGAGGCCAGTTTAAGGCCATACAAAGATTTAGTGATTTTGCAAAACTGAGAAGATTTCCCCTTACTTCAAAAGCCAAGATGTGTAATCTCATGTACACTTCCTCATCCAACTCGCTGTGAACGAAAGCATTATCTCTCTGTTGATGCTCATTTTTGCAAATCTGTACCCAAAGGCCTATAAGGAAGAAAGGCTAATAAGAAGCAAGGCCCAAAGACCCACCAAGAAGACTGAAGAGCAAAGAAAGAAGTGCAAGTAAAAGCCATCTGCTGCAAAATACAAGTCTGCTGCAAAATACAAGTCTGCCACAAAATACAAATCTGCTGCAAAATACAAGTCTGCCACAGAATACAGATCTGCCGCAGAATACAGTTCTCTGGCAGGATGGCTTCGACAGATGAAGATAAATTGGGCCCAATACCCTTTTGGTCCAGTCAACATTATTTGGCCCACAAAGGCCCAAATCCTTTTGTATAAGAAAATAGGCATGAAAACTGATATGATGAAGTATGATGAAAAGAAACAAAGAGCAGCAGGAAGTGTCAGCAGCAGGAATTGCGTGAGGGAAGAGTCAAACTAAAGGAAATGACAAATGCAGCAGGAAAGGCGTGAAGAAATGAGACAAAAATCATGCAGCAGAACCAATCTGCTACGGCAGGAATGGCGTGGGAGACAAAAACAAAAGACAGTGGAGCAAGCACAGAAGGGCCAGGGCACCACCAACCTGTACCCAGCCAATACAAGAAAGGTGGGCCCACGGTCAAAGAGATTCAGAGGGCGTGGTTTGGTGGTGGGGGGAAAAGGGGGTCTATATTTGGTTTCCTGCCATAACTTCTTTTGGGATATATACCTTGCTGGGATGGTATCTTACCCAAAAGAAGTAATAAATGGTTGGGACCACTGATGCATGCCATAGAGCTAGGTAGAGAGGTAGAGGTATACAGCAGGAACAAACAAAATGGATTTTTGTCGTAGAATAAGTAATGGTGCAGCTGACCTATTCTGAGCAATGACAGGGGCAACCAATGGGTGGATGGGTAATCTTGAAAGGATGCCCACAACAAACCAAAAACAGTTGGTAAAGCCCTAGGGGTAAAAGGGAGAAATCACATTGAATTAGCTCACTATAAAAGGGAGGTAACCATGGTAGAAAGGGGACAGCGAAAACGGAGGATGGAGAGAAGAAAAAACAGGGGAATGAGTAAAAAACAGGGGAAGAAGAAAAACACCTAGAGGGGAGAAAAAGAAAGAAAGAAAAAAAAAAAAAAAAAAGAGAGAAAACGCGGTAGGAATAGAGGCATGCATCAATAGACCATCTTTTCCCTCCCTCTTAGCAAACCCACTCTTTGAAGTCTCCAAAATTAATAGCTAGTAGCCATCTAGGCCTATTCTCCAAAATGCACAACTTTTACGGCGGGAGCCTATGAAAAGGTTGTTTAAGTTGGAGTTTGGGTTTTCTTTTTGGTTTACTTATCCTATGGGAAGATTTAATACTTGATTATAAATATATATTTGATTTCTCTCATTATAACTTATATCTGCTGTATTTAATCATCCTGCTGTAACACGTTTTTTTATCAAGTCTGCCGCATCAGTTGTCCTGCTGCAGTGCCTTTACTTGCTGTACTTGTTATTATGCTGTAGTACCTTTTTTATTATGTTTACCGTGTTAACTATTTTACCAGCTAAACATTTCCTGCCGAAGCTTTCCTCTTTATTTGTTATTACGTATTTTACTGTTGACATAAGCTAATCATTATCCTGCCATAAGTATAGATATACATATATCTTTATTTATGAATATTTGTATATATTTGAGAATATGCTAACCCATTTAAACTAACACTTGTTTGATGGGTATTTTCTTTGGGTTTTTGATTTGTTCATGTACAGGAAGTAGAAAAGTTTTTTCTGCAGTAAAAGCAAAGAGTGGTCATTCACATTGCAGAAGGCTTCAAAGCACCGCAGACAAACTTAAAGCACCGCAGACAGACTTAAAGCACAGCAGACAGCTTTATTACACAGCAGAAGGCTTTACGGCAGGAAGCTTTACTGCACAGCAGAAAGCTTTATTACACAGCAGGCAGCTTCACTGCATAGCAGAAAGTTTTATTGCAAGGCAGACGGTTTTACTGCACAATAGAAAGTCTTACTGCACAGCAAAAGAGTTAGACCTATGGCAGAAACTGGAGAATAATTCCTTCTGCAGCAGAAAAGTCGGACCTATGGCAGAAACTGGAAAAAAGTTCCTTCTGCGACAGAAACATCAATCTTGCAGCAGAAAACTGGCAGCGGCAGAAACTGGAGAATAGTTCTTTTTGCGGCAGAAAAGTCGGACCTGTGGCAGAAACTGGAAAAAAGTTCCTTCTGCGGCAGAAACATCAATCTTGCAGCAGAAACTGGCAGCGGCAGAAACTGGAGAAAAGTCTTCTGCGACAGAAACAGAGGATAAGCCCACTTCACAGCGTCTTCCCTTGGACTTGGACTCAACGTTTGCGCACAAGCCGGCCCAAGTTGAGTTCCAGTTGGACCGGTCTCAACTTCCTTACTCAGAATACTCGGGCCTACTACCGCAGCAGGCAGCCCAGCCCATCGCACAACACAAAAAGGCCCCTACATTAAAATGGCGACTCCACTAGGGAGTTGGGATCAAGATGGGCAGAATGAGAAATTTCTCTCTCGCAAACATGTTTTCAAGTCCTTACCAAAGCAAGACATGCAGATGTTTTTAAACCTTCCAAGTATAGCTATACTCTCAAGAAAGTTTCCAAAACGTCACAGCAGTACCATAGTGGAATTCTATTGTGGAATATCACGGCAACGTTACAGCAGGATAGTGCCGTAGCAGAATTCTGTGGCAAAATGCAGCAACGTTATGGCAGGACAGTACCGTAATAGAATTTTGTGGCAGAATGTAGCAGCGTTACAGCAGCACAGTATCGTAACAGAATTCTGTGGCAGAATGTAGCAGCGTTACAGCAGCACAGTATCGTAGCAGAATTCTGTGGCAGAATGTAGCAGCGTTACAGCAGGACAGTACCGTAGCAGAAATCTATAGCAGAATACAGCAACGTTAAAACAGAGCAGTATTATAAGCAAAATGCTATGGTAGAATATTGCAGCAGAATGTTGTGGTAGAATACCACAATACCATAGTAGAGTTCTATGGCAGAAATATCTTGAAAAACTCTACAATAAAAGGCCTTTATAATACTTGGTCATATCCTTTAAATGACACTTGTTCTCCTTGCCATGCATGTAAGACATGTGGCAAGCCACTTATTCAAACATGCAACTCTCCTAAAGGCTTTCTAAGCCACTTATCGCCACTTTTGCTCTCATTTATTTTAAGGAAACACTAGAAGCTTTCTGAACTCTCTCCATCTCTATCTTTGGGTCCAACACTTAAAGGAGAAAAATCCCTTCATTCCCTCACAAGGTTTCAATCATTTTTTTCATGCTAATGATTTTAGCTCTACTTCCCCTCAAGAACCAAAAGCTAGAAACAAAAAAAAAAATGAAGCTATTGTGGCCAAAGGAAAATTTTCATCATTACTATGCTGCTACGAATAACCATTTCCTCCGTGAAGTATCCTTCAGCAGACTTTTTCCAAAAGTGTAGAATGTCCCTCCGCAGAAATTTCGTGGCAGAAAGTACAGATCCTTCGGCAGACTGTTCACAGTAGAATCTGCTGAATTTCAGAAGTACAAAATATTTCCTCCGTGAAGTATCCTCCAGCAGATTTTTTCTAGAAGTGCAGAATGTCCTTCCGCAGAAATTTCGTGGCAGAAAGTACAGATCCTTCGGCAGACTGTTCACAGTAGAATCTGCTGAATTTCAGAAGTACAAAATATTTCCTCTGTAAAGTATCCTTCAGCAGACTTTTTCCAGAAGTGCATAATGTCTTTCCGCAGAAATTTCGTGGCAGAAAGTGCAGGTCCTTCGGCAGATTGCTCACGGCATAATATTCTGCAGCAAATATTTTGCAGCAGAATTTTGTATTGTATTCCAGCAGGTCTTTCCACAGAATATCCTATCACAAAATTCAATATTGAATTCTTTAACTTTCTAAGTGCAATCACAAATCCAACGTGATTATTTTCTACAACAAAAATGATCATTGCCCCATAAAGAATTCATGAGAACACCAACACTGTGAAAATGTGTAAAAGAGCAGTGGACGATTCTGCTACAACAAGAAATTCAAGTCTAGATCTTATTCAACAAATTTGAGACTTGTTCTCAAAGCAAGAGAGGTGCATACAAAGCCTTTCATGTTCACTTTTACTGAATCAATTTTCTTGCTACTACATCAGCAAATATATCAATATCAATGAAGGGAGGAGGGAGAAGTAATCGATTCAGCGATATCGAAACATCCGCTTTTAGCCAAAGCATACATTGAAGGCATGTGATAGGGTGGTGAAGTGTCCAAATTGAATCCAAACCTTGGAATGAAGCCAATCATTAGTTACTGCATACTCTCCATAAAGAAGCCCAAATCTACAAGCTGCTTGCAAACTGCTCTTTGCCCATTATTGGGTCTAGCAAACCGGTTCAACAACCTTGAAGAGTTGAGAAGTTTTATTTGAAGCATCTCAGAAGATTTATGCCTAGAGTGGCATTAACGATCATGACCTTTATGATATTTCTAAGAAAGAATGTATCAAATCACTTGTACTACAAACTACGCAACTCCACCATCGCTTTTCAAGTCATGAAGCTCATTGGTGCCCATGTCTCATCCTAGAAGAATTCTGCAACAGTGACAAACTCAAAGCTTCTCTTAGCTTATGTACAAGAGGAAAATAGCATAAACAATTGTTGACATACATTCTGCCATGAATAGAGTTGCTTGTCTTATTGCCGCAGAAAGCTATTATGTGGTTTTTTATTGAAGGCGTTCTGCTACAAGGGTATTCTACCACAAAAATAAAGAAGCAATGTGGGTACGTCATGGGAAAATTCTATATTAGATGCCGCTGACTTTTGGCCATTACTAGCCAACCATGAAGCAAGAGACGTAGCAAGCTCCATCCAAATATGCCCATACCCAAAGCAAGCGAAGAAGAAACCCATGAAATATGGGTCTTGGTAGCAATAGCCAGCAAAAGGGTCGTGGTTATGAATTCTTGGCTAAAAGCCAGTAAAGGAACCATGGTTGTGAGTTCTTGGCAAAAGCCCATAATGGGGGCTACACTCAATCAAACCCGCAAAGGAGCCATGATCGCAAGTCTTTAGAAAGAATTTGCGGAAGAGCTATAGCCACAATCATATGTAGCATAAAATACATGGGAAGCAATTGTGCTTGCAGTAGAACGAAGTCAAAGCATGCTTGGGAAGTAACTTTTTCCCAAATTCTCTAACAACGAAGAATTTCTACAATATGGCAACTTGTAGATCCATGGCATCTAATTTTTTTACTGAAGAATGCATGAACCACATGATGGAGCATCAACACCAAGAGAAGGTGATATCAAACTCATCCGGTTGTCTCACATACTGGGGGCTAAAGCTCATTCTGCAGCAAACATGGGAAGCCTCCTGCTGAAAGCTAAGGGCTTATTCTCGTATACTGGGGGCTGTCTCATTCTGCAACAAAATAGGGAAGTCTTCTTCAAAAAGCTAAAGACTCATCCAGTTGTCTCACATGATGGGGGGCTAAGGCCCATTCTGTAGAAAATTTAGAAAAGCCTGCCGCAAAGTGCTTAGAGTATCTATATGAAGCAGCAACATCATGTATCTTCTACAAAAGCTTGGTGTGTTTCATGGTTCAAGAAAGCTTGGAGGAGGAGAGTAATGAAGTGAAAAACAAAGAAGTTATGGCAGAAAAGGATGTACAGGTTGTGGTAGAAGAAAAATTGGAGGAAATTAACTTGGGGTCGGACCCACAGGAACCAAGACCCATCTTGATTAGCTCAAGATTGTCAGAAAAGGAGAAATCAAGATTGATACTATTGTTGAAAAAATTCAAAGATGTCTTCGCATGGGATTACAGTGAAAATGCCAGGATGGGATCTTGGGCTAATAGTGCATACATTGAATGTGGACCCCGAGGCCAAGCCAGTGGCCTAGCTTGCCAGGGCGTTTCACACAGCCTACCAGGGCATTCCACACAGCCTGCCAGGGCGTTCCATACTGCTTGCCAGGGCGTTCCACACTGTCTGCCAGGGTATTCCACGCTGAGATAGAAGGGGCAAAGTTTTGAGGAAATAAGTACAGCAGACAGCCTTCAAAAGGCTACAGCAGATCATGATGAACTTTCCTGCTGTGCAAGCCCCAATCCACAAAAAGCCATTGTTACTCTGCGTAGCCACCAATTCATGTGCCATTGGTGCATTAATGGCCCAGAAGATGGAAGAAAAGTCTTTAACTTTTTAAATAAAACATGCTCCAAGGAATGAAAATTGGTTTGCCAATGCTTTGGCCGCACTAGGCTCGCAAATAATATTCGAAGGGGATAGCACCAGAGTAGAGGTTGGCAAGAGAAAAGAGTCCATAATTAAGAGGCTGAAAGAAAGATTCAAAGAAGAATAGTGCGAAGGGGACTGGCAGATCCCCATAAAAGAAGCTTTGATAAAGGAAGGAAATGACGCAAAACTAAAAGTATTGAAAGACTACATCCTGGTGAGAGAAGAATTGTACCGCAGGATGCTGGGTGGTGTCTTGTTCAGGTGTGTGCAGCAGGAGGAAGCCCAAAGAAAGTTAAAAGAAGTATATGAAAAGACTTACGGATCATGCGGGGAAGTCAGCCTTTACTGCAGACTCTAGAGGGCAGAATTTTATTGGCCAAGTATGGGTAAAGATGCAGATTAAGTCCAAACCCAGTGTGGGACCTGCCAGCTTGCGGCAGACAGAGAGAAAAAATTACACTATGTTCATCAGCGAAGACTGGAGAAGCCCATTCATGCAGTACTTGACAGAAGGCGTCCTGCCGCAAAAACACAGCAAAAAATACAAGCCTAAGAGGTTGGCAACGTGCTACTTTTTTGCACAATGCAGTCATTTTCAAAAAAGGATGCGATGGGAACCCCTTAAGATGTTTGGGCCCTGAAGAAGTAAAAGGAATGATAAAAGAAGTACACTCAGGAGAGTGTGGGGAGCACTAGAGGAAGAAAAGGTTTTACAGATGTCTGCTGCAAATGGGTTACTACTGGCTTGCCATGAAGAAAGATACGGCAGAAACATATGAAAAGGTGAACCAACAAGCACTACAGCAGAAAATAAATGCTCTTCGTGAGACTTTAAAACTTCAAGAATGCTCCGCAGAAAAGCTGAGTGACAAAGGAACTCACAACAGGAACAAAAGGTGGAAATCAACGATGAAGTCCAAACATCTCTCGAGCAACGCATTCAATGGCAGACCACAAGAATTGGAGAGACACAGCTAAGCTTAGCAACATGAGAAAGAAGAATTGGGAGAAACAAGATCTGCGGAAGACTACAACAAAGTTAAGAGATTTAATTCACAACATCTATGCCTTTTTCATCAAAGAGGTAGTGATATCCTCACCAACAGCGGCTGTGGCAGAATGACAAAGAAAGTGTTTAGAAAGTGAAGATTTCTCATAAAAGCATCCTCATTTCCCCCTTGGAAAAATATCTATAGTGGCACCACTTGTAGGAGCCTTAAAATGAGTGGCAGACTCAATCACTTCTGCGGGAAGATCAGTTTTGCAGCAGAACCAGAATTTATGGCAGAATTAGAAACAGCCCGCAATGCAAACAGCAAAGGTACAAGAGTATTGATGATCTTGGGGGCTAAAAGGTCCTCTACTATTGCAACAATACATTTGCCCATGTTAGTAGCAGCTTCGAATAAGGAGGCCTTCCATAAATACATCATCACTGAAAGAAACTTGCCTTTCCACAAGGCCCAACATCTTTCTGCGCAGAAACTTCATCCTGCCAAAGAATACGTGTGTTCTTCAACACGGTAGAAAGTATTATCAGCAAATGAAAGAGTATTCTACTATGATGAGGGCTTGCAATGATAGCTCTATGATTTGTTTTGAGCAAAAGAAATGAAGATGCAGAGAAGAAGAAGGCACAAAAAAAGGGAGTGAAGTCACCCTTTGATCTACACACTTAGAGGAAGCTTTCCTCTTGTGAAAGAAACTCTACTTGAAGAAAGTGATGTGGCAGAGTTGTTTTGATGAAACTCTTTTCAGTCGTCGGCTTAGGTGCGAAAGTAGTAGAAGACAACACTTTCTCTATTTTTAGAGAATGAATGAAGCCCGAAGTGAAGCAACCTTAAGTGGCTAAAAGAAAAGAAAAATGAAGACTATAAGAAGGATCCTTGGTCTGCAAAAGTGCTATTCACAAAGATGGCAAGAGAAAGAAGAGTCAAAGAATCCAAAGAGCCAATTTTGAGCATTCTACAGAGACATAGAACATCACAATGAAGAAGAAACCAACAAGAAAGGATGAAGAGATGATGCTAAGGAATACATGGAGAAAGTAAGCAGTCAAGCCTAATTCTTCTGACCGTAGAATCTGCTACAACCTTCACTTCCTACAGTATAGATGATGCTCTAGCAGAAGCAGGGTAAGAGGTGCATTAACACAGAGAAATAAGTGCATGTATTGCGGCAGAAAGTGTCTACATATTCTGCGGAAGCAGAAAAATGAGTATTTATCCCTACAAAAGCAAAGAAATGAGTACGTGCTGCTGCAGAAACGTGAAGAAATAAGTATACAAATTGCCGTAGACATAAAGAAATGAGCCATTGTAAAAGTTCAAGATCACAAGGAATTTTCAAGAAGCAAACCAAGAAACAAGTAAAGAAATGATGAAGAAAAGGATGCACACATCATCATCATCAACAATCCCTTTGAATGAAAACCATATGGGAAGAAAAGAGTTAGTAAAGCGAGAAAAAAACCATTAAGCCCAAGCGGCAGGAATAATGGAACACAGGTCCATGAAATAAACAAATGGGCTTTGAAGGAGCAAACGGGCTTAAAAGAGCCAGGAAAGAGAGAATAACAAACCCATGGGCAGTGTATGACTTGAAAAAGTAAGAATGAGTCGTGACAGGCTCAAAAGTAATGTAAACAAAGAGAGTAGGGGTTGATGGCAAGCCCATGAGCCCCAAGGATGAGTATACAGTAATTGGGCCGGGGAAGCCCAATGAAATTAGTAAAAGCCCATGGGAGTAAAGAATTGAAACGGGACAAAGGAGCCCAAATGGGACAAAGGAGCTCAAAAGTGATGAAACGGGCCGAGGATGCCCAAAAGAGTAAAATGGGACAAAAGAGCCCAAATGGGACAAAGGAGCCCAAATGTGATGAAACAGGCCGAGGATGCCCAAAAGAATACAATGGGACAAAGGAGCCCAAAAGCAATGAAATGAGCCAAGGAAGCCCGAAACTGCATAGTACAAGCCCAATGATAGTACTGGGGCTAATGGAATTTAGTAAAAGGAAAACATACAGTAGGCCCAAAGAGGCCTAGCAGGCATAAATCATGAAGAGAAAAAGGAAAGCATACAGCAGGCCCAAAGAGGCCTAGCAAGCACAAGTCATGAAGGGCAAAAGGAAAGCATACAGCAGGCCCAAAGAGGCCTAGCAAGCACAAGTCATGAAGGGCAAAAGGAAAGCATACAGCAAGCCCATAGAGGCCTAGCAAGCACAAGTCATGAAGGGCAAAAGGAAAGCATACAGCAGGCCCATAGAGGCCCAGCAGACCCAACACCACCCTCATGAACAACAACTTTTTGGCTACCCTTGGAGGGTCGTAAAATTGTAGAAAGAAAGAAAACAACTTGCCCAAGGAGAGTAAATATTAAAACAGCAGGCACGCGAAGGAAAGAAGAGAAGCATTCGCATGTGAGTTGTTAAACAACCCGCAAAAGAAAAACTGCATGAGTTTCGCATACGAATTGCAGGAGCAATCCATATGCTCAGGGGGCTAAATGTTGATGCTCATTTTTGCAAATCTGTACCCAAAGGCCTATAAGGAAGAAAGGCTAATAAGAAGCAAGGCCCAAAGACCCACCAAGAAGACTGAAGAGCAAAGAAAGAAGTGCAAGTAAAAGCCATCTGCTGCAAAATACAAATCTGCTGCAAAATACAAGTCTACCACAGAATACAAATCTGCTGCAAAATACAAGTCTGCCACAGAATACAGATCTGCCGCAGAATACAGTTCTCTGGCAGGATGGCTTCGACAGATGAAGATAAATTGGGCCCAATACCCTTTTGGTCCAGTCAACATTATTTGGCCCACAAAGGCCCAAATCCTTTTGTATAAGAAAATAGGCATGAAAACTGATATGATGAAGTATGATGAAAAGAAACAAAGAGCAGCAGGAAGTGTCAGCAGCAGGAATTGCGTGAGGGAAGAGTCAAACTAAAGGAAATGACAAATGCAGCAGGAAAGGCGTGAAGAAATGAGACAAAAATCATGCAGCAGAACCAATCTGCTACGGCAGGAATGGCGTGGGAGACAAAAACAAAAGACAGTGGAGCAAGCACAGAAGGGCCAGGGCACCACCAACCTGTACCCAGCCAATACAAGAGAGGTGGGCCCACGGTCAAAGAGATTCAGAGGGCGTGGTTTGGTGGTGGGGGGAAAAGGGGGTCTATATTTGGTTTCCTGCCATAACTTCTTTTGGGATATATACCTTGCTGGGATGGTATCTTACCCAAAAGAAGTAATAAATGGTTGGGACCACTGATGCATGCCATAGAGCTAGGTAGAGAGGTAGAGGTATACAGCAGGAACAAACAAAATGGATTTTTATCGTAGAATAAGTAATGGTGCAGCTGACCTATTCTGAGCAATGACAGGGGCAACCAATGGGTGGATGGGTAATCTTGAAAGGATGCCCACAACAAACCAAAAACAGTTGGTAAAGCCCTAGGGGTAAAAGGGAGAAATCCCATTGAATTAGCTCACTATAAAAGGGAGGTAACCATGGTAGAAAGGGGACAGCGAAAACGGAGGATGGAGAGAGGAAAAAACAGGGGAATGAGTAAAAAACAGGGGAAGAAGAAAAACACCTAGAGGGGAGAAAAAGAAAGAAAGAAAGAAAAAAAAAAAAAAGAGAGAAAACGCGGTAGGAATAGAGGCATGCATCAATAGACCATCTTTTCCCTCCCTCTTAGCAAACCCACTCTTTGAAGTCTCCAAAATTAATAGCTAGTAGCCATCTAGGCCTATTCTCCAAAATGCACAACTTTTACGGCGGGAGCCTATGAAAAGGTTGTTTAAGTTGGAGTTTGGGTTTTCTTTTTGGTTTACTTATCCTATGGGAAGATTTAATACTTGATTATAAATATATATTTGATTTCTCTCATTATAACTTATATCTGCTGTATTTAATCATCCTGCTGTAACACGTTTTTTTATCAAGTCTGCCGCATCAGTTGTCCTGCTGCAGTGCCTTTACTTGCTGTACTTGTTATTCTGCTGTAGTACCTTTTTTATTATGTTTACCGTGTTAACTATTTTACCAGCTAAACATTTCCTGCCGAAGCTTTCCTCTTTATTTGTTATTACGTATTTTACTGTTGACATAAGCTAATCATTATCCTGCCATAAGTATAGATATACATATATCTTTATTTATGAATATTTGTATATATTTGAGAATATGCTAACCCATTTAAACTAACACTTGTTTGATGGGTATTTTCTTTGGGTTTTAGATTTGTTCATGTACAGGAAGTAGAAAAGTTTTTTCTGCAGTAAAAGCAAAGAGTGGTCATTCACATTGCAGAAGGCTTCAAAGCACCGCAGACAGACTTAAAGCACCGCAGACAGACTTAAAGCACCGCAGACAGACTTAAAGCACAGCAGACAGCTTTATTACACAGCAGAAGGCTTTACGGCAGGAAGCTTTACTGCACAGCAGAAAGCTTTATTACACAGCAGGCAGCTTCACTGCATAGCAGAAAGTTTTATTGCAAGGCAGACGGTTTTACTGCACAATAGAAAGTCTTGCTGCACAGCAAAAGAGTTAGACCTATGGCAGAAACTGGAGAATAATTCCTTCTGCAGCAGAAAAGTCGGACCTGTGGCAGAAACTGGAAAAAAGTTCCTTCTGCGGCAGAAACATCAATCTTGCAGCAGAAAACTGGCAGCGGCAGAAACTGGAGAATAGTTCTTTCTGCGGCAGAAAAGTCGGACCTGTGGCAGAAATTGGAAAAAAGTTCCTTCTGCGGCAGAAACATCAATCTTGCAGCAGAAACTGGCAGCGGCAGAAACTGGAGAAAAGTCTTCTGCGGCAAAAACAGAGGATAAGCCCACTTCACAGCGTCTTCCCTTGGACTTGGACTCAACGTTTGCGCACAAGCCGGCCCAAGTTGAGTTCTAGTTGGACCGGTCTCAACTTCCTTACTCAGAATACTCGGGCCTACTACCGCAGCAGGCAGCCCAGCCCATCGCACAACACAAAAAGGCCCCTACACTCTCCAAAGTCACGGTTTGGACATGGGGTTTTATAAAAAGAAACATAAGACATGGGAGGAGTTCATTAAAAAAAAAATTTTGAATTACCTTCAGTTCCGATCGGAATTGTTCGTTTTGGTATGTAAATCAGTACAACAAAACCCTTCTTATGTCTCGATACAAATTTCAGTCAATAACGAACAATACCAATCATTCCAACAAAATTCCATGTTACTTTGATCTATTAGATTTTAATATTTTATGAAATTTTATATATTTTTATAATGTTTTAAACGTTTTTTTTTTTAATGAATTTATTTTAATGACTAAGAATTTTTTATTAAAAAAAAATAAAATTTGTGTTATTATGATGATTTCCAACATGCAGGACAGAGTGCCAAGACAAGGACTTGATTCTTGAATGCAAAAACAGAATAAAATAACGTGCCAATTGCAGTAATGATGTTGACAGCCCCAACAGAAGATAACAGACGTGAAGAGATGTCATATAAGCAATGAAATGAAAATAAAATAATAATAATAATAATAAAAATAACCCTCTTTGACCGTTTCTTTTCCTACCATCAAAATCCCCCAAATACCATACCAGACCAAAACCATAACGGTAACAACCACCACCCTTACCCCCTTCTTTTTCTCTCTTCCTCTTCCTCTTCCTCTTCCTCCTACTCATTCCTTTCACCCAAAAAACCAAACCCAAAACCAAAAACAAAAACAAAAACAAAAACAACAAAAATAAAAACAAAAACATGTTTCCCTCACATTGACACAAATCACATTGCACCCAAAAAAAATTGAAAAAAAAAAAAATGGAACGTAGAAAAACGCTTACCATGAACTGGGACGGTCTGGGCGACAATGACGACGATGATCAATTCTTCGAGTCCTACAACCGCCTCTCCTTCTCCTCTGCCGTTTCCATCAACCTCACCGCCACATACTGCAGCTCCTCCTCCGACGAGGAGGAAGACGAAGATTTCGAAAGCAGCCGTATGTCATTCGCCTCCGCCGTCTCCTCCCTCCGCTCCACCAAACTCAGCTACTTTGACTCCCCTTCCTCCACCACCACCTCCTCCTCCACCGTCATAAATTCGCCGCCCAATTACGATGTCTGGATGTCAACACCAGGTTCCATTAATGAACGCCGGAAACGCCTCCTCCAAGGCATGGGCTTAGCCGCCACCGCCACCGCCACCATCACCACCACCCCCAACAACAACAACAACAGCAACAGCAAAACCCTCAGCTTTAATCACGTGGTTTCCGATAAAAAAGTCGACACAAACGATCACGATCATGTTTTTTCTCCGAAAAAAGAACAACCCAAACCACAGCAACAACATAAACAAGAACAAGAACAAGAAGAAGACAATGTTGTTTCTACGACGCTTCCACATTCGCCTTCTCAATTTCCAATCGTCCTCGTACGCTCGCGCTCGGAGGGAGACATTCAAAGCGATTCGTTTTCGCTATCCACGCGTAGGAAAGAGGAGCTCATTGGTACAATATCGAGGCAACGTCTCACGAGAACGTACTCCATGATATTAGCCCAACATGCTCGGATATGTACCTATACGGATTCAATCTCTCCTAATGAAGCTCGATCCAGACTGGGACGGAGGCGATCGTTAAGACACAGCAGCGCGTTGTCGTCGTTATTGTCTTCGAAGGGAAGGTTGGGGGCTTTCTTTCTGATCAAGAGTTTGGATACAGGGAAGGAGTTTGTAGTGAGTGAACATGACGAAGATGGGATGTGGAATAGGCTGAGTGATCTTCAAACTGGGAAGAAGATGACAATGGAAGAGTTCGAGAAATGTGTAGGGTATTCGCCGGTTGTTAAGGAGCTGATGCGTCGAGAAAATGTGTCGAGGAGGAACGAGATCATCGATAGGAAAGTGAATGCAAATTCTTATTTTTCCAAGAGTTTGAGGATGAGCAAGAAAGGAGGTGCTGCTTTGTTGAAGAATGTGAAAGGTTTGGCCAATTCGATGAGTGGACTAATGGGTGAAAAGGAGAGAGAGCTTTCGCAGGTTTCTTCACCGGTTGTAGAGCAGAAACCGATCAAGAATTCATCGTCGTCGGAATGGACAAAAGTCCGGCAGAGCGGGAAGTCGTTTAAGGAGTTATCTGCTTTGCATTTGTGTCAAGAAATTCAGGGTCATGAAGGGTCGATTTGGTGCATTAAGTTCAGTCAAGATGGGCGGTTTCTTGCGAGTGCAGGGGAAGACAGAGTAATTCATGTGTGGGAAGTGCAGGAATGCGAGGTCATGTCATTGAGGTCAGGGGAGGAAGGGAGTATAAATCCTAATATATCACCTCTTCAACTGTCATTGTGTGCTTCCAGTTCTCTGGATAGACCTGGGATTGGAGAGGTCACGCCATTACCATCAGAGAAGAAGAGACGAGGAAAGTCTAGTACAAGAAAAGGGAACTCAGCTCCAGACTATGTTTATGTCCCGGAAACTGTGTTCTCGTTCTTGGAAAAACCTGTCTGCTCCTTCCAAGGTCATCTGGATGATGTTTTGGACCTGTCCTGGTCCAAATCTCAGGTCAGCCTGCTTCTCACCCTTCATGTAGTAGTAGCATATGTACAAACAAATCTCAAGAAATTCAGCATTTTTTGTAAAGAGAACTTAATTGATTGTTTTCATTGTATTTGTATAGATAGCTTTTCTTCACATTTCCTATATACATAGTCATACAGAGATTTAATATAACCAGGTCCAATTGGAATGGATTTGCAGCTGTTGCTTTCATCTTCAATGGACAAAACTGTCAGGTTATGGGACTTGGAAAGCAAGAGCTGTCTAAAGTTGTTCACTCACAACGATTATGGTGAGATGTCTAACCATGTTTCCAATACTATCTTGACTTCATTTTGGTCAAACATTGGTATTCTTTTCTTATATGTCTTACTATGTCTATTTTGAGTCTAATATAGGGTTTGTTTGGCATCAGTTTATTTGGTTTTTTGCTGATTTTTTTTTTTTTTTTGTTGTTGTTGTTGTTTTGGAAAAAGTAAGTTTACTTTTATGAGGACTCTTTTGACATGGGAATTTTGGTTTTGCAGTAACTTGCATACAGTTCAATCCTATTGACGACAACCATTTCATCAGTGGCTCACTTGATGCAAAGGTTCGAATATGGAACATACCTGAACGGCACGTTGTGGACTGGATTGACTTTCATGAAATGGTTACTGCAGCATCTTACACCCCTGACGGCCAGGTCCAGTTCAATTGAATTTTTCAGGATGTTTTGTGTCTCATACTCTTGAATAAAGTCATAATTTTCAGAGGGAAGCTCACTTCAGTTTAACCGAATCTCAGTAAAATAGGATCAACTTAGTAAATATCACAATCAAAAGCTTTTGTTTCCGAATACAATAAGCATGGCTTTATTCCTTTAGTGAAAATTTATGTTTTGGAAACTGTAGGGTGCCATCATTGGTTCACACAAAGGAATTATTCGCATGTACAGCACTGAAGGTAAGAGTTCCTTTAGTTGTTTCTGTTTTATACATATATGCTAAGAATTCAATTGAACCCCTGTTGAACATTATTCTACTTTCTAATATAATCATATAAAAACCAAAGCCTATATGTTGATTCCACTGTATTTGTTGACCTAGATTGCAAATTAGATCAAATATGCCAGATTGAAATTCAAACAAAAAAGAAATCTCAAGCTAAAAAGATTACTGGGTTCCAGGTAATTCTACTTTTCAGTTTCTAGTTCAGTCCCCTTTTTGTTTTCTTGTGATGCTGTGTGCCTAAGAGGCAAGTAACTTTGTTTATGAACAGTTTGCCCCAGGAAATCCATCTCAAGTGCTTGTTACTTCAGCTGATTCCCGGATTAGAATTTTGGATGGTCCTGATGTCACTCAAAAATTCAAAGGTATCTTCATAATCATAGGAGCAGAAGTCTCTACCTTTTAGCTGGTGTGTTTTAACCTTTTTCTGGTTATGGTAATGGGTTTGTTGGTTGGATATATAGCAGGTTTTCGAAATACAAGCAGCCAAATTTCAGCTTCTTTTAGTCAAGATGGGAAATATATCGTTACTGCAAGTGAAGATTCTCAAGTTTATGTTTGGAAGCATGAAGAGCCCAGAAATGCTGGGACGGGAAAATCCAAAAATGTAGTCACCCAATCACACGAGCACTTTCAGTGTAAGGATGTTTCAGTAGCAATCCCATGGCCAGGTACCATAAAGGGTGAACCACCAACCATGTCATTGCAATCTAAAAGACAATCCAAACGCCTTACGTCACAACTACCTTCTTCTGGAGGGTCACCGACCAAAGAAGACAACTCTGCAAGCAGTAAAAGACACTTGCCATCTCTTCCAACACCTTCTGCTGGAGGATCGCCAACCAAAGAAGAAAACTTTGTAAACAGTAAAAGACACTTGCCACCTCTTCCCAAGAAAAGCACTAATGTTTCAGAGAGTGTTTCAACTCCGCCAGAAGAAGAGTTTGCTTATGTTTCTCGTACAGATTCTGGGATTGGCGAGTCATTCACTTCACTTTCTGCCTTGTTTAGATACGGTGATTCACCTTCTATTTCTGCTGCCAATCCATCGTCTTCACCTTGGTCTTGGTTTGATGCTGGTAATAACCATGTGACCCATACCACCCAACCAACAGCATGGGGCTTAGTAATTGTGACAGCAGGATTGGGAGGTGAAATCAGGGCTTACCAAAATTTTGGGTTACCGCGTAGGATTGGCCGCCAAACAAACATTTTTGGCGGCCCTACATGAGTGGATTTCTATTGGTAAAGATAGAAGCATTCCTTTTTATGGCAAAACTTCTGCATATAATATCAATTATGCAACATGAGAATATAATTCTTGCATGTGGGAGTTGCTCCATTCCAGTGAAATCAAACTGCAGGACTGGTATTTAATATTCTATATGCCAAAAGTTCCTCACAATAGTTTTTGTAAATTATAGTTGATCCACTCCCACATAATTGATGCCTATATGTGTTTACTCCAAATCATAGGTGTTTTGATTTTCTACATATCATGTAACATATGGCAATGAATGATAGTTCCTGAGTTCAAATCCTATATAAATGCGTGTAAGTGTTCCATCTTGATGAATACTACATACCTCACTATTTTGATCTCCTTGATTGGTAATGTTGGAGGGGTGTATGCACAGGAGATTCTGTGCCAGCATCTGGCTGGTGTTTACACATCAGATCAGGTCTGCATTAAATATTACACTAGGTTAGATCATTTTCTTATGGTTTTGTTCACTTGCATAATTCTTTTGTTAGTTATTTTCTTATTGCTTTTGGTCTACTTGCAAAATCATTGCAAACAACAAAGTAATTCTAGTAATTTCTACAACTGAGTTTGTGCTAGGAAAGAGAAAACAATAAAAGGTCACTGATTCTATTTGTGGTTAAGAAAAATCACTGGGTGCAACAAAAGAGTAAGGGTGGGTTCAAGTTGATGACAATCGTAGAGCTCCATTGTTGTACTTTGCAAGAGCAACAGAAGAGAGAACTTTGTTGGCCATTATTCATTTACCAGTTATTCATATGATACACCTAAAAAAAAGGTGTTGTGTTATTTGTATATGATTGTTGTTGAAAAGGATGGTCCTTGTTTGGTAACGACAGTGTGTTTTCCATAAACTGTTTGACATTTAACCATTTCTTCCAAAAGATGATCCAACGTTTGTTTTTGGATTTTTTTTTTTTTTTTTCACGCCATATTTCTGTAGAAGTTTTCCTGTTTGAAGTGTAAACGATTTGTCATAATGGTTAAAAAATAAAACTACATTCATTTAGGTATCTGGTTATCTTTTTTGGATTTTTTTTCATGCCATATTTCTGTAGAAGTTTTCCTGTTGGAAGTGTAAACGATTTGTCATAAAGGTTATTAAAAAAAACGACATTCATCTAGGTATCTGCTCATCTTTTTAAATCCAAAGCAGTTGAACCACTGTTCTGATAGCGAAACAACATTCAAAGTTTGCCGTTTAACCTTGACTAAAAATGAAATCGGAGGTTGTTTGTCAGTTGGAAGATGACAGCATTTCTTTCATTCCTACAATCCATGTGACAGGTGAGCATTTTTATTGCAAGATATTTCTTGAAGCTTTTGACCAAGTTGGAGAGAGAGAGAAAGAGAACCATGAGAGTTGGTCCTAACGTTTTATTTAGTGGTTCTCATCTATTTTTCATCTATGGTAACTCTGGGGTATGATATCCACTATGATCAACATCCTTTATTTTAAGTTTTTATTAATAGAAGAAGATAGATTTTATATTCATTTGATTTGTATTACATCAGAAGAAATATGGTTTTCCTGAAAAATTGGTACATCTTCTATGAAAGCACAAGCATCTTCCATATGTTGGGCATGCCTTGCCAATCTATGTGCTTCTATCTTCCCTCTCCTTCCTACATGGAGATAACTTCCATCTTCTAAAACATCTTAAACCACTCCTTGCTTTATCGATGATATCCCCCACTTTGGACAGATTGGTTCTTTTAATATTAGATCACCTACCATCATAACTGAGTCACCTTCCAAGATCACTTCTAAATGGTGGAGATTATTTAATACACACACACACACACACACATGAAGTAACCGCAGAGATTAAAAACACTTATAAATAAATGTTTATGACCATAGTGAAAGAAATACCCAAAAACATAGAGAAACCTCAAACTATACTAGCACTGACTAGTTTGTTGAGGCTCTAGAGCCAACCCCAAAGTTTTGGGACTAAGACTTAGTTGTTGGTGTGGTTGTATAGTTATCCATGAGTGGAAATCAATTCCAGACATAGTTTCTTTTCCTTCAGAAATAATTACTTTTGGTGAGAGACTAACTAAAGGTTCAGGCTTTATAAATTAGCATAGATAACAGTAGCACTAAATCAACAAACAATCAAACAAAACCCAAAACCCAAAGAAACTCTCAAGTTTAATGAATTTTCCATACTTCTAACCTAGCTTGTGGAACTTGGGTTGCACATTCTGTTATTAGAAGTGAGAATGTGCATATAGATAGTCAAATATAAGTAGCACTAATACATTCTCAACAAGAAAGAATCCTCCAAAACAACAAAATTGAACATTAAGAGCTCATCACAATTTTTATGAAAAAGAGGTCCAGCCATAGTTAATCATTCCTATGGCTCAACTTACATTTTTCAATTTTCTAATAAATAAATCAGACTAAGGAAATGACTTTGGACGGAATGATTACCCAAAAAAAAAAGATTTTGTGTCCTTGAACATTCTTAAAATAACACCATTACCTGCTGGTCCAATTATGGTAAGTATTCTTTAATTTTTACAGAAATGGAGGCAGAATAACCCATCGCCGTGGATATTTCGGCCTTCCTTCCTTCTCATCAAAAAGCTGCAGATTAAGAAGCGTCCATAATGAGAAAAGATGATACAAAATTGTAGTTACAAAACAATAGAATCAATCATGCAAGTTCAATGTTTGCATATTGCAGTTCTGGATAACAGAGATTAACATCAATTATTCCAAGGAGGGATGCGCCTAAGGAACATTTGACACATAAAACTAAACAGAAATAAAATAAAAATAATGAGATAAGCACAGACATCTGCTTAGGGTATTCTATAGTTGATCAAGTTCCCATATTATCTTATCTTGGCAGTAGACATCATAATTTAGCCTCTATCCTAAAGCTACACAGGAACAACTCTGTTAAGATCGTATCAACTGAAGATCAAAATCTACTCTCAGGAATACCAAGATGTGAAGGATTCCCACAAGAATCTAGATTAATATAAGGCGCCTTGACCAACAATATAAATGATCAAAGACAGTTCCTTTATCTGAGCAAAGGCAACTAGCATTTACCTCCTTCAAGCGACGGTGCTTTGCGAGGGCCCAATTAGTCATTATAAAAGCAGCCACCACAAGGAATACATAACCAGCAACAGTTTGTGTTGCAATATTAAAGCCCAGCCACTGATAAATCTCAGTGGTGTAATTTGCACAGGTCACAATATTGAACAAAAACCCATGTGGGATTTGATATCCCCCACTTCCATCAGGGCTGCGCAGGCTTTTCAGAATAAGATGGCAATAGAAGTTTGCAATTTGACATATCAACCCAAATCCAAACCCAATCTTCATCTGTAGGTCGCTCACTGGGGTGTATAATGGGTGGTTCACATAGTATGCAATGAGTGAGCCAAAAGTCCAATAATATGCACAGTTCCGAAACACATTAGATAGAGGTGAAGTTGCATGGCTAAACCTATGCACAAAAAAAGTTTCCATAATACGTTTGAAGTAATGGAAGCACCAGTAGTACAAGGCATATGTTTGAACCGGGTGGATGATACGCTCCCCTCCATAACCAAAGTACTGATATACTGGAAAGTAGTAGAATATTGGATAGATTATCAGAGGCCCCAAGTACTCCCAGAAGAAGAGTGTACGGAAGGAGACCTGTGGACCCAGGTCTTTGAATATTACAGTCAAGTGATCTGATTTTCCATCATAGTAATCTTCAATTTTTTTTTTCGGATTCAGAACAACAGGTCTTTCTTTGGATCCAGGTTGGACGGGTAGAGTAATACGCTGTCTTGAAGGATAGTATTTTTTGCCTGTTGAACATGAAAATGTAGTTGTATAAGATTTCTGAAATGAGACAAATTAACTATAAAATTAAAAACCAACATTTCTATTAAATGGGAGAAACTAATAGCAATAAAAAAAAAAAAGATCAAATATCAAATTAGTTTCAATTTGCTTAACAAATGTAATCCAAACACCAATTATGGACCTTCATTAGCAAAAAAGGCCCCAACCCAGAGTCAAAATAACTCCAGCTAAGAATTTCCAGAACTTAAGAGGAAAAGAAACAATGTGATACATAATTTCAAAGCCAATAAGTTATCAACATATCGATAGAAATTGTCAAGCCAGCATGTAATCAATATGAAGTGATAACTAAAAAATATAAGGAAGTGATCCAACCTAAAACAAATGGAATGATTTCCTAAATCTTCGTTTATCTGTTTAACAAAATATTTTGATAATTCTGCAGAAAAGGTAAAAATGTGTAGATATCATCAATTAAGTATATCGATGTTCTTTTAAGGAAATATCTGACTCCAAACGGCTTAACAGATCACAAATTGGCATACAGTTTGACATATCAAACGCTATGAAGAACACTTGTTCAGATATATGAAGAATTTGAGTTTATATCACATTTTAGACAATACTAGATTTAAAATTATATAACTGTTTACGATCATTTTTTACAGACTTCATTAGTAACAATTTAACCATTATGGACACCTTCTTTAAATGATAAACTTATTATTTGGATCAAAAAATTCATTTCATTTTCTAAAATTAACTGTATATAATATAGTTTTAAGGGTGAGATAAAGTTGAAAACTAGAATTTAAGTCTCATAATAGTAATTTTACAAATACAAGATATGCAAGAATTAAAATTTCCTACCTCATCGATGATAAGAATTACAATTCCTGCAATTTCTGGGAATTAAAATATTCATGGAAATTCTTACATATACTCTAAGATCAGCAACATCAATGACAGCTGATAAATATAGAACAAACATCTAGTCATCAATAACAGAAACAACAAACACACAAATGTTTTTCAGAACTTACATCGTCGATGTATAGCCTCCTGCAGATCACTCACCGTAGCCTGCAGTGCAGAGCAACAGAAAAGAGAAATTAGTCTATGCTTGGTTCCTGAGAAAACCTTAAAATGCAATGCAATAATAAATAATTAGCTTATCAAACTACAGTACTAAATTTGCAAAATCGTACGGAGTGGTTGAGGTCGAGGCCGCCTTTGATGATTTCTCTACCGCTCCGAGTGATAACAGTGACCTTCATGCTTGCTTGGGATTTGGGAATTGCAATGCAATAAAAGTAATCGATTTTGATTTTGATTTTGTTGGTGATACTTTCAAGAATGGGGTAGAAGCTTTTAAAGGGCTCGTTGAGACTTTAATGGGGTATGGGGGATAGTTGACCGTTTACAGTTGGAGAGCTATGCTAACTGAATTTAAATCAAGTTCGGTATATAACCATCTAGGAAGAGCACCGGCATCAGCTCATGCAAATTCTTCGTTTATTTCTATTTTACATAGATATTTTTACAAAACACTCGTTTAAGCTTATCTATTTTACACCCCTATTCAATAAAATATTCATTCTTTTATAATTTTTTATTATTTCCTCACTCACCACCTCTTTTTGTCATAAACTCAATACTACCAAAAAATACTAAAATATTAAATGCACGAATTACAATAATCGTACATATTTTATATCCGTAGGTATTTTTTTTGTTCAAAATATGTAAAATAGACTACTTTTTATATTTTGCAAGATTATGCATGTTCTAATGCGGTTGCTGGTGGGGGACCCTTGGAAACATTAGAATTAATTATGGGCGGAAATACATCGTTTTGGTTGTTGGGAGAATGAAAATGTTTTGAGTGCAGGAAGGATAGAGACTAGAGAGGATGGATTAAAAAAAAATGTACAATTTTCTTGTATGTTTGAAATAGAGTATAGAAAACGTAATTTACTAAATGTATTGTTATATGACTTATATTCTTTTTCTTTTTTTCTTTTCTTTTCTTTTTTTTTTTTTGGTTAAAGAAGGCATCTGATAAAAAATAATAAATAAATAAAACTAACAGAGTAAGAGTTATTATAACATCTCTCATAATACAAATATAATCAAAAAGTAAAAGCAAATTGATCTCCAAGCGAGGCGTATCATAAATTACAAAATCCATGTTGTAAGGTAATTCCTATCTTTGCCATCCAGTCAGCACATTGATTAACTTCCCTAAAGTAATGGTTGATTTTCACACTTGGAATTTGCCTCACCAAATCCCTGCAATCTAAAATAAGAGATGAATGAGCAATATTAGTACAAGACAAGTCAGTCATCCAATCCACGAATATGACTTATATAGAATAGCAAATATTGTAATTAGAATGGACAAAATAGTAAATTTCATGTAAGAAACATTTTCTCTCCCACTTTTTCTTCCCATTTGGGAGGATAGAAAAAGGGGATTAGTGGAATCTATTCTCCCTCATTTCAACATACTAAATAGGGGAAAATTCTCATTTTTCTTTCTCCAATTCCATTTTCCCATTTTTTCATCCAACCAAACATACCATAAAATTTACACATCCAGCATTTTTAATCTTTTAAATTTTAAATGAGTGTTAATGGTTCCTCAAGTTTCTTTTTTTAATGAATGTCATTAGTCCATCAAATTAAAAAAAATTAAAAAAATAAAAATAAGCGATATTAGTCATTCAGTTAACTTTTATTTCTTGTGTGTCCAATTAGGTAAGGACATGACAATTTCTTAATTACATAACATTTTTATTATTATTAAAAAAAAAGTTTAGTTAATGGTGCATTTATTAATGGACAATTTTAGAAAAATATAAAATAAAATAAAATAAAACTGTTAAAAAAATGAGTTTTTTTTTTTTTTACAAATATTTCTTAAACCAATATTTTTAAGAGACTCATTCATTTTTCCCTTTAAAAAACACACACACATAAATTGACCTCTACCAATTTCTATAGGCTATACCTACATAACTCTTTTATGTCTTGAGCCCAACTGATAAAATTTTCAGTCGTTATTTATGAGCTAAAACGAAAGCCAAAATTATTTTGTCCAGCTGTGATACAAACGCACCATCGTGCCCAAGAAGCTACCAAGTGGGAATGGGACCACGTTGGGTGCATCATATATTAATGATCAATAGTGCGTCGAAAATGAAAAAGCAAATGCACCACAACTCTACAGAGCATAACCACAAACTCACCTGTGTAGTTCATAATTGGGTGAGAAACAAAAGGCGGGAAAAAAAAAAATCGATGCAGGGAAGCAGAGATCAAGAATCGAGTCCTCTCATCGCCACCGTCCAAGACATTCAGAAACGCCTCGTTAGACCTTCCTCTCTCCACTCTCTTCCTCCTCCTCCAATCTCATCCCCGTACTCTCTCTCTCTCTCTCTCTCTCAATTGCTTAATTAATTTCTTTGAATTTCAATTAATTTTGCTTGTTCAATTCAACTCTTATCGGTGTTTCAATCAGCAAGAAGAAGAAGAAGAAGCAGCTTGAGGATTACTTGGATCCGGTTCTTCTCTCTGCGATCTCCTCCAAGATCGGTTGCTCAAAGAAGCAGAAGGCTCCACTACTTCCAGAGACGAAGAATAAGCCGAAGAAGAAATTGGTCATGGTCAAGGATTTTGAGTGGCCTGTTGATGAATTGAATGCCTTCGTGGCTGATGCCAGCAGGAGCGACCAAGTCGTGGATCTCGACAATGATTTAGTAGATTTTATTGAAGAAGAGAGTGAAGAGTCTTGCACTCCGTTTCGGCGTTTTGAGCAATCTGCGTTGAAGCGTTTCAAGGAACTCGATCAACCATAATGGTTGCTCATGTGGAGTAAAGAACAATAAACACGATTTGATGCTTATCAAAGTTAGTATTCATGTTCATGTAAGTAAAGAACAATAAAAACCTCACTTGTCCAAACTATAGTAATCTTTCTAAGATTAATTACATTTGACAATCAATATTTACCAAACTTGTTAGCCCATTTATTTATTTATTTTTTTACGTTTACTATTTTTTCTTTTTTAATAGTTATAATACAAGGATCCAAACTGTTTAATTGTTGATTTTTTTTCTTTTTTGCTGAATTTGTTGATTTGAGTTTTCCACGTAATGTTTATATATTGAAAATGTGTTTATGTTCGTTTAATTATTTACTAAACAAATCAAGTTCAAGTCTATGTTTAGGTTCAACTAATAAACAAGCCTAGCTTAAATATAATAATATGTTTGTAAATATACTTATGAGTAGAAAACTCTGATATATATATATATATATATATAGTCTTGAGATTGAATGGTGTATGTAAGGCCAAAAATTGGTTGCTGACCTTAAACAATAGAATTTGTAGAGTGTGGATAAAAAAAAAGGGGGTAGGCACTCACGAAACACTGGCGCAGCCAGTGTCCAAACCTCTTATGTAAATTTGGTAAGGATCAAAGATTCCCTGGGGAATCATCGTTGTGATCTTTCTCAGGTCTCAGTGAGGATATTGGCCGTGTTTTTGGGTGTTTCCTTCTCTTCGGCTCAGTGCGAAGAATCCCACCCCTCTCCTCTGGCCCCCCCCCCCCCCACTAGATAGGGGATCGTTTTTCGTTATATAGCCCCTTTTTTACTAATCTTAACCGTCCATTTGTCAGTTATCCGGACGTTGTGCCTTAGGGCCTGTCCTATCGCCTACTTTTTCAGGTTTTTATGTCAGCTCCCAGACGTTCTGGCATACTCTAAAAGTCGAAGTGATTGAAGTCTCCAGATTTATTAGTCAAATCATCATTTAAAGAGGTCAGGGTGTTGGTGAGACTTTTCAGTGGGGGAAGGATATCTTCCTTTTATCCACGTAACCTGGCCGAGGACATAGGCGTCTTCGGACAGGTCCCTTTGAAGCACAGGGCCTATCCTTTGTTTTCGGCTCGTGCTTTCCTTGGTGCGGGCCTTGGGCCGGCTGTGGATTGGACCATGCACGTTGATACTTAGGGCCCCACAGTGTAAAATTGTAAATAAATTAATATAAAATCAAATTAGTGTTTATAATTTATTGAAAATATAAAATAGTCCATTTCATACTATAAATTATATATTATTCATAACATGCTTGGTTAATCTATTTTTAAAATAAATTCATTTATGAAAATAATTCTATTTAATTAACTCAAACAATATAATTTCAATTATAATTTATTTCTTAATTATTAGCATATATTTATAATAAAAGGACAAAATATTTAATCTTGGTGTATATTATATACAGGGAGATGATACGTTAATCAAGTAACTAGTGATCAACAAGAAAATAAACTAAATATAAACATGTAATCTAAGTTGGTGATGAACTTTGTTTGAAACAAAGTTAATTAGGAATACTTTAGAGTTCCTTAGGTGTTGTACATTAAGTTCCTCAATTAAGTTCAAACACATGGTTCTATTGACCAATAAAGCAAAAATCTTTTTCAACTACAATTAAATTCAATTGAATTATATGTTCATATTTTATTTTATTTTAAAAAAAAAAAAAACTTAATTTACAGTATTTAAATTTTACCTAATTAAATAAAAAATTTTGAATTTTTAATACTCAATTTGGCTTGATTTGTTTACATTTTTTTAGACTCATAGATAGTGGGGGAAGGATAAGTGTGGTTTAAATCACAAATATAAGATATTACAAAATATGTTATTATCACTGTACTATCACTTTTACCAATTTTATTTACTGTCTCACTTCTCTCTAATTTAGTGCAGAGATTGCATAAACTTAGAGGATTCATGTTGTGCACCACCTCCTCTACACACAAAAAAAAAAAAAAAAAAAAAATTGAAACCTTATCTATTTCATTGGTGAGCAATGAATGAGCATATGCTGTGGTTGGTTGGAATCGGATCCTCCATTTCAAATATTGTCCATTTCCTCAATTTCGTAATTCGGATTGAATTTTACAACTCTATAAAAGTGTACAGGCAGCCATGTCATTTAAGAAAATTAGATAAAAATTAGATTAAAAAAAATGAAATTATTATAGAATTTGTTCACCAAACGCAAACAGCAACACAAATACCTGAAAACGACTACGGTTGCCCAGCAAAGTGAAGTGTTACGACACCGTTTCTTCGCATCACACAAATTTGAATTTAAAAAACATCTTCTCGCGCGCCGTGCCCAGTGCCCACTGCTGCCCTTTTCTTTCTTCAGAATTGAGAAGGAACCAGATCTTCTTCCCCCTCAGCTCAAAATCATAAACCTCTCACAAATTTAAAGCTCTATTTCCAATCTTCAAAAAATCCAAAGCCTCTGCACCCCAAAAAAATGGCCTCCATAGTTCCTCACTCCGTCGCCGACGACAGGGACCTCGACGACGCCGATTTATGGGCCGTAATCGACTCCGCCGTGGCCTCTCATTCCGCCTCCAAATCCCGCAAATCCCTCGCTATCAGATCCCCCAATTTCCAATCCCTATCCCCAATCTCAAACCCCTCGCCGCCATCAAAGCTCTCTAAATACCCTAAAACCCCAAACTTCAACCATTCCGACACCAAATCTAGGGTTTCGGCCCAAGGCGAGGTGATTCAGGAACCCTGGGTCTATCGCCCGCCGCGCAAGGTCGCAAGGACTTGTGCTTCGGAAGCTAGCGAGACCAGTCCTCTTATCGTGCTCAAAAACGTGCAGCGCACGCCGACCACTCCGGTGTACTCGTCGCCGGAACCGTATTTATCGCCGGAGATCGGGAAGTTCAGTGTGAAGGAGATTAGTGCTAGTTCGGAGGTCTCGTTTGGAAGCTTTGGGCGGAGCGAGGAGAAGCAAATGGTGCATAGCTTGTCTGGGAGGTTCCCTTCAGTTTCACTATTTAAGGAGTATCAGAATACAGCTATGGCGGTAATTTACTTTGATTTGAGTTTCAAAATTAATTTTTATGTTATATATTTGATGAATTTGATTTTGCTTCTGTGAAATCAAAATCTTTTTTTTTTTAAGCGTGGCATGTAAGAAACACAAAATGTTAAGTCTTTTCAACAATGATGGACTTGGATTCTAATGAATTGTATTTTTGTTTTTGTTTAATGTATGATATATGTTATATGTGATAAATTTGCCTATTGTTTCAAAGGATTTGTATTCGGTTGTAAGGGTTTAATTCATAGTATAAAGTACTGATGTAAGATTAAAGAAGAGACAATTTAGTAGTACTGTAGTATAAAACCATTGTGTTTTGGTGTTTGACAGGTATGATCAATATATGGCACTCACTTATAATAGAACATGTAAGATTTTAATTCATGTGACAATGGGTGTCCTTTGGATTAGTGATAGAGAGCACTCAGACCATCATTTTGTCGATGAGACACAACTACAAGCACATGGTAGAATGTGTCTTATATATTGGTGTAATTTGAAATACATCCTATTGTAGACTAGTGCCTCTAATGTGACACAATCCTTGTGCTTTGGTTGGAAGTATCTTCAGAACCTTCCTTTGTTCCCCGTTTCTTCTCTCTGGTCAGGCCTTTTGGTGAATTTGACTTTTGTTGTATGTTTACCTTAAGAAGTGGTAAAAGTAAAACCCAAGTTTTCTAGCCTAGGTGTACATTTGATAAGACAACCCTTTAGGCTTTAGTGCAGTTGTTTTCATTAATGTCTCTGTAGCCTTTTTGGATTTCAGCTAGCAACTTTTTAAATTTGAATTTACTTAGTTTTCCTTTTACTTTTACTTTTACTTTACACCTCTTACTGTCCTACAGGCTTAAGTTACTATTTCCCTGCTTGTTTAGATGAATTTCTTTCATATGTTTGGAACGAACTTAAAATATCTGCACAGACACAATATAGTGTCAGTTGTTACATGCTCCTGTAATGGATGGGTGCACGTGCCACACATCGCACACTCCAAATGAATTTCATGCAATTTGTTCTAATCAAATGCTGTCTGTGTCATTCAATGGACAGATATTGGAGAGAAGCGATTACGTGATGATTTCTGGAAATCCTTTCATAAAAAAATCAGGTAAAAGATTATGGGTATCTCCTCTCTTGCTGTTTCAACATGAAGCAGTAAACATAACATCCGTGTCTGTATTAAGCAGGGTGGAGGAAGATATCATTCTACTTCAACCTCTCTTTTGAAATCAGAGACAAGACTATTGAATTTGATGAAAATCGAAATGTTCAGCGTGCTGAATTTGTGGTTCGGGCATACATGCAGTATGTTATCTGGCTTTTGAGTATTAAACCATGTTGTTAGTATATCTAATGCATTATTTGCTCTGACTACGATTTTGCTATTCTTTTCTTTTGTTGCTAGAGGTGGTAGGTTCTCAGATGGGTGGGGTTCATGTGAGCGGCGTGAGAAGAGATTTTTAAAACCAAATCATGATATACCCAGTACAGCAGAGACCAGAGCGAAAAATAAATCATGCCAAGTATATCTTTTCTTCTAGCAGTTGGCTTGTGCCTAAATATGCTATTGATATTCAACAACTAGCTGTTCATATGATTGTTGCATTTTCACTGGTTTACATAGACAGTAAGCTTTGATGTTAGACTAGTGTCATAATCATTGGCTGAAGCTTGGATCAGCTTAGAGTCTTATCATATTATTAATATGTAGCTTTAGTATTGTTTCTTTTCTTTTGGTCTACAGACAATTGCCATTGTTTGCACAACATGTAGTCTAGAAGACAAAAGTAGAAATTTTGTTAAATAATATAAAATTTCAATTATTTTTCATTAGGAAAATTTGCCTGAACATTAAATATGTGCTTGCATAAAAATTTTAGTCTCTTGGAGCTAGCTGTTGTCAAGTCTCAATGTTACAAGTTGGTGATACCTCTATTGTATGAAGATAGTATCAGAGCTTTCATTATGAAGATTATGCAAGACACTGATCAATGTTGGAATTTGGGAAAGATTTCTAGACACAAAGACAACATTTTCAGATAATTTTAGTCTGGAAGTGCTACAACAATGTGTCATGGATTTAGATGCTTACAAGCTTCACTGGCTGACCTGTAAATGACTCAAATATTGCATTATTTGTATCATTCATATTAGGATATGCTGTCTTGCCTCATTAGCTAATACCTGAGCCTTTCTTCTCCTTAGCTAACCATTAGAAAATGGTGCATGACCCATGATCCTAATTTGCATTGTTTCATTTCCAATGCTATGAAGTCATTATCTGTACAATTTGATGTTCTATACCCTGCTGCATGCTGGATTTGTAATGTGTAACATCAAGATTTTCTTGCATAAAATTGATTTCCAATGCTATGAAGTCATTATTTGTACAATTTGATGTTCTATACCCTGCTGCATGCTGGATTAGCTATGTGTAACTTCAAGATTTTCTTGCATACAATTGAAATTCCCTTATTATTCTTCTTCTTTTTTTCCCATAGCACACTCGAGTTGGCACACTATGCATGTGACATTCCCTAGTCCCACAAAGATATTTTGCTTTCTTTTAGATATTGATGATTCCACTTTCTCTGAAGAATTTGATGGATAATGGGGAAATGGATCTGTTTCACCTTTTGAATTTTAAGGGGTTGATTGGTATGGTAGTTTAAGCAACATTTTTCAGTTTTTAAACAACATTACACGTATTTTTATACATTTTTTTACCTACACGTATTTCTAAAAAATACAAACAACGTTATCAAATGGCCCCTAAATTATCTTGTTCTCATTTTTAAATTTTTGTGATTAGAGACATCTTTGTAAAACAAAGTGAAATGTAGAAGGGGATTTTTATTATTATTGAGGTCCGGTAAGGGCACACATTAACAAAATCCTATTAATAGCTCACAAGTCACATCTGTAGTTTTAAATTTGCAGGACCTGCTTGGAATTGGAGAATATCGACCGGGTGCAAGCCAAGGCCAGAGATGAGAAACATCAACCTCGAATCCAGTCTGCAATTCTGGTCCACCACATCGTCTGAATTGTGTTAAGAAATGATCAGATTCAGACTGGGTATGGTGTCAGCAAAAAGCTCACACCAGTCAAAATATTTACACTGATTTGACCGTGAATTGTAAAAATGAGGAAAAACAAGATTCTGTATATGATTATATGCTTGTTCGAGCGAGCCTAATTGTTCCTTCAACAAGTGAAAGCCATTGAAACATGCATATATAAAGAGATGAAATTTCATTTTTCTCCCTTCCTAGGGGAAATGAACAAGAAGGGAAGGCAGGGATATGGAGAATAACGTCTATTTTTGCTGTTGTGCAACAATCCAATAATCATGATGAATAGTATGGGACTATCGAGAGAACATATGCAGATTGTGTCAGAGCTTGGGCAGAATTGCATGATAGTGAAGGGAGCTTGTGTCGGACAAGGGAGTAAGAGAATAAAGCTTTTGGACGAAAAAGAAAAAGTTGGCCTCCAAAGATAGGATGATGAAACAGTTGATATACACCAAAGCACAACGATTTCCTTTTTCAGTTTTTTCAGTCTTTAACAAGGCATATTGTCCTCCTCCCCCATATTGAAAAATAATAACGCATCATCCGTGGTGGCAATACCTTCCACAAAATTAGCTTCACAAGCCCCATGTATTACTATGAGATTATTATGCCAACGTATAAAATCACAAAAATAGATGCTGCATGAAAAGTACCACAAAGATTGGAATAATGGACCTGCCGAGTATAACCTACTGTGGACCAAAATTGATATTCTTTCTTAAATTTTGATTTTTAGGATAAGGATGGCTGAAATAATCCTCTTTGGCCATTTTAACTAATAAAACGCTGCTATCTATACAAATGGGATATCACTTAGTAATTTTTTTATTTTTACGTTAATTAGGAATTTAACTCATACATTTGCATAAGTGACATTATTTTAATAATTAAGATGATCATTTCAGCAATCATTTTAATGGACCTAATTTATCCAATTTTAGCGTTAACAGCTTTTTTCCGTGAAAAGAGATTTGGTTTTCAAGTGATCTCCAATAAGGAAATTGGGTTTTACGCACACCAGCATTAGATTTTGTGTTTCTATAAAAGTCATAAAAATATAGCCAGGTGGACGATTGTGATTTGTTTAAACAACAAATCAAAGCAACAAAAATAATCCAATATATGAAGGGCTATCCCAGTAATTTACAGCCAAAAAAGCAAAAGAAGGTAGCCTTCCTCTGGTCCTCCCTGCCTTACGGTGTCCCCTTTTTGTGTCACTCCCCGTACAAAAATTATTCTTCTTTCCATGAGTTGCATCTCCTTCCGCTAGCTAGTCTTGTCTGCTGAGGCAGAGAGAGACACATAGAAAAAACGGTAAGACGTCACACTCTCCCCCAAGTGTTTTTGTTTTGACTCTGTATGCTCCAACAGGCAATGCGGCAGCTTGTGCTTCAAGCATTACTCTTTTTTATCCCTTCTTTTATTATCTAAACACTGAATGTTCTTTTGTGCTCTTTTTCTTGTTCTACATTTCATTTTCCTTTTCTTTTTTCAGTCTTATCTTCTACTTCTTTTTTCAATTCCTTGGTCAGATTAGGTGATAATGGTGGAATGACAGTTCATTCTTTCTCTGAGGCGACCTCCTAGTATATCAGTCAGTCCCACTTTCTTTAACTACTTTGGGGCTACAGAATCATGGCTCAGCAGGTACCTCTGCCTCTCTCTCTCTCTCTCTCTCTCTCTCTCTCTCTCTCTCTCTCTCTCTCTCTTTTGCACACACAAACACTTAGTAAATGTACTGTAATGAATGCTTTTTATGGACTTTTTTTTGGAGATTTTGAGTAAATGACTGAACCCAGATGATTGATTTGGAATGCAGGAAGGAGGGTGGCCTTTGGGTTTGAGACCACTGAATGCAAGAGTTGGGTTGGTGAGAAATCGTGATTTGTCTGGATCAGTCTCCTTCAGCACTTTGCTCACTGGCTCTCCCACCTCCTCCATTGTTTCTTCTTCAGATCTTGATACCGAGGTTAGTACACATTTTCCTCATAAAAAGCAGTAGTGGAACACAGAAGGAAAAAAAAAACCCAGCATGCTTCTTTTGTTTATACTTGCTTCTATGATGATTCTGTAATTCTGTTTACGTTGTGTGCTAGCAAACAGTTTTTGACTGTCATGATAGAAATAATAATTGCCACTTTTTCCATTTTCTTGTTATGTTTAGGTGTACGCATTTATTACTATGACATGACCTTCAATTTAAAAAAAAAAAAAAAAAAAACTTGACTAGAATGAACATCTCAGTTTCAGACCAATTTTCCCTTTTTGATGATTGTTGAGAATCACATTCAATGTATGTTACCTAGAGCTAGAGGACAGAAAAATGTTTCTACAAAAGTTACATCTATGTTCCTACCTGATTTTGTATTTGTTGGATGTGTGCGTGCAGTTAGTTAACTAGTTTCTCTTGGTCATGCCTATTTAAAGTTGAAATCACTTTACTCTTTCCACATGGTTCTCTATGATGGCGTCCGCCCACATTTATATGCTTCAAGTGCTCCTTTAGATATGGGTCTGTTTTTCTTTGTATTAAAAAAATCTGTACTTGGTGCTTCTAATACTCAGCTTTCAGCTATATTCAATGTAGTGACAACACGAGAAAGATGATCACTAGCACTTAGAGCTCCTAGCTGATTTGTATTTTACATTTTGCTTTAGAAGGGTCCCCAAACATGGTCTTATTTATCATTGAAATCTTATACGCAAGTGGCATATCACTACATTAACTTCTTCTTTTTTTAATTTTTGCCTCCTCTGAAACATTGTTCACTATGGATTATTATTGGATTGGTTACAATATATAATTTCAAATCAAAGATAAGCCAAGCCTCTTGCTCAAATGTGCATTAACTTTTACCTTAACTAGAGAAAAATATGTAAGAATATGTCTTAGCTGATGAGACAATATGTCTATCAATTCAGACTATTTTATGAACTGTCATGCTGTGTTTTAACCATGAATTTCTGTGTGATTGGTTTCAGTCCACTGGGTCGTTCTTCCACGACAAAAGCATCACACTTGGCAGCCTAATTGGAGTTTCAAGCATTTTAGAGCTTTCACGAAGATCAACAAGGGGGAGAACAGCAGAAACCTTAAGAGAAGGAAAGAACCACAAGCCCAAATCTTGGCTATTCTCACTATGCTCAAAACTAAGCACTGATGCTGTGAACACGAGCAATACCCCATCCCTTGGTCACTCTCTTGAGGAAGAGAGGAGAACTGCAAGTGTATACAGAAGGAATCAGAGCCCAGACATTTATGGACCTAGTGATTTCTCACCCATCCCGCCCATTTTGGACACAAACTCGCTGTTTGTCGGTGGCCAAGTTGCTCCCCAATCAAGTGTTCCAAGAAAGTCGGACAATGAATTATTAGATAGCAATGGATATGGGATTCCATTACTATTCTCATGCTTGCGTGGCCATCTCATCAAATGATAACTTTGATCTCAAGAGATGAGCATTATTTTATTTATGTTTCTTGTGGGAATCTAGATTTCTTTGATGAGTTAAAGACATAAGACTCAGATTGCATTTGTTTCAAGAGAAAGACCTATCTCCCTCATTAAGTCCCAACTTTTTTAAGGAGAGGTTTTTTCTATTATATTCAGAGGAGGTGAGAGTATTGAGGCAAGCAGCAACTTTGAAAAACAATGCTGCATTAAAACTGTTATTTAATTTGTCTTGTGCGGACCATAAATAAGAAATAAGAGACATCGCTATCTCAATTAAAGGTTGTGTCTTTCAAAATATTCCTGGTGGCAGCTGCTCTCTCCCCTTCCCAGAACTTTCTTTTTTGTTTTTTGTTCTCATTTCCTACTACAGCTGATGTAGCAAACGAGGGAGACACAAATTAGCAGATCTGTGACAAAGCAGATCAAAATGCATGATCAAAAAATGGTTTGGGGAGAAAGTATTTTTCTAAAAAAAGTTCGGATATATGGGACTGTTTGATATATGTGTTTGTTTTCACACATTTTTGCACCCACACGTATTTTTAAAAAATACAAACAACGTTACTAGAATATAACTTTACCAAATGGCCCCTATATTTTCATGCATAATTTAAGATTACAAAAACTTGAAAACATGGAAGAATTGAGAGCAATTATTTCATGTTGGAGACAATGATTCACAATTTATTGGGTGTATCGTCAAGTTAGATAATTGATGCAATTGCAAAAAACAAAGTTTTGAAGAGTGTTCTCAAAACTTCTTATCTACTTTACTCAATTCTTGGCAAAACTTTGTCACAAAGCCCGAGATAACAAAGACACGAAGAAGAACTAATAGTGGCATTCCAGAATTAAGCCCACAGAGAAGAATCTAACAAATTTGGCAAAATTAGCCAACAGATTTCAGACCCATCAACTTAACAAAAACAAAACGAAATACAGTTTTGTAGGCCAATCCCATATATATAAATATTCATATAGGTAAAACAAAACAAGACTGATACAAGATAAACACATTATCAGAATATAATAAATAATAGTTCACACTCCAATGAATCAACAAATAATGAAATATCCTGTCGCAGATTAGAGATGGCACAGTGGTGGCACGACTATGCCCATGACCACAAAAAAAGTTCATTCAAACCAAAGTATCAATCAATTTAGACTTGGAATGGCCATGGCCAATTTTTCAAGTCCTCCTCTTGTCCCACGACTCCCACCTTGGAACTCTTCCTCATTGCATAGCTATTAGCCCCAACATTATCACTTTCAACATAAGCATAGTACTTCAAGAAAAATGCAAGTGTCAAGACAACCCACTCCAAGCAAAAGATCAACACACACAACCCACCAGCCAACTTCAGTATCACAGCACCATCATCTTCCCTCACATAGGACTTCAATTGGCCAAGGAAATCCCCGGTTCTCGTGAAGATCAGTACAGAAACCGAGCCTTGGAATATCGCGGTGAGCACTGTTGCCACCATGTGAGCTGCATACCACCGGCTAGGCCCCGATGAGCCGGCTGCTGCACAGCCGAAGACTGCTCCGGCTATGGTGAAAATGTGGAGGAGGATTAGGAAGAAGCCGCTTATAGACGGGAAGAGCCGGAGAGAAAGAGTGAGGAAGATGCAACTGGAGGCTGCACCAAGGAGAATGTAGTTGCAGAAGAGGAAGACCTTGTGCGTGTGGTAGTGGGAATCAGTCACTGAGCCCATGGTGATGGTGTGCATACCCATTTTGAGGATTTTTTGACAAATTCAGCTGAATTCTCAATAAACTAAAGTTGATTTGGAGAGGTTTTAGGCAAATGGGGTATGTGAGGAATTGAGTTTTGGAAGCTCAGAAATGGTGGATTTGTTTGGAGAGAAATGGGGAGTGGAAAGGGGAAGATATAGAGAGTGAGAGAGCTGAGAGGCACAACGGCCATATTTTGAAATATGACCGTTCGAGCAAAGTCTTTTTTTATTTTTTGGTTGCCGAACGTTGGAGTAAAAGTCAAAGGACCCACAAGACAAATTGTAACGGCTAGTTTATTACTTTTTTTTTTTTTTTTTTTTCTCTTTTCTGAGCTTTTATATGTGTGGTGTTGTGATATATTGATTTGGATTGTTGGATTTGAATTGTACAGTTGATGGTTTTTGTTTTTTCCTGATTCTGAGGGCTTTTTTTTCGTCTAAGTTATCATGTTTCCTACACCTGGTCTTTCATTCCAAGTTATCACCTAGTTTTACTTCGTTTCTGTTCAATTCTTTGGTCAATAAATTACAGCTCTAAAGTAAAGGCAAACAAGGAAATAATTAATGAATCAAAAATAACATAACATTTACCTTACCTTTCCAGGTTGAACCCAGGCCATGGAAGAGTCTGCTTCTTCTTATTCTTCTTCTTCTTCTTCTTTGTTTCGTCCGCTGGTCCTTCTTCAGTTCAATTTTTTTTCTTTTTTTCTTTTTTTTTTTGGTGTGAGCAAGACACGTGATTAGGCATTAGAAATGACAAAGCAGACATGGGAAAAGTTTCACACTTTGTAATAATAAAATAATAAAGGTTATTTACAACTTTATATATATATATATATTTTATGTGTTCAACACTTTTGGATTATGGTTTATTAAAGATTGCTCTAAACGCATTCGTTAACCTCAGTCCATGACCCTTTATTAATAAAATGTCGGATTGAAAAAGTACGAGAATAGAAAATAAGAAGGAAACTGAAAAATGTGAGAATATAAAAGAGATTTTAGTTTTCTCACTTGTGTTTGATAATTGAAGGGTGGAAAAGTAGAGAGAAAGAGAAAGAAAATAGAGTTTGTATAAATTTATTCTCATACTCTATTATGTAACTTTTTTTATATAAGAAAATGTTATAGACATAAAATATTTTACAAACCACTGGTATGGTGAATGGCTATTAGTATGCAAAAAAATGATAGTGATGGGCCTAAATGAGACCCAGTAAAAATTTGTCACATCAATAATTTGTAAAAATATTGTAAAATAATTTGTGACCGTAAAGTGTTACTCTTTTTTTATAAAGTATTTCATAAAGGGAAAAAAAGAATTTTTTTGGAATAAAATAAGCAAACCAAATGTTGAATTTAAAAACCAATAAAAAAATGAGTCAACATTGATTTTAGTTTTGGGGAGAGCAGATGAGCAATTTCATCCAACCTTTTTTCCTCCCAATTTTTTATCCAATTTGGGAGATTGACCAAACACCCATTTCACACAAAATTTCTCCTATTTTTTCTCCCTCATTTTCCATCCACCTTATTTTCACTCAAAAACACTCTTAAGATCCGTTTGGTTGGAAATATTTTAGGAAGGATGAAAAATAGGAGAGAAAAGTGGAGAGAAAATTATTTTTGTGTGTTTTTGGTTTAGGAGAGGAGATGATATAAATTTGATGGGGCATGGATATTTTCTCTCCAGCCACCAAAAACCAATCTCTCTAATTTGGAAAGAAAAGAGGGTTTTATTGCAAAGGACAATTTTCCCTCATTTTCATCGTTGAGTTCCAGACTTAGAACCAACCTTTCTCCTTTTTTTTCTTTTTCTTCTTTTGTCCATTTGCTCATATCCTATTATAATTTACTTTTAACTTTTTATTTTTCAAAAAACTCTCTCTCTCTCTCTCTCTCTCTCTCTCTTCCCCCCCCCCCCCCCCCCCCGCTTCAATCTTAATCTTTCATGCTATCTTTATTTATTAATGGGTTTTGTTTAATCTTTGGGTGGATGCTATATTTTTCTTAATTAACTTTATGTTAGCCCTTATTTCAATCCATTGAAGAAAGAGTATGGAGCTTCTACTAATAAAAGTGTGTTATGCATGTGTTTGCAAGCCAAGATGGGTTACCAACACACCTCATAGAGATAGAGGTATCTCTCTCACTTTCTAAATAACATTGTTATCTGCCCCCTTTAAATGTTCAAAGAAATGCCTTAACCAAACTTTCCACCACCAAAACTCTTCAAAAAGGGCTTAGAAGTTTAGGTAAAACATCTTATTTGGTATTAATTAATTAATTTAAGTTCAGAATTTCGCATATTTATGATTAGGATTAAGGGTCTACTATTCATGTTGTGGTTATAGATGATGGGGGGGGGGGGGAATCAGGATTTTTACTTTGGCGGGGCCGAGACTAAACTATCACAAACACCCACACACATAAGTCTTGGATTTTTAATTCTAAAGTGAGTCATAATTCATATATATTGCATACAAAAATTATATTTCTACAAAATTATCTTTACATTTTGCTAAAAGTTTTCTAATTCGCTGTATGGAAATGTCATAATGGGCCCAATTATTTTCTTTGGGAGGGGTATATAAAAAATTGATGAGTCTTATATTTGCATACTACTAACTTTTAAAAATTTTGGGGCAGCCATGCGCGCCCCCCCCCCCCCCCCCCCCCATGTCCCGCCCCTAGTTATGCACATTTGACATTCTTGAATAAAAAAATACTGGATTATTGCTCCCTTTATATGTGTGTATAAACTATGTTTATTGATGGAATTATTATTTTAACCAACTTTAATGTATGATAAGAGCAATTAGAAACCCAAGCAATTTTGCAATATTGGTGTATGCATGTTCTATGAACGCATATTCACCAAAGTTCATAAAGTATTGTTTCTCCAAAGAATTTTTTTTTGGCTTAAGTTTCCCCAAAGATTTGATTGATAGAGAATCATCCTTTTGATGGGAGTGTCATCAATAAAGCTAAATTCACCTACTAATAAAATAAAATCCATGGCCACAACTATGGCCCCCAACTAGAAATTACATGATTACAAAATTCCTCAATGAGTTGTGATCTATTAGTATACATTGATGGTGAAAATTACAATATGCCAATCTGAATATTGCTATTGAATTTCTCAACATATAAAGAAAGGTTCAATACCTCTCTTTCTTCTTCTTCTAATATTTTATTTTATATTTTTTTATAAGTAAAGGTTTCATACCTCTCTTTTATATCTTCTTGAAGCTTCCAATTTGATAGGGTAGCAAACTGCCCCTAAGCATAGGGCAAGCTCACTCAGAATTTTTTTTTTAAAAAATGTTTATTTTTTCATGTATTAGCTTTTTTCATTAAAAAAAAAAAAAAAAAAAAATCTTCTCAAAAAGCTCTAGATCTCTCCTCCCCCTCTCCCTTCTTGCAATAAGGATCTCATTTATATTTGGTGCTATCTTACAACAAGTCTGATTTAGGTTCTTAATTTTTATTTCTTTTCTTTTTGTATATTTTCATTTATAGTTGTGCGACATGGAGTAAAATTTTCTAATTCTCAATATAAGTCCAAAATTCTATGGGGGCTTTGTGGTTGAAGTGTTTTCAAGGTTTTAATTTTTTAAGTGTGATGGTTGTTTTAGGACTTTTAATTGGAAGTTGTGGCCAAAAGATAATGGGATTATGTCTCATAAAATTTAGCAATGCATTTATGCCTCCATCTATCACAACTATTCACAAGAGACATGTTCGCAAATCATAGGGGTAGGTGAATCCCGATTCCATCTATCCTTTGGTGGATGAATTGATTGGATTAGTGAAATAACGTTTGGGGCAAATCATATACACTTTTAGTTGATTTTTTTTTTCTTTGACATGTGAAATTGTGAATATTGATATAGGGAAAAAACAAAAACAAAAAAACAAAACCAGAAGGAACTTCTTGGCCAATGCATTCTAAAGTGGAAGAACAGGGAAAAGGTCATAGAGTAAAGGTTCCATAATTCCTTTAATATAAGTTTATGCACAAACACCTAAAACTTTTATTGGTAATCTGTTGTTCTCTGTGTCTATTGCATTTTTTTTTTTTACCAGTGTTTGTTATTTCAATCTCTTTCTTGCCTTTTTGGGTCAAAGTGTTGGATTCACGAATCAAAGCTAGGATTGTAACAATAAAATATAAATGGTATAGAATAGCCAAAATTGTAGCTTATAGATTTTGCCTCATCTTCAATAAATTTATCTTTAAATTAATATGAAAAATGTTTATTGTTTTTTTTTTTTTTTTGATGAACGTAAAAAGGGGGCAGGGGCAACCATTTGTAACTAACCCCCCAGGACGTGACCTAATAAGAGCACCCCCCACTAGGAAATGTTAGATTGAGTCATAGCTACTGTGACCGGGGCGCCACAGACCTCACCCTAACACCCCAAGCGAGCTAGCAGGAGAGGTACATTGCAAGCTAGGAATGGAGATCAAGATTTCAGTGCCAATGGAGATCTCTGTAGTGAATCTGCTACGTCAAATTTGGTACCTCAAAATTTTCCTTCATTGTATTCTTGCTTTCTAACAATTTGTCATTTTCCAATTGTGAAGGACTATTGATTGGTTCTAGGTAGTACACATTCTAATGTTTCACAATTTTTTATATATGCTAGGCCTATGCTTGTGTTTCATAGTCCAAAAACCTGACAAATTAGTCATTCTACTTGCTCTCTGATATATAGTCTCTCAAAGAACTCTGCATCATCAGTGGTTAATGTTCTGTAATTCAAAAATTTAGGATCCTGCTTGCTGGTTTTGCCCACCACTTATAGGAGACCATGGTTTTATAAAATTTTTATTTAAAAAAAAAAAAAAATTTATGGATCTCTGTAAGAGTATTGTTGCACTGGTTGGTTAATAGGAGGTTGTGCAAAAAGAAAGAGAGCAAGACTTTCATTAAATTATATTCTCAATTGGCAATAGACTGGTGGAGGATATATTTATAGGAAGAGGGTTGTGGCTCGACGCCGAAAAGGAAGACATTCAAAGCTTGCTGACTCAGGGAATGCAAATATTTATATGTCGTAGCCTTGTAGGCTTCTAGCAACCTTGGTGTCAATGTCCAATATGCATGCATATTTTTCTTAAACATGTAATAATACTTAATGTAGTGGTTAGTAGTTTTTCCATACACTATACATCCCAGGCCCAGCACTCTTCTCCATACTTTCTTTACCACATAACCAAAAAGATAATGGAAGTTCCCTAGCCATGAATGTGGAGATGTATTATACCTTTTATACAAAATCTACTGTCAGATATTTCAGTTCGTAAGGATGGGTTACAACCTAGTTATACTTGATGGATTATAATTAAATTTTGAAATCTAATTACATAGGCAAGTTAAAAACTATTTGATCTATTCATGATGACATTTCGGAAAATAATACTATACTTTTGAATTCTAATGTTGGGTTATAAAGCAATTAATTTATATATTTACTAGTATTTACATAATACTTTAGACTATTTTCATTAGGCCCCCAAAGACAAATTCCAAGCTCCGCCACTGCTATGATCCAATTCATAGAACTTAAGTTTCTTAATGACCACCTTTAAAAAAAAACCACCACTGACCCGCTAGGTGATAAGTGAAAAGGGAAAAGAGGAAAGAACATGAAAAAATATACTATGAGAGAAATAGTAATCCTGACTTTAAGACCTTTATCATGTAATGATATAGGAACATAAACATGCAAAGGTCATGACATGATATCTATACAAATACCATTTGAAGTAGCATTAGCTTGCACTCTTTAACTCTTGAAGTCACATACTCAGATATTAGTGTGTCAACAGGTAAGATGTTGGAAACAGCAGCTCCCCGCCACAAACAGAATTCCCGCTCCATCTTCCATTAGTAAGATAAAGAGTGGATACAGTGGTCTACTTCTCTAAAACTGTGTTTTAACTTTTCCACTGAGAGTTGTGCAATTAAAAAAAATGACCATATAGAGGGAAAAAATAGATCTAAGTTCTTAGGTGACAAGCTTTCAAAAGCATGGCCACTTCTCAATATTTAGAGAAGCAGACTACAACAGTAAGACTAGAACTTTTCCACTGAGAGTTGAGCAATTAAAACAAAAATTGACTTAATAGAAGGAAAAAATAGATTTAAGTACTTAGGTAACAAGCTTTCATAAGCATCGCCACTTCTCAATATTTAGAGAAGCAGACTACAATCTATAGAATGGAATTCATCAACCGACACTTACCTAAGGGCCTTGTACTTATGGCTTCTATTAAGACGTATATATATAATTGGAGTTTGAAATACATACCCATTAGGGTCTCATCTCTGAACCAAATTCAGGATAGCTATTTTACCCGTGTGAGAAAGCAAATGCAGCAGAACTGCTACTTCAAGGCTTATCAACCTCATTGCATCCAGCAGCAATCTTTCCTGGACTGCGACCGCCCAATTTGGTGAACGAGCCCATGGCAGGTAAACTCTTGAAACTGCTGCTGCCTTCGCTGAAATTTGACTTTCTTGATTTCCTAGGCTTGGAAGGACTAAGTTCAAGTTCTGAATCATTGCTAGTCTTGATCTCAGCAACTACTAGTTGGGAAATACTGCTTCGGCAAAATGGACAAACAGGGGCAGTAGAACAAGCAGTTGTAGGGTTGGGCTTCTTGTGGCAGCATAGGGCTAGAGTGCAATGAGCACACATTTGATGACTGCATGGTCTGACCTCAATTGTGCATACCTGGTCAAAGCATATGCAGCATAGCTCCACATCGCTAGCCTGGTTGAGAAAATTTCACCTCCATTATTCACTTGTGAGGGTTTCTTCATGACTTCGTACAAAAACCATACTTATTAAGCAAAATGAAGAGTTAAGCTAGCTGGGTTTCTTCATGACTGTACAAAAACCATGCTTAAGCTATATGAAGAGTTAAAGATATGCTGACAAATGTGCATCTCCTAAATGCTGGATGATTAGAAATTATTTTGTAGCATTTGAACGAAGTACTTCACTACTTGCACTGCTAAATTTCGACAAGAAATGGTTTACATAGAAATGAATAGAACCCAATAGTTCAGATCATCTTAAATATCATATATTATGAAGTGGAACGATCTCAGTCACAGGTGGTGTCCAATGACCCTTTATATGCCAGCTTGGTTACCCATACATATTAAATTAATGCCTATTAATTAGTGTCACATTTATTCTACTAAAAAGTAAAAATTAAACCATCTCAACTAGAGATAATTATAAATTTTTATACAAACATCCTCAACATGATGTAGAGCTTTGGGCTTTCATCAAATATGAATTTCATGTGAAATATAGATCTGTAGATATTAATTAAATATATTAATCTACGACAAAATAGAAATGAAGGATATTACCTCAGACATATTGTCGTCAGCCCCAACATCAAAATCCAAAGGAGATGGAACAGAGTATTCAGTCTCCTTCAATATGGTCTTCTCCCTCTCCATGTTTGCTTCTTTCAAGGCCCTCTCTAACAGTGCTTTTGCTTCTGGATTAAGCTCGCTGATGAACTTCAAAGGTGATGGCCAGACAAGAGGCTCTGCTGATGAAGGGTTCAGCAAGGCTGCACATGCTCGATGCTTGTGCTTCAGAGCAACTGTGTGTGGTATTCTCCTGCAAAAATCCATTCATTTACAAGTTTCAACAACAGACCTTCAAAAACTTGTAATTGGGACTGTAGTCATTACAGAAATCAAATGCTGGCAATTTTAGGATGAAGGAAAACTACATGGAAAAAAAATCAAGTGAGGTTCCATATGGTACATATTGGAAAAGACAATTTCAAGTCCTGTTGCATGACAAATTTATTATTAGTTACTATGACGTTATTGATATATTATCTATATTTTATAAGCAAAATGCTAGGTCAGTTCAGTGAGGTTTACATTGCTGGCCTAACTTTAGGAGAACAAATTACACACCACTGCTCTCATCCATAAAAAGCCAATTCCCATATTCTTTTGAGAGTTCATACTGATACATGCCAAGCATGAATCAATTTTTGAATTGTTCCTGTTTTCTCAAGTTTCAGAACAAACTAATCCATTGACAAAAACAGTTCATGAAGACAGGTGGGTACAGATTAATTTGAGCCTCAGAGGACAACAGGGCAAATTGTTAGTTTTCAAATATTAGATATTTGTCCCCGTCACTATGGAAATATTTATTCATGTATTCCATACGGACACGGTTGAAGTTCTTCCCAGAACAACTTCTTGAATGTATATTTTTTAAATACAAAAAGTGCTGCCATGGCCTGGAGTACCTTTTTGACCAAAACATGTACGAGGATTGAGGAATCTGGGTGATTGAATAGAAGTTCACAAAAGGCAAGTGAAAAGTCCGCTATAATCATTAGTTTTGGTAGAGAATTTCATAGTGATTAAAAATTTAAATAATAGGGGCTGATCATGGCATGGCTGTTTATGAATCTTACCCAGATGAATCTATTTGATGCCTATCCGCTCCCCAGGCAAGCAATTCACGGACACATTCCAAAGAACCGCCACGAGCAGCTAAATGAAGGGGTGAACTCCCTAGGTAGCTGCAGATCATGGTACCTTCATCAATCTGAATGGCAAATGATCACTATTTAGCTATAATATCTACAAGACCTTAATTTAAAATTACCCATGTCCACCAGTTGAAGCACAAACAAGAGCCCCACTGTCTAAGAGGATATGAACGCACTCTGGCCGTCTTTGACGAGCAGCTAAATGTAGTGGGGTTGCACCCTTTCCATCTCTTATGTTCACAAATCTTGCAAATCCCCTACCAATGCCACACATTGAAAATTAATCAAATTATTCCATCCAGTGCCAAGTAATCAACAAGTAACTGAATCAGAGAGAAAGAGAGATACCAGGAATCAGCAACAGGGGTGGAATGTGCAGCAGAAAGAATAGCTTGCAGGCAATCTGAATGGCCATGGTAAGCAGCATAATGCAAGCAGGTTCTTCTTTGTACAGAATCAAACATCAATATCTGATAAATTCAATACAAAACCCATGATCAATACCTCTTTTAATAGTTCAAGTAAGAAATTTACTATCAAAATGTACATAAACTCAATGGGAAAATTAACACACATTTGCTCCTGCTTCAATAAGCTTTTGCACGCAAGAAATCTTCCCATGCATTGCCGCCAACATCAACGGGGTCTAAACCAATCACAAACAATAAGAATATCCAATCAATAGCATGCAGATAAATGAAAAAAAATTCTTGATCTGACACAAGCATTAGACAATAGACTCAAAGCTCAAAAGTTGTATTGAATGTACCTGTTTATGCCGATTCAAGATATCCGGATTAAGAGACCGACCCAACAGCATAGAAAGAACCTATGTACCATCAAACACAAAACCCATCAAAATTTTCCCAAGAAAACCAAAGATCAATAAAGAAAACCACCCAAATGAATCAAAAACTCACCTGGATCCGACCATTAGCAGCGGCCACATGCAGAGCAGAGAGTCTCCCATATCCAGTGGTGAGTTCCAACAAACTTGGGTGTGCCTCTACCATAGCCTCAACTAACTCCAGTTCACCATCCTGAACCGCATGGAACAGACCACTCTCTCTTCTGCGTTCTCCACAGCTAAGCTCCTGACCCATTGTGAGTTGCCCCCAACACTTCCTCACGCGCCACCTTCCACGGTGGTTGCGCTAGCAGTATTGGCGGGGCAGCTAAACACACACACACACAGAGACAAAAACACAATTGCTCAGCTGAATTATATGAGTGAAAAAGGCAATCCAAAGACTTGTATTGGAGTAGTAAAGCCTCGGAGTTTGGACCTGCCCGCAATGGTTTTACGGGCAGCTTGACCGTAATGTGTACGAGAGACACTGTCAGTGTCGGGCAGCTTGTCAGATATTTTCGCGGCCAATTACTTTTTTTATTATTTTTTTTCCTGTCTTTGAAACATTAAAAAAAAATGTTTTTATTAAATCCACCGAGTCTGTGAAAGAGAAGCTTTTGTCCAATTTGGAATTTGGAATCCCCACATGGATTTATTTCAACGCGTTCTTTGAAAATTATAGGGTCGTTTGGCATGGTATTTTCTATTTTGCTTAATACTCTTTTTTAGTTTTTAAATAATATTATATATATATATATATATATTTTTTTTTTTTTTATCTATATATTTTTAAAAAAAGATATATAAATAACATTACCAAACGAGTTCATATCACCACGGTTGATGTTAGCCGCTCTTCCTCATAGCCGCCAGATTCATGTTCTGCATTTTTATACTTTCCTTATTAATTGGGTATTGGTTGGTTGGTGTGAAATGAATCAAATGATAAATAATAATAATACACAAATCTGAGACTGGTTTAACGAGTTCTAACCTCTAACAACTCCAACCAACTCGTGTACTTCTTTTCTTTAGGAGACTATTCAAGTATATATGCTTCGCGTGTGATTGCATATTTGCAATATTAAATGAACCTTGCACATGTACATTCCTAAACTTTTTCATAATTAGTTAACCTTAAGTTCATAAAAAAAGGTTAAATCATCGTACCAAAGCGCCAATCGGTTTTTGGTGTAGGCAGGGATTGAACTCCAAATTCTTTATTCAACCATCAAAAACTTTATCAGTTGAGTTAATTGAAACCCACAATTGTTATGGACTTTTATTTGTGGCAAAAAATTAATTTCCGCAGTGGGTTCAGACTAGGCCGGCTATGGCCCCATCACAAATATATATTTACCTTTTACAAAAAAAAAGGCCCCATCTCATTGTAAAATGTTTAAAATTTTATAAAAGATATAAATTTTTTCAAATTATTGTGCACTTTTTATTATTAGTGATATTAGGGATGTCACAAATTTTATTATAGATTTACAAACTGACATGTTAACAATCACAAAAAAATATTTTAATTATTCATTAATTACATTATTGAAGCTCATCCTTCACCATTATTGTCACATTATATTGTGAACATTTTATAGTACCTGTGCACGGCAAAAATGAGGCTTCCCAAAAAACGAGATTTCTATGGAACGCGACTCACCAAAACGCATAATCTATTTGTGTGGTGGGATAGTAATTCCTACAATGGGTTGTTCGCAGCTATGAGACTCAATGGCTCACTTCTCTCTCCTTTTGATATCCACTCTTGACTCTTTTTTCTGCTCTTTTCTCTCTTATTTTTCCTCTCTCCTTTTTCCAACCCTTGTTCCTTCTTCCAATCTTCTATTTATAGGAGATTGGAAGTGTAGTGGTCTTGATTGTCCCAATGTTAATGGATTTAGAGGTCCAATCTAAGAAGGATTTAGTGGGTGTGTAGGTGGGAGTGGCTTTGGGAATGATTCCCACTATAGCAAATATGCACGGCGGCGTTATTCCCAAGGTATTACCGGACAGCCTATTTACTGTGAATCCGGATGCATAAATTGTTGTCCGGCACAGAAATCCGGGCAACCAGCCCAGCAATCATACCTGTGTTCGGCAGAAGGATCGGGTTCATGAATGGCGTCTGGGCTTGGCCTATTTGAAGGTGGCCTTGGATTAAAGCCTCGGGAGCCTGGGTATTGGGCCCGTGACTCTCCTTGTCAGCCCAAAGCTCGAGACATTGGCCGGCGATATACTTGCTCGGACGAGCTTGCCCCTATAAGAGACACATCAGCCGAGGCAGCATCTCGGCGTCTCAGAGAGCTTGCACACCTAGCACTTCAACGTGCGGCCGAAGCAGAACCTGCCGAACAAGAAGCTCAGGAGCCACCCGAACAGGAACCCGAACAAGGAGCCGCAGAGTCAAGTAACTCATCTCAAGCTCGTCCTGGTGCCGGAGAGATGGTCACTCGCAAAACACTCTCGGTCAGTCGCTTCCTACTGGGGGCCCAGCCAGCCGCGCAGCGGCAGCCGAAGCAGGGGCAAGTCCATACTCCTCCCGTACATCCTCATCCCCCCACCGCGCGCTCTAAGAAAAGGCAGAAGGTTACGCACCAGCCTTCGGACAGTCCTGGGGGTGTCCAAACCCAAGCCCCCACAGCTCAGCCCAGGGTTGTTACCATTCAGGAGCCCCAAAGGCAGGTTGGGGCGTCCGCGGCGTCATCCTCCCGGTCCATCCCGGACTGGCAGCCCACTTACGAGCTGGACGGCAAGCCCCTCCGTGCGGATGCGAGTATACGTGTGTGGGAAAAGGGGGAAGGAGGCCGTGTCGCACAATGCCTAGCTCACGGTCTGCTGCTACCCAAGGATGTGAGCTCTTTTTCGGATGCGCCGGACGAGTACATGGACAGGAGACTACAATGGCACACCGTTGCGGTAATATCCTTGTACTTGCACTCTCTTTATTTGTTATCTCTTCTGCCACGTATATAACATCGTGTTAACCGCCTGTTTCCAGGCTGCCCAGCTAGCCCATATCTTGAACGAACGGGTGAAGGATCTCGTTCAGGATGTTGACCGGGAGAAGACCGGGTGGGAGGCAGCGGTGAAGTCTGCAAAGGACAAGGCCAAAGCCGCGGAGGCTGCTAAGAAAAAGGCAGCTGCTGCCGAGAAAGAAAAAGCGTTGGCGGAAGGGAAGTCGACGGAGTTGGAGGCGAAACGAAGCGAAACGGATGTGAGGCTAGCTGAGGAGGTGAGCCGGAATGCTGTGCTCGCCGAGGAAGTTGCTGATCTTCGAGCCGCACTAGAGCAAGCCGGAACCAAATGGTATGATGAAGGGTTCGCGGATGCTGAAAAGGGAGTGGAGCCGGTCGTCTATGAGGCCCGGCGATTGGCATTTCATGATGGCTGGTTCGCTGCCCTGCAGGCCTTGGGGGTACCTGCTGACTCTCCTCTCCGAGATCCCGCCAAGGTTCCTTTCTTAGAGGCTCCTCCGGCAGTGCAGAGCCCCGAAGGTCCTGGCGATGAAGAGGAGACTGACAGCCTAAGGGAGCTGGTGGAACAAATTGATGCCCATGTGGAGGTAATTGGTGCGGAGGCAACCAGCAACCCATCTACCGATGACCCATCCATAAAAACTTGGAGTTTCAGGACCTTGCCTCCGTGGGCCAGCAACTAGAAGTGCGAACAGGAGATCCACCAGTGAACCTTGCCGAATGAAGGCCAACCGGACAGAAACCCAATTATAATTTTTTTGCGACTAGTTTGCTTATGCCGCCGGGCTGTGGTGGTCAAACTCTTTGTTTCTTTCCTTTTATCTTTTCTTGCCCGTCACCGGGTTTTGGTGGCTGAACAATTATTTTAATTCGGGTGTTTAAATTAATCTGAATATTTTATTGCCTTGCTTTCTTTTAGCATAATTATATGTTCTTCTGTGATGATTGCGATATGATCGGGCGGTGTTTCTACTTTTTGGAATTATCGCTGCGTAGGGTTATGTACTTGTTCGGTTCTGATAGAATTGACCGAGCGACAGGTTGATGCATGATTTTATTATTCTTAGTGTTTAGACATGTATGGTGATAGGGATCGGACCGAGGGAAGTTTTCTTAACTCGGCGAAATTTTCAAGGCGTCTACCTATTCGGTGAACGGATTTGGACTGAGCGCAAATTCCCTTGGAAAAAATAAAATAGGTTTCTCCCTGCCTGGGAAGGGATTTGATTCGAGAGCAGGCCTCCGGCGTAGTTAGTTGTAAGGTTTCAGCCTGCTCGGCGAAGGGATTTGAGCCGAGGGTCAGGGTTCTGTCCTTAGGTGAATTGTAAGGTTTCCACCTGCTCGGTGAAGGAACTCGAGCTGAGTGTCAGGTTTCTGTCCTTAGATAATTTGTAAGGTTTCCACCTGCTCGGCGAAGGGATTCGAACCGAGGGTCAGGTTTCTGTCCTTAGATGAATTGTAAGGTTTCCACCTGCTCTGCGAAGGGGTTCGAATCGAGGGTCAGGTTTCTGTCCTTAGATAATTTTAGTTTTTACTTTGCTAATGATGTGCGCAAACAACTGCTTTCACTAACGTTAACAAATGTACATATGTGGATACACAGCTCGAACCGAGCACCTGATTGATCAGTGGTAGAATCTTTTTAAATTCTGAACATTCCAAGGCCGAGGCAGTGGTCTCTCATCCAGTTCTTCCAAGTAATAAGCTCCTTCCCCAGCAACTGCTGTAACTCTATACGGCCCTTCCCAGGTCTGTGCCAACTTGCCGGCACGTGTGTCTCGCATATGGCCCACGGCCCTCCTCAAGACAAGATCCCCGGCATCAAATTTCCTTGCTCTTACTCCTCGATCATATCTTTTGGCCAGTTTCTGTTGGTACTCGGCTAGCCGGATGGTTGCAGCCTCGCGGCGTTCCTCTAACTGGTCTAAGTGATGAACTAGCATCTCATCATTTGAACTGGGGTCGTACCCGGCTACTCGTGCGCTACATATACTTACCTCGGTTGGTATAACAGCTTCAGTGCCGTAGGTTAGAGAGAACGGTGTTTCCCCCGTGGATCTCCTGGGCATTGTTCGGTATGCCCAAAGGACGTTAGGTAGTTCCTCGGCCCAGTTCCCTCTTGCAGTTTCTAGTCTTCTCTTCAGCCCGTTTACGATCACCTTGTTGACAGCTTCGGCCTGGCCATTGCTCTGAGGGTACGCCGGGATAGAGTACTTGTTTCTAATGCCGAGGTCCGTACAGAATTCTCGGAAGGCTCGGCTATCGAACTGCAGCCCGTTATCTGATACCAGGGAATTTGGTACTCCAAATCTGGTGACGATGTTCTTCCATACAAACTTCTTCACGTCCACGTCCCGGATATTCGCTAGGGCCTCAGCCTCCGCCCACTTGGTGAAGTAGTCAACGGCTACGAGGACGAACCTTCGATTACCCGTTGCCCGGGGGAACGGCCCAAGTATATCCAGCCCCCACTGGGCGAAAGGCCATGGGCTGCTGACCGGGTTAAGATGGCCGGCTGGCTGATGTATCAGGGGAGCATGTTTCTGGCATTGCTCGCATTTACGGACATATTCGGCGGCATCCTTCTGCATTTGGGGCCACCAAAATCCCTGAGTCATAGCCTGGTGAGCTAGTGAATGCCCTCCTACGTGGCTGCCACACACCCCTTCATGTAGCTCTGATAGAAGTTCATTCACCTTGCCTGGATGTAGGCACAAAAGGTATGGTCCCCCGAACGACCTTCGATATAGTTTCCGGTCTTCCGATAACCAAAATCGAGGGGCCATCCTACGGATCTTGCTTCCTTCCTTCTCGTCGGGGGGTACACGATCTTCGGCCAGAAACTCAATGATCGGATCCATCCAGCAGGGCCCCTGAGTAGCAATTGCAGCAACTGCCGGATCTCTAGATAATTTGATGCTCGGCTCCTGGATTTGTTCTACTCGAATTAGCCTGGGTATAGTCTCAGCCACGGATGACGCCAGTGTGGCGAGTGAGTCGGCGTGACAGTTTTGAGTCTAGGCTATTTGCACAATCTTGGCCGCTTCAAATCCGGCCATAATTTGCTTTACTCGTTCTAAGTATGCCTTCATCCGAGGATCACGGGCCTCGAAATTTCCATGGACCTGATTGACGACCAGTCGTGAATCCGAATAGACTTCAACATTCCGAGCTCCCAAGCTCGTAGCTATGCTTAACCCTGCGATCAAGGCTTCATATTCTGCCTCGTTGTTGGAAGCCTTAAAACCGAATCTGAAAGAATGCTCCAAGCGAATCCCCTCGGGTCCGATTGCGACGATCCCCGCACCTACCCCCGTGAAGCTGGAAGCTCCGTCTACATATACCTTCCATGAGCGGCAGCTCAATTGGCAGACAATCTGGTATGAGGCCCTAGGTGAAAATTCCGCCACGAAATCGGCCAATATCTGCCCTTTTGTGGCTGTCCTCGGCTTATACCGTACATCAAAAGCTCCTAACCTGGTCCCCCATTTTGCTATCCGCCCTGTGAAGTCGGATCGTCTCAGCAATGACTGCAAAGGATATTCGGTCAATACGTACACGGTATGGGCTTGGAAGTACTGCGGCAACTTCCTAGTAGCATGCACTAGTGTTAGAACCAGCTTCTCCAATGGCAAGTATCTGGTTTCTGCATCGACCAGAGTCTTACTAATGTAATATACAGGCTGTTGTATCCCTCGGTCACATAGCAGCACGGCGCTCACGGCGTGGTCAATCACCGAGAGGTACATATACAAATCCTCTCCGGGCTCCGGGGCGGTCAGTACTGGGGCATGCGTCAGGTAGTCTTTTAGATCCTGAAAAGCTTTTTCACACTCGGCATCCCATTGAAACCCCTTCCATTTCTTCAGGAGCTGATAGAACGGCCGACAGCGGTCCGAGAATCTAGAAATGAACCGGTTAAGGGCTGCCAACATCCCAGTCAACACCTGCACCTCTTTTGGGTTGCTCGGGGACTTAAGCCGATGCACGGCAACAATCTGGTCGGGATTAACCTCTATTCCTCAGCTGGAGATCAAGTATCCCAAAAACTTTCCAGCCCCCACTCCAAAAACACATTTTTCTGCATTAAGGCGCAGCCTGTGTTGCCGTAAAATTTCGAACGTCCCTTGAAGGTCTTCTACGTGCTACATTTGCTGTTTGCTTTTCACCACAAGATCATCAATATATACTTCAACCGACCGTCCAATTTTGTCTCGGAACATCCTCGTCATCATCCTCTGGTACGTCGCCCCGGCATTTTTTAGGCCGAATGGCATCACGGTGTAATGGTAATTGGCGTCGGGAGATATGAATGCAGTCTTTTCTTAATCCTCGCCGGCCAGGGCAATCTGGTGATAGCCTTGAAAAGCGTCCAAGAAGCTCATTCTCGGGTGGCCACAGGTGGCGTCTACTAATTGATCAATCTTGGGTACAGGGAATGGGTCCTTCGGGCATGCTCGGTTCAAATCCGTGAAGTCCACGCAGACTCTCCATTTGCCATTCTTCTTTCTTACTACCACCGTGTTTGCAAGCCATTCTGGGAAAAAGATCTCCTTCACTGCACCTGCCTTTTTCAGCCGTTGGACCTCGGACCTAACAACCTCGGCATGTTCTAGGGCTGCTCTCCTTGGCTTCTGCTTCTTGGGAGGGAATGATGCATCCACGTTGAGCCTGTGGACGATAAAATCAGGGTCCACCCCGGGCACCTCGTACGGACTCCATGCGAACACGTCCAAGCTTCAAACAAGAAACAATAGCAATTCAACCTTCTCATGTGTTGCCAAACTGGCCCTTATTTGGAAGTGTTTGCCACTGTCCTGCAGTATTCCGACCTTTATCAACTCCTCGGTGCAAGCAGTCCCCGATTCTTCTCGGGGGTTCGGTAATTGCTACAATGAGGTCCCCTTGGCTTCTTACTCTGTTCGGCCTGCCAGCCCTCCCAGTTTGCTGCAGCGACGAGGCATTGCCTGGCCATTTGCTGGCACCCTCGCACCACTACGATGCCTTGCTCGGCAGGGAACTTAAGCTTCACATGCAAAGTGGACGGCACAGCTTTCATGGCATGGATCCACGGCCTCCCCAAGATTGCCGTGTATGGTGAAAAGGAATTTACCACTATGAAAACGACCTTCGCCTCCTTTCCTCCCACAACCACCGGTAACGAGATCTTCCCCTCCGGTACCACCACTCTTCCATCAAACGAAACCAACGGCGTGTTATACTTTCTCAGGTCCTGGTTCTTTAACCCGAGCCCATTGAACAAGTCTGGATACATTACATCTGCCCCGCTGCCCTGATCTATCATCACCCTTTTTACATCGAAACCGCTTATCCGCGCAGTGATTACTAACGCGTCCTCATGTGGTTGTATTGTCCCTTCTAAATCGTCCTCCCCGAAGGCAAGTGCCTTCTGGTGATACTTCGTCTTCTTTCCCATTGGTTCCGTATCTAGCGACCCTCTCGCAGGTGCGACCGTTAACACCCCCCTTCTCGTCGCTGCCTCGCTCCCCGGTGATAAGAGTATCATCTCAATTACCCCGAGCGAAGGCGGTTGGGGAACGCCTTTCTGCCGACCCAGGTGGCCGGTTCCCTGGTCGCCGGGATTCACTACGTACTGCTTCAGATGCCCAGCTTTTACTAGTTGCCCCAAATGATCTTTAAGTACCCGGCACTGCTCGGTGGTGTGGCCCTTGTCCTTATGGTAACTGCAGTACAGGTTCTGATTTCGCTAGGATGGATCACCACCCATCTTATTTGGCCACCTGAAATACGGCTCATTCTTGATTTTTTCTACTATCTGGTGCATCGGCTCCTTGAACGTTGCATTCACCTCCCCTGACTGCCAAAGTGGTTCCGGTGCCCTCCATTCCTTTCGAGGTCTTGGCTGGAAATTCCCCTGCCGAGGACGGTTTATTAGTGGGGCCTTACCTTTGCTTTGCATCCGATCATCCTCCAGTCGCTTATACTCTTCGATGCGTCTCATGAGCTGCCTCATGTCTTCGGGTGGCTTCTTCGTAAGTGATTCCCGCAGTTCGGAATTCTCTGGTAGGCCCATCCGGAAGGTACTTGCCGCAATTTTTTCATTACCCCTACCTATCTCATTATAGAGTTCCCAGTACCAGCTGGCATAACTGCGAAGGGTCTCCCCCATCCCTATCTTCATTGATAGGAGGGCAACAATTGGTTGGGGCACTCGGCTACAGGTTATGAACCGAATTCCGAACTCCTGAACTAGCTCGGCGAATGAGTGTACAGATTTCTTCCGCAGTCCGTTAAACCATCTTAGGGCGGTTGGGCCAAGGCTGGAGGGAAACACCTTGCACATCAATGCGTCATTATGAGAATGTAGGGACATCATGTGGATGTAGTGGCTGACGTGCTCGACCGGATCCGTCTTCCTGTCATAGATGTTAAATGGGGGCCTTGGGAACTTCCTCGGCAATTCGGGCTGCTCAATGTCATTAGAGAAAGGGGACCGAGCCACCCTGCGCAAGGCTCGGCTTAGTGCGTCCATGGCGGCGTTGCGCGGCCTTTGCTCCTCGGGAGAGTCAGACCCCCGGTCCATATAATCATGTGACTGCAAGCGGCTCTGGCGACGATAGGGCCCTCGCGAATGCGATCTTTCTCAGTGGTTGTATGACTCGTGCGACCGCGAACGCTCCCTTCGCAAATAGGACCCCGAATGGCTAGCCCCCATCCCCCGGCGGTCTCCCAAGGCCTCAGTCCTCCTCTCCCGGTCGCGTCGCTCTCCCTTTTGTCGCCTGTCATCTGCCTCTAGCTCAAAATCTCTCACCCGCCTACGCAACCGTTCAATTTCCTGATCCCTTTCATCAAGCTGTCTATGGCTCGAGGCGTCCGTCACTGTCCGCTACGTCTGGTAGGACCCCTCCCCAAGACTGGACAGGCTTTCCCATACACGGTCCCTGTCCTCACGTCTCTTCTGCCTCCTTTCTTGCCATGATGATCCTCGGGAGGATCCCGCCGAACCACTCTCGTCTCCGCTCCCCGAGTGTCTCACGGACATTGTCTCGCACGCGAGTCTCGGTTGAACTACAGCTTTGTAGGCGATTCCCACAAACGGCGCCAATTGTACACGGCAAAAATGAGGCTTCCCAAAAAAACGAGATTTCTATGGAACGCGACTCACCTAAACGCACAATCTATTTGTGTGGTGGGATAGTAATTCCTACAATGGGTTGTTCGCAGCTATGAGACTCAATGGCTCACTTCTCTCTCCTTTTGATATCCACTCTTGACTCCTTTTTCTGCTCTTTTCTCTCTTATTTTTCCTCTCTCCTTTTTCCAACCCTTGTTCCTTCTTCCAATCTTCTATTTATAAGAGATTGGAAGTGTAGTGGTCTTGATTGTCCCAATGTTAATGGATTTAGAGGTCCAATCTAAGAAGGATTTAGTGGGTGTGTAGGTGGGAGTGGCTTTGGGAATGATTCCCACTATAGCAAATATGCACGGCAGCGTTATTCCCAAGGTATTACCGGACAACCTATTTACTGTGAATCCGGATGCATAAATTGTTGTCCGGCACAGAAATCCGGGCAACCAACCCAGCAATCATACCTGTGTTCGGCAGAAGGATCGGGTTCATGAATGGCGTCTGGGCTTGGCCTATTTGAAGGTGGCCTTGGATTAAAGCCTCGGGAGCCTGGGTATTGGGCCCGTGACTCTCCTTGTCGGCCCAAGGCCCAAGTCATATAGTCGGGCCTACACAAACTAGGCCGTACAGTACCTTTAACATTTTCCTTTTTTATTTCTAACAAGGCTTTAAAAAAAAATTTGTAAATGTGTTAGATCATCAATTATGATTAATCCTCCCTAATAGTTTGAAGCTTTAGTATTTGTAAACTAATCTACTACAAAGCCACACATCAATTAATATCATAGATTATAAATGTGATTAACTATATATCTATTGTAATTTATCCAAGATAAATTTTTTTTTTAAATTTCTTTTTGTTAAATTAATTTTTCAACTATGATATTCAATTCTCTATATGAAATAAACCTTAGTTCTAGTTAGTATTATTTATTAAATTGTGTATTTAATACATCAAATTAACCTCAATTTGATTTATATTAAATAATTTTATTTAATTAATATTTATATAAAAAAAGGCCTCACGTATATATTTCGCCTTAGGCCTCAAATTAGGTTGGGCTGGCCCTACGTTCAGATTAAAACCAATAATAATTGTATATGCATAACATTTATAGAATGATAGAACTAAGTGGGCCCCCCCTTGTAACGCAAATATATTTTTGCAAATTTAAGTAATTACTATAGCACAAATGTATTTTTGTACAATGATACATAGACTGGTGTGAGTGTATTTTGGGTTGATTGGAAAATTTTACACAATTAGTGTTGCTATGCAAATGAATGTTTTAGAAATTATTTAGATTGAAGACAGTGGTTTTTGGTTGAGGAAAAGAGAGATGATTTGAGATTATAGTAAAAAATTTTCATAAGGAAATAGTATTCTGATGAAATGTAGTATAAAATAAAGAATCTAATATGGGGTATTTTAAAAAGTGAGTATTTAAAATAATAATAAAAAGTAGGTTATTATGCTAAAATTGACAAATTTTTTTACATGAGCTGATGCAAATGCCCTAATGTAGTAAGAAATAATGGTGTTTTATTTCTTTTTCTTTATTAGTAGATGATTGCATTATAATGTATTACGAAATAATGACTTTTTGTATTTTTCTTTGTTGATAATTTGTTAATACTAAATAGATGCTTATTTGAAATTTCATGATTTTTTTTTTTACTTATAATCTGGTCCCCTTAACTTGAAATCCTAGGTCTGTCCATGCCTTTATATATGTCTATATGTATTTACTATAAATTTAATCTTATTTTTTAAATAATTAAATAGTTACAACATTGAGGGGGATTTAAATTAGGGTTGTGTTTGGTTAGACTGAAAATATTTTACAGTCTTGCGGGTGTTTAGGTGGACTGAAAAATATGATCAACCTGAAATCATTTTCCCTTTGACTGTAAAATTGAATCAATTTTTGTGTAAAATGAACTACACTTCTTTTTTCCTACATTTCATTGCCAGCCTCAAAACCAAAGAGAGAGGGAAAAGAAAGGAGACCTTGAAGACATATGAAGGAGCATTGAGAGATCAAAGAGAAGCCACCAGAAAACAAATTGGACCATTGTGACCCAGTTGAGAAAGCCACCCCTAAGCTGATTAGACCACTGATCTTGTCGTCACCTTGACCACGATCTTGTCATTGTCACCTTAATCACCTACCTAACAAGGTCTCGTTGCTGCCTCTAGATCAAACCATCGATCTTATAGCTTCTGCAACTAGATTGAGCCATCGAGTGTTTGGTTGCTACTAATATCTCTCTTTCTCATCTGGTTGACGAAGATTGATTTTTTATTTTATTTTATTTTGGTTTATATATTGAGATTTTCTATTATAATATTTGTTTGGAAGCTGGAAAAATGTGAGAAACTAGTAGAAAATGTGTTTTTTAGAGCATTTTCAAAATTACAACCAAACGCTTGAAAATATTTTCTAAAGCATTTTTCAAAATACAACCAAACACCTTAAATTATTTTATTTTCCAAAAAAAAAATATTTTCACTTGAAAATATTTTATACTCAGAAAACATTTTACATCAAGCCAAATATAGCCCAGTGCCAACTAATTGAATTATAAGGCTCTTAATCTAATTATTTTAAATCTAATTGCAGTGTATGTATCACCTAACATATATTTTGAGAATATTATAACTTAATTTATTTGATTATTTTCTATAAAAGTACTTAGAAGAATAAAAACATTAAAAACTTGTTGAAGGGTCAAGTATTTTTGTTACGGGTTACATGCATTTATTTTATAATAATTATATTGTTATGTAATATGAAATAGAAAAGTTTACGAAATTGGGATTTGGACTTTTTTTTTTTTTTTTTTAAATAATTATAACATGCTGCTAACCTCGCAGTTCGAACCTTTTTTTCTCGTAAACCTCTAAGCATTTTGTACATAGAAATATGCCAATTCAGCTACAAGAACTTTGGCTGGACTCTAGACTTGATTGCGTAGATCTACTTCATCAATTGCAAGCACTAAGATATCTTAACAATTATGAAAACAAAAATTGAGATATAAGAAACTAACTTTTATTATTGTACTTGTTAGGCAGGTAAAAAAAAGAAAAAGACAAAAAGAGAGATGATAATTATATAAAAAATTTATAGGCGATCAACAACGAAGAAAAAGCTTCATATCAAATTATTGTTGGACGACAAATATTCTTATTTGGACTTCTTCCTCTTCATAGTGTTTCATTCCAAGCTATCTTCCTTATTTTACTTTCTTTCTTTTTTTTTAAATTTTCTTTTTCTTTTCAAGTTTCAACTCCATTCTTTGGTCAATTAATACAGCTCAAAAGTAAAGGCAAACAAGGAAATAATTAATTAAAGATAAAACAAAAATAAAAAGTTTAAAGAAATTGTCAAATCAGGCAAGCATGCATGTTTTTAGTTGCTTTTATTTTTCCCCCTACCTTTTTCTTTTTGTTGGTCGAGGCATGCTTAACAAAACATTTTATCTAAAAGCAAATCACTACTAAAATCATGGCTTAGGCATCATATTAATATAGTAATGAGTGTAAATAGGAGAAACACCATAGTTAATAAGTCAAAAGTTTCTTAGTAATATTCCATAAAGTACATAGTTTTTTTTTTTTTTTTTTTTTTTTGAGAAGACAAAAAGTATATAGTAATTACTAATTAGTAAGTCCATTGTTTGTGCAGCTAAACTGCCTAAGTCAATATAGCGAGGGTTAACGAAAAAGTCATGCATTTACATTTGTATTGCCATCTTTTATTAAAAATGAGTTGATTTCCCTATGAATTTTCATATTAATAGTCCCAACATATGGTGAGTTTACTTACTTTACCGATTTCCTTCATAAATACGGTGATTCTAATGAATCATTTGTGTGTTTAACTAGCAATTCTCCTTTAAACCAAAAAAAAAAAAGAAAAAAAAGAGAGAGTAATTCTTAAGTGTTCAATCTGTTTTTCTTATATCTAAAATAAAAATAAATAAAAAAGAAAAGAAAACTCTAACGAAGGTCTTTAAAAAAAAAAAAAAAAACCATAAGTTTTTTTCCCTAACAAATTCATAAGTACATCAAGCCATTTGAATTTGTATTACAATTTCATAGATAAAAGCGAATGGCATTTTTTTTTTGGCTTCAAGCAATGTGCTTGATAATGAACGACACATAGGATTTTGGTCATTGTAGGAGTGATATGATTTCGTGAAATTTGGTCTTGTTATGGGGGTGGCATGCATTATCGTTGTTATTGGAAGGTGATGGTGATGAGGAGAATTGTGTTGGAATGAGGAAGGATTCAACCATCCAAGAAAGAATCGAACCTTATGCCACCGAAAGGTAGGATGCCTTACACCGTTACACGTTGGTATATCAATTAGTTCAATACACTTTATTCCCGACACTTATATGTTAAAAAATTAATCCTATATATTTGGTCCAATAAACAATACCAAACTTAAGGATTTCAAGTGATAGTATATTGGTAATAATATCTTTTGTGATGTCTTATATTTATAGTTTGAATCTCACCTCCTCTTCTCCCACTATCTTCTTATATATAAAAAAAAAAAAAAAACAATTGGAGGAACTAGGATCGAGATCAATGAGTGAGAGCTGAGTTGGAATGAAAACACCCAAAGCCAAGGGGTTAGTAGACATCTAGTGCATTCAATATGATAGTCAGGCAGATCAAACATAGTTTAAAAAGTTGGTTCAGACCAAACGGTTTAATCGGGAGCCAATTCTAGTAAAAAGTGGGAAAATCAATAGTTCAACTGGTAACCGCACTCATTTTCAGTTCTTTGACCATTCTATTTTTAAAACCATGTAGTCAACAAAAAGTTACCTGTGCATTTCAATGAAAATGAGAGCCAATTAAAGTCTTAAACATGCCAGTAATCTGATTTGCATTGATGACATTCCCACCCACTCCTCCTGGCGATTGATGTGCTCCAGGTAATTTGATTGAAACAAGAGACACATCACGAAAAAAATTGTCCAAAAGAGCCATGCCAGCTGATAATTAGACAATTTGCCTTGTCACTGCAACTCGAACTATTAGAATAAACTGGATGAACCATCCAACGAAAATTCACCTTGAAAGCTAGGACATTAAATGCCAAGCTTTTGGGATGAGCAAACTAAAAAGACAACCCCTCGATCAGGGGGCCAAGCTTGATGTACATAACCTACTCCCATAATAAAAGCAATCCAGAGTGAAGATAGGAGCTATAATGAAGGAATGTGCACCCATAATAAGCCCATAAATGTAAGATTCCCAAGCCTATAAAAGGTACCAAAATTTCAGTGCATAATATCTCTTAAAAATTGACTCTTGATGAAATTCTCACCCACTTACATATTGAGAAATCCTTAAACCAGTACTTTACTAGTGCCACCCCAACCAATCTTTATTTTTTGTAGCTATCCCATTGATAGATCAGCCATCTAACCCCTGGTTCATCATTAAGAGCTATACATCCATCCATTATATTCTTATCAACCACAACTTCTCATGAATTTTACAAAATGGGAAGAGTAGGAGTTCTTTTAATTAAAATAATACTTAAAAAAAAAAAAAAAAAAAAAGGAGTCCATGGGCTGTACTTTTTGCTTTAGCCCATTGGGCCAGTCAAAGCCCACGTAGACGGTAGATTTTAGGTCTAGATTTTGTCCCACAAAATTATACAAATTGCAGCCCAATTCAGTCTCAAAAAGCAAAACTCCTACATAGCTTAGCAAGTGCATGAAAACCCAAGCCCAAAAAACATAGGAAGGGGCTTCCAAAACTACGTAATTTTTAATAAACCGCGTGTCTTTGGAGCTCATAAAACACAAAGCGTTAGGGTTTTTCCTGCGTGTGGACTCTTTGTGGCTTTCTCTCCCAACTAGCAGCTGCTGAAATCTAGGGTTTGGTCCAAACAGAGCCAAAGGTATGATCAAATCAAAGCTACCCAGAATTTATTTATCACTCTGAATCACTATGACACTGTGTGTCGGTGTTCTTGATTTTTGTCTAAGTTTTTAGCATCCTATTAATACTGTTACAAAACTTGCAGTTCAGAAGCTTTAGAAAGTAGAAACCATAATCAAATATATATATAACCCATTTTGTTAATAGGTTTTTTGTTTTCATTTTCATGTTTTTTTTTTTCGCTTTCTTTGCTGTTGAAAACGTAGGAGAACATGGTGTTGAATTTTGTAATGCTATGTGCAGGTAATGGCTCCTCTACCAGTCAAAAGTGGTCTGTCTGTTGGACAGAACAAAGGGCACATTGTCACCAGGCGTGAATTGGCTCCTCGCCCATCTGACCGAAAAGGGGTATGCATTTTTTTGATTAATAGAGATTTTCAAATTGTTGATTGTAGAAATAAATGGGTTTATTTGAACCATATATCTAGTGAGTTAGTGCCAAATGCATTGAATAGGTTGCTCCATAATTTTGTTTCCTATTATACGGGTTGATTGTATGGATATTTTGGTGTGAAAATGTGATAATTTGTTGGTTTGGGATTTTGATTTGAAGAAAACTAGCAAGAGGGTGCTCTTTGTGAGGAGTCTTATTAGGGAAGTTGCGGGTTTTGCTCCATATGAGAAGAGGATCACTGAGCTTTTGAAGGTGGGTAAGGATAAGCGTGCTCTGAAAGTGGCTAAGAGAAAGTTGGGTACCCACAAGAGGGCAAAGAGGAAGAGAGAGGAGATGTCCAATGTTCTTCGCAAGATGAGGTGAGCTGTTCATTCTGCCCTTCTCTTACCTTTTTCTGGTTTTGTTTGTTCTGGCTTGCTTTGTAACTTTTTCAATGTGGCTGTATTTGAGTTTTAGTCATATCTGCTTCGTATGTGAATCACACTCAATGCATATTAGGAAGATAAGTGCAAAGAAATCTTAAGTTTACTGGGTCATTGAAATGATTGAATAAATCTAAAGTTGAATTCAGCATTTGTGATCTAAATTTAAATAAATTTAGAATTTTATACTAAACTGATCTGGTACTGGTAGCATAGCCTTTGCTATTCAGGATTTAATTAGTCTGTTTCCATGGTGATTGTTGCTTTGGCCGTGATTGGGATCGTAGTCAATTTAAATTTTCACTCTACATAATTGAAGATACTAGATTCAACTAGAAATTGATAGTTTGGTCAGCCCATTGACATACGTGGGCATTGATGGTTTTTTTATGGTGTTTTGTCTTGATGCATGGTTTCGGATTTTTGCCATGTGCAGGTCTGGTGGAGCTACCGATAAGAAGAAATGAGGGAAGATCATAGCATATGAAATTTTGACCTCATAAAGTAGCTGGAATTATTTTTGTAGCTCAATTATGCTGATTATTTTGATTATGCATTTTGCTAAGACGTCTATAAAGATGGTAGAATTTTGTAATTTTTGAAACTTTTGAGATCACTGGAATTTCTATTGCATCTAGTACTTGTTTGCCAGCTGTCTAAGAGTGATCTGATTTATAAAGGGTGTTTGGATTATGTGCCGGAAGAAATCTTATGGCTATGGAAGGATCACCATGCTACAAGGTGAGTCTTAGATGTGAATGTCAAATTTTGGTGCCATTCATTATCAGTTTTGGTTTGGTTGCGTAAGCCTAGTCTATCTATATAGATGCCAGGTGTTGTCGTATTTTACTATGATGATTATCATTCATTTGGAGGGGATAGGGCAGTGGAGGCTGCAGTGTTTTTTAAAGTGATTTTAATGCTTATGTAAAGGGTGGGCGGAGCTGTCTTCCCTTGTTTTGCCTATGTGGGTTTTCCTTATCTTGAAGAATGGATGGGGCAGGGATGGGTTTTGCTTGGACTGACATGAGCATGCGTGCACACGCACACGTCTATATATATTGTCATTTCAAAAACACTAGTCTCATCCTCAACCCTCTCTCTTTTATCTCTCATTATTGATGGTGATAAAATTTCTCTATTCCCCACTGTCCACCACCCCCCCCCCCCCCCGGCGTGGCCGGGGACTTGCTCTGCACAAGGTTTCCTGTCTCTACTGGAATAGGCATTGGGCACGCATGATCTGATCTTTGTTCTTACTTTATTCTGTTGTATCCCTACTTACGTTGCAATCATTTTTGCTTATTCTGCTAATTTTTAACCTCTGCTGTGCTGAGTGATTGCAATATCATGCTCTTTTCATGTTAGCTACAACACTAAAGTTTGGACTTTGGAGCCCTGGATATGTGTGTGCTTTGATTATTTTGTGCCATGGAATCGCAATGGGTGCTGCTTAATTGGTGATGCTTTGTTCATGGTCTTGCTTAATGCTTTTATGGAATGCAACGAAACAATTTAGATTGTACGTTTAGTTGTACAAAACCATCCAAATGTTGCTTCCTGAGAATGTTGATGCTACTTGTCCTCTACCCAAAAGCGCAAATCCTCCGTGTTGTTTAGCAAGATGTTAAACTCAGGTTTGGCAGAAATTTCAGAAATTTACAATTAAATAAAAATTACAGATTTTGCTAACCAGACATATTCCAATAGACTTGTTTAACTGATGAACATGAAGTGTTTGACATGAGGTTCCGCAGAAGTTAGGAATTCTACCTGATCTGGTATTCCCCGTATGGAGAACCTGTGATATGCACTTCTATTTGTAGTATCCTAGTAGCTTACTTTTTTTGAGTTCTTTGGCACTACAAACAAATTCACTTTTGGCGGCAAGTTGTTGTGATTGGTTGCATATTACTTTCACATGGACTCGTTAATTTTTTTCTACCAATCACAATTAGCCACCCCGGGAGAGGAGAGTTGTGACCAAAATTGTGCATCTTTTGTCTCTAGATTTTTTTTGTATTTTTTTTGGATCAGTATCCCGTAACTTCTAAGAATAAATCTGGTACTACCAACAATGGCACAAGCTAATCATACGACCTTTTTAAGTGACAGGTAACTATTAGAGTTGTGAACTGGTTTATGGTCTTAAACCACTCAGCCTCAAACTTTTAAGTAAGCAGTGGCATGATTACATCATCTACTACTGTAGAATTTGAGCTATTGAATATTTGTGTCCATTTTGGTGTGAGCTATGTCAGAGGAAACATAAACGAGAATTTTTGGTGTGAGCTATGTCAGAGCAAACATAAACAAGAGAAGATAACTAAAGTAATCTGATTGGATTGAAGGATTCCTTGAAATGCATACAGCATTCTAGCTTGTTATTATATATAGCATTGAGAATTTCGAATGTTATACAAAAACTTGTAATCAAAAGGATCAAAATATTAACTTTTCACCTAAAGAATGAAAAGGTTAACAAATTTGACCCCGCTTCTAGATCAAGCTGGGAAAATGTTGACACTATAAAATAATAATCTTCAATCAAAGTGTAAATAGACAATAAAGTATAAACAAGTAAAAATAATATTAAGTTTATATTCACCATTTTAATGACAATGTTTCTATAATTAAATAAGTTATACAAATTTCAAGTTTCATATTATATATATACAAGAATAAAAAAAAAAAAACTGATTGAATTGATTATTTTTATAAATATTTCTAGTTCAAATAAAATATAGGTCAACTCATGATTTTTGTAGGTTAATCCATAATTTCATTTACCATGTCATTGGTGTAATAAATGAAGGTTGCATTTGATAGATTATGATCCTCCAAAGTTCTTAGTTTAATTCCACCACCAAGTTCCTAGGATACTATCCATTTATTTTGAAATGAGCTAATTGAATTTTACCATATTATTAATTATTTAAATAGTAACCAAAACAATGATAGTAAATATTATTTTAAATTTTAATAATGTGGTAAAATCCTATATCTACTCTTTTCAAAATGGATCAAGAGGATTTTGAGAACTTAATGGTAGAGTTAGTCTAAAAATTCTAAAAGGCCATTGTGGGGCCCAAGTATTTAGCAAGCCAGGCCCACTCCACATCTGGCCCAAGGTTCGTGCCGAAGATGGTACAAAGTCCGAGGATGAGTGGGAGAACTCAAGTCCTCTGGGACCTCGCTGAGGATGCTCCCGTCCTCGGCGAACCGACATTGAAGGAGAAGAGCTGTCACTTACTCATTAAATGCACGCCACCAACACTCTGGTCACATCAATGATGAATTGACGAGCCAACAGTGATGCCTTGGTTGCCCCAACTAACAGAAAGCCTGCAAAGGCGGCTGACGGGACAAGCCTTTAGACTTAAGTCCAGATGGCCGACAAGTGGACGGTAGAGATCAACTGAACAAGACTATATAATAGACGGGATCCCCAAAGTAAAGGGGCTTTTTGGGGGGGGGGGGGGCTTTTTCTCGACCCAAAAAAGGGGAGGAAGGGAGGAGGATAGTTCCTTAAGGGAGGAGGATAGTTCCTTCTTTCTTTTAGGATGCTCAAAGGACAATCTTTGGATTGGTCAATTTTCTAAGAAAAGGGGTCCTCAGACTGGGTTAAGGACAAGCTTTCCTCAAGAACACTTAGCCAAATTTTAGTTATCCTTTTTAGAATCCCACATTGACTGTTGTTCTTTCTTGCTAAGTGCCTGGTCCTTCTATCCACTCTCTACAAATTTATTGTACGGGGGTCGCCCCAAAACGGGCCCCTACAATTGGCGCCGTCTGTGGAGAGGACTTGTGCACTAGCAAGTGCGATGGTTGGTGTGAAAAGATCAAGAGCAATACTTCTCAAATAAAAAAAAAGAAGAAAAAACAATACAGTGTACAGTAACAACATTCATTCAGAAGGCAACAATCACAAGAAATAAAAAGATGCGAGAAATAAAAGAGATGAAATGGGTCTACTTCTTTATTAATACATGAAGAAAAAGTTACATTTTACAATTAATGCCCATGCAGGCTTGTTCTAAAGCTAACTATAAAGAGAGATGCCCATGTCAGCTTGTTCTAAAACTAACTACAAAGAAAAACGCCTAAAAAAACTAGTGGTGAAGCAAGAGAAGAGGAAATGATGAGAGGCCTAGGCAGACTTGTTTTAAAGCCAAGTCAAGCGACGGAAGGAAAGGTGGAGACAGGCCTACGCTAAGACCATCCACAGCTCCCCAACCACCACTTGCGGTGAAAGGAAGGGGAAGGAAGAAGAGGCCGCGGTGCCTGACGATTCCACCTCAAGGTTCCGCCTGGTTTCCCTCCCAATCCCACAACGACTGGGAGCCGACGAATCACTATCAGCTTGGAGAGCTGACAGATCCAAATTCGGAGGGGAAACGTTACGTTCCTTTCGGATCCTCTTCTGAACTGCAAGGGGAGCTCCATCCCTAGTTAGGTTGAAAAGAAAAAGGATCTTCGGCCTCCTCCTGCCCCACCCCCAGCATGATGTCCAGGATCGGGGTGCCATACTTGGCTCCTAAAAGGGGCTAGGCTTCTTTGTAACTACCCTTTCCAAGGGCCACTCCATTTCGTGGGGCACAAGCTGCTATTCTTGTAGAGCCCTTGAACAGTGTGTTTGTGAGATTTGAACTCAGACGTTTGTGAAGTTTGAAGAAAAGGATTGTCCCAGAAATGCCTTTTATAGAAGGCAAAAATTGGTGAGAGCCAGCCCGCATAAAATCTTAAGGAGAAATTACCGGAGGCAATAACTCCACCCAATTTCCAAGAGGCTTATCAGCAGCTGGACCATCGTAAATTTGCAAGGACATTAATGAGGAGGCGCCTCGCGCACCGAAGCGTCAAGCGTGTTACTCGAATAGCCTAAAGGACGTCTTGTAATCAGAAGAGGCGCGCCAGACGAAGAGGCTAGACTAGAGCAGGGTCCCCTCCTCGGTGGAGCAAGTCCGAGAACTAAGTACTAGACAGAACCAAGGCCTTGCATGGTCCTCAGACTCAAGCCTATGGGGAAACTAGCTACTTTAGAGACAAGTGTTAGACAGAACCTAGGCCTTGCATAATCCTCGGACTCAAGCCTCTGGGGAAACTAACTACTAAAAGAGAACTAGGTACTAGACAGAACCAAGGCCTTGCATGTTCTTCGGACTCAAGCCTATGGGGAAACTAGCTACTTCAGAAGACAAGTGTTAGACAGAACCTAGGCCTTGCATAGTCCTCGAACTCAAGCCTCTAGGAAATTAACTGTTAAAAGAAAACTAGGTACTAGACAGAACCAAGGCCTTGCATGGTCCTCGGACTCAAGCCTTTGGGGAAACTAGTTGCCTTAGGAGAAACCAACCATCCCCCCACGAAATACCAAGTGTAAAGTAGAGCCTAGGTCTTGTATGTTCCTCGGCGTCAAACCTATGGGAAAACTAGTTGCTTCAAGAGAACCCAAGTATTAGACAGAACCAAGGTCTTGTATGGTCCAAGGACTCAAACCTATGGGGAAACTAATCACTTTAGGGGGACCTAAGCACTAGACAGAACCAAGGTCTTGTGTTGACTGTGAGCCCAGACCTACGGCGAAGCTAACCACTTAGGTCCTAGTAGTGAACGCTGCAAGGGACAACAATCGATGAAGTCAGCTGAGGCGTAATTGAAGCCAGTATCGTACAAGTGATGTATACATACATGTCCAACATAATACAAACAAAGCGAATAAAAAGAAACAAAATATGCACTTTACTGATTCTTTAAAAAAAGGATTTTTACAAGGCGAACATGCCAGCACAATAAAAAAAGAAAAAAAAGAAAAAAAAAAAGAACAGAGAACAGAGCAGAGGCGTAACGAGGGATTATTATTTCGGCTCCGTCTCAACTCCTCCCTCAGGGGGCTGGGCAGAGGAGGTCTCAGAATCCATGGGGTCCTCGCCTAGGGCTACATCTTGGGAAGGTTCAGCTGGGTGGGATACCTCCTCTACAAGGGGTGCTTGGACATTAGCCGAGGAGTCTGCAGTCTCTCTAGGCGCATCAGCAATGGGACTCTGGCTTGCCTCAACATTCCCAAGAGGATCAGCTTCCTTGGGGGGCTCGCCCGAAGTAGAAGCAGCTGGGGTGCCTCCCTCAGAGACAACCCCAACACCTTCGGCAGCCCCCTCGGCCTCAGAACTTGAAGGGGTAGTCTCGCGGATGGCGGGAGGATAGTATACGTTCTCCGCCCTCCACAGGTTGGACGAGGCTTCAACTCCAGCCTGTGCAAGGGCCTCGTTCCAAACCTGGGAGCAGTAAAGTCTACACACCTCAGGCACCTGAGCTCTAAGGCTGTCTTCTGTTTCAACCGCCCATTCCTCATAGGCCTCCTGCACAGCCTTGTCTTTGGAGGCCATAGCCTCAGCCTTGGTAGATTCAGCCTCCTCTTTAGCTTTCATAGCCTCAGCCTTGGCAAACTCCGCAGCACCTCTGGCCTTATCTGCCTCAAGCACCCTCTCCTCCAAGGCCACGATCTTTTCTCTGGCTGTCTTCAGCTGATCCTTGGCCTTGAGCAGCCTGTCCGTTTAATCTAGAGCCAGTTTTTCAGCAGCAGTAAGGATCGAACCAGCAGCGTCTCGAGCCGCCTTCATGTCCTTCAACTGGTCCATAGCCGCTTTAAGATCGGCCTTGGAAGTATTGAGGGCCCGCACGGCGTCCGACAACTTGGTACGCTCTGAGCTAGCGACCTGGCTCTGGCTACTGGCTATGTTCTCTAGTTTAAAAGTAGCCTGAATAGTCTGCCAATCGAAACCATTGTGCAATAGATAAGGGGGCATAGAAGGTCAAGGAAATCACAAACAGTTAGAAAACTTACCATGCCCAAGTATTACTTAAGGCCGAGGAAGACCTTCTCACCCCTCAAAGCCTCCAGCTGGGCCATGTCCGCAGGGAGCAGCAAGGACCTCTCCAATGCGTCGACTACGAGCGCACCCTCGATCCCTTGAGGGCTCCTGAGGGAGATATCATCTGTCAAAGGCCTCCTATGGAGCATGGGGGCAGGAAGCCAAGCCTGGGCCCCGGCCTGGATAGAAGCTTGCTTCTCTTGGCCTCGGTGCCCTATCCTCTGCTGTTTTGACGACGGCCGACCATCGCCGCCACCTCCGGGAGGATCAGACTCTTCTTCCCCCTAGGTCTCTTGCCTTTGTCCTTCTTCACCGGAGGACTGGTGGACTTGGAACCAGGCGTCGAACTCTACTGGGGTGGGGGAGGAAGAAGCTCGGGTGGAGGAAGTTCGGGCGGAGACCTCCCCAGCACATCCCTTCCCGGCTGCCCCTCAATCAGTGCGAGCAAGCTCTTCTGAGGCCGCTTCTTAAAACTCATATTCGACTGAGGAGTGGCTTCTTCAGACTGAAAGTCCGCTTCAGTTAAGCTAGGGTCACCCAAGTCACCAGCAGGGTCCTCGAGCGAATGGGGTTGGTTAAACACGCCAAACTCGTCCCCGGATGGACCTGAGTCAGCAACCTCCTCTTCCCTTTCAACCTCGACAGCTTGAGCCGACGAAGAGGTACCTACCAACGGTACGCCCTCGGGAATGGGAGATCCTTCGGGGATGAAAAACCCTCTCTTAACTACGGTGATGCTACACAGCCGAGGATCCGCAGCTCGGATCACGTGCCTTAGAGCCGAAAACGAATTTTGGATCGGGACGTATCCTAAGACCACGTGGGCAGCTCTGACTTGGTTGTCGTCTCTATTCACAAAGATCTCTAACCTCAGCACTGTCTTCAAGTCTTCCTTATTGACCAGGCTGAAGTGACGCTCAGAAGCACGCGGATCTGCATAAAAGAGAGCAAATCCCTGTCAAAACCCAAGTGAAGCAGGACACTAAAGCACAAAGAACTGAAAATGCTTTCCTAGTCTGGATGCCCCACCTGGTGTACCCTCCACTGTTGGGCACGGAAGGCCCTCATGCCATTTTCCAGACACAATGAGGAAGTCTTTGTTCAGACCCTTACTGGACTCAGGGAGGCACTAGATGAGCCGGACCCTGTCGTCCCTCGTCATGTAATAAGACTTCTCTTGTAGGCTCTGGAGTTTGTAGCACCAGTTCACGTCATGATGGGTTAGCCTCAGCCCCATCTTCTCATTCAAGGTATCCACACAGCCTAAAATCCTAAATACGTTAGTAGCACACTGAATGGGAGATAGGTCGAAGTGCCTAAGATAGTCCCTCATCACCGGCCCCATGGGTATCCTCACTCCGCCCTCCAAAAAGGCGATTATAGGAATCGCTACCTCACCCTCTTTCCTACTCGAGCTCAATTCCCCTTCCTCGCAGTATCTTAAACCCATCGTAGCGGGGATCCTATGATCGGCGACGAATTTGTCCATTAACTCCTTAGACTCAACTAACTTCTTAAGCCTACCCATCCTAGAGAACTAACAAGGAACTCAAGTGAATAGTACGAACTAAAGAGAGAAGAAGATTTACGGAAATGAGGGAAAGCTCCTCGGGCAGGCTTTTTGTGCTATGGAGAGTTGCAAGTATAGTTGGAGGTATGACCAGATTTGGGGTAGGTGCGCAGGATCTTTCGAATGCAAAAGTGAAAGGACGAATCAGTTCAACTGGGTATATATATATACCCCCAATTAAAGATAACCGCCTGGACTTTCCTGCCCAATGGGCCAGGGGAATCCCCACCGTCCGTTCATCATCACACCATTGGACGTAGGGAGCACAGAGTCGGTGAAATTTAATGAAGGTATGCTCCAGATACCGAAACGCCAGGAACGTCCCTTGGGCAATTGAAAAGATTGTGACACTGACAGACAGACAAGGCGCGACAAGCCAGGACATTGGCCCGAGAACATCAAAATCCTCCTCCCCTCTCGGGAGGTCGGGCAGCAGAATTTTGAGGAGCTATTGTAGGGCCCAAGTATTTAGCAACCCAGGCCCACTCTGCATCTGGCCGCATCTGGCCCAAGGTTCGTGCTGAGGATGGTATAAAGTCCGAGGATGAGCGAGAGAACTCAAGTCCTCTAGGACCTCGCCGAGGATGCTCACGTCCTCTGCAAACCGACATTGAAGGAGATGAGCTGTCACTCACTCATTAAATGCACACCACCAACACTCTGGTCACATCAATGATGAATTGACGAGCCAACAGTGATGCCTTGGTTGTCCCAACTAACAAAAAGCATACAAAGGAGGCTGACGGGACAAGCCCTCAGACTCAAGTCCAGATGGCCGACAAGTGGACAACAGAGATCAACTGAATAAGACTATATAATAGACAGGATCCCCAAAGTAAAGGGGCTTTTGTGGGGGGGCTTTTTCTCGACCCAAAAAAGGGGAGGAAAGGAGGAGGATAGTTCCTTCTTTCTTTTAGGATGCTTAAAGGACAATCCTTGGATTTGTCAATTTTCTAAGAAAAGGGGTCCTCGGACTGGGCCGAGGACGAGCTTTCCTCAAGAACACTTAGCCAAATTTTAGTTATCCTTCTTAGAATCCCACATTGACTATTGTTCTTTCTTGCTAAGTGTTTGACCCTTCTATCCACTCTCTACAAATTTATTGTACGGGGGCCGCCCCAAAACGGGCCCCTACAGCCATTAATGAAATGGATTTGGACATATAAACATAATAAAGACTAAATGACATGAACAAAATAGGATCCAATTAACGCAATTGGTAAAATTTCTTATAGTTGAATAAGAGATTTGAAATTTAATTTTCTTTTACACAAAAAACGATTAGTGTCTTATAAAGAACGCAAGCATAAAAAACAGATTTTATAAGTTGAAACTCTTTAAAAATAATAATAATAATAGAAAAAAAAAATTCTTATACTTCTATTTAAATAATATTTCTAGTTTTTTTTTTCTTCAGAAAACCCCGTCTATACCAAAAACCAATTGAAGTTTGGTCTGATGATAAAGAATGTTATTATCATAAGCAAATTTCGTAAGTTAAAACTCTAAAAAAAAAAAAAAAAAAAGAGAACAAAAATATAATTCATATAATTGTATTTAAATAATATTTCTAGTTTTTAATCCAAAAAAAAGAAAGAAAGAAAAAAGTTTCTTCCCAAGTCCTAAATGGAGGTGGGCTTTACATGGGCCAGGGTTATCTTGAGTCATCAATCAAAGTTTTTGAGCTTCGGCTAAACTATCAACCCGACCCAATCCTCCAATTTGAAAGTTGAAACCCTAGCTCATCATCCCCATCCTCATCCCGATATACAGAAAAGAAAGAAAGAGGCCTCTGTAGTCTCTAATACTATTAGTCCCAAACCCCAAAAACCCCTATAAAGCCTCATTTTCCACTAAAACCCTAGAAACCCTCATTTTCTCTCACACTCACACTAACACTAACACACACACACAGTCACACACAGAGTCACACAGACACAGCAACCACCGAACCAAACCAAACCAAACCGAACCAAACCAAACCAAACCAAACCAAAAAAACCATGTCCGAGATTGAGCTTTCACGGTCGGAGAAGAAAAAGAAGAAGCACAAGTCCAAAGACGAAACCCCAATAATCTTACCAGAACCGCTAGCTCCACTCGACGATGTTCCCGACGACCACAAGGACTTCGTGATCAAACCCCAGAGCTTCACTCCTTCCATCGACACCTCACAGTGGCCGATCCTCCTCAAAAACTACGACCGCCTCAACGTGCGAACCGGACACTACACTCCTCTTCCCTCAGGTTACTCTCCTCTCAAGCGCCCTCTCGATCAGTATATCAAGTATGGCGTTCTCAACCTTGATAAACCCGCTAACCCTTCTTCTCACGAAGTTGTTGCTTGGATTAAACGTATTCTCAAGGTTGAGAAAACCGGTCACAGTGGTACTTTGGATCCCAAAGTCACTGGAAATCTTATTGTTTGTATTGATAGAGCTACTAGGCTTGTTAAATCCCAACAGGGTGCTGGGAAAGAGTATGTTTGTGTTGCTAGATTGCATTCTGCTGTGCCTGATGTGTCTAAGGTGGCCCGGGCCCTTGAGACGCTTACTGGGGCCGTGTTTCAGCGGCCCCCTTTGATTTCCGCTGTGAAAAGGCAGCTTAGGATTAGGACTATTTATGAAAGTAAGCTTCTTGAGTATGACTCAGATAAGCATTTGGTTGTTTTTTGGATTTCTTGTGAGGCTGGGACTTATGTGAGGACTATGTGTGTGCATTTGGGTTTGATTCTAGGGGTTGGAGGGCATATGCAGGAGTTGAGGAGAGTGAGGTCTGGGATTTCGGGGGAGAAGGATAACATGGTAACGATGCACGATGTGATGGATGCACAATGGGTTTATGAGAACTATAGGGATGAGACTTATCTGAGGAGGGTGATTATGCCACTTGAAGTGCTTTTGACGAGTTATAAGAGGTTGGTTGTGAAGGATTCGGCTGTCAATGCTATTTGTTATGGTGCCAAGTTGATGATTCCTGGATTGTTGAGGTTTGAGAATGATATTGAGGTTGGGGAGGAAGTGGTGCTTATGACTACTAAAGGAGAAGCAATTGCATTGGGGATTGCGGAAATGACTACTGCTGTGATGGCTACTTGTGATCATGGTGTGGTGGCAAAGATTAAGAGGGTGGTGATGGATCGGGATATCTACCCGAGAAAATGGGGGTTGGGGCCGAGGGCATCGATGAAGAAGAAGTTGATTGCAGAGGGGAAGTTGGATAAGCATGGGAAGCCGATTGATAATACACCTCAAGAGTGGGCAAGGAATCTAGTTTTACCAGCTGGTGGTGATTCTGTGGTTGCAGGGCTTGCCGCTGCTACTGAACCTGCTTTAGTGGAGAAAGTAAAGAAAGAGAAGATTACAAGTAAGGATGATGAAAATGGGGAAGGGCGAAAGCGGAAGCTGGGTGAAAGCACTGATGGCCCTGCTTCTGTATCTTCCAAGAAAGCTAAAGTTGCTGAGGTCCAAGAAGTTGAGAAGGAAGAGAGTGTGAAGGTTAAGAAGATCAAGGAAGAGGATGTGGATGTTGAAGTTGAAAAGAAAGAGAAGAAGAAAAAGAAAAAGGACAAAGAGGATGGTAATGCAGAGCCTTTAGGTGATGAGAAGGCTGAGAAGAAGAAGAAGAAAAAGGAGCACAAAGATAAGGCTGAAGCTGGTTCTCCTGAAGCAGAGAAGTCTGAGAAGAAGAAAAAGAAGAAAAAGAGCAAAGAGGCTGAGGATGGTGATGCAGCTTTGCCCACTGGCATTGCTAATGGTGACGGTGAGGCTGATTTGAGTGAGAAGAAGAAAAAGAAGAAGAAGAAGAATAAAGATGCAGATGAAGAATAGGTGGAAGAAATGAATGTATGACCATCTGTCTCCCATCTCATCTGTAATGAGTATTTTTATTGTAGTTTTTGTAACTCTTTTATGCAGTTCCAAGACCTAATTTCCACAGTTTAGCTTTGAGGCTGTTTTCTCTATCTAATTTTGGTTTTGTTAATTCTTCATGATTTAAATATATGTCAAATTTTCCCCCCCTAACTAGGAACGGGTGCCAATTTTTTCTGGTTTAGTCTCTAGAAATTGGCATGTCTAGTCAAAGCTGCAGTTATGTATGCTTATATGGTTTCAAATTAGCTTGTGTATGGATGCAATTAGTATGTATTTGAAATGAAAAATAAGTTGGATTTTTGTGGCCCTAAGATTGATTGGCTTATCTAGTCAACAAGTGTCGGTTGCCATTGGGATTGTTTTTTTTGAATCAAGGCATCTATACCCCCTTATGTGTTCTGGTTAATAATCTTTCCTGGCCTTAAAGAATGAGGAAGCTCAAATGGACGCTCACTCTCTGGATTGAAATTTGTTAGTGCCTGCATAAAGTGCTGCTGAGTTTGCTGATTTTTGCAGTTGGTTTTTGGTATGGTAGTGAATTTGTAACATCATAACATGTGGTCTTCTATGTGAGAGCTTATTTCTAAATCATCTTTGATCTTCATGAAATTTGGTTTCCTCCATTTTATTTACTCTCTGGGAAATCTGAGCTAGCTAAGAAATGCCTTCTCTCTACTAGTGGAGTCTTGATTCTAAAGTCATGAACATAGAAGGGAGAAGAGCAGAAACAGGAGAGAGGTATATGGACCCTGGCTGATGTAGGAAAATTTATGCCCAAAATAACATAGACACTCATTGGTTTATTGTCTTTAATCTCTCTATGTTATGTTAAATTTATAGTTGTCTACTTGTCTTCAATATTTTATAAGGTCATGTGAGTATATGAATTTTGATGAAGTTTGATGGCTTGGATTTAATTATTATACGTAAGGTGAAAGGTCAGGATTCTAGGATTATTAAAGGCTATTATAAATAAGCCTCTTTTGAGTCATTGTATGAAGCATTTTCTAATCTATTTTATGGAGTTTCAAACTTGAATAATTTTTTGATTGTTCCAAGTTCAATCCAATTATCTTTTTCTTAGTTTTAATTGTGTTTGTTGTTGGAATTTCACCTCAAAACATCACTGACTTTCATGAGTCATGACATGGGACAGCTCCTAGGGAAATTGTGTGTAGAAATGATTCTTAGGATTTGAATATTAGATGAACAAAGTTTCTCTCCAAACTAGTTTGGAGAGAAATCCTACAAACTCATCATATATATTTATATTGAGTGTGAATTTTGAAAATCTAACCGTTAGATTACATGTTTTTATTACATCCTTAATGCTTACAAAATTTCAAGAAAATCAAATATCAATTGCTATGTCATCAAATAAATGTTATAATTTCAAGTTTTTGTAATCTAAAGTTGTATATAAAAAATAAGTTAATTGATCAAATAGTAAATAATATCCGATTTAAACGAAATTTGATATGTATTTTAAGAACATAAGGAACATGAAATTCAATAGTTAGATTTTAAAAATTCACATCCAAAAAAGAAATATATGAGAAGTTTGAAGAGTTTCTCTCCAAATTAGTTTGGAGAGAAACTTTGTTCATATTAGATTATGCCATGAACTCTTTCATCTGACTTCATACCTCTTTCTACCTTTTTGGTAAGATGAACTTCCCAGTACTAGTTGAAGACTTGCAGTGCTGTTTCATTAGCTTTAACTTTATCTTCTTAACTTTTTTATTTGTTTTTTTTTTTGCAAATTATGTTACTAATGATCGCAAAATTTGCTTGGTTGCATTTGTACTTATCAAGAAAAGAAAAGAAAAGAAAAAAAAGCAGCTTGTTTTCATTTGTAATTTCGAGTCAAATACCTTGAGTCAGTACAAATTATGTTGTGAATATAGTCAATCCCTCTTCAAATCACATTTTCTCTTACATGTTAGCTCCTTGTGCCTGTAGCTTGACCCCAACCGTTAACTTCCTTCTGCAATGCCTTCCCTTTCTTGCAAAGTGAACTGAGCAAACCAATGACATTAGAGAGGACTAGACCTTAAGATTTAAAGGAAGATGGGGAATAAAGACAAAGAGGCTGAGCATTTTAATGCTGCATGGTCCACTGCCATTGTTGATGGTGCTGGTGATGGTGTTGCTTATATTAGCAGGAAGAAACAAGAATAAAGATGCAGAAGAAGAATAAATGAAAGGATTTTAATATTGGTTTTCAATTGGCAAAACTCTTAAATATGCCTGTGTTTCTTACAATCTGCAATGAGTACTGCATGGTTTCTGTAACATTCTGGAGACCTACTTTTTGATGTTTACCTCTGCCTGGTAGGCTTTTTTCTCCCTTTAATTTGATATTGTTAATTTATTATAATCAGAATTTATTTTTGGGACTTATTTTTGAACAAGGAAGGTTTGATTACTCTTTCTAGTAACATGTGTGATATCTGCTACAAAATTTAGTTTATAGTATGGGCACTGTTATTTGATGTGTTTGTTTAAAAATAACTTGCCAAAGAATAGAAGTAGTTAGTGCTTGAAATGAGGAAAGATTAACTTTGGTTTTGTCTCCATGATTGATTAGCTTATCTAATTTGCTACCGGTGAGTCTCATTTGTCACTAGAATGTTAGCTTTGGGTTGAAGCATTTATATACTCAATATATGCTGGATAATAATCTTGTTGGCTCTTAAAAAGAGCAAGCAAGCTCAAATGGGTGCTCCTCCATTGGGCCAGTTGAGCTTTGGTATTGCCTGCATAGAAGGGGACTGGCAAGTTTGCCAATCTTTGTTTATGGTTCTGGGTAGTTGTAAGTTAAAACCTTAAACTGTACTGTGTCTTGATCTTCTCGAAATACAGTTTCTAACATCCTTTTATTTATTTTGTTGGGTATCTGATCTAATGGTACAGCAGTGCATTATATAATCAAGGGGAAACTCTAATAAACTACCCTGAGATTTGGGCTAATACCAACTAGATTCAAGACTTTTCAAAAATGATCAACTTGGTCCCTGAACGGAACATATAAGGGAGAAACAGAGGAATGCCCATGACCCTCATGAGTCCTTACATGGGACTGTCTTTAGTGAAGCTGTGTCTGCATGATCACTTTTTTAAAGTTTGCATTCTCAATTTAACTAAAAATAAAAAAAGGTTAGCATTCTCAATTGTGCCATGACCTCTATCATCTGACCTCAAAACCATTCTTGTAAGATGGAACTTATCAATTCTAGTGGGAGATTTTGGAGTGATGTTTCAAGTTGATAAATGATATGATTTGAGTTTATCTTATTCACTGGTTCATTTAACAGTTTCTTCTGCAAATTTTATTGCGATTGATCACAAATTTTGCTTCTTGTATTTTGTAAATTTGCACAGATCTCTTAGTTCAGCCCCAAACTGTCGGTTATAGAAGCCATCCCTCCTTCAAGTGACTACCTTCTCTAGTACATGTGCTACTTGAGAACTCCTGTGCCCATAACTTGACCCGAAACTTTTAACTGTTGCATCAATATGCCTTCCATTCCTTGCAAAGCAAACGGATTAAATAAATGAAACGAGATACAACTTAATCTTCCTTGCACAAAGACCGACCATGCTCATGTAGTAGCTTTCTGTGGCTACAAGAAGCCCACAAGCTTTGGCTACCGAAAACTATGTTTGGAACATATAAAGATAGAGGGGAAGGAGAGGGGAGAATAGAGGGAAAGTGACACAGGAATAAAGTGGCAGCAAATAAGGCCATTGTTTTGAATGAATTTTCGCACACTTTTAGAAGATAATCTGAAGATTAATAGGTTATTTTGTCCAAGAAGTCAAATGACATTTAACTGGGGAATATCTAGCTTTTGTGTTTTAGTTCTCCTTGCTAAGGTCTTGAAAATGTAATGTTTTTAACTGCTAATTTTGTGCTCCCATGCTTAAAGGGTTGTTCTAAGCATTATGTAAGCTATTTGACCGAATTGAATAAAGTCATAGTATAGAGTGTTCTCCGAACTAGCCTTTGTGCCTCCTCTTAAGGACATAAACTCAGCTGTAGTAAATTACTTGTCGTGTGCACATAGTATGTACTTGGGATGAGCTAAATTTTTTTTTGCTTATTTATACTTTCAACTTATTTTTACTATTATTCATGAGTTCAATTACACTTTTTGATATTATTTATGGATCACACGATACTATTCAACTTATTTTTTTAACATTTTTTGTATATTTTCAGCAAAAAAAATTTCAATTTCAACTAAGCGTGTATTTGGCAAAAATTATTTTTGCCAACTTATTTTATTATTCAGCTTATTTTTTTTACTTTTTATGGGTATTACTGCACTTTTTAATAGTACTATTCATAAGTCCCATTATACTATTTTAACTAATTTTTACCTTTATTTACAATACTCTCAACAAAATTTTTTTAATTTCAATAAAATAAGTAAATTCTAAACGTACACATAGTATAATATTAAAGGAGGTGTAGTTATGGACACGGTTTTAGATCTCAGGTAGGTTGTCCGTGCACCAACCTTAAATTGCGACTAGTTATTCATCAAAAAAAAAAAAAAAAATAGCGACTAGTCATTACCAAAGCCTCACACAAAGTCACCGTAGTAGTTAATGCGGTAAATAAGTAGTTAAACCCACCTTAATTAGTCCAACTACAACCTTAATAATAATAATTCTGTAGCTTAACCCAAATTACAAGTACAAACTTTTAGTATTTTACAACTGAAAAAAACAAAACAAAAATGGCAACAAGCAAAGCTACTACTCCTATTCCTATTCATATTTCTCATGGAGGACCAAAAGGCTGTGCTACTCAAGAACCTCATCGACGTTGTGGGCGAGATCTCCGAGATCTCAGACTTCAGATGCGTTTTCAGGAAGCAGTATCACGATCTCAGCAGGAGATTGAGGCTCTTGAAGCCTTTGTTCGAAGATTTGGAAGAGATCGAGCTCCAAATCTCCGAAGACACTGTTAAAGCTCTCGTTTTTTTCAAGGAAGCTTTGGACAAAGCCAAGGATTTGCTTCTATTTGGAAGCCGAGGCAGCAAGCTTTACATGGTCTCACCACTAATTTCTTCTTTCCTTAAGAAAAATAATAATGTTGTTTGTTTGTGTTTTTTTTTTCAATTCAAGTCTCTGAGATATGAATGGCTTTTTATGTGGTTACAGGTACTGAAGAGAGAAGAAATAAACTATAAATTTGAGGAAGTTACAACTCATTTTGAAAGAGCATTAAGTGATATTTCCTATGACAAATTTGACATCTCAGATGAAGTTAAGGAGCAGGTAATTATTCATAATTGCAAGTTTCTTTGCTCTACTGAGAAATAGCTCGCTTATGTTTCATTCTTCTATGCAGAATTTAGTAATGTACTATATATATGAAATTGATTAGGGGAACCATAAAAAGAAGGAGCTCTTTGCATCTGTTAAAGTTGTTGTGTGATTGTGTGTGATAATCGAATAATGAGCGGAAGCATGAAAGAGAAAGCACACAAAAAGGTTTTCCTGGTTCGGCTTACTCCTATAGGGAGAAAGCTCTTGATGTTACAATGAACCCAATGTAGGGTTTATGTACTAGAGAATATTAACCCTAGGCTAACCATAGACTAACTTAAGGTTAATTTGCTTGATCTACAAGTACATGAGCCTACAATTGGTTTGGGCCACTTGGGTCATAACACGTCTAACAGCGTCAAATAGAGTGCAGTTATCTAGTAGGAACTATGTTTTCTTGTCATAAAAGATCTAACCAGTGATTTTTTTTATGGAAAAAGATAATGGATGCCTAAGCTAATGTTTAAGAAATATTTTTAGAAACTTTTGATGGGAAAAGAAAAAAGCAATTAATTTTTTTGACAACCTTTTATATTTCCCATGAAAGTAGTGTTAAAACTTTCCTAAACTCCTAAGGGCACCCGTTAACAAGGCATTTATTTTATTAATAATTTTGGGGGTATGACCTTTTTTAAACATAATTGCAATTTTTTTTTTCTTTTTGGGTGTTTGCGTACTGGGTACAACGTTTTTCATATATCTTTCTTATGGCCAAAATAAATTGTTGGTATTTAGCTCACGAGCAATTTTAGTACTTTAAGTTTAAAGTTATTGCTTGTAGTTCCTAACAAACTTCAAGTGATAACTTGTACTCCCTACAAACATAAAGTTATCATTTTGGCCCCAAAAAAATTTAAAGTGATCGATTTTAGTCCCTAACAAATTTAAAGTGATTGGTTTTAGTCCTCTAGAGTGGTAATGTGTCAGTTTTCAGATTGGTGATGTCATCTAAATGATTAAAAGCAATCCCTTTAAAGTTTAGGGACTAAAATTCCTCATGTGCTATACTTTAGCGACCAACAACGTGTTTAAGCCCTTTTTTTAATTAGTGTGGAGCTTAAGTGAATCTTGGGAGCACTCATTTCCCGTATGTATTCACTTTAGAATTTGCAGTAACCATAAAATGATGCTCTATTAAAGTTTTGCTCAGGTTGTTCTGTTGATGTTTAATGTTAGTTGTATAAATGTTGCTACTTTCAGGTTGAGCTTGTTCATACTCAATTTAAAAGATGCAAGGAACGGATTGACGCTCCTGACTTGGAGCTGTATGAGGATCTGTTATCCATGTACAACCAGAGCAATGATGTGGACACTGACCCTGGGATTCTATGTATAGTATGCAAAAAACTAAAGTTTAGGGAAGTTAAAGACATCAAACAAGAATCACTAGCTCTGCAGGAGATAATTTGTTCAGGGGGTGAAAATCTGGAGGAAAGCGTAAAGAAGATGTCAATGCTGCTCAAAAAATTTGAAAACTTTGTGCAAGCAGGATACAGCAACATGGGTGTTTCTGCAAGTAAGGATTGTTCTCCCCATTGCGGTGATCAGGCATGCACTGATCAGTGTTCCCAATCACCAGTTGTCCCAGATGATTTTCGTTGCCCAATATCACTTGAGTTGATGAAAGATCCTGTCATTATTTCCACAGGGCAGGTTTGTTTTTAAAAGAATCATTTTGAGTCATTGATTAGAAGGGTTTCTCGCTATATTCTTTTGGATGTTTTGGAAAGTTTTTGTCTTCTATATTTAGTTTTGAGAAAATTGCTAATAGGAAGCCAGTGCTAATGTTGAACTTCTTTGTCCAATACCTTGTCCCCAATGGGTTCTATCTAGGAGATTTAACAAGTCTTAGTTAATCCTAATAAATTCTCATCTCTCCCTACCAATGAGCTCAACTGGCACCACCTTACCTTATAAGTTTTAGCTAGAGAGTGAGGTCATGGGTTCAAGACCCAATTGGGTACTTGTGTAACTTACCAATTGAAAAAATTAAAAAATAAATAAAAATTGTCAATTGTAAAGTTCCAGTGTTTGATTTATTGTGTGTTTGGAAGTTAGTAAGAGAGCAGAAAAGGATGGGAAATTAAGATGAAGAGGGAATGCTAAGGAACAGAAGGATTGTAGTTCTGTTCCTTTCAGTTTCTCTGTTGTTTTGATATTTGTTAAGAAAATAAATTAGTATCTCCTGTTTTGAAGCATGATTAGAACAATATAAGTATTATACCCTTTTCTAAAAAGTAGAGATTGTTTTGTCATGAAATTTAAGGGTTAGAAAGGTAATTTTGTAAATAAAGCTCTTAACGTGCTTTCTATTTCCTTATGTCATTATTTCCACAGGGCAGGTTTGTTCTTAAAAGAATCATTTGAGTTATCGATTAATGGGTTCCTCATAACATTCTTTGGATGTTTTGGAAAGGTTTTGCCTTCTATATTAAGTTTTGAGAGAACTAGTAGGAAGCCAGTTCTAATGAAATCCCATCCACTTGTGTAATTCACCAATTGAAAAAAAAAAATTTGTTGATTGTAAACTTCCAGTGTCTGATTTATTGTGTGTTTGGAAGTTAATAAGAGAGTAGAAAAGGATGAGAAATTAAAATGAAGAGGGAATGGAAAGGAACAGAAGGATTATAGTTCTGTTCCTTTCAGATCCTCTGCTGTTTGGTTATTTGTAAAGAAAATCAGTATCTCTTGTTTTGTAGTATGATTAGAACAATGTAATTATTATACCCTTTTCTAAAATGTAGACAGATTGTTTTGTTATGAAATTTAAAGGTTATAAAGGTAATTTTGTAAGTAAAGCACTTAATGTGCTCTCTATTTCCTTGTGTTCTACCCACTTTGGGGGGACCCAAAAAGTAGGCTTGAGGGCAATGGAAAGGAATGAGACTCATTCCATTTCCTCCCAAAAACTTCCCAATGGGGGGATGCCACCATTCCATTCCCATCATCTTCCCCCTCCCAAACAGCCTGTTAGGAGAGTGCTAATTTTAAGTATAAATTTCTTACAAGGGTCTTTCCATTTTGTAGACTTATGAACGAGCTTGCATTAAGAAATGGCTTGAAGGAGGACATGGAACATGTCCAAAGACACAACAGATCCTTTCCAGAACTAACCTCACTCCCAACTATGTTTTATCGAGTCTTATATCCAATTGGTGTGAGATGAATGGGGTGGATCCCTCTAAACGGCCAGGCAATTTGCACCAAGGAAGGGTTGTGTCTACTGGTTCTGCTGAAGGTGCGGAGCTAGATATTCTTCTGAGCAAGCTCACCTCTGACAACATCGAGCACCAGCGATCTGCTGCAGGTGACAATAGAAACAAAAATTTCTTCATTTCAGAACGAAAGGGGAAATAAAAAAAATAATACATTTCTTCAAATTGGGATCTTAGTCCCCCCCCCCCCCCCCCTTCCTTTCTCCCTTTTCCTAATCTAGTTCCTTTTTTATTTTGTTGAAGTCTTAATAGTTTTGAATATTGTAATTTTCTTTGTATAGTTGCAATTTCTATTCCAGATCTCTATCTTCTTCTGCAACTTTCACTGACATATGTGCCTTTTTCCTGTGAAAATTTTCAAAATCAGATTTTATCAAGCACTGGCTTCAAAATATGAAATTAGCTAAAAATTGTGTTGGTTGATTGTGGTAAATTCATTTCTAACTCAAAAAAAATTCCAATATCCATTTATACTTCAAATATTTTGAGTTTGACATAATGTTACTTCATCCCTTATAGATAGATTCAAAGATAAGAAGAAAGAGAAAATTTTTTTTTTTTGATAGGTAAGAAGAGAGAGAAAAAACCAATCAAGTGAACCATGTTATCCTACTTATTGTTAGGAAATGTAATATTCTACTAGAGAGAGAATCGAATTGAAAACTGGAGCCAAATCCCTTAAATCAAAGGTGAAAGCAGGAAAAAAGCAACAAACCCATATTTCTTTCTTTGTCGGTAGACTTGAAAGGTGCTTACAACAGGGTTTTATTTCGTTGGTTCTAGTGTAATTTTAGATTCTTTAATTCTGGGTTGTAACCACATGGAACAGTATCCTATGAAATGGAAAGAGTCCATTTCACGGCTTAAGTTTTATTTCCTGAATTTGACAGTATAGAATGCCATGTCATTTCAAATTTTAAATGACATGGCTCTAAATAAACCTTTAGATTTGTAATAATTAATCTGAATCATGAAATGGAACCATCTCAAATGGAGAGGATCCTGATACTATGTACTTCACCTCTTGGGATTCCAAATATCTCTCCTAGCTTATATGATTGGACACTTCAGTTGATATTTTCATTGGCAGGTCACTCCTGTCAGTGAATTCATTCTCTCTTTGTTTACAAAAGATGCATAGGTTCAAAATATGATTACTGTAATCTATGTAGAGAAAGTGATTTTCTTTGTCAATTTTATTTTGTACCCAGTATGTCAGGATTAGGATTTTAAATTCTTCTCTTGGATCTCAGAAACACAGGTCCTTTTGTTATAACTATAATTACTTTCTGACAAATCCTAATCTTGTTGCAGCTGAGCTCCGTCTTCTTGCCAAGCACAATGGTGACAACCGTGTGTTAATTGCTGAGGCTGGTGCCATACCCCTCCTTGTTGGTCTCCTCTTTTCACCCGACTCTCGCACCCAAGAGCATGCAGTTACTGCTCTCCTGAACCTGTCAATATGTCAGGATAACAAAGGGTGCATCATATCTTCTGAGGCTGTTCCCGGAATCCTTCATGCACTTAAGAATGGGAATATGCAGGCGCGCGAAAATGCAGCTGCCACTGTTTTCAGCCTGTCTGTGGTGGATGAGTACAAGGTGACTCTTGGTGATTCTGGAGCAATCCCAGCACTGGTAATGCTCTTGAATGAAGGTAGCCAAAGGGGGAAGGTGGATGCTGCTACAGCACTTTTCAATTTATGCATTTTTCAAGGGAACAAGGGCCGGGCAGTCAGGGCTGGAGTTGTGCCCATGCTGATGAAACTGCTTACAGAACCTAGTGGTGACATGGTGGGTGAGGCATTGGCCATATTGGCAATACTGGCCAGTCACCCTGATGGAAAAATGGCAATTGGAGCTTTGAATGCTGTGCCAACTTTGGTGGAGTTAATTGGGAATGGATCTCCTAGGAATAGGGAGAATGCAACTGCAGTGCTGGTGCACCTTTGTGCTGATCCTCAGCATCTCTCTGAGGCCAAGGAACTTGGTGTGATGACTCTCCTGTTGGACCTTGCCGAAAGTGGCACAGAAAGGGGTAAGCGGAAGGCTGTTCAGTTGCTTGAGATTGTAGGTAGCTCCGAAGAGAATCATGCACAAACTCAGATGCAAGCTGATGCCCAGCTTCAGGCTCAGGTGTCACATTTGCCATTTGTAGCAAGTGGCACAGTTGTTGGGACAGGCGATAGCTAAGTTAATAGTTTTTATTTTACTTTATATCATTTTGTATTGTTTGCTCATTACCCTTCGTCTATGGGGGTAAGTGCTACTGCCATTATACTGTAGTAATTTATGTTAGGAGGCTTATGAGAGGTGTTGTAAAGAGGTTTAGGAATGGGAGAAATTGAGGTGCGGATATAATTGTGTAGCTATAATGCACTTCTGCTGATTCCTACTTTAATTTTTATAGTGGAACAAATTTATAATGGAACATGTATTGCCTGCATAAATTAGTCTGAATTTGCATGAGTCCTTGACAAGATGGTTTGTCATACTTCTGTATCATGCATATCCCGATCTTAGTCTGGCCCATTGGGTAGAAGAGAGGTTGTGGTTGCTCTAGTCTGGTAGTATTCTGATTACAATGTGCTATTGAGGGTGAGATTTTTTGTACTGGGCCAGCGTTCAGATATGTTCTCGCTGTCCTTTTCTTAAACACTAATTGTTGTTTCACACTACGTGATGTACACGAGTTTGCACAATGTCCACATTTGTAAAGCCAGATATCCACTTTTTTTCAAGGATGTCCACACTTTACACTCAGTGTGTATCATGGGAATGAGACTTGTCTATTGCAGATTGGACGAATGAAAATTAATCTGTCGTAATCTACTTATAGACTCAACGAGGAAGACATCAATTGTGATCTTGTTTATTGAAGCAATGCAAATGAAAAGAAAATTCCATCTACAAGGCTCAAATATTATTGACCAAGCAAAGGAAATGGATCCTGTCAAACAGCATTCAGATATGTTCTCGCTGCCCTTTTCTTAAACACTAATTGTTGTTTTACACTATACACGAGTTTGCACAATGTCCACATTTGTAAAGCCAGATATCCACTTTTTTTCCAGGATGTCCACACTTTACAGTGAGTGTGTATCATGGGAATGAGACTTGTCTATTGCAGATAGGACGAATGAAAATTAATCTGTCGTAATCTACTTATAGACTCAACGAGGAAGACATCAATTGTGATCTTGTTTGAAGCAATGCAAATGAAAAGAAAATTCCATCTACAAGGCTCAAATATTATTGACCAAGCAAAGGAAATGGATCCTGTCAAACAATAGTGAAGTTACATAGAAAAGGCAAAACTGATTATAGTGGTGATATTATGTTACAGTAGTGCTAATCTTCATCAACTGGAAAGAGATATTGCCAATACAGCGATGGGGGGAGGAATCTGTGGCTCAATAAGCCAGCTTTTTGGTGTCACTCCAACACTGTTCAAGCTCGATGATATATCCAATTGTCACAATCTTATCTTGGAAAATCAGATGGGTTCCATGGGAGTCAAAAGCTATTTGAATGGGCTTGACCCGAATGTTTTCCATGAGATAGTACAATGTGGTGTATCTCATGCATTTGATATATACAAAATTTCTCTTTAAATATGTGAATTCTAGTATTCTACCTTTGATGTGAGAACTACATATATAGTACATATTATGATGCATGAGAAATTATTGCACCAGGATACAGTGAACCCACAAAAAGTGTGAAAACACTGAAAGGAAGAAGAGGAAGATAGGAGGATGAGGACGAGGAATCTGTACCCCATGTACTAAATATGTTGATATTGGTTAGATTGGACATGGACCTTGTAACTTGTTTTGACTTATTTGACCATTTCTGAAGTTGGTCCGAGAATTGCGCTGCAGAAGATCAATGTTTGTCTTCTACTCATCTTGTTCTTATTTGAAGTTAACATTTAACATAAGAATATTGTACTTAGTATGGTGTGGCAGGTCAGGCACTCTTTTCCTGAACTAGAAATGTACTAATCATTGTACTATTTAATAAAACTAGAAGCATCCAGCATGGAAGATGAAGAACACCCTCAATAATTTAGATGAAAACTACAAAAATTTTGTGTCATAACTCTGACACATGCAGCTGCGAATTATTAAAAAAAAAAAAAACAACAGATTCATGTGAAAGTAATAGTTTACCAATCACATCACACATATAATCAAATTGTAACCAAATGTGTAATAATAGAAGAACTGAATCAATATTCCTACAACCTCACCCTTTAAGGAGATTTAAAACCTTTATTAAGGTACTTAAAATATTAAATGTATAAATAAAGGAAAATTGAAAATGAAATGTATACAAACAAGAAAAAGTGAAGGGCTATAATTGGATTGGATGACACTCAAATCACAACAAGTGCTATTAGGTGGGCCTTGAGATTTGGAATATGGATGCATGGAGGCCCACTTGAACAGAGCGATTTCTCCGCGCTTTTAGACCAACACGGATAAGAATTTTTTATTTTCTTCCTCTTACTTTTAAAGCTCAATTATCCTGCAATTAAATAAAATCCTAATAAATTTATTTCCTGTCTATTAATCTATTTTTCTTATTCCGATGATGAATCCTAGAAAATCTCTCTCTGAATTCTCAACCACCAGATTTATGTTTGTTGGATAATAAGATTTGAAATGAACGGTAATGGAAACAAACCCAATTATATGAGTGCTTTCTCACGCAAGCATCCATTCCATGCATACATGACATATATATAAGGATTTCTCTATTTGAATTGAACTTTTATGTGGTTTAGAAATACTTTTAAATCTTACGTTTAACAAGGACAAAACTTGAGGACCACCTAGTAAAAATATGTTTCCGAGACTTAAAATGCTTACAAAATAGGACACTTTCTTACTAGTCCATGTATTCAAAGCAAAATTATCTAAAATTTAAATAAATAAAAAATTATGACTCTAGACCAAAAAAAAAAAAAAATCTCATCACACGTACAAAGCGAGTGTAACGAGACTAATATGTATGTGTATATATCAAGGAAGTCAATTCCATACCATACCGGCCGGTATATACCGTACTGGCAAGTATACCAGTACACATAACCCCCCTGTTTTGTACAAGAAAAAATACCGGCCGTACCGGCCAATTTCGGGCAATACCAGCCGATACCAAGCGTACCGGCTAATACTTGAAAAAAGTTTTTTTTTTTTTTTTTTTTTTTTTTTTTTTTTTTTTTTTTTTTAAGTTTTGTAATTTTTGAATTTTTGTTAGGGCAGAATGGTAACTTATTTGCATTAACTTATTAGTATTATTTGTTTTATTAGTATGCAATGGTAACTTTTCAGCTTTCTATATTTTATATTGTGTTTTTTTTTTTTCTTCTTTTAATTGATACTAAAGTCTAAAATTATGAATAATTAGTTCTGAATTGAGGAAATATTTTATGGTAAACTTTTATATTTATTATAATACACACACACATATATATATATATATATATATTTATAAATATAAAAAATAGCGGTAAATCCGAAACGGTACACCGGTATTGACCAGTATTCGAAATATATCGTACCGCTTATCAAACCGGTACAGCCTCCAGTGCAGTATTGACCCTCTTGGTGTGTATATATATATATATATATATATAGAAACTACTAAACCCTCACCAATCAAAGAGTGACACCAGCTCAATTATGTACTGGTCATATTATAATATATTAACACCAAGTTGTATGAGGACGTACAGTAGAAAACATAAACAAAGTGCTACATTATTATATATAGAGGACAAAAACACATCATGATATACTTTGTTTTGCATGAAAAACACGACAGCGCACTAGATCCTCTATATTTGCCATTTGCAAAATGCTCTCTATCTCTCTCTTTCTTTTTCTCTCTCTATTTGTAACTTTGTTAATATTTTTTTTTTTAAAAAGCTACATGGATACTAGTTCTATTTTTTTTATTATAGTATATTTAGCCTTGAATTTTAATATATTTTCATTCTTGACTTCTATAAGCCTTTTTTTATTATTCATGCTTTGGTCTCTTAAAGCTAAAATTCGGGTTTGGTGATAGGATCATTGGTATTACAAGCTCTATGTTTATCAAATTATCAAACGCCATTCAAGAGAGTATGGCATTAGTAACATGCTAGATCAGAAGAGTTAATGGCCATTTAAGCTGGCTTAGGCAAATACAATTAACTGGATATTTGGATTCCATCTAAAATCTAGGAAGTTCATTTACCTTGGAAAATGTGACAAGAACTAAGCTAGGATAGATTGTGAGAAGACCGATATATAGACCCTAATTGATTATGCAGAGGGTTTATGAATTAATCTTCACTACAGAACCTCGTAGTTTTTGATAACTTCACTACAAAACGCGGGGGTATTGGGCCATGTTTTTTTGGACTTCGTTTGTAAAAACGCGGCCATAGAAGTACTATAGCCCCGTTTTTATAAAATAGGGCTTAAAGACTCCTCTTCAAGTTCCATTTTAAACGCGAGGCCATAGAACGCGTCTTTGTTTAGTGTTTATCAAAAGATTGTTAACTATATGACAAAAAACCAAAAGGTTTTTTTTTTTTTTTTTTTTTAATTTTTAAAAGCTAGTTTTGTTATTATTATTATTATTTTAAAACTATCCAAAAAATAAAAAAAATAAAAGCTAAGCTTTTAGCTAAATAAACACTTGGTGACAAAGTGAAAAATCGATGGAGCACGTCTCCTCAAGGAAAAATCACTATGAGAACTCATTGTTGTGACCTGCAATAGCTTTCAAATTTCGGAACTTCTCATATATAAATGAACCCTTTCATGAACAATGCGATTGTGTTAACGGTTGAACCTCTAATTGACTCTAAGGCACTTCCTCAAAGATTTGATACCATAATGAACTTTAGTAGGATGTGGTTTCAAACTCTTTAATCACACATATTTGATGTACACCGAATGAATATGTCTATTCAAACATGGGATGGAGTATATGTTTTTCTCTTTGTTTAGGGAATTTGCCTCTCTCAGCCATGTAGACGTGAATATAAGTCTTTATTTAGTAAACATGTGTTGGGTTTAAAAACAAAGGCACTATCTTTAATTAAAACTAGTAACTATAGACTAATTATGTGAATCACGATCAATTGAGAAACTGCCAAACACCATATGTCAATTGATCGTACAGCATTCGAGGAAATGTCAAATTCTAAAATTTGAACAATCTAGACTTGATCAAGTGGCTATCGAAACTAGATAGAACGAACTTCTTGAGCTGCTTTACCACAATTAGATATTGAACACTTGAGGACACGTTATAAACTCGATTTAAATTACATTATCATAGATTTTTCCCCTCTTAAACCTAACAAATTGAATAAGGTAAACTTGTTTAATTTTTATCAGCAATCACTACACCAAAATAACTTATAATTATCAGTTGCAATAGAGACTTTAATACCGTACTGCATTAGGAAATTTTTTTTGCAATAATTTAAAATGAAAAAATCGTTGTAATAACTTGATTACTTGATACCAATTATTTTTCGATCTATTACAACAAATATTTCAAATTGATAACTTATTGCAATGAAGATATCATTATAATAACTTAATATCAATTATTTTACAATCTATTGAAATGACAAACATGAAACTACAATGAAGATATCATTGTAATAATTTAATATCAATTATTTTATAACCTATTAGAATGACATATTGTTGGATTGTGTGGCCAAATAGCCCACAATATGGATGTTGAACTGTGTAGTTAAATAACCCATAATATGTATGTGTGCAATTCTCAAAAGAAATTACCTTACATAATATTGTATATGAGATGATTATTATTAATAAAATTGTTTGAATAATGGAATTGCATGTTTTGGCTATGATTGGCTGTGTGGGGTTTGACATATTAGTCAAATATGCAGTTGAGATTTTTCAGGGATAATGAATTGTGAATGGAGGTAGTGAGGTGGAGATTTCTCAGGGATAATGAATTGTGAATGGAGGCAATTGAGATTTCTCAGGGATAATGAATTGTGAAGAGATCTGATTTTAACGTTTAAATAAATGTTAGAGACTTTAACGTTCATGTCTTAATTTGTAGGAACTGAAATGAATGTTGGTAACTTTTGTGGGTTTTTAAATATCCCACTTGAGATCTCTAGATAAGTGAACCATACAAAAATCCTGTAGAGTGAAAAAACTCACTGCAACCTAAACACTATTTCACTCTTATCTCTCCATTTGAATATACATTTCAAATATTTACTCTCTTAGTGTTTTAGTTGAATAAGAGTTCTATTTCAATTTGAGTTCTATTTCAATTTTGCTTCACATACATCAAACAATTATCCATTACAATGAATATATCATTGCAATAACTTAATCGAATTATTTTTGTCAATTATTTACAATCTATTGTAATAAGATTCATCAAGTAATAGTCTATTGCTACAAGATATTCAAATTAATAAATTATTTATTGCAACAACATTTATATCATTGCATCAAAGTTATCGTTAAAAATATTTAACATTTATTGCAACAAAATTTTTTGTTGCACAAACCTATTACTTTAAATTTTATTGCAACACCTCACATCAACTATTGCAATGAATCTGATATTATTGTAACGATTTTTCACATTGTAATAAACATTTTTTTTTCTTATAGTGGTACATGACTACCAAACTTATAAAATTATAAAATTTATAAATAAATGAAACGCTATACGATGTTGCATCCACAAAGGGTAGTTTTTATTATTTAACCATCGTTTTGTACAATGGAATTTTATTTATCGTAAGAAAAAAAAAAAATCAAACACTGGAGATGTTGGGCAACTGGATATGACATATATATCCTCATAAAGCTTCACGGCTAAAGGTGGTGTGCAACCACTGTTTGCATGGGTGAAAAATTAGATTACCCATACAAATAGTGCACCAAAATAAGCAATAAGACCACCACCCAGATGAAGCTGCCATGGTGGCCAGGATGAGATGGCGATGTGGAGGTGAGTGGTACAAGATGGTTCAATGTAGAAGTGTGATGGTGGAGCATGGAATAGTGATGTGGAGATGGAGAAGGTATATCATGTATCAAGTGCACGATTCCTTTCTCTCATATGAGAGTGGACCTTTATATGAGATGAATGACTCATGTATCCGATGCATTATATATTTTTTCATAGAGATAGATGGTACCATAAGGTAAGATGGTGGATATGTGTTGACAAATGGTTTGTCAAAAATGTTGTGACCTACGAAAGAAATATAACATCTCAAATATTATTACACTAACTTTTTTGAGAAGCTGGCAATTAGTTTTATTAAAAAGATGAAAAAAGAAAACACATTACAACTAACTTAATTGATCGACATCAGATGGTAAACTATTGAACCAAATAACATAATCATTAATGTCTTAATCCTAACAACATGTTGGTTAAATTATTTAGGCAATTCCATATTGATTGCATCTACAAGTTAAAAGTTGTTGTAATAGTAATTCAAAATTGATAAATTATTACATCAATAATAATTAGTTACAATAACTTATAATTTTTTGTTGTAATAGAGGATTTAATACCATACTACATTAGGAAAATTTATTACAATAACTTAAAATGAAGAAATTGTTGTAATAACTTAATGTCAATTTTTTTTTGCAATTTATTGCAATGAAAATTTCGAAATGATAGCTCATTGAAACGAAGTTATCATTACAATAATTTGATATAAATTATTTTACAATCTATTACAATATCAAACATGCAGCTACAACGATGATATTATTGCAATAACCTTTTTTTGAGGAAGAAGAAGAAGAATAATATAATATTAATTATTTTACAATCTATTGTAATGATAAATAAAAAATAATTATCTATTACAACAAAAGTTTCGTTGCAATAATTTGATCAAATTTTTTTTTTTTCGATTATTTGTAATCCATTACAATAAGATTTGTGTAATAATAACCTATTGCTACAAGGTACATTAGAAGCAATAAATTGTTTATTGCAACAACATATATATTATTATATCAAAAGTTTCATTAAAATTTATATAATTTATTGCAATGGAATTTTTTTTTGTACAAATATATTATCACAAATTTTATTGTAACACATTGCATCAACTATTTTAATGACTCCGATATTATTGCAACGATTTTTTTTATTATAATAAACATTTTTTTCTTATAGTGTCCTCTTATATATATATATATATATACATATGTTGGATTGTAGGGAAGACTAAACTCCTTAAACAAGAAAGACAAGAAGGGATACAATGGTAATCTTTGGTGTTTCTTTGGCCCAAAAAAAAAAAAAAAAAAGTTGTAATCGTATGATCTTTGAATGTTCATTTACTGAAAGGATTTTGCGAGCAACTGTATGGTTGATAGCTGGTATATATAAAAAATTACAGTGATGTCATGCATTGTGTCATAATCACAAGCTAAAAGGTAAAAATTTCAAAACAACCCCTACAAGCTGGCCAAGGCTACTTCTCATACTATTTTGTGGGTACAGCAACGAAATGCTCGAATGCTCAGCACAAAAGTTATGACAAAGGAAGGTGCTTTTCAATTATTTAGGGATAGTGTTAGACATAGAATGATTTTGTAAAAGTGTTAAAAACTTTAGGTAAAATTGAACATCAAATTGGTAAAGTCTTAACAAAACTTGTTTTAGCATTTTTGGGTTAGTTTCAAACTAAATTCTAGAATTATCCCGAAAAATTAGCCTGTAGCAAGTTATATATCATTGAAAGGTTTTGTGTCTCTAGTTTCAACGCATCAAACTGTGTTCAATTTGTTTTTTGGTGGATGTTATGATCATTTTACTGCAGACTTTCTGAGTTGATAGAATGCACTCCAAAAATAGCAAGATTTGTATTCTTTTGCTTCTAGTTGTGTCTACTTGTTTTCTAAAGTTTCATTTTCAATTCCTAACTCTTATTAACGGGTCTTGTTAATTACTTGTATTTGTTATTCCAAGTTGATTCTACATATAAGGCCAATCTCATATATATAGATGGAAATCAGAGAATATTGAGTATTATTTTTGGCCTTTAGGTTTTAAGAAGATTTCTTCTCTTGTTAAACTCTGATTCTTAGGTAGATTTCTTAAAGTGATAAGTGTTCTTATCTATTATTCTGTAACCATAGATTCCTTTAGGTGTGGTAAGCTTATTTATTCTTGTTAATATGTACTTTTATTCCCTCTCATTATTCACCCAAAAAATCCTTGGTCATTTTATAAAAGTGTAAAAAAATTATTGAGAATAAAGTTTTACGTAGGAAATGGAGGATTTGGATGATAGTGTCTGTAGCTTGCATTTTCTTATTCTAGTTTTTTCTTTTCTTTTTGTTTTTCCTTCTTTGCTAGTGTGTTTTTATATAGCCTTACTGCCTTTACTAACACCGAATTATTCTAATTGTACAACATGAATAAATTTAAAATTCATACACGTACATGTGAGAGTCATTAACTTATGGCAAAGCATCCATAATGTAATAATGCCTTAGAAGGACTTAGTTAAAAATTAATCTTAAAATATAATGCATTTATATTCGTGCCAGAATATTGTTGAATGACCATATCTGATGCACAGAGTGCAACTTAGGATGTCGATCTGCATCAATTAAGGCAATAAGGCTTTTAGTTAATTTATTAATCACACTGCTAAAAATACTAATGCCATTAGATTAATCACATAAGATCCTGATGTAGAAATAGTACTCAATGACATAGATATTTGGACATAGTTGGAAAAAAGTGAACTCATATTTCATAGGATGCTAAGCTCACCTAAAAAGCTGTCAAATAATTGTTTGGTTCATCTAATATTGTAGGGCTAGCTAACCTAAGAGGGGCCCTCTGGATTATTTCTTATTCTTGATGACACATTTTTAACAGGGTTAAGGAAAGCTTCGAAAGAAACGGCATCGGATTGAAATTTTGCTCCATTAAGGAACTAGGTTGGGATATATATATCAATGTGGGTCCAGTAGGGTCTTTGAAAATTTTCGTATAATGAAATGACTAGGGAATCTAAAATCTGGGACGTGTATGATTGAGTACATGGTGGGAAAACGTGAGGACTCAGAAGAGCTTGGAATCTTTTAGTCTCTCACTTTCTTTCTTTCTTTCTTTGTTTCACCCAACTGTTCATAGAGATCATGTAGAGAGAGAAAGAATGTGTTATAACAAGGACGTTACAAAAGTGAAAGCTGCTATATCAATATGTGTGTGTGTGTGTGAGAGAGAGAGAGAGAGAGAGTGAGGAATTAAGGACATCACACACACATATCCATGTGGGCATCAACATGGAAGTCATGTTGAACAAAAATAGAGAGAGAGAGAGAGAGAGAGAGAGAATAGATTTGGCTTGGATTTCTGAGCCTCTAATTCCTTCTACTACTCTCTTCGTACGAGGCTTCTTTTACATGGTCTAGCTATTACTATGTCTTTGTATATATATATATATATATACACACAAATACTCGCATTTCAAAATCGATAATTTCGGGATCACACACTATATATAAGGTAACCCTTTGGTAACAGCGAAGACGACCGATCACCGACCAACCAACCATGAAAATTGTTATCTTTGTAGCTGTTTGAGAGAGAGAGAGAGAGAGAGAGACTTTTTCATGAGGGTTTTGAATGTGCTTTATTCGTTCTTGGTAAGCAGCCTTGGTTCTAGCAAAAGCTAATCTCCAAACAGATTCCTTTCTTTCAAGATGTCCCGCCCCAGTTGGAATATATATAATATCCATTATTGTAATCACATTATTATTACGGCTAGATCAGGGAAGTTTCCTAAAGACTGAGATGGGATTTTCTTTTACCTTTATTATATCGTTTTGAGGATTGGTCCAACACTATGTTTCCCATACCGCTAAAGAAATTTTTTTTTTCTAAAACAACTTTTCATTTTTTTAAGACTTTTCGGCGGATATTTTACAAAATTTCCCAGTGATTTGAACTATGAAGCATTTAGAGGGAAAGCCAAACCAAAAAAACTTCTTAGTATTCAAAAAAATTTAACAAACTAATCACATCTTGTGTTGCTGCACCCTTTGATCCCTGATTCAGAATTTATATTATGTGCTAAAAAAATTGGTGTTAACTTTGGTTGGAGTTGTGAGAAATCTTATATTTCAAGATGCCTAAACTAATTAGTGTAAGCCCATATATTGTAAAGCAAGTAAAGTAAACTTGATTCTATTTATAGTGCAAGTATTACAACCCTAGAATTAACCAAGGTTATTTACTATAATGTAATTTACATTGTGTTTATATCACATGATTCATATAGTAATTGAAGATATATATATATACACACACTAATCATGAAGACTTATAACTCTTTCAAGAGTTGCCACATCAATAAGGCTGCCAACAAGCTGCATTATTTTACTACCTTTCTTCGGACTAGTATTGATATTAAACTAAATAATGTGGTTATACGTTAAGAGTTTTGTAATTCAATTAGTATATCTTCATATTTTGAATTGAAACATTTAGAATTTAAATTCCCAAGCCTGAGCACCACACATGCTAGCATCATACACCTCAAAAGTCGTCAACCAGGGGCGGCGCCACCTTAAGGTCAAGGTGGTCCTAGGACCACTCTGGCTTGAAATTTTTTTTTTATATATAATAATTTAAAAAAATTTATTTGTCTACCCTTCAAATAAAATTTGGAAACACTCTCAGTTTTTTTTATGTCAATAAAATTAAATTTTGCTCTATAATCTGTTCTACATTCAGTGGATGAATGATTGCTTAGTTGTGTATATTGAAAGAGATGTAGCTTGTAGCATTGATAATGAAACTATTATACACTGATTTCAAAATATGAAAACTCATAGAAAGCAATTGTAAAATTTATATATTTACGTGTTTTTTTTTTATTGTTGTTATTATCAGGATATGAATTTATTTTTTTTAATAGATTGTATAATTTGTTCTTTTTAAAGAATATCCTAAAAAAAAAATTTTGAAGCCGCCACTGTCGCCAATAAACTCATGTGCCTCACATGCATAAATGCACTTCTCAAACCACATGTCGAATAGCCATCAATAACATTCTCCATAACTAATGCAGTCACTTCCTGTTATCAGTGTGTAGAAGCAGTTATTGGTGGACAAATTTTCGGCAAACAATGTTAGCCATTGTAGTTTCTCAAAAAAAAAAAAATGTTAGCCATTGTCATTGACCATCACCAACCATTGTCATCTATTGTCACCAACATCTATCTCATGCGTTTCATTCCACATCAAGTACAATCTTTTACACATCCAGTTCAACCTAGTTTTGAATCCAAACTCAATGTATCATCAAACCTCCACATTAAATTTAAGGGATGTTAAAGATATTATGTTTCAAGAAATTTGAAAAACCAATACACTTGTAGAACAAATAAAATAATCATAATCTTACTTATAGTACGTGTATTATTCCCTAGGACTAGTCTAAGGTTAATCTAGGCTTAACAACTATATATACAACTTTACATTGTGTTCATGATAAATTGATAACATAGAGGTGATATAATAAATATGTCACTCCAAAGAATTTTCTTTTGTACAATTAAACCATCATACCCATCACGTTAATTTTGAGTTCCATTTTCTCCCTTCTCTCTCTCTCTCTCTCTCTCACTATCATGTCTCAATCTATTGACAATTCACAAAATGGTTAACTCTGAAGCCTGAACTAAAAAGCCTATAGTCAGCTAAGACCATCATTTCCAAAGACTTTCGTCTTCTTTCTTAAAAAACTCAATGTGATATTATGCACACACAAAATTATTAATATTGTAGAGTAGAGTCGAGTACGTATTAGTCTGGCCCTACTGAACCGTAACCTTTGAACCGTACGTATGTGAGGTCCTTTCTGTTTGGACCACAAGCACTTTTAGTGTCAGAAATATGAGCAAATGAATGCAAATTATACCCAAAAAAAATCAATCTAGTACCATACAACACGAGACATAACTTTTATCACAATTCTCTTCCATGCTTTACATGCCTGATTGTCGGTGAAAAAAAATGATAAATTTATTTGAAAGTGTCAAACAGTCAATCACAATTCGACAACACTACATTGTACTGAAGCAGCAAGGCCACGGCAAAAGATTTTCAAAGCTCCACCCTGCCGTGAAGCGCGTGAAGTGTGTGAACGAATCACTAGGAGGTAGCGCCAGTGTCAGGTTGCCTATACTGACAAAAAAGTACATATAGTCTTCTTGTGAGCCGTGACAGGAACACGCGCTCACGGGCGTGAAGATTGCGAAAGGGTCAGACATTCTTTCCAGAGTTGTAGCTAGAAATTTTTGACTCTGTTTTCTGTGGCAGTCAGTCTCCTCTTAACGTTATTCTTCAGCAACAAACTTCGAGAATTCTGTCTTAACAGTTTTCTAAGACCCAGGTAGCTAGAAGATTTTTTTTTTTTTTTTTCCTTTATTTTATTTATTTATTTAATGAATTATTTTTTGGTCATGGTATTGAGTGGCATTTTGGCGTCTTTTGAGACCCTTTGTCTTGCAATGGAAATCACGAAATTAACGCTTAGAGAGAGTGATGACAACAGTCTCAGTCTTAGTCAGAGTCTCAGTCTCACCCAACAATAAGTACATTCCCATATTATTACAAAATCATTTCCCTTCACTCACTCTTACCTAACCAATAAGTGGGATTTCATGATTACAATTACAATTATTATATTTTGAAATCTATTGTCTTAGAGAAAACAATAATAATGCTTTCTGTCATGTAAAATAATAATAATAATGATTTTATATAGACCATGCAAGACTTAAACAATTGATTTCTTGGAGATCAGTTGGAAGTCACTACTCTCGGTGGAGACCTGAGATTTTTTTTTTGAATCTGCATTGGAATGACAGGGAACACAGAAAACGAAGGAAAAACTAAAAAAAAAAAAACACTATGTCCAAAGGGCAATGTCTATTCCACATACGTGTAATAGTGGGTATAATATGTGTAATTGGGTGTGTGTAAGAGATATTTCTCATATTCAAATTTTATGAAATGATTCGTTTTAGTTAGTGTTGCTTTACAAGATAAAAGAAACCATCATTCTGACAAAGTTTGAGGTTTCTAAGATATTTAGTTTCTAGTATTTTACACACAAATATTGACACATAACATTTCATCTAAACCGGTGGGTTATAATTAACTCAATTAGTTAAGTATTTTGTCATAAAAAAAAAATATTTGGAATTCAAATTTCACTTACATAAAAAAAAATCAATTAATTTCTTAGTTTGATAATAAAAAAACAAAAAAAAACTATTATCATGAAATAGACACCATGTATTCAGATCATGTTATATATATCCAAAAATAAACTTTTATTTATAAGCCATTTTAAAACATGAGAGGGAGCATTAACTCAATGTTAATTCACTGCATTTAAGATAAAAAGTTGATTTATTACTTACCCAACAAAAGAGATGAAAGCTGTTGATGCAGGAGGAATTACTAAGTAACTTTTTTCTAGTCTAAGTTTCTAGAACATCCTGATCAATTACCTCAGGTAAATTGATTGTTGAAGTAATCATCAAAATAAGCAACACCAAACTTCAAAACCGCAGTGTTGGTTGTTGAAACAGAAGTATAATTTTGACCAAATATTCATCCACATATAGGTAGGCATTAATTGCTAGCTAGTAGAAGTCCTACTTCATTTAAATTGTTTTGATACTTCTATCCATTTTTATCAGTTAAAAATGAATAATTTATTTATTATTATTATTTTTAAAAGCCTCAGTGTAATGAAACATAATTTTCTTTACCCCCAAAGGATGAAGCAACTTCAAAAGGAATGGAAGACATTCACATTTATGGAGCATTTACTATTAAGCGCAAAGCAAAGGTATGGTTACTTAAAATGCTGCACCTTAGATTCCCAATCTAAATTCAACATAGTTATATTGACCAATGCATCAAAGAACCATAGTTGTATTAACCAATCCATTGAAGAACCGTGAGCTTACATTATATAATGACCCAAGGAAAAAGGTTAGCCACATTTGCACTAAACAACAAAATGACTAATCTAATCACAATTAAGTCTCTTTTTAGTTATTAATAAAGCCTAGATTAACCAATATATGCTCAATAACCAATCAATTTTGGGGCATCACACATCTGTGATACCTTGTAAGATTATAGGAAATTTATGGTTACATTTCAAAAAGACTAGTCAAGTTATAGTTGAATCTTCTCATAATCACTTATAAACCCAAAATTTACCTAATAAACAGTTAATGTGGAATTCAACACGCACTCAAACAATCCAATTCCATCGAATCCACATTATTTAGGATATCACACGTTGGTCAATACATCCAAGACATTAAATTTAAGGATTTAATTAGGTACAGTGGCTAAGGACTGCCGAAGTCTGACCTTTAACCATTTTGTTGTAAGTTAATTATTCCTCTGAGGACTAACTTTTGAACTTTAAAATGGAATCAAAATCAACAAAAGGACTTATACCAAATTCTGCCGCTGACTCTTGCCTTAACTTCCAAAATTTCACACTGCAACACTCAACGTGAAGAGAACAAAATGACACTTTTGTGCGGGCAGTGACTGAAGTTATTATTATTAATACTCCTATCTTTTTTGGATGAAGAACAGAAGTTAATTGGCCTTTTTCATTTTGCTAGAACCTTCAATAAGATTCTAATAACAACATTCTTTAAGTACCTTATAAGAACATTTTGAAGTGTGTTCGATATTGAAAAAGAAAAAGAAGATTCTAAAAGCACAAAGCATTAACTATTTTCTACCAAATGGATCTTAGTTATGAATGACACCATCCATAATTTGATCGAGTTATAGGAGAAATTTACGCTTATTAGCTGAAGTTTCTAGAAATACTGAATAGTTGAAGACTTGAAAATTTTGCTTCTGATATGCTATGTAATCAAATTGGAACATAATGCAACAATCAGTGCCACTAAAGGAAGATGTTGTTTGTGTCAGCATAGAACTTCAGTCAAATAATATAGCACAATGCTTTTGATCGATCAATATGTCTGATTGGTTTAAAATCCATGAACTCATACACTCATATGGTAAACATGATCATACATGGCAACCTAAAGCTAAATAAGAAAGATAAAGAAAACGAAAAAAGAAAACCTAATTGGGAAGAACCCAAAAAAAAGAAAGAAAGAAAGAAAGAAAAAAAAACTACCATTTCTAGGGTTTTCATTTGATCTTGAGACAAGGTTCTTGGTTTATCCTCAAATTTCTAGAACTTGGACGAGGGGCTTAAAGTTTCATTCTATGGATAGATGGACAGAATTATGTCTATAAGGTTAACTTTGCTTTGATTGCAGTCACACTAACAAAAACACAATTTAAAGCTTCTTGGCGAGCTTCTTAAACCACAAGCAGGTAGCAAAATCCTATAGGGGATTGCTAGTAGCTGTGGAAGAAGAGCTAAAACCAGAAAGATCAGTCCATGCAGTAGTATTACCAGTCCAATACTGCTCATTCCCAGCTGGGATTCCCAAGAACTGCCTTGACAAATTCAGCTCCTGATTATCTTCCATTTTCACTGAAGCCATCTGAGCCGCCACTGAATTAGACTGCTTGGCCCGGCCTTGACTTGTTCCTACATAACCCGATGCAGCATCAACACCACTTTCGAAAAACCCCGGTGAAGGATCTAAGCCACCCAAGAAGGGGAATTGCTGTGTTTGCTGCAATCGCCACTGCTCTACTCCCCCAGCTGACAACAAAGACCCATGACTACTACCACCACCACCACCACTTCCTCCTAAAGCATTTCCTAAGTGAAAATTCAAGTCCCCAGCTAGTCCCATTGGTGTTGACATAGGATGACCATAATTCAAGCCATAGTTCATGCCAATCTCACTCGAAGGAAAGTCAGTAAATTGATGCAAAGGAGCCATGAACCTCAGCTGTGGGACTTGTGAGGACAAGCCTATCATATCTCCAGCTCCACTATGAGAAGGAATTGAGCTAGCTGAACCAGCACTAGCTGATTGGCGATCAGCACTGCTTGCTGGGGACTTTGAACTACTACTCCCTTTGCTTCTTTTATTCCTTCTGCAGCCTCCTCCTACTGGGACATTCCTGAGAGCACCCCCTCTTGTCCAATACCTTCTGCAAGTCTTGCAGAAGTGACGAGGCTGAGTGAGGCTGTAGTTGTTGAAATAGCAAAATTTTGTGTTTGTGGAGTCACATCTTGGGCATTTTAATGCAGTCTCTGGCATCGGTATGTTGGCCATCCGGGCTCGATCGGCCATGGATCCAGGCCTGATCGAGCCCGCGCCGCCGCCACCCATATGGGGTTGTGGGGGTGGCGGCGGTGGTGGTGGAGGTGGAAGAAGATGGGAACTTGCTGCGCTACTAGTCCCAGTTGGATGATTTTGTTGCTGTAAAACGAAAAAAAGAAAAGAAAAAGAAAGTGAACAAAAAATAAACTTAATAAATCTAATACCTGGTATATTCAAGAAGATATAAGAAAAGTAACAGGAATATTTGTCTTTTGAATTTTGGCTTTTTTGGCAAAGAAACCATCGGAACAAATTGAAGAAAACCCTTACCTGTTGCCAGTTGGTTGGATCAAGATAAGCTGGGAGTGAAGAAAAAACCATGGCTCTTGCTCTTTCTCTCTTTTGTAAAAGGTTGATAAGTTTTTGGAGATAATAGTGGAGAATCACATCAAAGAGAGAGAGAGAGAGAGAGAGATAAAAAGAAAGAGAAAGAGAAAGGAAGGGAAGGTGGGAATGAGGAGCAAAAATAAAGGAGGGTCCTTTTGATATATTTATATATAATTTTAGTTCTTGTTTGTTCCTTCTCACTAAGACTCTTTTTGTTTTATTGCTTTTTAGGGTTTAGAGAAGTTGATGTTTCTTAACTCATAAGCTTCTTTGCGATACTCTGTTGGGTACATGGTCACTGTGCTTTGGAAAAAAAGAAAGAAAGAAAGAGATTATAGTAAGTGGTTTTCTCTCTTAGCATGAAGAAAAAGTTAAAATGTATGACTGTCTGTCTGTCTCATTGATAGAGAGAGATAGAGAGAAATTAAAGTGCAGACCAGCCCTATGTTTATTTAATGATATTACATAGGCAATACCAAGGTTTTAATAATGATTTTGTAGTACTAAAAGTAATGAATGAAAAATTGAGGTAAGGAATTTGTTTAATAATTAAGAAAAGTTAGTTCTTGGTGGCTTGGTGTGGTGTACTGTATACTTGTGAAAACAGCCGATGTGTCCCGACCGAGTAAGCCTTTTCCCCGGTCCTCTCTGTTCCCTCCCCCCACTCTTTTAGGTCTTTATTTTGCATGGCGAATTAATATGGATGTGTGCCACCTCACGCTCCTTTCAAGTGCGTCCTAACACTCTCCCCTTACAATTCTCTTTCGGTATTTCCTTTTCTCCCAGCTTTTTTTTTTTTTTTTAATCGGATAAAGGTTAGTGTCTATTGCACACACTCTAGTGTACACAGGACTTGGTTATGCTACAGTTTATGAGAGAACTAGTTACTTTAAGTCATGAGTTTTCTTGTAAAATGCAGTTGTATGTACTATGCAAATACTTAACTGGATTAATCATTTCTCTTGGATATATTATATTACAAAATAGTAGTGAGTGTTGCACAGTGTGTGTGCGTACTTTAAGTCATGATTTTGAACTTCGAAATCGTGACTTAAAGTCATGAGTTTTCTTGTAAAATGTAGTTGTGTGTACTATATATGTGTGCACTAGTCACTTCTCTTAAATAAATTACAAAAGAGTAGCGACTGTTGCATATTGTGTGTACGTACACACACTACATGAAACAACTAAAATGATATCAATTTTGAAATTATGACTTGAAGTTACAATTTCAATTGTTTCATGCACTATGTACAATAAGAATTACCCATTACAAAAACTATCTTGAACTAATAACATGTATGCTTCCTTCCAACAACTTGTCAAAAACTATCTTAACAAAACAATAAATGTTGGGAGAATGATAAAACAATAAATGTTGTTGATAACTTGTTATATTTCTTATGAAAGTTGTGTCAAAACTTTCCTATTATGGTTTATTAATAATTACCCTAAGGGCATTTGTTAACATGTTCCTATATATTATAACAACTAAGTACAATAATACTATGAACACAACAATTCTCACTTCCAATTTCACAACTTGCTGATTCGTGTGATTATGAGTAGTCAACAAAAAATGTTAGATAACACAAGTTAGTAGTGAGTGAAAAATGTTAATCATTCACAGTCGCACAAGTCAATAAATTATGAAATTGATTGTGCAATTACTTGTCTCTAGATTTATTCTTTTAGGTTCCCAAGCAATCAAAGATGGAAAATGATATTTGTGTTTAGGAATAAAATTGAATATAAAAAAAAATTCTAATAGTATCTGGTATTAGCTCAATCCTTAGATATATATATAGTTTTGTATTTGACCATATTTTGTTTTGTTTTTGAATATTTATTTTATTATTTAACAGTATTACTTTCTCTTCTCATTCAAAGTTAAAATTTAGACTTTTATTAAGGGGAAAAAAAACAAACAAACAAAACAAAAAAAAAATAGAGAACTCAAAATAAATAACAAGGCAGAAATTTAGGACATGAATAGTAGTAGACTGCTCTTTGATGAAGACAAAAGAACTTAAGTTCGTTAATATTCCGTACGTCTTCCATCCAGGAGCCATCTTATCGAAGAACCAAATTCCGCTCCAACAAACACTGACAATCATGACAAAAATATATATTAATATTAATTATATATATACACTGTGACATTTAGATTTTCGCAAACACTCTGTTCACCATGTCAAAGTTTCCTCCATTCTACTCTACTAGCAATTTTCTCCCCCCAACAAATTTTGGGAAAAGCAAAAAGAAAAAGGGCAAACTGTTCAAATCAGTTCCTTGTTTCTTTTGATACGGTTTGACATATATTCAATGATCAGGGAACAACCTAAGCAATCAGGTATGCACTCAAACAATGCTGCACATGAGTTATCCTTGAAGTGAGATAGGGATGATCAACTTATTTCAGGTTCCTCTAACCTTTGACAATACTCTTGCTCTCTTAGTTTGGGAAGTAATTATAAGATGATTTTTTACTTATTTCATGTACGGTTTGTAAGTTCTATATTACTTTTCGCATCAGTTCTATTTTAAATAATCTAATTTTTGACTTTTTGTCTTACATTATGTAAATAAGCTACCAAAAATAAATAATTCTTAAATGAACATATTCTTCGTTCCTGTAATCTTTCTTTTTGGTGCTCAGTAATGAATATCTTTTTCAACAACTAAAAAATAAATAAAAATCAACGAAGACCGCTATAAATGCCCATCCAGAGCAATACTTGTTAGACCTTAGTCATGACAAAGCCCAGAGTTATAACATCACCATCCACAAGAAAACTCACTCACCATTGAGTTTGTAGTGCATATAACCTGGTCCACGATCTATATAAGCTAAACCTTCATATAATCTTCTCAAACCCTAAGGTAAGCTGAACACCTATTAACTATGATCACATCTAGAAAGAAAACTAATCAGGCGAGCGGTATCCTTCAAGTCATTTTTTTCTGCAACATATTTACCAATACAGAGCAATGCTAAGGAGAACTATTTTCACAATAGATGAATGCTAAGGAGTAAGGACACCCTTACCAATCAATAATCACCTACCATACCCACCATTACCACCACGGGCAGTGGTTCAATGGTCACCAGGTTCACTCCAAAGAGTTTAACAGGCACTTGGTCCTGGGTTTTACTCTTGCGATGAGAATCACCTATGGATTATTTGTAAAACACTAGCTTAGTGCCATTGGTGTCCTAGTGAGGCTAAGTTAGCTATGGCTCAACGCTCATGATCAGTAGGTAGGATGTTATTATGACAACCTTCAAAAACCTCCTACCTTTTTTTTTTTATTATTCATTTAAAAAAATCACCTCCCATGTCCCACCCCTAATTTCACCAAAAAAAAAAACCATAATAATAAGTAAATAAAGAGATATAGTTGATCATATGATGCTGTGCGTGTTCAAATCCCATGCATAACACAACAAACAGTATTAGAAGCTAATGATGCGATAAACTCCAATTGTATTGCCCAAAAACATGTTACATGTTAGCACATTGTCATTTACAAGGCTCTCTTCAGCCTAAAAATCAAAAGCAAACATGCAACTGCTGCTGATATGCATTTAAAACAACAAAATATATTGACGTATAAACATCAGCTGAGATCCATTTAAACGTGTGTTTTTCCTATTTCTTTTCCCTTCTTACATTACAACAAACCTACTTATGCTTTCCAATATATGTTCATCTCAGAGAGTGTGTTTCAGAGTTCCAATGAAAGGGTTTGGTGCCTTGAGAAGTGCCTGAGCTTGAAGAAGACTGAACAAAAGAACTTGGAGAAACATCTCTACATTCTGGCTGTTGGTTGTACCGCATCATCTTCAGAACGTAAGCATCATCATGCAAGGAGAAGGGTGAACTATCAAATGAAACAAAGTGGTATGAGATTCATTACCAAGAAAAACATTAAATTCTCTTCATAATAAGGCAATTTACTTGTACCTATTAAAGTCAAAGTGCACCAATTGCATGTCTTCAGAAATCTCAATCTCAACCGTAGCATGAGGGGTTGTCTAGAGAGAGAAAGAGAGGTTAAAATTAGGTAATGCACTGCCCACATAAACAGAAACTGACAACTAGAATGTATTTCCTAATTCCAAACCACTAACGTAACTTTTCCTACTTGCATTTTAACAAGATAAAAGGTTTTCCGAAAAATTTGATTTTTTTTGTTCAAGTAGAATAAAACTTTCGGTTATCTTCAATAGTTATTGAAGGGGCTACTTAGCAAAAGAAATTATTAAAGGGGCAGAGAATAGGGGGCTTATATTTAAACTTTTTCATTACAATATAAAAAAAGCTTATATGTTTTTAGCAGAAAACATTAGGGATTTCTAAGCTCTGAAGAAGATTGCATTAACAATGTAAGCATAAGTTTCCAATTCATCCTAACCATAAACGAGATAAATAGTTTCAGAAATAGAATAAGGTGGAAATGCAGAACAGAACAGCAATAATGTTTCAAATTTCAACTAATGCAAAACAAACAAACTTATTTATTAAAACAAAACAAACATATAGATTGAACGAAAATATATACTTGAACCAGTAGAAAAGGCAAAGAAAATCTTCCTTCTGGAGAGGCACTTCCACACTCAAGTAACTGACGATTGCGTGCCATCAAATTCTGGAGACCTACAATCTTTTTTTTTCCCACAAAATGGTTGAGAACACACACACAAAAAAAAGGTATAATAATTTCACTTACACGAATTTAAAAATAAAAATAAAAATCATTTCATTAAAAGAATTGAAAACATGGAAAGCAGAGTAATAAATAAGTATAAACTGTCCTCATTCTAACTTTTCTTTGTTTGTATATGCGGTAAGTATTAAACCCTTGAGCCTACCAGTCTCATCCAAATGCCATGAATATATCCTGTTGATTCAAAAATATTGGTGTATATAATCCTAACTAATTGAAATTTCTGAAATATGGAAAATAGGTCGTATAACATGACATGAATGTAGGAATAGTTTATGAATCATGTGGAGTATACTATTGTCAAGTTTCAACTTCATTATATCTTTTATGTAAAGTAAAAGGAGTATCTATTTGCTAAAAACTGAAGCCCTATTTACATGCCATCATTCCACATAATACTTAGCTTTTGGAATTTAATAATTATTTCTATACATTTTTTCATTGGTTAGTTACAAATGCGGTAATAGCTCTAGAACCCATGACCTCACCCTCCCCCTAGAACTTATAAGCGGAGGAAATTCTAAAAGGTTATTCCAGTGACGGATTTTCTTATAATGTTTGTATAAGATTAAAATGCACAAGAAACAAAGGACATCAATTAAATGCTCCCAGTTTGACACATAGACCTACTTACCCATTTACCTTTTGGAGAAAGAAATCTCAACACCCAAAATGATATTTGCCAATATCATGTACACGATTAGCATAAAAATAGGGGTCTTAAACCATGGTTTTAAAAACTTCAAATACAAAGAATAAGCTGTAACTTTGAGAGCTACAATATTTCTACTTATTTAGCATTAATTAGACACTGTTGACAGCATTAAGCATATTAATGATCTTGTATTATCACAAATACTCAATAAATTAATCAGAGATGACGAAAAAAATCACATGATAGATTTAAGCTGCATGGGAAGACGAAGAGGACTGTTAAAACTATTAACTGAAATGTAGAATTGAGAATGTTCAATGCAGATACCAATCTCACTTAAAAGAATACATAAAACACTGGTGTGGAGTTGCAGACTGCACCTAGGTAACAGTAAAATGATTATTCTTCAAATAATTTTTTTTTTTAGTATTAAAAATCTAACATAATCATCAAATGACAAATTTATAAAGCATCATCACATAACCTTACCTGTTCTTCTATATCCTTCATGTAGGCTACTTTTTTTCCAATCCTATTCATCATCTCAACACGCAATGCCTGCATAGAAACAGCAACAAAATTAACACGGGCAGATTATTTAAATATTCTGGGATTCATTAGTGTGTTCATGTGCGCGCGCGCGCGAGTGTGAGAGAGAGAGAGAGAGGTCCCATAAATTTTGTAGTGTAATTTAAGTAAATAAAAAATGAGGTTGCTTACCAACCTTAAGCTCTTCCAAATCCTTCATATTTGTTTCTGGGAGTCCCTTCCACCAGATTTCCTTTTTGTCTCTGGCAATGATATCCATCGCCATAAGAACATTTAGTGCATCATATACCCGTCGTCTTATATTCTTCTCATCAGACTGATTAACGAAAATGTCATTTCACGACATAATAAAGTAGCTTGACGCAAAAAGAAAATGTTTAATTATTGAGTTGAACTGAACCTCCAAAGGCACTACTGTATCACTATGTGTTCCAGCAAAATCTGCAATTATTTCATCTGCAACCTGGACCTCATCAACCAATCCACCAAATTTAAAAATTAAAAGTACACGAGGTAATCAATCAGAAAAGGCAAAGACTCTTCTACTAGTCCGAGTGAAAATATATGAACAAACATTGTTGGACTCATATTGGGGGGATGCTTATTTAGAGAAGTGGAAGATATGTTTCCCCATAAGGACATTTTCTTTTTTCTTTTTGCTTGGACCCTATAAGGCCAATTGCATGATCTATAGATAAACCTGAAATTAAGCCCTGTATTTATGAAATAAAGTGACAGATTATTTTCCATGATGCATTTCCCAACGATTTTAAGAAAAACAACATAGCATGTTCCACAATCATAGACCACCAAAGGGAATGACTTATGCTACGATATTACTTAAGATTCTAGTCAAATAGAACAATCTAGCTTTCGACCTGAAATTTCACTTTATAGAAAGCAACAATTAAAGTTCGAAGCTTTAGAATTGCATAATATTTTTTATTGGTAAGTTATTCATGCACTCAATGGGTCTAGAACCCATGACTTACCCTCCTTCCCATTATTATGGAAGGAGGAAATGCCATTTCAGATAAATTTATTGACTTTGAAATTGCACCATATACAACATTAAACTATGGCTTCTCAAATCTCAATAGATTGCTCAAGTTGAGTAAGCATGATTTTTATTTGGATGGTCAAAGTGAAATCCCAAAATCACCATTGAAGTAAATGTAAAATATTCATGATCAGAAAAAATGCCAAGAAAAAGTTATTTAATTTGATCAAGGAGACAATTAGAACATAGGGAGCTCTTGATTCTCTTCCATAAAGCTTCTTCACTAAAACAATCTTCACATTTTCAATTAAAACATAAAATATACCTGATTATATGTAGTCCTAACCTTGCTCTGCAACTTCTGACAAACTGAGAAAAAGAACAAAAACAAATTGTTTACATGGCAAAGAATTACCAGTCGTACTATTGACAATCATTAAACCATGAACAAACCATTCAGGCTTCAACATCCCTACGGTTGGTAGATTTCATGATTGAACTGAGAAAATATGCTAAAGCACAATTTAAGAAAGACAGCTTGTAGTAAATCAATTTAGGTTGTACACACCTATAACACTGAACTGGCGCAGTCCTCCACCAATAATTCTTGATTCCCTTTTCTTCTTTGCTGCTCTATTTATTTATTTATTTATTTGGTAAAAAGAAAGAACACAATCAAAATTGAGAAGCCTAAAGAACCAACTCTCTACAGTCTAAAAGTGCCAATTATTGCTTCCCATAAAAATACCGTAACACAGTAACTTCTGTTCAGCTGCTAACATATTGGTACCGAGAAAAATGAAAAGCATGACACATAAGAAACTTTTAATCACCTTTCAACAACTGCATTGCAGGCATTCTCCTGATGGGAAGCCGTATGGTTCCTTCCATGGTTACTTTGGTAAGAAGCTCCAACGTTAATAATCTTCATTGGAGCCCCGCCTGGAACCCCTCCACTGGACATTTTCTGATTCGAACCACCAAAAATATATCTCAAGTACCTGTAGTCCATCAAATCTAGAAGATAATTCCCTCACATAATATTCTTAATTTCCTAGGCAGTATGCTGTAAGCTAAAAAAACTAAAAGCTGACAAAGATTATACGAAATTCAAAAATTAAAAAATAATAATAATAATTAGTGAAGAATTTATAATTATATCCTAAAGCAAATACAAATTATAGGAATGAAAATCATCTATACTAGCCTTCTACAGCTTTTTGTTTGGTTTTCACAAAGGTAAGTTAATATTACTCAGAATAAGCCAATATTACTTTCACCGGCAGATGCCATGTCATTTATTCCTGGTGCATCTCATAACAAGTCTCAAAACTTAAACTGTCAAAAACCAAAACTTTTAGTTATAAAAAATTTAAGCCTCAGAGCTTCTTTAATATGTTAACAACCCATAAAGGAAAAGGCCACTTAGAAATATGCAAAATCACAATTTTCAAATGATCCACATTGAATTCAATTCAATTCATTTCAAAAAATCTATTTGCCACCAAACCTTCCAAAAACAATCCGAAGGTCAATATAGACTATAGAGCAAATAATGCTAAGATTTAAACCTACAAAGTTGTCTCTAGCCTTACATGGAGGAAAGACCACTCGTCTCTACTTAAGTTTAGGGCCTACATTTAGATGTATAGGAAACAACAAACTTCTGCACATTAAAGTGCGCAGGAAAAATGTGACTTCTTTGGATTTTCTCTTCAAAACTAAAAGAGTTTATGTAAGGCCTTGTTAAACCAATGAACCCAATGTGACATTTACATTGGGACCAAATTTGTCCAATGAATTAGTCTTTCCCTTCCCTTCACCATGCTATTGTTCTACTCAAATTTTCCACTATGGGCAAAACTTACATACAGTTCCTTAGGTGTTGCATCTTAGGCACGCTAATTAAATTCAATCATTTGGTTGTATTGACCATGTAGCGTGAAAAAAGTCACATTGGGGACATTGGTTTACATTTACCGAGGCCTTAAACAAACTCTTTTTAGTTTAGAAGAGAAATTCCAAACAAGTCACATTTTCAACACCCACTTTCTTTAACGTGCAAAACAGCACAAGTCCTACAATAATGGCTGATCTTCATTTGTAAACATCAAGAAATCATTGCCAAACTCTAAGCTTTAAAAAAAAAAAAAAAAAAAAAAGAAATTTAAAATAAACCCATTTGTCCACCACGCTAATATCTCCTCAGCCTCAAGCTTTTCCAGACCGAAAACCATGAAAAGCAAAAAAATATCAAATTTTTTTCACTACCCTATTGGCAAGTTTTCGAACCAAAACAAATGTCCAAATATCGAACAGAGACAAAAACAGAGCAGAGACAACTCTGTACTAGGAAATTCCGAAATTTGAGGAATTAAAACCTTCGAAAGGGACAACCTAACATAAGACAAACATCCATGTATACTGTTTTATAATAATAAAAAGAAAAGGAACATAGAGAAAAAGAGTGAGGTACCTGAAGTGAAGATCAACTTGTTTGTTATCAAGAAAGAGAAAGAACCCTAGAGGTAGAAACGTTATAGAGAGAAACTATTCTCAAAGAATGAAATATATTATCAGATCAATGATCCGCCAGAAGTGTTTCGATTCAAATAACTAAGTGCTTTAAGTACATGACCAAATCACCCCCCTTGGGTCTATAAAGCTTTCATACACGTGTTGAGTTTTAATTGGGGGGAAAGTTAAATTTCATTATTTATATATATATTATATATATATATATTTTTTAAGAAACAACTCAAACAAGTTCGTTATAAAAATTGAATTCGAAAAGGTGTGGTTAGTAGGATAATTTAATTTATCTAAAATTCAAATTATTAAATTTGAAGAAATTCAAAATTATTTTTATCTTATTAAGACATGTTACAAATTTTATTATAAAAAAATTTAAAAATTGATATTGTGATAAATGTGATGTGTGGGCTTCAATAATCTAATAAACGAATATTTGAATTTTTTTTTTTTTTGGTAATTTGTGAAACATCAATTTTTTTTTCTACATCTCGTTTGTTTTGATATAAAATATTTTTACATATACAAAATTTTATGTGAAAATATTTTTAAGAGTTTGGAATGACAATAAACATGAAAATGCAAACCACTACCAACCACCTCCAAATGAGCATAAACCACCACCAACCACCCCCAAAACCAAATCTAGAAGAGAGAGAAAAGATAGCCACCACCTAAAAATTTGAGCATTAAACCACAAATCTAAGCATAAAAATCACCAAAAATCCACTATATGAACATTAAACCACCAAATCAGCGCAAATATGACTAAACGATTCCAATAACCACCAAAAAGAAAGCCAAAAAAACTCACAAACCTATATTGCAAACACAAAAACTCACAAAGCCAAAAACTCATATTAGAACTTAAACGATTCCAATAACCACCAAAAAGAAAGCCAAAAAAACTCACAACCCTATATTGCAAAGCCAAAAACTCACGAAGCCAAAAACTCATATTAGAACTTGAGAACCTCGAGTCCAAATATTCTATCCCACTTTTCTTGCTTCACTTTATACTCCACAAATAAAAACTTACCACATATTCACCTAATTAATTAAATACTACCATTATTAACTTATTAATACTACAATTATTAATTAATGGTAATATTTAATTAATTAGATGAACATGTGACAAGTTTTTATTGGTGGAGTATAGAGTGGAGCAAGAAAAGTTGGACAGAAGATTTAGACTCGAAAACCTCTGGTGGCAGTGAGATCGAAAAAAGGTGAGATGAAAGGAGCACATCGCCTCTAGTGGCAACAGCAATGATGACGTTTGGGGTTTAGAGGAGCTCGGCAATGGTGGAGATGGAAGCCACCACCGCAATGGTGGTGACAAGAGGCCTTGAGCAGTGACACAAAGTTGGCTATGATGGTCGTGGTTGATGAGAAGTTAGGTAAGGGGAAAGTACCATGGTTGATGAGGAGTTGGGGAGGGGGAGAAGCAACTGAGCGTGAGATATAAAATGTTTTACACTTGTTTTGAGTGTAAAACATTTTACTTCTTCTTGCCTTAATTTTTAGTTTGACTGTAAAATGTTTTACGTTTAACAAGATTTTACATCAAAACAAACATGATAAAATATTTTCTATACATCGAAACAAACGGAGCATAAATTTAAAATCAAATATAATATTTATTTTAATTATTTTAATCATCTATCATAATTTTATATTTTAACATATTAAAAATCGCACACTACATATTGTTCTTACATCAAGTGACTTAATATATGTGTGTATTATGATAATTAATTTAGAATTTCAAGTAGCTTATGATAGTTTCGATATTATTTTTATGATATACTTTTTCTTTTACATAAAATTTATTATAAATTCATGCATCATATGGATATATTACTAGTATATATATGCTTTTTTTTGTTATCATTTTTTTCCTAAACTGTTGTCCCATTTTTTAAAATGATTCATAACCTTTCAAATGTGTCATTATAACCATTAATCTTTTTTGTCTGTACTTGATCAAAAAAGCCTAATGCGCCAAATAGTGAGATTAAGTGTGATGTAGCCTTTATAATTATTTTTTAAATTCAAAAAAAAAAAAAAAAAAAATCTTAGAAAGCCTAAAAAGTCAATCAACGTTCTCTTTCTCAGTTTTATACAATTCTTTTAATATTCGCTTTCTTTAAAAAAAAAAATAATAAATAAATAAATAGGGTTATGGCCTTATGGGTGTTTTTAGGATTTAGACGTGAAAATTTAAATGGGGGAAGTGATTTTCATAGTCTCCCACATTAAATTTAAAAGTTTTGTGCAAACTGAAATCTCTAATCTCCAATCTAAAACGAAACAAACTCAATTAATTACTCGGTTAGTGAGGATGAAGATAACTTAGTTGTGGCTCAGAAGAAGAGGAAAACTAATTAACTAACTAACAACAACAAAAATAGCAATGGATATATCATATAACCCTTTAAATCTTTTGGGTGATGTCGCAACTGACATAATTCCTACGATCTTCCGCATGTTTTTGCTTTTATTTTTTTATTTTTAATAAAGGCCATGCTTGTTAGCTCCCCATGAATCTCATCTAAAACGACCACCATCGGATTTTTTTTTTTTTTTTTTTTTTTTTTAAATTTTAAGTTTGAGAAGGAATGGCATGTAACCGAAACACAAGATTTTTTTTCCCCTGGTATAATAACCATGTGAATTGGTCAGGAGCGCTATGGACGTGTAGGTCTCATTAGCCAAATTAATAATTAATTTAAAACAAAGAATAGGTTCTTTTGCTCGTTGAATCTCTATTGGAAATCATGATTATGCGATCTGTTATCTTAAGAATATATATATATACACACACACACGTTCCTACTAAAGCTACATCAACGTAGCATTTTGGTCTGCTCAACCTATTTGGTCTACTTTGACCTATTTTGGTCCCATTTAGTCCATTTTAGTTTATTTTAAGCCTTATTAATTAATTAATTATTTTTTTAGAAACAGCTTTGTATGAATTTTATTTCATAGCTAATAAATCGGATACAAAAATATTATTGATGTTAGGAGAAACAAACTTCATCCAGGCTAATTAGGGCCTTAAATTGATTATTTTTGTAAGTTGTTTTTTCAGTTTTTTGCTCAAATTTATTTATTTTTCTTAATTTTTAGGTTGAAAAGTATGAAATTATATTCTATTTAGGCCAAACTCTTTAATTTAATTAGGTTAAAAATAAAAATAAAATAGGCGTTACAAATTAGAGATAAGGGCCCTAAAAATGCAATAAAATGATAAATATTCACAAGATTATCTTAAAATTCAAATTTCAATAATATAGGTATTATATTTATATTTAGAAAGAAAAAAAAAATGCTACAATTTTAAACTTATATAATAATTTAAACAATGTTATGTTACTTGTGTTTCATGAAATGAGGGTGTACATTTTCTTTTAAATATTCTTGGATATGTTCAAATTACTCAATTGATTATGGTATATTTAAAAAAATTTCTTTCATAACATTTTCTCCATTTGTATAAAACAATATTATAATTATGTAATTGTGGGGCCCTATTACATTGACCACGCTGGCCCATCACATGCGGCCCAAGGCCCGCGCCGAGGATAGTGCTGAGGCCGAGGACAATGGGAAAGAACCCAGAACGTCCAAAGGGCCGTGCCGAGGATGACCTGTCCTCGGCGCATCGACTTCATTAAAAGGGAAAATATCACGACTTCATTAAAGGGAAAATATCCCACCAACATTTTGGCCGTCTTAATGAAGACATGACCGGCGGACCCAGTCATCTCGATTACCCCAACTAATAGAAAGTCTGTAAAGGCGGCTGAGAACTAACGTAAAGCCTGTAAGCTGCATATGATGTGACAAACTCCTGTACACGACGATCAGATAATTGACAAGTGGATGGTCAAGATCAACGAAAATAAGACTATATAACTAGCAAGATTCTAAACATAAAGGGGGGCCGGAAAAAGAAGAAGGGAGATCCTAAGAGAGATCCGAGGATCAATGGTCCTTACAAACATTTGGCCTAAATTCGTTGTCCGCCCGTTTTATGCTTAGTCCTTCCTACCCATTCTCTACAAATTTTATTGTTTTGGGTCAATTACATTTTGAGCCTCTACAATTGGCGCCGTCTGTGGGGAGGACTTGTGCATCAGCGGCGCGACGTTTGGGGAATGGAAAACAAAACGACAAATCAATCGAGAAGAGATGTCGATCCATGCAGTTTTTAGCAACAATATTCATCTGGCAGTCTACAACAACAAGAAACAAGTGCAAAAAAAAAAAAAAAAAAAGAGACAACGTGTAAAATAAGTCTACTTCTTTTATTCATATATGGAAAAAGATTACATCTTTTACAAGTAATGCCCAGGGGGCTTGTTCTAAAGCTAACTACAAAGGCAGACGCTTGATAAAGCCGGCAGAGGAACAAAGTGGTAGAGAGCAACAATGGCAGAAGAACAAAAGGTGGAAGAGGAGAGTAGAGGAAGAAATGAAGAAAAGAAGAGATGAAGAACAAATATTAAAAAAGAAGTGAAGGAGGAGAGGAGGAAAGAAAAGAGGAAGGCTCGTAGAAGAGCAAAAGAGAGAAGAGAGAAGAAGGATTTGAAGATAGGAAAGCTACATTAAGGGGCGGAAGAGGTAGAGGCACAGGACGGCTCCGTTTCCGGGTTCCGCCTGATTTCCCTCCCACCTCCAATGCAGCCGACTTGGGGGGTCAATGACCCGTACCCAAGGAAAGGTGGTTACGTTCTCCCTGGATCTTCCTCCTGACGGCGAGGAGGGCTCCTCCTCTGGTTAGGTTGAAAAGAAGGAGGGTCTTCGGATCTCCCCTACCTCCACACCAGCGTGGCGGCCAGAGTTGGAGTACCATCCTCGGCTCCTGATAGGGGCTGTGCATCCCCAGGATTGCCCTTTTTAAGGGCCCACTCATTCAAAGGGACTAAAACGGCTATGTTTGGCGGAGCCTTTTTGGGAGATGTTTATGGGAGAAATTTGATATGGACTTTTGTCAAGTGTGAAGGAGAAGGTTGCCCTGGAAGCGTCTTATATAGATGGTGGAATATTTATGAGTGCCAATCTGCCATAAATCCCAGGGAGAGATTTCCGGAGGCAATAATGCCGCCCCAAATTCCAAAGCGCCTAACAGCCGTTAGATCCTCGTAGATCCACGGCTAGCATTAATGGGGAGGCGCCCTATTAAATGAGAAGGCACCGAAGCGTCAGCGCGCGTTACCTGGACAACCCAAGAGACGCCTCGTAATCAGAAGGGTTCCATCAAAGCGAAGAGGCAGAACACGGCAGGGTCTCATCCTTCACCAACCCCAACTTGTATTTATTATTATTTCTGCTTGAAAAGTGTAATTATCTATGGCTTATTGTAAACTATAGCAATAAAGAACCAAACGGCTCCGGATAAATAGCTAAAATAAACTCAAAAAATGAGAAAACTAGGTACTGGACAGAACCAAGGCCTTGCATGGTCCTCGGACCCAAGCCTCAAGGTGAAACCAGATATTTCAGATGATTATTAAAATGAGAAAACTAGGTACTGGACAGAACCAAGGCCTTGCATGGTCCTCGGACCCAAGCCTCAAGGTGAAACCAGATACTTCAGATGATTATTAAAATGAGAAAACTAGGTACTGGACAGAACCAAGGCCTTGCATGGTCCTCGGACCCAAGCCTCAAGGTGAAACCAGATACTTCAGATGATTATTAAAATGAGAAAACTAGGTACTGGACAGAACCAAGGCCTTGCATGGTCCTCGGACCCAAGCCTCAAGGTGAAACCAGATACTTCAGATGATCAAAAAATGAGAAAACTAGGTACTGGACAGAACCAAGGCCTTGCATGGTCCTCGGACTCAAGCCTCAAGGTGAAACCAGATACTTCAGATGATTATTAAAATGAGAAAACTAGGTACTGGACAGAACCAAGGCCTTGCATGGTCCTCGGACCCAAGCCTCAAGGTGAAACCAGATACTTCAGATGATTATTAAAATGAGAAAACTAAGTACTGGACAGAACCAAGGCCTTGCATGGTCCTCGGACCCAAGCCTCAAGGTGAAACCAGATACTTCAGATGATCAAAAAATGAGAAAACTAGGTACTGGACAGAACCAAGGCCTTGCATGGTCCTCGGACCCAAGCCTCAAGGTGAAACCAGATACTTCAGATGATTATTAAAATGAGAAAACTAGGTACTGGACAGAACCAAGGCCTTGCATGGTCCTCGGACCCAAGCCTCAAGGTGAAACCAGATACTTCAGATGATTATTAAAATGAGAAAACTAGGTACTGGACAGAACCAAGGCCTTGCATGGTCCTCGGACCCAAGCCTCAAGGTGAAACCAGATACTTCAGATGATCAAAAAATGAGAAAACTAGGTACTGGACAGAACCAAGGCCTTGCATGGTCCTCGGACTCAAGCCTCAAGGTGAAACCAGATACTTCAGATGATTATTAAAATGAGAAAACTAGGTACTGGACAGAACCAAGGCCTTGCATGGTCCTCGGACCCAAGCCTCAAGGTGAAACCAGATACTTCAGATGATTATTAAAATGAGAAAACTAAGTACTGGACAGAACCAAGGCCTTGCATGGTCCTCGGACCCAAGCCTCAAGGTGAAACCAGATACTTCAGATGATCAAAAAATGAGAAAACTAGGTACTGGACAGAACCAAGGCCTTGCATGGTCCTCGGACCCAAGCCTCAAGGTGAAACCAGATACTTCAGATGATTATTAAAATGAGAAAACTAGGTACTGGACAGAACCAAGGCCTTGCATGGTCCTCGGACCCAAGCCTCAAGGTAAAACCAGATACTTCAGATGATTATTAAAATGAGAAAACTAGGTACTGGACAGAACCAAGGCCTTGCATGGTCCTCGGACCCAAGCCTCAAGGTGAAACCAGATACTTCAGATGATTATTAAAATGAGAAAACTAGGTACTGGACAGAACCAAGGCCTTGCATGGTCCTCGGACCCAAGCCTCAAGGTGAAACCAGATACTTCAGATGATTATTAAAATGAGAAAACTAGGTACTGGACAGAACCAAGGCCTTGCATGGTCCTCGGACCCAAGCCTCAAGGTGAAACCAGATACTTCAGATGATCAAAAAATGAGAAAACTAGGTACTGGACAAAACCAAGGCCTTGCATGGTCCTCGGACCCAAGCCTCAAGGTGAAACCAGATACTTCAGATGATCAAAAAATGAGAAAACTAGGTACTGGACAGAACCAAGGCCTTGCATGGTCCTCGGACCCAAGCCTCAAGGTGAAACCAGATACTTCAGATGATTATTAAAATGAGAAAACTAGGTACTGGACAGAACCACGGCCTTGCATGGTCCTCGGACCCAAGCCTTATGGGGAAACCAGATACTTCAGATAGCTAAATGAGATCGAGAAACTCGATACTTCCAGCCAGAAGAACATGTCATCACGAAAGCTAAACGATTAAGCAAAACCAAGGCATTGCATGGTCCTCGGACCCAAGCCTCAGGGAAAACTAAGCATAAAATTAGAAAACCGGGCGCTAAATAAAGCTTAAAGCATTGCATGGTCAAAAACCTCAGGTCAGCAGGAAGAGAATCTCCCCGTAAAAACTAAACGCTAAGAAAAATCAAGGTCGTGTACGAACAACGGGTCCAAACCTCTATGGGAATCAGTCATTATGAAGCCATGTAAACGTTGGTCGAAACCAGGGCTCTTATACGGGCCATGAGCTAAAAACTGAGGCAAAGCCCATTCCCTTTTAGGTACCAAGTAAACGAGCCCCCTCAGGGGCAAAAACCATGAGAAATCGAGTGATATAGCACGAACGACGCAAGCCTATCCCTTCCCGGGCGATCCTACGCGCAAAAAGAAAACTGCAAAAACGGCTGAAGTAGTGATAACATTGACGGTGCGGTAAAACCCAACATACCGAGAAAAGGCGCAGGGGAAATCAAAATCCTCCTCCCCGCCCAAGGGGACGTGCAGCAGAATTTTGAGGGGCTATTGTGGGGCCCTATTACATTAACCGCGCTGGCCCATCACATGCGGCCTAAGGCCCGCGCCGAGGATAGTGCTGAGGCCGAGGACAATGGGAAAGAACCCAGAACGTCCAAAGGGCCGCGCCGAGGATGACCTGTCCTCGGCGCACCGACTTCATTAAAAGGGAAAATATCACGACTTCATTAAAGGGAAAATATCCCACCAACATTTTGGCCGTCTTAATGAAGACATGACCGGCGGACCCAGTCATCTCGATTACCCCAACTAATAGAAAGTCTGTAAAGGCGGCTGAGAACTAACGTAAAGCCTGTAAGCTGCATATGATGTGACAAACTCTTGTACACGACGATCAGATAATTGACAAGTGGATGGTCAAGATCAACGAAAATAAGACTATATAACTAGCAAGATTCTAAACATAAAGGGGGGCCGGAAAAAGAAGAAGGGAGATCCTAAGAGAGATCCGAGGATCAATGGTCCTTACAAACACTTGGCCTAAATTCGTTGTCCGCCCGTTTTATGCTTAGTCTTTCCTACCCATTCTCTACAAATTTTATTGTTTTGGGTCAATTACATTTTGAGACTCTACAGTAATATATATATATATTACTATATATGTAGTGTTGAATACAAAATACATTATATGTTCCATTACATTAAACTTATAAAAATAGAAAAATACTTTTAGATAACACATGCACAATTTAACCTATAAATTTTACATTATATTATTATAAAATAATCATATTATATTTTCCCATGCATTGAGTGAGTTTGCTACTACTTCTTAATAAAATTAGAGTAAGTGCTTGTGGAATATATTCCCATCTTAATTTATTACTTGCTTCTTCTTTCTTTCTTTCTTTCTTTTTCTTTTTTTTTTTTTGGTTAGGTAAAATTACACTTTTTCACATTTATCTTTAATCTCAATTAACTTGTCAAACTATCGAAACACAGAAATATTGATCTCCCAAGGTTATATTTTTGTTTCAGTGTTTCCTCTACCGTTTGATTTACACTGTGTTTGGTTGGGTGGAATTTAGGAAGAATGAAAAATATAAGAAGGAAAATATGGTAGAAAAGTGAGTTTTCCTTTGTTTGGGAATAAAAAGAAAATAGGAAGGGTGGAAAACTCGGGAGAAAATTTTCTCTCTCGGGCCCTCAAATTTTTTTCTCACAAATCGAGAGGAAAAGCCATGAGAGAAAACTGCCTCATTGCACTTTTACCATAATGCCCTCCCACCTACCCTCATTCATGACCTTCACTTACTTTTTCTACTTTTGTCTTTCCGTTGTTTTTTTTTTTTTTTTTTTTTTTTTGCCTAGATAAAATTTCTTTGGTTTGCATAGTACGTTCACATTGGTTTGGTTTTGGTTTTGGTTTCGGTTTCTTTTTATTTTTTGGATAAAATTTTGCACAGTAAACATTGGTTCTTTTTGTTTGTTTTTATCTTTCTTTTTCTTTTCTTTTTTTTAATATCCTTTTAGCATTTGCTTATTTTATAAATAAATAAAAAAATTAAAGTGTCCAGACAAATTTTTTTTAATAATAAATGTGTTACTTTTTGTTTATATATTTGTAAGAATATAATGGTAAATTTATATCGACTTTATTTTTCATCCTCTCATTTTTTATCTCAACTAAATAAAAAAGTTTTCAATCCCTTCACTTTTCCATCCCTCCAACCAAACACAAATGAGGGAAAATCAAAACTTTTTTATTTTCCCACTTTTCCATCCTCTCATCCAAACGGATCTTAGTGTTAAGTCTAACGAAAAAGGTAGGCACTTGAAAATCACATGGTATCTAAACAATAAAGTGGTATTTTGGTAATTTTCACCATTTGAAATTAGTAAAATACCCCGTAGGTCTCTTTTCTTATCACCAATCTAAAAGTAACAATTGATGACAACAAACTCGTTTCTCAAAAAAAGAAAAAAAAGAAAAAAAAAAAAAAGAAGATGACAACAAACGGCATATTACACCAACATTGACCCAAAAGGCAAAAGAAGTAAAAAACAGATAGACCCAGTCAAGGAAGCAAACCCAGCAACACTCTCACTCACACGTTTCACAATCAAAGTAGATTATATACACTAACCCACTTAATCCAAACTAAAAATTACATCATCCCAGATTGCAAAATCTCTCAATAAACTTATTTGATATCTAAGAGAATCCAAAGACAAAGGAAATAAATTGATAATTGAGTCCAACATCAAAGAAAGAGACTTTTTTTTTTTTTTTTTTTTTTCTCATTAACCAAACAAGCGTCAAGAAATGCCATCCCAAACCTACAACAAATTTTGCCAACCCCTTCAATCTCTTCCCTCAATTCCAATTTCCAAGATTCTTAAAATAAATAAATAAAATCCAATTTTCAACAATAAATGAAATAATTTGACATAAATTAAATTTCACAAACATTCTAGCTAGGGAAAATATGCTCAGATTAGCATATGTTTCTTGGGAAAAATTCTACATTTTCCATCAAACAAAAACAAAACCGAAGCAGGGAAAATAAATTCTAAGCATGTAAAAGAAAATTAGCTCCTCTTCAACATCATGTTAGAGGTGACGACGAACTTCATGCCAGCAATATTTTTGACAACGAGATTGTTGAAGAAGCCGATGAGGCAACAATGAGAGTGACAAAGATGGCATTGGGGAAAATTAAAGCAGGAGCAAAGGGTACTCTGGGGTCTCTATAAAGTTCAATGGTTAGAATGGAGGGTTTTGCTTTTGCAGCAAGCAACACTAATGGTACTAATGAGAATCAGTTTTGGTCAATGGCAGTGATGAAGGTGGTGATTATGGTTGTGTAGGAGAGAGCTCATTGATGCCAGTTTTGCAAGTTACTAGTTGTCGTTGATTTGCATGGGTTCTCTCTTGCTTTTGGACTTAACCCCAAATTGGATGGTAGGGGGCACATTGTAAAGAAACTCTCAAATTAGGAGATCAATAGTACGTTTTGATAATTTGGAGGGATAAGTGTGATTAGGATGAAAGATAAGGATGACAAAAAGAATAATTTTCCTTTCTGTTATTTCTTGTCTTGCTTGAAGTTTTTTTTTTTTAAAAAGATTATGCTTCTTTAATTTTTCTTGATAAAACACTTTCTTAAACCTTATTTAACGAATTCGGTAAGCTGTCATTCGATGTCTCTTAGCCTGAGGTTAATGGGTTTTGTTGGTCTACCTAAACTAGATATTGGAGCAAAAAATTCAAACGAATTAATTAAAGTTCCACCTAGCTCAGCAAAGTAATCATACTGTCTTAGTAGTTAGTACTGTGATAAAATAAAAATAAAAAACTCATAGTCACCAAACAGTGGGGGCTACCAGTTCTAATTAAGGGCTGAATTAAGATTCCATGTTCAGCCTATTTTTCATCTCAAACTATGAATGTAGTCACAATTTTATTCAACGTTCAATCCAATTTTGGATCTCTCAAGAAGCAATGCTTTAGCTATACCCAGAAAGGTGTCACACTACAGTAAACAAACAAGATATCAAATTTGCTAATTAAGTCATGAACAACAATTTTTAGATTTTAAAAATTGTTGAAAACAAAAATGATAAGGATATCGAAACACAATGTTTGACACCACTAACCCTATTTGTCTACCTTGGATTCCCTCATCTTTTTCTCCTCCAAACAACAGTACTATAACTACAACTTGTCGGTGATGAAGGTATTGAAAAGCAAACAGAATTCATAACAAAACATTGATCTCTTCCCGACCCCTAAGAAATTAATCAAGAAAAAGCAAAAAGAAACAAAAATAAGAAGAAGATAAAGAATCTAGCTAGATATATATAGTAAATAGTAGTGTGAAACTCAAACCAAATCAGATGCATCCGACGAACCTCGCTTAACAGAGACAGAAGCACGACAAACGGGACAGTTAGAATGAGAATTGAGCCACAAGTCAATACAAGGAACATGGAAAGAGTGCTTGCACACACTCAGTTGCTTCACTTCTTCACCCTCTACAAACACCATCAAACACACAGGACACTCACTACCAACAACATCTTTACTAGCGTGCCTGCTTTCTTTCTCAACCTTAACAACATCTGCAACCCCATCTAAGTTACTATTCCCATCGGTCTCGCTGGAGGAGTTCCGGTATCTTCGTCCTCGAAAAGGGTTCGGAGGGCACTTCACGGCGAAGAAGAAGACGTAGACTAAGGCTGGGATGGTGACCACGGCAATAAGAGCGAGAACGAATTCAAGAGGGGATAAGTCCACGCTGCTTGGCGGTGCAGGGAAGGGGGGTGGTTCCAAGCTTAGAAGATCTGTGGGTGCGATCTCCATGGTGGAGAGGAGAGAGAGTGGAGAGAGTGGTTAGACTCTGGTTCTGTTTTTTTTTTTTTGTGTTTTTGCTTTTTCCTGATTTTTTGTTTTGTATTTAAAGCAGCTTTATGGAGAAGATTACTAGATTAGTGCCTTGTGAACGGTGGTTGTGGGGTTTGCTTTGGAATTTTGAGCAGCAATAATTGACACTGGACGGAAAATGAGGTTAGAAGACAAACCTACATCATGATTGCTACACTACAAAAGCGTTTTATTTTCTTTCTACAGTTAATGAGTGTGCATGGAGCATGGAGCATGGAGCATGGACCAGAAGAGCAGCCCAGAATCAGGATGGGCCAGGGCTGTGAAGAATTTATATATCATCCGAGGCTAGCTGGGTTGGGGCTTAAAATTTTATGTATGCATGTACAAGGCCCTTCTGCAGAATTTTGTTTGTGGATCATATCAGCATCTTTGTGAGGTTTTTAGAGATTGGCAAATTTCATGTGACAAAGACGAACCATGGGTTAAGATTTAAGAGGGTTGTAATCTATTATAATTGACTTTTTATGATGTGCAAATGTTTGTCAAGATTAAAGAACTTGAAGACCAATAATTCTAGTCGAGCAAAATCAAGACTCGCTCAAATGGAACAATTAAGCATGAAGAAAATTCATGCAAAACTCACTCGAATGAGATTGTGAAAACCTTATTTAAAAGTTTCGAAAGTCTTTAATTAACTTATACCAAAACCTAAACCTACTTATATAAGCCCCATTAAAAGCCTTTCTCCTTGAGCCAAAATAGAGAAGTCCTTATTTGTGATTATACAACTTTCTTCCTAAACATAAAACTTTTTTTTTTTTTTTTTTATGAACAAAAAAATGGCTCATACGGCGCGGTATCATTACCTTGGCCCACTTAAACCCAAATTTTATGGTGTGGGACCACCGAAGTTGTTTGGGTCTATCCATTTAGCAGTGGCGTAGCTATTAAATGATCGAGGGGAGCCTCCCCACCCCCCCCCCCCCCAATTTTTTAAAAAATTTAAAAAAAAATTGGAAATATCTTAAATAATTTGAAAATTTTTAAATAATCTTATCATTTTGGCCCCCATAATAAACATTGTCTACCCTTAAAAAAATATTTGTGACCACCCTAAGTTTTTTTTATGCCCAATAAAATTAAACTTTGGTCCATAATTTGGTCCACCTAAGAATATATTAGGGCATTTTAAGCAAAAAGAAAAAGTCCAAAAAAAAATTGCACATTATTATTTTACATTTCATACAAAAAAAAAAAAATTATATATGGCCCTCTAAAGATAAATTCCTGGCTCCGCCATTGCCATATGGACACAACATTTTAAATTGAAGCACCACAACTCAAACTACAATCCTTAAACTCATAAGGGTGATGGTTCAAAAGACTCCTACCATCATGCTACTGCTACCACCCTTCAGGGTTCCTAAACATAAAACTTTTTACATTGCCATTCACCCTTAAGCTTAGACTATATATTTTTAAACCCACAGAGTTAATTTTTTCGATAGTGGGTCACTATTGTTACTGTCTAGAGTTTTTTTTTTTTTTTTTTGAGAAGGTATACTGTCTAGAGTTTTGACGTTGCGAACGAGATTTATTTATTCATAAAGAAGTCTCATGCAAAAGAATTCTCAAGTTCCCGGGCCACCTCGATGGAAAGAATGAGGTTGTGTTTAAGTTACATACATTTTGTATGTTTTGATTGATTATTATTGTCTCTTCTAGTGAATTTTCTAAGGGGCTGGATCCCCCTAAGTGATTTTTTCCTCTAAAAAGGCTCTTCATTAGATTTCCAATTTATCACCAAAATTTGTGTATTTATTTTATTTCTTTTATTATTATTAATTTTAGATTTGGTGATTAATAAATGTGATTGAACGATTGTTTATGTAGAATCAATAAATTAACAGTTTTGATGAGTTTAGAAAAATCAATTGGTCGTCTACCTTAATAGATGACATTAAGTCACCAGTAAGCCATCAAAGAAAGATCAAAATAATTGATACTTCACCCCAATTCCAACCTCTCAAATGATCAAAACAATTAATACTTCACCCCAAAAATAATTCAAAAAATAATGGGGTGCAGTGTGTCAATCATTTTGAGCATTTGTGGGGCAAAGTATCATTTCTGTAAAATTAGATATAATAAATCTCTTCTCAAAAAAATAATAACATATAATAACTGAATGAGTCTAATTTCGCTGTACATGTAATTTATCCTTGATTTTAATTAATATGCTACTTATTCTTTTGGAATCTAAATCATAACCTTTCAATATTTAATTAGTCAAGCAATACTACCATATGTCAAAAGCCAACGCAAATTATATACTATCATATGCTATATATTCTATATAATAGAAGTTTCACTAGTTGCTTTAAATGAATGTTCTCTCTTTTTTATTATCATAAATATCTATTTTTAAATTTTTTTTCTCTGTATGTCGTAGACAAACTAGATTCAAATTGTTGTTGTAATCATCTTAAATTCGATATATTGGGTTTAGTTTTTAGTATTTCACTACCAAGATTGTAAATTAAACCAGGATTGCTAAACCTTTACATGCATTAAGTTTTTAATGATATTCTTTGAATGAAAATGAGCATAACAAAACTATTAGGATTGAAGCATCTATCTTAATTATTATCAAAAAGAAGTATCTATCTTAATTGATAAGAACAAATATTCTACACAGCATATGATGATTTAACATCTATGCTAAATTGCTAATGCAATTGACCGAACTTTTTTTCATCTATATTTCACTTGCACAATCTAGCTACGACATTGGTCCAAGCTTTTAAACACATTCAACTTGCAAACAAGAGTAGTAGAGTTGGAATGCAAAGCCATCTATAAATCATTTGAAGTTTATGCTTATAAATTCGGCAATCTATGGAGCTCTGGCCGCAGAGTTGCACCTGGACTTGGAGTAGACAAGACCGCATGCAGTGGAGGAATAGTATCAGCTCGACAAAGCGGGCAATTTGAGTGGGATTTAAGCCACCCATCGATGCAAGTTACATGATAAAAATGCAGGCATTCCGGTAACACCCGAACCTCCTCGCCTTCCTTGAACTCCGACAAGCACACAGCACACGTTTCTTCTCCACACTCTTGGGGGTACTTGAAGATTGGAATCAATTGCACCATTGAATTGCTTGTGCTACTAGGCCTATCTTCTTGATTGGTTTGAGGCCTATTTGATGGACTTGGTTCACGCCTTTGGTTGCAGCAGCAAACAGCGAAAAAATGGTAGATTACAACCACAATTGCTCCAGCTATGACCCCAAAAATACCAATTAAAAATGGGCTAAATTGGAGGTGCTTATTGCCATCCATTAGGGAAGAAAGTATGGCATGGCTGCTCAGCTTGCTAGGGTATTAGGACATTATCTAGGCTAGGAAATCTAGGTGACTATGGCTCATGCTATACATCTTTTATAATTTTTCTTTTGTACATTTCTATATGTTAACAAAGAAAAGGCTTCATTTTCATTAATAGACATGGGTGTCACGGACATGGTCGAATTATTAGACGTGGTAAATGACCTCTAGGTAATTATATTTTTTTGGTATAAAGTTAAGGTTTATCTAATCCTAGTTATACTTGTTGACTAGCTTGATATTGGCCGGAAAATTATATTCCACTTGTTTGAGTTTTCCAAGTGCCCCTAAATTGATTTTATCAAAGAGGTTCAAGGTCTAAGGGCCATATTCAATCCAGAAGTCAAGTCTAAATATAAGAAAGGCCAACAAAGAGTAACGTTTTCGTCTTCTTTTTGGGAGTAAGATACCCAGATCATATCCCATTTTGTGACTCGCTGAAACGTGGACCAATTCAAACTGCAACCCCTCATATCAACCAAGCTAAGGTACGTAGCAAACAAATATTGCTATTATTTTTCGGGAGAGAAATACTTGAAACGCACGTTCATTGAAAAAATAAATAAATTGAAATGCATAACTTCTAACAGATTTGAGGGACACCTTCAATACTTTATTATAACAAATCAGTTCCCGTTTAATAATGATAATAAAAATAATAATTTATGCATGAAAACGACTCTTCCAATTGCAATCGCATATAATCATAGTAAATTTTTTTTTTTTTTTCACAGTCACAGAAAAAAGCCATTTACCCAGTTGTGAAAGTGAGGGCATGCGAGAAACTAAGGGATTTTGTATTTCAACGTTGAGATTCCTTAGACCTAGAAGTTAATTACATATTTTTCCTGTAAGGGTGAGAATCTCATGTTCATGTATATTAGGTGTAATGCCGGCAAATTCCATGACTTGCATCCTATTTGAGTTGTAATCGTCAAATTCACTTGTACAAGATCAAGTGTCCAAGAATCAACTCAAGAGAAGGAAGTCTCTGGAATCCCAACTCACTTTCGATTGAGTCTTGATTGATCGAGACACCAGAAACCTAATTTAATCAAGCCCACTAAGTTAATTGGCTAATGGATTTGAAATTGTATCCAACTTTCTAAAATTTATTAGTGCACATTATAATCTATTGAAGAGAAAAGAGCTTTTGAAGAGAGTCATCATACACATCAAACCAAAACCCTAAATGCTCTATTGACCACGTATTCAAAAAGTGAATATGAAGACAATGTTTTCAAGTTGGTGATCAAGCCTGAAGCCATAGAGTCAATCCTTCTTCGTTTAAATCAGAGCAGAAATATTTAAGGTGGTCCTTAAAGTCACGAACACGGTTCGTAGTAGAATTTTAGTTTAAAAGAGTTCAAGTAGCTATAGCTTACAAGGGATAGTGGGGTCACATTTGCAAGTATCTAGTGCAGAGACTAGAAATATGGATATATCCTAGTTGTAAAATTTGATTTTAAATAGTGAAATTCCTCTTACAATTAGGGTTAACTATCGTAATGGTTCCATAGGTTTTTCACTTCACAATCAGTTTTTTCTTTTTTTTTTTGAAGGAAACCGATGGCACTTCACAATCAGTTGATTGTATTATTTACTTTACTTATAATTGGTGACCTGTTTGCTTTGCATAATTAACCGGAAATCAATTTGAATTCATGATCGGCTAATGTTTTAAGTTAATCAATAATACATAAAATTAACAAAGGGACTAAATTTTCTTTTTAATGTATTAGTGTGCGTTTGGTTCCACTTTCAAAGCCCAAAACGCGTGTTTTCAAGCCCAAAACCCAAAATGTGTGTTTGGTAAATTATTGCCATCATGCGTTGCCCAAAAGTGGCTTTTTCAAATATGAAGGATTCTTGCGATTTTTAAGCGTTGCCCAAAACCCTCTTGTTGTGGATAAGACACTTTACCTTTCTACGTAGTGCTTTATCTGCATCAAATTATACTGGTAGCATAGATATCTTGTTGTAACTTGTTTCTTTGGGTTGGTCTATAGTCTCTAGCATCATTGTCCTCTCTAATTTTTGTTTGTTTTGTAATGAAGTTGTTACATGTGTAAAATGGAGATATATAATATTGTCAATCTCCTACCCATTGCAATTGCATCAAAGCATATAAGCAGAACTTGTTGGACTGTAATGTATCAGGACCTCTTTGGAACTGAAAGGCATATATATTGTTCGTAAATCTTATTGATCTTCCCTCTCGGTCTCTCCCTCTCAATCTTCCCCCTCCCCATCTCTCTTTCCCCCTCTTGATCTCTCACTCTCTCTCTCTCTCTTTCCCTCTCTCTCATTCTAGGTTTCTCAGACTGGGTGGGTGGGGGTGGGAGATTAATTTTGTTTTTATTTTTTTTTTAACAATTTTTCTAAAATGAAGAAATAAAAGATAATGTCCAAAACGTGTCATTTTTTGTAAATTAACAACAACAACTAATAGAATACTAACGGAAGACTTAATTGGGAATAAATGAAACATAGAGGACTGAAATGATAAAACCCAAATTTAAAGGACTGAAATGAAAAATTATTAAATTTAGAGGGTCAGTTTTACATTTTAACCTAAAAAAACTCAATTTCATACTGCACAGTTTAAAACTGCCACTTTTTTTAAATAAAAAAAAAATTTATTTGAAAAAGCTGACTCAAACAAACCCTTAGACCGGTTGTAGTGGTAGTCGGTGACTGCTGACTTTATGTGCATGAGCATGATGACAAAGCTAAATTATGTGCATGAGCATGATGACAAAGCTAAATTAATTGTGTGAACTATTGCTGGGCTCAGGATTTTGTTGGGTCATAGCCTCATAGGCTTGGTCATGTACAAGTACAGTATAACCCATTCTTGGGCATTTCTGCACAGTTGATGAACCGTACAGTACAACCCATATTATAATTACTTTTTGGCAAAATTGATCTAATTAGAGTGTACTTGATTATAAATTTCTAAAATTTAAGGTCCAAATTGCAATTACTCTCAAAATTTAAGGCGGCTATAGATATTTATCCCTTATCTAAATTTTACTTTCATTGGTTAATTTTATATTTAATCTATTGATCAATTCAACAAGGCCGGCCATTAAAACCTCATGTGTATATATGAACTTTCAGACTTTTCTAGTTGGTGCATCAAATGATCAGTAGAAAAATATTTAAATATATATATATATATATATTATTGTCAGACTAAGCTCTTTCTACAACCCAAAAGCCAATGAAATGCAATATGAGTGATATGGAAGATTTGATTCCCACCAACTTAAGATGTTGCTTTTCCATGAAAAAAAAAAAGGCTTTGGACACAGTTTTGATCTGTGATACGAGTAGGATCCCAAATGCCACCAATATCTGTCAATATCTATACACAGGGTTTTGGGTTCAATTATTGAGATATTTTTATCTATAAAGATAAAAAGAGATCTAAATTATTCACAAGCACAACTCTCATGGCCCAATGGCAACCCCTATCTCTATTTTACTTTTTCTAAGTCTTCACATAAGACTAGAGTCATCCACAAGTACAATAACGCAGCTATTATTGATGATGCTCGAACCAATTCCACCAACCCCATTACTCCATTTCCACCATGGTCACACCTCTCTGGTTTTTATTTTTTATTTTTTTAATAAAATTAATCCGAAAGTTTTCCTATAGTGACAGTGCCACCTTCATTGTTGTTACTGGTCATAACTTCTTCTTTTTTGTGGGGTGAAGAATTTACAGCCATGACTTTAATATATAGGATCTGTTTTTCGCTTTTTTGGTGTGAAAACACAAATTATAATAAACCAATTATGAGGGGGGTGCACATTGGATTGGGTTATATATATTCTTAACAGTTGCATTATTTCTTCTTTATTTCTTTATGGGATCCTTTTAATTATTGAGTTCAATCCGACCTAACCCAAGCATCAATCAGACTTAGAATTTCAGCCCGATTCATATGATTTGACTACAGGTAGAGCCCCGTCCGGTATGCAGATTGCAGTCGTATTATTGAAGGTTTGGTTCTTTGTTGTTTAGCTATGGGGATTGGGGAGGAGGGACCTCCCTTCTCCTGTTAAGGTTTACCCAAAGTTATTCATTTCGGATGCAAATAGTCTGGGAAATATCAATTTTCAAAGCTGTTGATATGATCTATTATGATTAATGCATAATAAAAGTGATGTCGATGGTATACTCAAGTAAAAGTAATATTACTCTAATCATAATAAGTGATGTTTACAGTTGTGATTAATGTTATCTCCTTAGCAATACTCTTTCATATAATAATTTTTAATAAAATTGATTTTAAGAAAATCATAATAAGTCATCGTTCTCCCTTTTCCGCTAAAGCCATCATGGTCTCCAATATACTTGTCCATGGTTGGGTGGTTAAGAAAATCAGACCTTGGATAGATGAGGTGTGTTTGGCCTTGGGGAGGTAGTTATGGAGAAGAAAAATAATAACATTTAAGGTTTTAGTTCATATATAAATGACCATGATTGGTTGTTAAATATGGTATGATGACAATGAGGCGGGTGCGTTTTAATTGCTTTGCTAGTTGATTATTGCGTGTACATTTGGAAATTGTTGAAAAAAAATTGGCTTTTTTTGCTTTTTGTCTCAACTTTTTAGCAAATAATTTAGCTTTTTTGAAATAAACTAACTTTTTGTTGTTGTTAATCATGTAAATGGAAAGATGTAATTAGGTATACTTTTAGTGGAATGTGTTCCTTTTTAAAAATGAAGAAATCCATCAATGAGGTATACTTCTAGTAGAATGTTTCCTTCTAAAAATAAAGAAATCTATCAATTAGTAGTACTAGGATTAATTCATTCTTAATTTAACTAATATATTTGTCTTCCTCTTTTATCTATTGCGTTTTCAATTTATTTTCTTAGTATTCTACTTGTATTAGGAAAATGATTGCTCTATTTTTAGAATTTTAACTTATAAGAGTTAATGTGAAAATAGCTAAATGCTTTTTCTTTTAAAGATTAAGTTTCATAATGAATAAAACAATACTTAGTAATTATTTTATATCACTAAAAAAAATGTTGCGATAAAACTCTTTGTAAAAATTCTTCTACATCAATAAATAAGCCTTGTATGCTAGAGTTTTTCTTTCAACCACCTATTGTTATTGTATTACTTGTTTATAATTTGTAAATTTGTGAAATTTATAAAATTTCTCAATATGAAACTTATTGTAACTAATTGTTGATTGGTTTAATTATTATTTATTGCAATTGTCATTGTATATGATCAATCTGCAATTTATTGTAATGAACTACTATTAAATGTTTAATTAGGTGCTATTGTGTCAAATAAAGCAGCCATCAAAGAATGATGCATTTAGTTTTTTATTAAAAGATATTGATTTACTTAGAAGAAATTAAATTATGAGACCTTATACAAATCATGAATAAGGCGCAGCTCAATTAAAGGTTAAGTAGCTCTTAATTTTTTAATAATTTTTTTGATAACTAGATAATAGAAGAGGGGAGGGGAAGTGAGGTTATATGGGACACCATAAAAAATGTTATTATCATTGGACTATTACTTAAACCCATTTTTGATACATCTAGGAAGGTTCATGAGAGAAATTTTAGTCCAGGTTAAAAATATCAAAAAATGCCAGTTGACATAAAGATTAAGGCTAGTGGATCTTTACTAACGACAAATTAATGAGCAAACTATTGACATGAATAAAGCCTATATAGAGGGAATAAAATAATTTCATTATTTTTCAATGGAGAGTTAATTTATTTACTGAGGGAGGTTGCTTCCCATTCTTCTCTCATTCATTACTTCAGTGATGCACTTGTCAATTTATCAAACAAAGTGATAGGCAGGCCTGCATTTTAATAATTTTGGGACCATGTGACCCCATTTCCATTTTTCTTCGTACGTATATGAAAACATGAAACTACTAGGTAGGTTTCAAAGACAGAAACACCCGAACGAAAGGCATAGGTGTTATCTGAGGCAAAATGTGACTGAAAAGAAATTAATAAAAAATTATCATAATTTGTACTTTTAAAAGGTATAAACAAGTCCATTATACTTCCATTTGTTACATAAGTGGATCAGGATGGACTAAAATATTGGTTATTAGTTCCAGTTTCAATGTTTCAACCCCCATCAATTGTTAAATTAATAAAACTCATACACATGTCCCTTATTTTTTGAAATGGATGAGTGACAAATCCTTGTATTGTTACTTTTTTTCACTTTTCTCTTAATAAACTATGAGCAAGTGCCACGAAAGTGTGGAGCCTAATAAGTAGAGTGCACTCCACTTTGTCAATTATTGTCTTATGAGACAGTTGCCACACGTTGATAAAAACAGTGTAATTACAGTAATTTTATGTTTTTTTAGGTTACTTAACTTTTAAGCTCATCACAGTTTTCAAAGTGGAATTTTATACACCTTTTTTCTACGAGTCTTTGAAAATTTAGTGCTAGTACTCATTTCATTTTAGGATAAATGTTTTGGGGTTTGACTTATTAGGTCATTATATTTAATTGTATGACTAATAACAATAATAGAGTTTCCTTGTATATGGACATCTCCTATGTTTACTTTACCAGAACTTTGTCAAAAATAAATCTCTATTTGGTTACATATTTTCCAAAAGGATGAAGAATAAGAACTTTGAATTTGACATTTATAAACAATAATAAAAACGTGCAACAAAACTTTACCCTTGAAAAACTGGACATGAGCTAAGCATATGAGGCAAGATAACTATATCGTATAAGTATTTTCTTTTACACCTCCTTTTTCATCAGAAAAATATTTAATGGTCCATAAAGTGCGTATATGAGACAAAACTAATTATATGTACTTTCTTATAATAATTAATAAGTAATATATATTTGATGATATTAAAAATATGAACCAAACCTTCCTTTTAGGTGGCTCAGTTCTAGTTGTTCTTTTGTTTTAAAAAAAGAAAACCTCAGATCTTTTTTTACATGAACACAACAAAAGAGTTCAAGACTCAATATGTATCACAAAACTACAAAAGCAATCCCACTTTTCATTGGAGGGTGAGAGAGAGAAAGATAGAGATGTGGGTTTAGGAATAACTAGTGATATGTGTTCCTCAGCTGAGTCTCAGTGTGATAGGACTGATAGCCACACCCACCATTAAAAAGGGAGAGAGGACTGGTGGAGAATACTTTCTTCTTTAAGCAAAAAAAGGGAACTCCAATCGCAATAATTATAAACTAGTAATGCTTTTTTTGTTAGACAGAGAGAATGGAATGGGAATCTCCAAAGGTTATTAGATTAAACAAATAGTTTGTGTATTGAGCTTAGTCATATAAGATGATAATGTTGCCATCTTTTCATGTGTTTTTTTAATGTCAAAATATACTTTTGGGTTTTTTTTTTAAGTAAAAAGGTTCTTAAAATTTGTTCTTGTTAGATCAATAATATATTAGAGTGTAGTACAAATCTTGTATTACAATGAATCATAACATATGTATATATAGTAGACTAAACTCTAGACTAATAGACTTCTAGTACAAGTAGGAGACTTGACTTACACACAAAGTAGAATTAGTCTTGGACTTATGCTAATGGGCTAATATATCACTAACAGTTCTTAAGTTTTCAATCTCTAAGTTAGTCATTCTATTCCTTTTTCATTATATTGCTTCCTTACGTGGCTAAGGCAGATGTGGCTTTTTAAAATAAAAATTACATTTAGTCCTTGAAATTTGATTCATATTCTATTTAAGTTCCTGAAATTTAAATTTTGATTTTTAGTCCTTGAACATATAAAACGTAACAAATGAGTTCTCCCATTCACTTCTTGTTTATATATATATATATATATATTAAAAATAATGAGAGAGAAGATTTGAATCATGATTATCTTTATAATAGAGAACAAACAATATTATTTAAATTACAAGTATTTTGGATGTTATAATACTTATTTAAGTGACTAATAATAATACCATTGTATACATTTGATACGATGATCACTCTACAAGTATAAGTGTATGTAAGGTGTAGGAAGTAAGGGCTAAAATTCAAGTTTTTAGAAAAAAGTTTCATATACATATACACTTAGATTAGATTAAAATATAATTTCTATCTCGTTAAAAGAAAAAAAAAAAAAAAAAAAAAAGTTGACTAATAATAGTGTTGACGTGGCTTTTTTGTTTTAAAATAAAAATTATTTTTACCTTTTTCTAGGCAACATACGTGGCCATATATTTGTCACTCATAGTGTATGTGTGTTCTATGACATTTTTAAACTTCCACTACAGAACTTTCCATATTTCGAACACACACACACACACACACACAAAATGACCCAGAAATCCCAAACATATTTGTCAAACGCTCGGACGAAATAGGAAAATAGCCATAAAATTCAAACTATGTAGTTAGTAGTCACTAGTTTCAAACTATTTTTTTTTCTAGCATCTCGAGTCTAAGAGGCTCGATTTAGGGGCTATAAATCGAGTGTTTGAGGGTCGATTTTCATATTTTGATCGGGTCTGAGTTGGCATTTTTTTCACGTGTGTCCACGTGGAAATCGAGTATCTTATACTCGATTTACAACCCATATATATAGTATCACCGCAACACAGCAGAGAAAGAAATCAGAAATCAGAAATCAGAGAAAAAAAAAAAAAAAAAAACTGAAGAAGAAGAGAAAGCCCCAGGCAGCGGCGACCCAGGCCGGCGCGACACAGGGCCAGGCCGCGAGCGGCGACCCAGGCCGGCGCAACACAGGGCCAGGCCGTGCGCGAGCCCAGGCCGCGAGCAGCCCAGGCCGCGCGCGAGCTCAGTCCGCGAGCCAGCTCAGGCCGCGCGCGAGCCCAGGCCGCGCGCGAGCCCAGGCCGCGAGCGACCCAGGCCGCGCGCGAGCCCAGGCCGCGAGCGACCCAGGCCGCGCGCGAGCCCAGGCCGCGCGGCCTCTTTCTCTCTGATCTGATCTATCTCTTCCTTTGATCTGATCTGAACTGAACTGATATTTCTCTATCGCAGATCTGGTCTTTCTCTCTCTCTTCTCTGATCTGGTGAGTTGAGCGCGTCTGGGACTCAAGATTTTTTGAAATTTTTTTGGTTTAGAAATCGAGTCTTTGAGACTCGATTTCCACGTGGTTGCCGCGTGAAAAAAAAGCCAGATCAACCCATGAAAATCGAGTCCCAAAAACTCGATTTATATGCCCAAAATCGAGCCTTCTAAGCTCGAGATGCTAGTATCTTATATACTTTTTCAACCGGGCTAACTAACCATAAAGTTTGATATTTATGGTTAGTTACCCAGAAATTTGCAAACGCTCCCCTAAAGCTTGGCACAAATACAATTCTTCAAAGATTACCAATAAAAATAATAAGATAAAATAAAGAAAAAAAATCTAAAACAATGAACATGAGCCACCGTAAGCCATAATAATCTTCCATTTCCAACTAAAGAAAAACAAATTGCAAACGTTAAAATGATTTTTTATTTATATATATAATATTAAAGATTGAAACAAATCATAAAATTAAAAAAAAAATTTTAAAAATTGATCTTTTAAAACAATCTCTTTTTCTCTCTCAAAGATTCACTGAGATCACAAAATCCATTCTCTATCCTTAAGAAAATTTAAAGGCCAAGTTGATACTCCCTTAGCCTTGCATGACAACGGAAATGAGATAGAAGAACAAATTTGTTACATTTTAATTTTTTTAAGATTAGCTAAGAGTCTTGTAACTCAATTGATACTTTTTGATATTTTTAAAGAAAACGTTTAGGATTTATACCTCTCCAACTATTGAATTATCCAAAAAAAAAAAATTAAGAATGAATTTTTAAAATGTTTGGGACTGAATAACTTAGACCAAATTTCATATACCAAAAATATATATGTTTTAAAAAGAGAAATGTGTCACATCAACTCTTTGCTAGCTATACGCCTAGTATGCGTTTGGATTGGCGTTGCGTCTCCACGTCCAACGTTTCACTTTTCTTTTTTTCTTTTTTCTTTTTTGAAGCGCATTTCTCAGTTTCTGTGGCTTTATGTCACACTAGTGGGTTCCGTGTACTGTTTACAAGACCCACAAATTTCTTTTTTTAGCAATTTTTTCATTAAAAATAGGTTTTATAGTATTATTCACACATTTAAAAATTATTTTGCTACAGTATTTTCAGTTTTTAGCAAAATAACCGGTATCCAAACGGACCCCTAATCAATATAATGGAAACATAACAGAAAAAATAATTAACTTGGTATGATGTGATTTAATTTTATGAATAATAATGAAAATCTTAAATTTTACATACTAAAATAAAGCTTGGACTGAATTTCAGGGATCAAACATATAATTTTATCCTTTTTTTTTTTTAATTAATATGCTAGATAAGAATAAACTAATGAGTTGTTAAACCAATTGGCAATCGCCAGGAATGAAAACTCTTGAAACTTATTTCATAACAGATTTTCATTTATTTATTTATTTTAAATTATTTTCTTATAAAAAAGGCAGGATACATATTACTCTCATGTACTTGGGATCATATAACATTGCCTCTACTATTTCAATAGTACACTATACCATCTTATGCATTGGAATAAAGTGAAAACGTTAGCCTTTCCATTACTAACTGCGAAATTATCCATGTATGGCACAATTTAAAAACCCTAAAACTTTAAATGCTATTTGTATTTCAATATAAAAGACACGCATAGGTAGTCAAAATTCAAAAAATTTCAACCCCCTTCTTATCCACCATTTGGGATGGCAATCCAGTGAGATGAGGTGAGGTTAGATTATGAATGTGAGTGTCTCACTCTATCTTCAACGCGAGAAAAACCCACATGAGAGAAAGGGGTAGGTTGGAGGTATTTTATCATCTCGTTAATGAGGTTGTTCTGACACTTATTTGATAAAGAAGAGAGATAAATGGGAAGGACAAATAAGGTTATCAAAATTACGATTTAGATCATATGATTTTACTTTATTTAAAATGTCAAATTAACAAATATCTTAAGGATACATATTAAAAATTAATAAATGATCCAAATAGTATAAAGATTGATTTTTTTTTTTTTTTGGAAAGTATATAAAGATTGGTAGAGGAGTAGAATTGGTCAACATGTATATTATATGGAAGAATCTTAACAATTCTTTGGATGAGTTAATAATTCTTTCTTTGACAATAATGACATGCCTAATGAAATTTATTAAAAGTAAGTGATAGGAAGAAACATTGCGTGTATTAAAAAGCCACCGCCTCACTCAAAGGTTGCCCTAATGTGATAAGGGCTGTAGCAGATAACGCTCGCTGCTACGATTAACGGCCGTGATCTCTCTCTCTCTCTCTCTCTCTCATATCTTCTTCGGCTTTTTGATCTGCAAGAATCAGCTTTCTTTGGGTAACTTTTATACGGAAGCAATATTGGCATATCCTGTTCTTTTTTTTCTTTTTCTTTTTTTCCCCCATAATTTTTAATATTCTTTTAGTTTTATTTGGTCTGAATTGAGGCAATTGTGGGTATTCAATTTTTTTTTTTTTTTTTTAAAGAAACAAACACATATACACACGAGGGAGATTGGGTTTTCAATTATAGTATTAGTTTTGAAATGAATTAATGGATGTTACCCTGTTTAAGTATAAGAACTAGTTTCTAAAAAAAAAAAAAAAAGTATAAGAACTATATTCAGTCCCTTCAAAAAGGTTTTTTGTGTTAGACTTTTACAAACTTGTTTTTCAATTGCAGTTTTGCATCTGAAAAATCAGCATTTGTTGTTTAAGGGTAAGCAATTAATCAACAAATTATAACCTTTCGTTTCAAATTATTAAAAAAAAATCAGTATAGTTTAATAAGTAATAAACATGCTTAATGTCCTAATTTATTCTTCTATGTCAAAATAAGGGAAAAAGAGAGAGAGAATAGATGGATCCTCCAAGCTAAATAACCATACTAGATTTACTACTATAAATTCTTTTTATGTTATCTAGTTAGCTTAATTGATAAAAGATTTTTTGTTTATCGAACAAAAAAATTGGAATAAAATCCTACTTACATAAAAATAAAATTCATTAATATTTTGACTTGTGATAAAGAACAATTATTATAAAAGCTACTTTATTATGAATTATTAAAATTCGAAACCGATACTTCTAAATTAGATACAATAAGACTCTATGAGTTATTAAAATCTCAATCTTTCATCATCAAATGAGTTGTTTGGTTTTTTTTTTAATTTAAAAAGTGTGGTTTAAATTTTTTCCTAATTAACAAAAACATTTAAATAATTATATACTAGTAATGTTTTCACATTTATTTGAGTAATTGATGATATAACAAAATCTAACCAATCATGTAACAATGTAACAATTGAGATTTTAAGAACTCTATGACATAATTACTTTATGACTTTTAGAACATCTATACGAATAAATTTTTGTAAGATAACTAAAAAAGTTTGAAAAGTTAAAAAATTACCAATTGCATCGTTAAAAGAAAGTATGTTAATCTTGTATTCAACTTATTTATATTCTATATCTATATAAAGTGAGTTCCAGTTAACTCAACTGATAAAGTCTCTTATTGTTGGATAAGAGATCTAAAATTCAATCACCGTCTACACCAAAAATCAATTGGTGTCTTGGTCAACTATCTCTCCAAAAAAAAAAATCTATATATAATATAATTACAAATTGAAACCATTGATTTTTTAATTTTTTTACACCTCTAATGTTGTCACATAAGCCTTTGAATGCCCAAACTTGGTAACATTATCGATCTAATAAGTATTTTTTAATTTTGTTTTAAAACTACAAATAGAGATTTCATGTTAATAATGAGCCTAGATGAAATCCAATAAAAAGTTGGTAACATCAACAATTTGTAAAAATATTGTAAAATAGTTTGTAACTGTAGTATTACTCAATTATGCTTGATCTTTAAACAAATTTTAATTAAATTTTTTTTATATAAATTTTAATTTGAATTTTTATTATTAAAAAAATTTAGTTACATATGTACCACATATAAATTTCTTTTTTAGAACTTTTTTGTATACTACATGAGTTTGCGATTAGTTAAACAATAAAAATAGAGATATTTTTTTTAGAAGGAATAAAATAGAGATTTCATCCATATGTCAATATTAGAATTTAATTTGTCCAATTTTGAGTTGCAATTATAATTAATAAAAATGAAATGATACGATGTTAAAAACAAACATAATGTTTTTTTTTTAAATATAATCTAATAGTTACAATTATGGGGGAGAGGATTCAAACCCTATTTTTCTAATAAAAATTCAATTACATTATGCCATTAAATTACAAGACCCTTAAGAAACATAATGTTCGAGTCAAAGAAACTATCATCACCAATTGTAATGGAGCGTGGATATTGAGTTACCGTTGTTGTAAGGTTGCCTGTTAAATTATTAATTAATGTTAGTAAATGAGGTCAATTGAAATCTATTTTTAAGGAATTTTAAATCAAACGTCAAACTAGGAGACATTTTATATTACTTTATTTTTGTACTGTTATTTTTTTTTTTTTTGTCTTATGTTTAGTTTTAAACTAGTCGCTAACCCGTGCGATGCACGGGATAGTTAAATAAAAGGATAATTAACCAACATCACGTTAAGGTAAAAGAATTAATGAGAGACTGATTTGCCCACCAAGAATTTAAAAGAAAAAAAGATTGATATAATAAAATCTAAGAAGTTTAGAAATAGAAAATTTGATTAATAATATGCATATTATAGACATTTTGCTAGTTAGCGTTTAAAAAAAATGGATTTGTCATAATTAAATAAAATACAATGGAAATAAATATTTAACTTCTATGCTTTTTATTAGTTTAGAAGTGTTGTCTAACGTAGAATATTATTAGGTTGTAAGAAAGATTTTTATAAAATGTTAATACCATATATATATGCTTATATTGTCAATGTCTCACTGCAAGTACATAGTTAGTGAAACCTACAAAGTAATTTACAATTCTTAAATTAATAAAGCAAAATTCCCAAAAGTTATATATATACACACACTCAAAACTGATATAAACTACAAAGATAAAAACAAATCTTATTTAGTTGTATTAATAACAATATAAACAATTCAAAACATGGAACATTATCAAATTTATAACACATAATTCCATTATCTTTTACGTTGAATTCAAACAAATAATTAATTAAAATTAATCCAAACAAATAATTAATCAACCAAAAATCAAAACTTTAATTAAGAAAACAAAAAATCACATGAACCCAAAATAAAAATTCTCAATAAAAAAAAAACATATAAGGTAAAGAATTAAGATCAACCTACTAAGACGCAAATACCAAAAACCCCAAAACTTAAACCTTCCAAATTTTATAGAATCCCCAAATTCTACTTCAAAACCAAATAAAACCCTTCAAATTCAAAAAATTCATATATAATATACCAAATAAAAATTTACCACACCTTGGATTGGAAGACATAGGTTGCAGTTTTAATTTTTCTCCAAAAAATAAAGATGCTTCGTTTGCTATATACAATATAAAATAATTATTAAAAATTTCAACACAAAAACCAAACCCACAAAAACACTATCAAAATATAGAGATTAACCCAAATACTTAGAAGAAAATAAATTCTAAACATAACAAAACAATAAGATAGAATGAAAATTTCAGGCACATATGAAAGCAAATAAAAAAGATAAAACCTACGTTTTTTTTTTTTTTTTTTTTTTTTTAGTTGAGTCTCTCTCCTTCTTATTTTTTTAATTTTAAAGTGAAGTTAAATTTAGGGTTTTGAGATGGTAATTGCTAGGGTTTTAAGGAGAGAAGAGAGAGTCCTATCAGGAGTCTAAATAATATAAACAATTCAAAACATGGAACATTATCAAATTTATAATACCTAATTCCATTATCTTTTACGTTGAATCCAAACAAATAATTAATTAAAATTAATCCAAACAAATAATTAATCAACCAAAAATCAAAGTTTTAATAAAAAAACAAAAAATCACATGAACCCAAATAAAAATTCTTAATAAAGCAAGAACATATAAAAATTTACCACACCTTAGGCTGGAAGACATAGGTTGCAGCTTTGATTTTTCTCCAAAAAATAGAGATGCTTCATCTGCCATATACAATATAAAATAATTATTAGAATTTCAACCCAAAAACCAGACCCATAAAAACACTATTAAAATATAGAGATTAACTCAAATACTTATAAGAAAATCAATTATAAACATAATAAAACAATAAGATAGAATGAAAATTTCAGGTACATATGAAAGCAAATAAAAAAAGACAAAACCTACGTTTAGTTTAGGGTTTTGAGATGGTAATTGTTAGGGTTTTAAGGAAAGAAGAGATTTTGGTATTTTTATGCAAAAAACGTTATTTTAGGTCTAGGTGATTTATTTCCTTGTTTTTAGGCTCTTTTAATGTTTTTTTAGGTCAAATTTGGTTCCTATTATAGTTAGGTATTAATTAGGGCTTATTTTAAAATATATTTTCTTGTCCATCAAGTTTTATGGAGCCTTTAAATAGGCCTCCAAGTTTGTATACGTTTTTCAATATTATTGTTATAAGATATAAAACCTAAAATAAAAAGAATCAAAAATAAAAAGAAAAAGAAAATAATGATGATGTGGAAAATTGTGAGAGCTTCAAAAGTTTCGGTTTTATATATATATATATATATAGATTAGCACTTGTTCGCATTTCATTATAGAATTGTATTCAGTAAAAAAGATAATATTTATATATTAAAAAAACACTTTACTTTAAATTTTTCTTCATTGAATGTCAAGTTCCTAGAATTGCATACTTTAGATTATATATTTTTGGCTAAATTACAAAGCTTACCCCTGAAATTGGGGATTGTTTGAATTTTACACCTTAAAATTTTAGAATTTATATTTTACTCCTTGAAGTTATATTTTATTTGCATCAGCAATTCCTTCATCCATATTTTCAGTTAAGTGTCACATAAACTTACCACACGTGTTTAGTTTGTCCAATAAAATGATGTCATATCATTTTTATAGTCTAAACAAATTAAATAATATAAAATGATATGGCATAATAAAAATGATGTGACATCATTTTATTGGATGTACAAAACATGTGTGGCAAGTTTATATGGCAATTAATGGAAAATATGAATGGTAGGACTACTGATGAAAACGGAATAAAACTTCATCAGGTAAAATCTAAATTCTAAAATTTTATGATGTAAAATCCAAATACACCCAAATTTTAAGGGTATATTTTACAATTTAGCCTATATTTTATGGTTACTACGTGCTCAACATCATACTGTCGAAAGGTTTTTGTACAACTATGAGTTATTTTTTCCTTTAATTTCAATTTCAATTTTTTCCTCAATATATATTGATGATGCTACAAAATGCAACTCCCACAATCGTCCACATGGCTCGTCCTTGGGTAAAGAATGGAGGAAGGGACTAACAGAAAAAGCCTTTCCAGTCTCGTCCACACACGTCGCCCAAAGAAGGAAAGGGATAGGACGTGACAAAGTCATCCCAGAGCAAGCCTCGTCCGTCCCCAGTAAAGGACGGACAAGCCGTCCTGATAAACCTCGTCCGTCCTTAATAAAGGACAAACGAGGTCTCGTCCATCCCTAATGACAGACGAGGATGAAAAGTCTAGCAATGATGGTTTTTACTTATGAACCAAGGCCCCCACAAGCCAAGATGAGGCATCGTTCCAAATAAAATAACTGTCATGGAAGTTATTTTAGTTATCTCTGGCTTTAACTGGTTTTCTCAACAGAAGGAACATTTGATAGAGCGAATAACCGTTCAATGTGCACTATAAAAGGAATTCTCTACGAAGAGGTAAGGGATTCGCAAATTTTTCCAAAAAGAAAGAGAGTTCTCAGAAATATTCACTCTTTTGATCTTCAACTCACTGACTTAACCATCGAAGGACCCTAGACCGGCCTCCACCGATCTCTCTCTCTGATTGAGTTCGTTTCTTTCAGGTTTTAGCCTTCAAGATCATCGAAGCCCGGAGATTTTCAACCCACTGATTTTCCAGGATTATCATATATATATATATATATATATTTTCTTTTTTCTTTTTTCTTTTTTCTTTTTTCTTTTTTTACATTTGAAAATACATGTCCACTTTTTAAATATATATTTTCTTTTAAAATTTTTATATGATCATCACATTTTCTTAAAAAGAAATTGAATTTATCATTAAGAAAAATTAAGTGATAACCTTTTATATTTATTAAACATCGTGTGACTTTTTGTACTCTAGTAATAGTTAGCTCAAGTGATAAGGTTTCTTGCTCTCACATAAGAAATTTAATTTCAAATCACGATTATATTAAAAATCAATTAATGTCTTAACTTGATAATAAAGAATGATCATCATGGAATAGACATCATAGATTGAAATCCTACCATATATCGGAGTGTCCAACAAGTGGAATCGATTCATTCATCTAACTCGAGCCAAGTAGAAGCATCAATTAGTATTAATTGATACTGATTTGGCAGGTTATGCATTATCAAACCTAACTTGGTTTTGTTGGAAATTGATGGTGAGGGCTTAAAACCATCAAAATTTCCCAATTATCTTTTCCCCCTAGCTTTCATCTTCGACAACCACAAAAGCTTTCAGTAGTTTATGTTAAGATCTAATTCTTTTCAATGTAGATGAAGTCAAGATTTGGTTGCAGATGTCCAAATTTGATTGCGAAGGTTGAGGTCTAGTAGCGGCGACTCCAAAGACCATGGAGATCAAGATCTCCCCCACATTCATCACTGTTTCCTCCATCATCAACTCATTAATTAAGAATTCAATGGATCTGATAGTTGATAACTTCATGATGACCAATCGAAATCGGTTTGTTTTCTCTTATAAGACTGGACCGAGTGAAATGTTGGAAATAAACCTAAAGATTTGGAGTCTTTTGGCTAAATATTGGTAAATCTAAAATTTATTTGCGTTATAGACACTATTACAACTTATTTAGGGATTTGAGGAGAGAGATTGAATTTCGGCAACAGTGTTGCCGAAATTCCAAGAAAAGTATGAGAGAGAATGAGGAAAAAGGGGAGAGAGAAAATGTTGAATTACGGCAATGGCATTGCCGTAATTCGCTACCCAAATATCCTGCCCAAGTGCTGTGAGAAAGAAGTGCCCCAAAGAAACTAATTGTGGCAATGGTATTGACGAAATAGGTGTAAAAAAAATTTGTCCCTAATATGGCAATGCCATTGCCGAAAATGGGAGTGGAAAAAAAAATATAATGGGCTACGTGTACAATATTTTTACAATATTTTCACAACAAATCACTGGTAATTGGTTATTATTAATTCAAATTTAAATTTAACATTGAGATTACTATTTTAATCCAACAATAACAATAAGTAACAACCTGACACTTAGAATTTGTTGTAAAAATTGTGTGCACTTCGTTTCTTAAAAAATAAAAAGTGTAAGGATTTTTGGCAATGGCATTGCCGAAATTGTGGGTGACTCATTACATAGAGGTAGCACGAAAAGAATTTTTATTGATGAAATGTTGCTCATTTGAAAGAAAAGATTTGGAAAAACATTTTGACAGAATGTCAAGGAGATACTACTCTTTTAATGGCATGGATGATGTCAATTCTAAGCACACTTTTCTCAATTCCCTTCCAGAACCGTTGGGAGATGAAACTCTTCGCATGATGAATCTCCAAAAAATAACGTTGCAGCAGGCCTCCTTGGGAGAAATTTACCAGCATGTGCTTATTGCCTTAGAAAAACTCTACAATCAAAGGAAGTTTCTTTCAGAAATTGACAAGATTCATAGCAAACTCAAGGATAATTGTAAAAGGAAAGACTTGCAGATTAAATGCTATGACAAGAATTATGCTTGTTCAACAAAAAGAAGAGCTCATTTTAAAAAATATTCTTGGAAGAAAAAGCACTATGCAAGCCAAAATAAGAAATCCTTCATAAAGAAAAAATGGAAATTCCTTAGAAGAAAGCAGTTCAAAGAAGAAAGCAGTTCAAAGGAATTTAGAAACAAAGTGCACACAATTTTTACAACGTTTTTACAACAAATTCTAAGTGTCAAGTTGTTACTTATTGTTATTGTTGAATTAAAATAGTAATCTCAATGTTAAATTTAAATTTGAATTAATAATAACCAGTTACCTGTGATTTGTTGTGAAAATATTATAAAAATATTGTGTACGTAGCACATTATATTTTTTTTTCCACTCCCATTTTCCATAATAGGAACAAATTTTTTTTACACCTATTTCGGCAATACCATTGCCACAATTAGTTTCTTTGGGGGCACCACAAGCACTTCTTTCTCACAACACTCGGGCAGGATATTTAGGCAGCGAATTGCGGCAATGCAATTGGCGTAATTCAACATTTTCTCTCTCCCAACTTTTCCTCATTCTGTCTCATACTTTTCTTGGAATTTCGGCAACATTGTTGCCGAAATTCAATCTCTCTCCTCAAATCCCTAAATAAGTTGTAACAGTGCCTATAACGCAAATAAGTTTCAGATTTACCAATATTTAGCCAAAAGGCTCTAAAGATTTGTGTATTGTGCTAATCATATCTATAAAAATTGAATGACAAAATATATTGTTTTTCTTTTATTTAATAACCGTTTTAGTTTTTTTTTTTTTTTTGGGTAGAAAAAAAGGCACAAAATTAAATCTACAAAGTCACGGGTCTATTATAACAAACTACCTTCTTATCTAGGAATAGAAACTTTTTCACCGAGTAGCGGATCATAAAAAATAACAGAATTATAGGATCTATAATTTCCAAGTTTAAAAAGAGCATCTACATAGCTATTGGCTTCCCTCAATGCATGTTTTTCTCTTATTTAATAATCGTCTCATTTTTTATATTATTTTGGTAGAAAATGCACAACATTAAACAGCTACAGAGTCACAAATCTATTACAATAAACTCCCTCTTTAGCTAGGAATAAAAACTTTTCCACAACAGGTAGCAGATCATAAAAAATAACAGAATTACAAGAACTATTGTGGGTACTTGACTCCACACAAAGGATAATTATTCGCTTCGGGAAGCCAGGCCCTCACGAATTTGTTCTCTTCGACCGAGTGCGAGACCAATAGCTTGCTTGTAATCCCACATCGGAAGGAGTTCCCTCCCACTAGTGCCTTATATGCTTCTGGAGCTAACACTAGTGTACCACTACAACACGTGTTGTAGTGGTACACTAGTGTTAGCTCCAGAAGCATATAAGGCACTAGTGGGAGGGAACTCCTTCCGATGTGGGATTACAAGCAAGCTATTGGTCTCGCACTCGGTCGAAGAGAACAAATTCGTGAGGGCCTGGCTTCCCGAAGCGAATAATTATCCTTTGTGTGGAGTCAAGTACCCATAACTATAATTTCCAAGTTTAGAAAGAGCATTCACATAGCTATTGGCTTCCCTCAACGTGTGTTTTTTTTTTTTTTTTTTAATAACCGTCTCATTTTTTATATATTTTTTGGTAGAAAAAGGCATAACATTAAATAGCTATAGAGTCACAAGTCTATTACAATAAACTCTCTCCTCTTTCAGGAATAGAAACTTTTCCACCAGGACCACCACAGGTAGCAAGTCATAAAAAATAACAGAATTACAGGATCTAGTATTTCTAGGTTTAGAAAGAGCATTCGTATAGCTATTGGCTTCCCTCAACATGTATTTTTCTATTATTTAAAAACCGTCTCATTTTTTATATTTTTTTTTGGTAGAAAAATGCACAACAATAAACAGTTACAGAGTCACAAGTCTATTACAATAAACTCCCTCCTTATCTAGGAATAGAAACTTTTCCACCACAAGTAGCGGATCATAAAAAATAACAGAATTATAGGAATTAGAATTTTCAGGTTTAGAAAGAGCATCTGCATAGCTATTGGCTTCCCTCAACGCATATTTTTCTATTATTTAATAACCATTTCATTTTTTATATTTTTTTTGGGTAAAAAAATGCACAACATTAAACAGCTACAGAGTTTCAAGTCTATATTACAATAAACTTCCTCTAGGAATAGAAATTTTTCTACCACAGGTAGCGGATCATAAAAAGTAACAGAATTTGAATTCCCAAGTTTAGAGAGAGCATCTGCATAGCCATTGGCTTCCCCACAACATGTGTTCAAGCCGATCTCACCTTGAATCAAGGTATTTGTGTTTGTATTTGTAGTTTTGTACTTATAGAAAAAGAAAATATTTTTAAAAAAGTTTGAAAAAAATAAATAAATTTTAAAAGAAAAAGGGATAAGGTCCATAAGGAAAGAAGGAAAAAAATCTCTCTATTGGTAGGAGTATGAGATGATAAGCACTAGACTAGACAGCTATCACAAACCACAGCTCTCTGTTGAGAAGTATTGACCTCAGAAATGAGAAGTCACACGCACACATTCAGACACATTAGTCGTTAGCCCAAAAAAGTGCACCGTCACCGTAAACAAACGGTGAGAGATCAAACGTGGTGCTATCTCGTGCGGGCTTTTACTAAACGAAGCTTCAAGGTTGTTGTCTTTAAAACGAGACGCTGTGTCACAGCTTTTATTTTCTCTCCACTCTCACTCTTCTCTTCATCTGTTTCTTTTGACGGAAAAATCAACCAAAAAAAAAAAAAAAAAACCCCAAAGGAAAAGAGAGAAAAGAAAAGAAAAGGAAAGAAAGGGAAAGGGAAAGAGAAAGAGAAAGGAAATGGTCGTTGTAGATGATGATGATGATATGGTGGAGATGAGAATAATCATGTTCGCTTCTGGAGCTCCCTCTTCTTCCTCTCAATTCTCTGATGCTTATCCCAAAAGGTACTCTTTGAAGATCCCCAATCTTGTTCTTGGGTTGGATATTTAAGCCTTTTTTTTATATATAGTTTTAGTGTGTGTGTAGTAGTAGTAGTAGTTAAGTAAAAGAATAAAAAAGTAGTCTTTAAGTGTTTTTTTTTTGGATGGATTTGATGGTTTTGATTCAGTGTTTCCCACCTGTGTTTGGAGGATTTCGGGAGATTCTTGGGCTAGGGTTGGATATAGTCTTTCTTTAGCGTTTTCTGAGTCTCCTTCTCTCTCTCCATAGGTAGAGATTGAAGAGAAAACTGCTACTTTTTTTTTTCTTTTTTCTATTTTCTATTTTTTGGGTTTTGGGTTTTAGTTTTGATACTGCTTATGTACTTAAGAAAAAAATTTATCTTTTTTGTTGTTGTTGTTGTTGTTGTTGTTTGAGTTGGGGTAATTGAATAATTATGTTATTGTTGATGTGGGTTTGTGAGGAATTTGTTATCTGATTTGATAAATCTAGGGTTTTGATGGAGGGGAGATATACTGGGGATTGAGTGATTTGATTGAAGGTCTTTATAAAAAGGTTGTTTTTCTTGAATTGTTTGTATTGGGGATGGCAAAAATTTCAACTTCACCAACAGACACAACCAAGGAGATGATGAGCTGAGAAATGGTAGATTCTCTCATCACTGCCCTTTCAATGGAGAATCATCATCCATCCACCATTTTGTCCATGGATTCCAGCGCCTCCTCCCACGACGATTTAGATTTGGAGATGAATCGGCAAATCATACTGTCCCGTCCGCCCGACATCAATTTGCCCTTGTCAGCCGAACGCAGCCCGCCTCCGCCATCGTGGAATTCGGAGGCCTGTGATATTTTAGATGTTGGGCTTGCTCCACAAGTCTATGAGACTGAGACTTTCCTTAATATCCCCAAGGCTGGAAGGAAATGTGCCAAGCGGATTGATAGTATTTGGGGTGCTTGGTTTTTCTTTAGCTTTTACTTTAAACCCTCATTAAATGAGAAATCGAAAGCCAAGATTGTCCGGGACAGCAATGGAGTGTCTGGGTTTGACAAATCTGATCTCAAGCTCGATGTCTTCATGGTTCAGCATGACATGGAGAATATGTACATGTGGGTATTCAAGGAGAGGCCAGAGAATGCATTGGGCAAGATGCAGCTGAGGAGTTACATGAATGGACATTCTCGTCAAGGTGAGCGTCCATTTCCGTTCAGCGTTGATAGGGGTTTTGTCCGATCTCACAGGATGCAACGGAAGCATTATAGGGGTCTGTCAAATCCCCAGTGTGTGCATGGGATTGAAGTTGTTCCAGCGCCCAATCTTATGGGTCTTGATGAGGAAGAGCGGAAGAGGTGGATGGAACTCACGGGCAGGGACTTGAACTTCACAATTCCTGCAGAAGCAAGTGATTTTAGTTCATGGAGAAACCTGCCTAACACAGACTTTGAGCTTGAGAGGCCAGCTCCTCCAATAAAGACTGCCTCTAATTCCAACTCAAAAAAATTGCTTAATGGTTCTGGCCTGAATTTGTCTACTCAGCTGTCTACTAATCATAGCAATGGTGATGCGATGGACCTGTCACCCAGCAGCAAGAGGAAGAAGGACTTTTTCCCACATGTGAATGAAGATGATTGCTACTTGGCTGTTAAAATTCCGGATATTGAAATTCACCCTAATGAGCCACTCTGGTTGAATGACTTTAGTGGGGTAATGAAGAATGTATATGGGCCTGTTACAGCCGCAAAAACAATCTATGAGGATGAAGAAGGATATTTGATCATTGTCAGTTTGCCCTTTGTGGATCTTCAGAAGGTGAAAGTTTCTTGGAGGAATACTCTCACTCGTGGTATCATAAAGGTATCTTGTGTGAGCACATCTCGTATGCCATTTATCAAGAGACATGATAGGACTTTCAAGCTTACAGATCCATCTTCTGAACACTGCCCTCCAGGGGAATTTGTTAGAGAAATCTCACTTTCAACCCGGATTCCCGAAGACGCTAACATAGAAGCTTATTATGATGGGCCAGGATCTGTGCTTGAGATTATAGTGCCAAAACTTCGTGTGGGGCCTGAAGAACATGAGGTTCGTGTTTGCCTTCGCCCTCACCTGGGAGGCAATGATCTTATGTTGACTTGAGATAGGCGTTTATTAAAAATTGTAGGCATTGTTGCCGTGGTTGGTGCTTCATTGTTTTACTAACTTTGTACCATACAGTGTATTCTATGAAACAAATTGTGCATCTCACATTTGTCTTTGCAAATTTTTCTCACTAACTGTTATGGTATTTGTGCCCATGAATCTGTTCAGCTTTTGACTGTAATGATTCTTTTCAACCTATATTGGAATCAAGTTATTTATAAAGTCATTATATCTTCAGTTGAATCACCTTTCATGGCTTGGATATGTTTTCATCTGTAAATTTCTGTCTCACTCTCGCACCTTTTATTGATAGCTTATAAAGTTTGGATATGAGGTGTCCAGAGGGATTTTGCTGTGATAGCTTGTATGTTGACATCAATAAATTTCTTTCTGATTTAATTTGCTGTGGTTTCCGTATGGTACTTTGTTACGTGTAGTCTAGCATCTCCAATAAAAACAAAATTTGCGGCCAAGTGCTTTGTTACTTGTTCATCTTGCCTGCTGTTAATTCACTTCCATTTTCCTGTCTCTCATTGCATATCTTTCTCTTGGAAGAAGCTATTGACTTCCATCAGTTAGTATGACTTGCCATTATTGGTATTTTTTTGTATGTGGACAAGCAAGCACTGATCCATCCAAAATATCATGCCTAGCTTGAGTATTTTCAGCTAGGAAGTTCACTAGTGGGGGCCAACTTTGCTCTTGAAATCATCTGCTGCATGAGTATTTCAGGTGATCCAAAAATGCAGTACTGTTCTTCAATCAAATTGAACCATGTGGTTGCATTAACTAATGAACAACCTGGTTGAACAACTATATGATTGAATTTAATTACCCTATATAAAGAAGATGACACTATTTTTACTGTATTGGTCAATACAATTGTATGAATTGAATTCAATTGGTAACATAAAGTATCAACTAAGCACCTATTCCTTAAGCACCTAAACTTTGCTCTGACAATTTACATGTTAGTATTAAATACTAAGGTCTAAAATATAGTCACAGTCACACCTTCATTCCCATGTTGGTCTTTTTATAAAATAAAAATAAATAAACAATTCCCATATTGGTCTTTTTTTTTTTGATACGCCCATATTTGTCTTAATCTATAACAGAATCAAATAGTTTTTATTTAATTGATTATGTATATAATAGTTTATTTAAACTTAGTAACAAAGAATACATCATCGGATTTCAGAACAAATTTGGGTCTGTTTGAGGTGGGTAAAGACTGGTAGCGTATTTTCATATAAATAATCCTTGCAAAAAATAGGTATTGACTGAGAGCAGCATTGACAGAGATAAGACAGTGCCTGTTTAATATTTAAATTATGATCTTTTTCTTTTCATGATTGTGCCTAACTATTGTGAAAGGCACCAATCCATATCTCAAAGTTTTCAGAAGCCAATACTGTGTTGCCACTTAAGCAAAAGGATGTTTCTCTATAAATAAATAAATAAAAAATGACTTTTTTGAGTGATATTTTGGGATAAAAGAAGGGCCAAACCAAAACGTTTTGATCAATGTGAACGCTGAGTCAACGTTAAATGTCTATTTAGGTACGGTGAGGGGGCCATAGGAGGAAACTTTGGTGGTGGTGACTGGTGAGGTCAAGGACGGCGTCGTATTGAATGATATTTTTGTGAGCGAGCTTACCAAACAACAATGTCAATTAATGGTGCTTTTGTTTACTTTTCCAAGTCCTAGGTGTTCCCTTATGCATTTGACATGTGGATTTCCACCGGGAAGGAATGGACAACCAGCCCATCTCAGTTGAGGCGTAGTAAAATTGTAAAAGATCAGCCATTTCTATATCAGTAATTTGTGTCGTATTCATATTATATTGGTGTTGTATTAATCATTTTATATTATAATTTTTAAAAATTGTTTGTGTTGCTATACTGTATTCATACCGATACCCGTGCTTCTTTGGTTTTGTAAAGATACTATTAATTTTTTGAAGTTAAAGAATGAGATTTTGAAGTGAGAACATAGAAAATGAAAAAAAAGGCAATTCTATATACAACTGACGAGGGAGGCATTGCTGTCAGTAGATTAGAGGCATATAATAGCTGAAGGAACATGGTACTAGGCTTAGATATAGAGCTGTTAAGGAAAGTAGGAAAATGCATTTTCGTCATGAGTGAGGTCAGTTCCACATATCTTCTTGTTTTCCGTTTTTTATTTATTATTTTAAACTAAAAAGGACAAAAAGGCGTTGTAAAAATAACAAAACAAAATATTTTGATGCAAACAATTTGTTTTGTTTTTTGTTGAATGATTTAAACATCTCAACTAAACGGAAATCTATTCTTTTTGTGCATAGAAAACATGAATGTTTATCCCGGTTAATAACTTAATACCACTAGGCTCCCTTGGAAAACAGCTATGAATTGGATCCGGTACAATAAATAGGACTATTACACCATATAATAACTTTATTTATGTAAGATGTAAAAACTGATAGGATAAAAATCAAATGTTAAAAAATTACTCTATCAACTTTTATATTTTACATGAGATGTTCACTGTATGGTGCAATAGAATCTCAATCCAACAACTATATTCATCAATCTTTTTTTATTGTGTACAGCGCCTATTGCATGTATCCTAGATAATGCCCAGAAAGGTGAATTTATTGTTTCGAGTTTCAGGCCTGTTACAATGCTGCTAGTTTGGAAATTGAGAAGGTATGTGTATTGAGTATATGTAATGTCTCTCTTATATAGTGGTTGGTCTCATGCTTGTGAAGTCTACCCAATATGAGAGGGATGTCACATATACAGATATACTTGATACATAAAATTTTGTTCCAATCTTCTTTTTGATTTGAAATCTGCCCCCCATTGGAGAATCAAATCTATTTGTGCTGACTCTTCGATTCTCTTGGCATCTTCACCTAAGGTTTATGTCTATTGGGTGCTCAAGTTGTGCAATGGGGCTTCTCATTCTCTGGCAAAATGGTCTTTAGTTTGTATTTTTTTTTTTATTCTTTTAATATTGGTAACAGCCCCTTTCTTTTGTTTCTGTTATTCAGGATGAAGCTTGTTTGCCTGTTGTAGGGATATTGGGCCTGAAAGCCCATCATAGGTTTGCATGATTGGGCCTATGGCCCGAGCCGAGGACACAGGACTGTCCAAGGATAAGGAATCTTTATTAGATAGGACTGTATGGTGCATAAAGGTCAATTTTAACCATGATGGATCAAAGTGGTGTACTGAGGATAAATACATCCTTGGCTGACTAATGCTAAGGTTTGCAAAGGTTAACCGATGATCAACGTAAAGTTCCAAGAAGTCTTGCAAAGGTAGATAGTTCCTACCAAGGTATTGGGTGGGGAAGTGTCTAAAAATATCTGAAGGGAAGGCTGCAACCAGCGCATTAAATGTTGGGCTGCTACTTTCCTAACTGCATTAATGTGGAGAAGACACTTGAATAGTGTAGCATTGGCTGCCCCAATGCAAATAAGATTAGCGGGAGTGTCTGATAGGACAGGTACTCAAGTGGTATCCCCCAAATGACTGACAAGTGTAGGACTAAGATGCTTCAGACGGAACTATATAATGGGAGAACCCCTTCATAAAAGAAAGGGGGAGAAAAAAATACTTGAACATTGAATAACCAAATTTGTAACCCAATTTAAGATAATATATAAGAACAGGACACCTCGGACCTCGCCAAGGACTGTTATTCTTCAATACAATCTTACTTTTGTTCATTCTATTTTAACCTGAATCTACCCAACGTCTGTCTGATCAACTAAAACCCAGTCTTTCAACCCATTATTTATAAATTTATTGTTTTGGATCTTTTTGGGCCTAAGTTCACTCGTAATGTGCACTTGGAACTCAAACTTGGCCCTTACACTTGTATAGTTTGTTCTCTCTCAAATGAAATTTCCAGTTCATCACACACACAAAAATAAAATAAAATAAAATAAAATAAAAAGGAGAAGAAGATGAAGAAGCAGAAGTTATCCTAGAATTGATAGTTCACCATGAATACTAGAAAACAAACCAATGTGCAGCCTGCATGTCAGTTGATAATGACACTAACGCTGCATTTGGAACAGCTAAAAGAAGGAAAGGAAGAGAAATTAGGAAAAGATTGAGTTTCTGCTATTTGGTTTGTATGAGAGAAAAGAAAAGAACGCAAAAAAGTGAAGAAAAATCAATCCACAAGGAAAACTTTTACTATCCGCCCAATTTGGGTAGAATTGGAGAGAAATCGGTAATAAAAAAACTCTAAGCTGCTTTTTAATATTTTAGTTGGCTCTGAAAATTCAATTTCTACTCACTAACTCTTTCCTCCATTTCTCTATTTTGTCATGGTATAAAAGTAAAAATTTTATATTTTTCTTTTCATTTCTCTTCCCCTTACAAACCAAACAAAGGTTGGATAAGCATATTATTTTATTTTCTCTTTTCTCTTTCCTTCCCTATTTCCAAACATACATTAGAGAAATGTTTTCTTTTCCTTTTCTTTAGTCTTTCCTTTTACTTTTCTTTTCCCTCACCCAACTGCAACCAAACAGAGTGTAAATAATCCTTCAATGAGTTGATAAAGGAAATGAACAGAATGTGATAGAATAAGCAAATTATCAAACATTTTATCTTTTGAAAGGAAATGAATGGAAAGTAAATAAAATTATTTAGGAATAGTATAAGAAAAAAATATATATTCAATTTATAACAATAGTACTCTTATAGCCCTGCAAATGATTTATAGTTCACTTAATACATTCTTCTCTTATAATAATAATATAGAGATAATAATATGAGAGAGTAGAGTCATGAATTTTAGATGTACTATATCATGCGTGTACATTACTAATAAAAAAAAATGTATTATTATTATTATTGTTAATTCATTGTAGCCATCTTTCAAAATGTTGATGTATACATATAGCATATAAAATTGTTGCCCAAAAGCGGCCGGTCCACTCTAAAAACAAAAACCCGTTGTCTTCATTCTCCATTACCAAGATGATGCCAAAATATGATTTAAATAATGTGCCGATCTAATGAAGTGTTGTATATGAGTGGCAGCAACTTCTTTATCTACGAGACCTATTTCCTTAAGGAGTTTATTATTACACGATCAAGTTATTGAACTAGAAATTGTCCCCATCATCTGATAATATGAGTGTGAGGTAGACTTGTGTATCAAACTGGATGAAAGCCAGAAGAGAGGAAGAAACCCTGCTATGAGGACAAAGCCTAGACAGAGGCAGAGTCAGGAATTTTACTTTAAGGGGACCAAGGCAAAACTATCATATTTACTTTTATTAGTTTTCTTTTAAGCCCATGTTCATTGCTAACTTCATTCTTTTTTATAACTATAACTAACAATTAGTCACATCAATTAACAAATGTGAAATTTTTTGTATCTATAAACTTTCTCATATATATATATATATATATCATGCATTAGTTTTCAAAAAAAGAAAAAGAAAAGTCTCTCAATTAACTTGGAAGTATATTGCAAAAATTTTGTTAGAAATTTTTAATCAATGTAATTCTTATTAGTACCCAAAATACTAATAAAACTAAACAACAAATTAATCATTTTAAGGTCATTTTTTTCCCTTGAGTTTCCCCTATTCCTTTAAACAATTATTAGTCCATAGCATTCATAGAAATATAATATAAGTATACACTAAAACTAGACTATATTGCAAGAACAAATAATATTAATAGAAATCAAATATAACAAAATAACAATTTGCAATCATAAAATAAATTGAATCTAAATTCAGCCAAATTAGATTACTATAGTGAAAAATAAATTCAAGATTACTTTTGTACCTCTCAAATATATAGAAATTTAACTTAATAAGAAAACCATAAATCATAATCATAAGATTAGCAAATAAAGATTGAACTATAATAGAAATGAAAAGGCAAAACAAGAATTCTGTACCTCTCAAAATTCACATAATTTCATATTATAAAACTCTGTTAAGATATATATATATATATATATTAGGATATGCTTTGTTAAGAAAGAGTTTTGATGAAGTCAAATTGAAGAGAATGTGAGAGTACTGAGTGATAAAAAGTTTTGAGATGACTGGAAGGTAAAAGCTATAAAGTATTTTTGAAAAAGCTCAACTAAAGAAGCTAGTAAAAATATGAGTGATTGTGATTAACATGTTGAGAGAAAAATGAGGAAAAACTAACGTGACGGTACACACAACTTCACCTCTAAGTCTAAACTCTAGAGTAGAGGAGTTGGGTAGCTCCGATTTGAATAAAAGGTTCTTCCATTTTATCCACTATAATCAGGCGATGTGGCAGCTCCATAGACTATCTCAAAAAAAGCAAATGGCCAATGGATATTGGATATTGGGCAGGGAAGAAATTAGATATATGTGCTCAATTAATTCCACAAATGTCATTTTTTTCCCTCTAATCTGTGATTCCAAGTAAATTTGGATGGCCTCATTTTTACTTAAAGATGTGATCCGCAACATTAAAATTGGATAGGCGGAATTTTCTTTACGCTCTCAAAATCAATTGGAAGGAAGACTGGATGTAAATGGTTAGTTTAGTTCCACTTCCACCAGCGGGTACCAGGGTCCAGGATCAATCAACTCGCATCGCATACTCTTGCTTCGTATTGAGCGCTTCAACGTCAACAGGATAAATAACTTTGTACGTGGTTGTGTTTGGTAATCATATGTCCTGCCAAATTCCAGTAGCTCTTCCTTTAAGTAATTCTAGAACTGAACTTTTACCATAACTTTTTTATGTGGCAATGTAACTGACGTCTTATCATTTTCACTTGACCCTACTCATTATTTCTCTACTAGTCATAGTTTAGCCAGAGAGTTGTGCAAAAGTTGTGCTCCAAATTTTTGGGAACCAACTAGAATTTATTGTGAAAAATGCTATGAATCTATTATCCTGCCAAACTCGAACTGAGTGAATCCAAGTTTGGCTAGCATGTACCAATCGACCCTTAGATATATATAACTGTGCTATTGAAAGAATAAATAAAGGCTACCACCTGATTTAAAAAGAGGCAAAAAATTAAATTTGGTTCGAGTTTAAACTTGTTTAGGCATGGTATTTCATCATGCAATCTTGGCATAGTGGTTTTCTCGATCCTAGTTTGTGTCACTGAAACTCGCGGACATCAAGCTTAAGGAACAAAAGCCAGATATCTTGTTCCTAACCTAGGCATAATCATTCAATCTTAATCCAGATCTAGCTAAAAACTTAATGCGTTACTTCTTGTTGAAGTAAACAACTTCTGGAAGCAGATCAATTTTGTCTCCCGAGCCTCCGCCCACTTCCTCAATTATGAATGAATACAGCAACACTGAAAAAGTAGATTAGTTCGAAGTACTAAAACTTTTGGTGGGTTTCAGCTTGCAACTGACGATGCAGAAGCCAAAAACATCTCATCTGTTACTCATGACTCTTTAAAAAAAAAAAAAAAAACACAAACGGAATAGTTTAAGCAGAACATGTGTCTGAATGTAAACACTTGATTTAGAAATATAAGAAAGGCCTGGCAATAAAATAGTTCCAGGCATCAATGCCACAATAATCAGCAACCGAAAGTAACGGAAGCATGGGACATATAAGATGGCCTTGAACAAAATTACTGATAACTTCAAAGCCCCAATTGAGAGTCAAAAATAAGAAAAACAAACTGCTTGAAATTAAAAATAACCGCCTATGATACTATAGGGAATGCAGCTCAGAAATCTAATCGACTTCCTCAATCTTGGGGCCAGCACCACCTCCTCCAACAGGCACATCATCATCAGCTCCAGGCATTTCACCACCAGCACCCTGGTACATCTTGGCAATGATTGGGTTGCAGATACTCTCCAACTCCTTCATCTTGTCTTCAAACTCATCGGCCTCTGCAAGCTGGTTGCTGTCCAACCATTGGATCGCCTGCTCAATGGCATCCTCAATCTTCTTCTTATCAGCTGGTGGAAGCTTGGCACCAATCTTCTCATCCTTGATTGTGTTCCTCATGTTGTATGCGTAATTCTCCAAAGCATTCTTCGTCTCGACCTTCTTTTTGTGCTCTTCATCCTCAGACTTGTATTTCTCTGCCTCTTGAACCATCTTCTCAATTTCATCCTTTGAGAGTCTACCCTTGTCATTAGTAATGGTGATCTTGTTCTTTTGACCGGTTGTCTTGTCCTCGGCAGACACATTCAAGATACCGTTAGCATCAATGTCAAAGCACACTGTGATCTGAGGAACACCCCTGGGGGCAGGAGGGATTCCTGAAAGCTCAAATTTACCAAGCAAGTTGTTGTCCCTGGTCCTCGTTCTCTCACCCTCATAGACCTGGATCAACACACCAGGCTGGTTATCGGAATAGGTAGAGAACACCTGTTCCTTCTTTGTAGGGATGGTAGTGTTCCTGGGAATCAACACAGTCATGACACCACCGGCAGTTTCCAAACCAAGGGAGAGAGGGGTAACATCCAAGAGCAGAAGATCCTGCACCTTCTCATTGCCCTCACCACTCAAAATAGCTGCCTGGACTGCAGCACCATAAGCAACGGCCTCATCAGGGTTGATGCTCTTGCAGAGCTCCTTCCCGTTAAAGAAGTCTTGTAAAAGCTGCTGGACCTTGGGAATTCTAGTTGAACCACCGACAAGGACAGCATCGTGGATTGTGCTCTTGTCCATCTTGGCATCTCTCAAACACTTCTCAACAGGTTCCATACACTTCCTGAAGAGATCCATGTTAAGCTCCTCAAATCTGGCACGAGTAATGGTGGAGTAGAAATCAATTCCTTCATACAAAGAATCAATTTCAATGGTAGTCTGTGCAGTGGATGAGAGAGTTCTCTTTGCCCTCTCACATGATGTCCTCAATCTCCTAAGGGCTCTTGGGTTGCCACTGATGTCCTTCTTGTTCTTCCTCTTAAACTCCTGGACAAAATGGTTGACCATTCTGTTATCAAAATCTTCACCACCAAGATGGGTGTCACCAGCAGTGGCTTTCACCTCAAATATACCCTCTTCAATAGTAAGAAGAGACACATCAAAGGTACCACCACCAAGATCAAAAATCAAAACATTCTTCTCGCCGACACTTGTTGCCTTCTTATCAAGACCATAAGCAATGGCCGCAGCAGTGGGCTCGTTAATAATACGCATGACATTAAGACCAGCAATGACACCGGCATCCTTGGTAGCCTGACGCTGAGAGTCATTGAAGTATGCTGGGACAGTGACCACTGCATTCTTGATTTGGAAACCTAGGTAAGCCTCAGCGATCTCACGCATCTTCATTAGAACCATGGATGAGATTTCTTCAGCAGCGAATTGCTTCTCCTCACCCTTGTAGTTGACACAAATCATGGGCTTCTCGCCAGGTCCATTAAAGACCTTGAACGGCCACAATTTAATATCGCTCTGAACTGAGGCATCACTAAATCTCCGTCCAATCAACCTCTTGGCATCTGCAAAGCATAGGTACAATATAAGAACAAAACATTGATTATAACAAACAAACAAACAAACAAAAAAGAACAAACAAACAAACAAAAAAGACCCCAATTTCAACGAATCAAAATTGTTTATTTCACATATATATAGTCATCCAACATGACTCGCCAATAATAACACCCATAACATTGTAATCAGTAAACAATTTAACAAGTATCAAGAAGCTTATTATTTTCCAAATTTCAGATTATTTCAACTAAATTTAGATCCCATATAATTGATTATAATAAAACTCTCCAATCCTTGAAGTTCGTGGACAATAAGCCTACAAACTAGTATCACCAACCAGCAATTTGTGACAGTTTTAGTATTTTCTTTTTAGAAAACCATTACATCTTAATAAAACTAACATTAACGTTCGATTCAATGAACAGTATTAACATAGGACATAAACCATGATTTCTCTTGAATCTAAGACTACCTATTTGAATTAACAATTATTTAAAGCCTCTCTACTTTGTTTACTTAAGCAACTACTTTAACCATAAGTAAATACGCGTTTCCTTAACATTAAATCGAACTCCAAAGATGAACATCAAAACTATCATAACGAACTTGCAAATAGCATATCATCAGCAACAACAAAAACTCAGATCTAAAACACAAGTAAAAACAAACAACACAGAATAGTAGATCGGAGAGCTCTAAAACAAAGCTAGATAGATCCACAAGCTTCAGCTATAGTCAACAAAGATACATATATTCACATAAAACAACAAGTCAAGCCAAGTCAAAAAGATGCTATTTTCAGATCTATATATGAAGCAGTGAACTCAGAGATCTTACCGAAGACGGTGTTGGTAGGGTTCATGGCGACCTGGTTCTTAGCCGCATCACCGATCAAACGCTCCGTATCGGTAAAAGCGACGTAAGACGGCGTCGTTCTGTTACCCTGGTCGTTAGCTATGATCTCAACACGGTCGTGTTGCCACACTCCGACGCAGGAGTACGTGGTTCCGAGATCGATTCCGATCGCCGGTCCTTCTCCTTTTCCGGCCATTATGATCTTCCTATTGGTTGTGTCGACGAAGAAGAATTTGATAGAAAAATAAAAAGAGAAATCTGAGTTAGAGCTAAAAACAAATAGTGGTAGAAAGAGCTAGGGTTTGAAAGTAATAAAAAGCTTTGTGGAGCTCTGTTTATATAGTGTAAGGGTTAAGAATTCGAGAATGTTCTATAGCGCTGTAGTATTGGAGCCGTCCGATTTTCGTGTGGGAACCAACGGTTTCAGATTTGTCTAGATGAGGTTCCTTCCTTTCGCCGCTCAGTGTTTTTTGACTTGTGCGCTTCCGCGTCAATTCACCCCTCTTCATACGGTTTCCACTTTCTAGTTCCTTCCAATCACCGACCAAAATTAAATCATTAATATTTTTTTGAATTTTTTTATTCTTGGGGTAATTATATTATTACCGTTGGAAATTGTCTGATTTACCCTCTAGACATTAGACAATACAGTTCAAAATTGTCTGATCTACTCCATTTAACTTTCAAATTTTTTTTTTTTTTTTAAAGTTACTTGGCAATGTTAAAAATTCTCTTGTTGGTTCATCATTTATCTCTTACTAGTGCATAACACATGTACATGCACGATACAATTAAAAAAAATTACAATTACACACATATATGGATTCAAATTATACTTGTTCTTTTTTATTTTTTTTATTTTAATTTCTTTTGGATATATACATGAGTTTACTTTTTCTTTTTTATTGAGTTTTTTATGATTTATTTATATTAAATCCTTCGTCTTTTGCACCTTATTAACTCACTTAGAACAAAAATTTCTTTAAAAAATTAAATAGAACACGTGACGCAAAATTAGACAACAATTGGAATTCAACTTAAAACCTAATTTATCTAAAATAAATAAAAACTTAAATCCTAATTAGATTTTATTTTAACTTTACCTATTAATATATATATATATATATATATAGAGAGAGAGAGAGAGAGATGTTATTTATCTACTATTGATTACCTAAACACTCCTTTGCATAGCAATGACAAACGTTACATAACATAGTTTAAAATTTCTTGTGATACTTTCTTTTCTATCAATCTTTGATGGTTATTTATATTTCATTAATTATTCAGACACTCTTTTGTGTATGTGATTGCCATAATAAAATTCCAATGAAACTTGTGCAATCCAAACAAGTTGTTAGAATAGTAAGGAACTTTCAAGGGATGTTCAAGGAAAACACACACACACACACACACTCTCTCTCTCTCTCTCTCTCTCTCAAAAATAAGTATAAGTGTGTGTTTGGATATAACATTTTGCACATTTTGCGTTTGGCATTTGAACAGTGGGACTCACGGCATTGTGCACATTTCAACCATTCACGCAGTTTGTCCATCCTTGCTGGGACCCACGTGTACTTTTTGTGGTATTAATACCACATTTCAGCCATTGTGCACGTCTCAACATTTATTTGCGTAACAGTTTGTCCATCCTTGCTAGGACCCACGTGTGCACTGTTTAGTCTAGTTTTAAAATTATTTGCTATTGTGTTTTCAGTTTTCAGCAAAATAAGCGGTATCTAAACAAACCCTAAGTCTACTCAATTTATATTTGTAGAGTTTTGACATAGTGTTTGGAATAATTTTAGGCACTATTAGCTCCAAGAGCTTCTATTCCAATAGGACCTGCAACATTATTATTCCAATTACAATGTAGCAGACGTGCATCGTGTGTCATTTATGTTTAGAAAGCAAATTTAATATTTTTGAAAAGTCTTAATAGTTTGTGATATTAGCCCCAATCTCAAGAATAATTCTTATATTTTACCTTATTTATTTATTTACATTTTAGTTATTATTTTTAACTTCACACCTCAGCATTATTTTTTCCCAAAAATATCTTACAAAATTAAAAAAAAACAATTAAGAAATATTTGAATACAATTAAATATTTTCACATAAATATCATCAAAGAAAATCTACTTAGTTTTGTTTGTATGTAGATTGGTACCAAGGTATAGCTCCAAATAACTATATTTTTAATATCAAAGATTTTGTAGAAAACACATATAAAAATGTATTAAATATTTTTATTAAAAGAATGCATATATATATTTTTCTATTTCTAAGTTGATTAGGACTGTAATTGGTTTTAAGTTACTTTCATATGGACCCATCACTTTTTATCCACCACTCATATTCAGTCACATGGATAACTGTAATAATAATTGTAATATTTTATATGGTTCTAGAATTTTTGTTAACGAAAACTGCACTTTCCGACATCAAATGCCAGACTTTTTCTTTTTTTTGATAACACATCAAATACCAAACTAATCATACGTGTATAGCTTATCATATATAAAAATAAAAAATAAAAAAAATAATTCTCATTGACAAAATGACCGTAGGAAGATTCAAGAATAAGGCAATGACTTTGTTATAAAAAAAATAATAAGGCAATGACCTTGATATTTTTTAATAGAGAATTTAAAATTTTAAAATGACTGTATTGAGCAAAAAATATAACACGTCAGGAGGAGGAGGAGGGATTAAAATGGAAATCTAGTGATGGGGAAAAATCAGAGAAGAAAGTTTGGCCTTGGCCGTCATTGGGTGTGACGTAATGGGTAAATGCAGCTGTGCACATTTGCGAGAGAGAGAGAAGAGTTGTGAATATTGGTGGGGGCAGCGCCTAAGGAAGATTCTTAGGAAAAAGCACGAGAAGACTCCGAAGACTTTTGCTTTTCCTTGCTGGCAGTGGCTTTGCTCGCTAAATAAATGGCCGTATAGTATAGGCCACGTAACGAACATTGTGGGGAGGGGACCACAACATTTCAAAAACATTCTGGCTGGGGTTGCCGACGTGACTTCTATTCTCTCACCTCCATCGGCCTTGTTTTAGCCTTATATATTGGGCTCATCCTGGCCCATATATATAAGGCTAAAGAAAGAAAGAAAATGACAGTATTTCCCTTGACTTTTTATTTTTTATTTTTTATAAGAGTGTTTCAATGTGGAACATCCGTTTCTGATGATAATTATTATCATCAGATTAAGACATTAATCAGTTTTGATGTAGGTAAGAATTGAACTCCAAATCTTTTATTCAACCTTAAAAATTTTTACCAGTTGAGTTAACTGGAACTCACACCTAATTTCCTCATATTTTTGGTGGGATGTGCGACACGTAATATTTATTTAATTTTTAATTATCACGTGTCTTATATCTAAATAAAAATAGAAAGAAAATGAAAGATTCAATAAGAGGGACCTGTTATCTTCCTATGTTTGATTGGTTCATTGCTTGGCTAAGTAGATTTGGAAAGAGTAGGATATGTGTTCGATCATTTTCCTTTGTAATAACTAGGCGAAAATAGCAAAATAGCACATTTTTGCAAACTATGTTATAATCTATCACTATTTCAGAAATATGTAGAGATCTACAACTTTTTAGGTATTCAAGTTTGGTGAAATCAAGTTTTCCATGATACTCGAGTTTTCCGTAAAAAATTTTCAAAAATTTTCAAAGTATATTTTTCAAAGAACTCGAGTTGTTGGAACTCGTGTTTCACAGCAAACTCGAGTTTTACAAACTCAAATTTTAAAAAAGTGATAGATCCCTACATATTTCCAAAACAGCGATAAATTGTTAATTTTTTTTACTAAATAGTGATAGTGAGCCATTCTTGCCGTAATAACTACCTCAAATTATGAATAGTTGTGAGATTCCAGATTTTCCATTAGAACATACGCACAAGTACAGCAGAGGCATCAAGTTCAAACTTAAGTGAGCTGATACACAAAGGCAGGGCCTATTATATATTTGTGTTCCATCCCTACAGGCCCATTATTCCACAAACATATCCCAACTGTTCTTGAACAAATGGAGAACGTAGAACCTAACCCATTCCCCCAAAGCCCACTTCAGTATCACTTCAGCCTAAACTTTTTAATTTTTTTTTTTTTTGGGGAGAAAGGTAATTCCACTTCAACCAAAACTCTTTTTTTTTTTTTTTTTTTTAATACTAAATATTTTTAACATATACGGAGAAATGAAAGAAAGTCTTAAAAATACTTATAGTGGCGTATATCCAAAACAGCATACTTCAACCAAAACTCAAGTGACAAATATTAGTATTTTTTTTTCCTGCACCTTAAAATAGAAACTAATATTAATAATTTAATACCAATACTAATATATTTATTTCTTTTAATTATTGTTATTTGTTATTACTAATACTAACATCCTTCTGTGCTATACAGCTCTGCCCTTTTTTTTTTTTTTTTTTTTTCTCATATTGTCTAATATTTTGTTCAGAATAAGTAACAAGTTAGACGTAAAAGAGTTTGTAACGTTTTGGTAGTTATATCTATGAATTAATAAAACGGGGGGTATGGTGTTAGATAGGTTTAAGAGATTCTTTACCATTGACTATTTGACCTTACCTTTAAAATAAATAAAAAAATTGATTTCCTTAAAGTTTACTCAATGAGCACTTTTAGATCCTTAAACTTTTGGAGTCAAAACCAGAAGTGTTTAGAGCATTATACAGTGTTTAGGTTTTTTTTTTTTTTTTTTTTTTTTTTTTGGGGGGGGGGGGGGGGTGTGTGGTTTGATTATGGAGGTATGTATGATGTGAAAATGGTGATTCGAAGGTTCAAAATGAGATACACTCAACCTCTAGTTGTGCCCTTTACAAAGAGTGGTGTTGTATAAAAGCAACCTAATTTCTATCTACAATAACTTCTCTTAAACAGGAAACTGAATGCTCAAAGTTGGGCTAGAATCCCCCTTTTTTATGGTTTCTTGATCTTCTAGGAATATGGATTAGAATATTTAAATTTCTCTCCCATTCCCCTACATTGGATGTTTGAGTAGAAGTTTGATTAGGGTTCCGATTTTGGTTTCAATTTTGAAATTTGCTCGGTTTTTCTTAATTTTTTAGTATATTTGAGTATAATTATAGGTTTTTAATTATTTTTAAACCATTTGTTGATGAGATTATCTTCTAACATATTTAAAGTTTTCAAGTTCCAACTACTTATCCTTTTTTACAAAGAAAATTTATCAAAATCTCAAAAACAATAATTATCTTTAGAATTTATTTACTCCATTTTATTACACTATTGTCTAGAATTTAAACCAAAGAAATATTGGCATGTAATTTGAAGGATCAGTTGTTGTAATGTCGAGGAAATTTGGATGAACTCAATTTGATGGTGTGTTGCAAAACAAAGAAATATCAAAAGACCTTTGTGACACTGATGTGGCAATCCGAATTTGATTACAATGACATAAAATGGTAAATATGATCAAATCTTATTTTTAATGTTTTGAATAAAGGCATGCTTAAAAGAAAAATCTGATTTGTCATTCAATTGAATGATCACATAAATAATTCTAAAAAAGGAAAAGAAAATAATGATCACATAAAAATGATCTATTATGTTTAACTAGTTACTTAAGTCATGAGTTACCTTGTAAAATGCAGTTGCATGTACTATTTTTTTTTTTTTTAATTTTTTTATACAAGATAGAATTCTACTCTAACCTAATTTAAGTGTATGTGTGTGAAACTCCCTTCTGGAGACTTGAACCCTGATCCTTGCCCCCCACACTCCACAAACACTTATACTTGTGGAGTGACCATCGCACTAAGAGTATGCGGTGGTGCAGTTGTATGTACTATGAGTACACTTAACTATGTGCATTAATCATTTCTCTTGGATATATTATATTACAAAAGAGTAGTGAGTGTTGCACATAGTGTGTGTGCGTACTTTAAGTCATGATTTCAAACTTTGAAATCATGACTCACGAGTTCTCTTGTAAAATACAGTTGTGTGTACTATATATGTGTACACTTAGATATGTGCACTAGTCACTTCTCTTAAATAAACTAGAGATATCTTGCGCGATGCGTGGACTAGTTTACAATTTTATTTGAAATCATTTTTATATATATTAAAATCTACACATTATACTTAATACTTATTTTTTTGGTATAGTATTTATGTTTGCCCACAATATTGTTAATTTTGAAACTTGATTTTCTTAATTCATATTTTCTAAAAAAAAATTGTATAACACTGTAAGATTATAATATATAATAATATTTAGTTTTAAAAATAGATTTTATTTTTCAAACTGATTAAATGATTTTGAAATCTACAAATAAGAATTTAAAGTATATAATACTTTTATATCCAAAAATTACATAAATTTTAGCAAACTATCAAACACTTTCTCAATCACTCTATTTTCACAACTAAATATAGAGACTTTGATCACAAATACCCAATTAATTATCTTAATGAAATTAAGGAAATCATTCATAAGTATTAAAATAAAGAGAATGTGATTAAACAAAAAGAAATTTGCTAAAAACACATTCATTTATCAAAATTCAATTGTCTTTAGTTGGGCTTTCATATCCTTCAAAAAAAAAAAGAAAAAAAAGGAAAACACTCTTAAATCACCATCGATTTTTATTTTTTATTTATTTATTTATCACTATGACTCATACTGCACAAAATAGCGGTAAAATAAACTTACAAAGAAACCAACAAATTATGAATTCTAACACTTTTTTTTTTTTTAAATAGCTAACTTCATAAATAATCAATTATAATGTTTCTTTTTCTTTTTCTTTAGTTCTAAAAGAATAGATTTATAACTTTCCCAAACAAAATCTCAAACACCCAAAGACTCCAAGTGAATCATATTCTTCACAAATTCTACAATGTATGACTTCGACGTCAACACCGTAAGCTACCATTACTGAATAAAAAACATTGGCTCCCTTTCTTGGTCATAGCCTACTCATACAGGTTACAATCAAATGATTCTACAATGTTGGAGTTATGTAGGTATCATTGAAAGGTTGAAAGTAAATGACATTGTTTTTTGTCTAAGCATATTTGAGATGGGATAGTATGAAAGGCTATGGACATGTGTATATAAAGAAGTAGAAGTGAAAAGGGTGAATGGAAATGCAAAGAGTTTTTTGTGTGCGTGAGAGATGAAAAGTCTTGAAATATTGAACCAAATAAAACAAATAGTAGTCTTAAAACATTGAATAATAATGTAACAAATATAGTCTTGAAACATTGAACCAAATGAAATAAAAAGTAACTACTTTTAAATTTGTTTTTATCTCTAATGTGGTTTAAGAGTATTTCAATTCTTTTCATAGAGTGCGCCACATGACAGAATCTCATGCTCTCTCGCGCATGAGGTCTCTACTTTTATTTATATATATATATATATATATATTGATATTAATTGATGATTGATTGATTTTTTAATTTAGATGAGTTGCATAATTCATGACATAAATATGTACATTAATTCCTAAAAGATTGATTTCGGTAGGATAAGGTAGATGGCGAACACATTTGCATCTCGTAAGTTGTAACTAGCATCCTTCCTTGGATTAATAGTTTAAGGCTATGCTTTTGCAATGTAATTTTTACATTTTAAACTTGGAATTATAGCCATGTGATTTTTCTTTATATTGTTGCAAATAAATAAAGTATTGTAATTGTAATTTTTCATTTTATCATGTAACCTGAATTTTTAATGGAATAAAGGTGTGTTTTATTTATTTTCTCAATTTACTTGTCTTTATTTCTTAATAAAACAAGCTACCACTCCAAATCTAAAACACTCATCTAGAGATTAGATAGGTTGGTTGGTTGATTCATCACACCAAACTCATTTGACCTTTGTGGTTCTCATAGATATTGAGTATAATACAAAGTTTGTTATACAAGTATTATCATCAATTATTAAAAAAAAAAATTGTAACATTTTAGTAGGAAAAAAAAAGGTAATTAGGAAATTTATATATTAATTTATTTATCATATTGTTAAAATAAAATTGTAGTTGACTTTAAAAATTTTCAAATCTATTAAACAAAAAAATAGATATAAGCTTCTTCTATAAAAAAAAAAAGGGTCAATTGGATAAGGTTTTTCTCTAGTTTGGAGAAAAATCCTTCAAACTCTTCATATATGTTTTTATTGGATGAAAATTTTGAAAGTCTAACCGTTGAATTACATTTTCTTTATGTTTTTGACACGCATGTAAAATTTCGTTCAAATCAGATGTTATTTACTATTCGATCAATAAATTTATTTTTTATACATAATTTAAACCACAAAAACTTGAAATTTAAATATTTGATTGATGATATAATTATTGATTTTTAATCTTCTTGACATTTTGGAAGTGTGGATGATATAACAAGAACATGTAATTTAACAATTAGATTTTTAAAATTCACATTCATTACAAAAATAAATGAGTAGTTTGAAGGCTATTTTTCCAAAATTCACATGCAATCTTTACTCATTTGATCTTTGTGGTACTCATAGACATTAAAGATAACACAAATTAGACAAAGTTTAACTACAAAATTGGTTGGAGGTGAATTTTGACAAATTCATCATTGGGTTACATATTCTTCTTATATCTTCCATACTTGCAAAATTTTTAGAAAATTAAAGATTAATTGCTATGTTATTAATAAATTGTTTAAATTGTAAAATTTTGTAGTTTAAAATTATGCATAAAATATAAGTTTACAGATTATATAGTAAATAATATTCAATTGACACAAAATTTGATACGTGTATTAAGGGCATAAAGAACATGCAATTCAACGGTTAGATTTTCAAAATATGTAATAATGTTTATTTTATTGAGTAACGACTACAAGGTAATTGCAACTTTTTTTTTAAATTTTTTTTATGGAAGTAATTGCAACTTTAATTAGACAAAAAAAAGTAATTATGACAATTATATATTAATTTATTTACCATAGTGTTAAAATAAAATTGTAGTTGACTTTAGAAATTTTCAAATCTCTTCAACTAAAAAATAGATAAAAGATAATGGGTCAAAATTTCATACCATAGGTAATTTCTAATTTGATAATTTTACCTTCTTTTTTTTTTTTTTTTTAATATATTTATTTTCACTTGGTCTGCAGCATCTCGGAACTCGGAAGACTATTTAACTTCAGTACTGGTGTCCCTTCCCTTCCTCAACATAACTTCATCCATCCCCCGAAGCCACTCTAATCTCAACTCTTTCTGCCAAACTCAAAATGGGTACAATCAGTGAGGCAGAGTGTGCCTTAGAACTCGAGGCTATGAGCAAGGAAGACTCATCTTGGCACCCTTGCCGGGCCTCTTTTAGGTGAGACCAAAATACTCATCGCTTTTTATTATTTTATTTCCTTTGTTTTGTGGTCATGGGCATCTCCCAAAAATAAAAAAGCTGATCACTTTAGGATACCCAAAAATAGAAATTATTGTTAGTAACTGATTTTAGTTATGTGGGTTTTATTTTTTTTATGTAAGTAAAGTGATTATATTTTTAGTTATGTGTGTGGGTGTTTATGGGTTTTGCTTTTCTCTGCATGGATGATTTTTTTGGGTGTGAAATATATGACTGCATTTTTAAATTTTGTTTTTGATCAACAAAAGAGGATAGTAGATATATATAAGGAAACTTTGTTATGACTAAAATGTGTGATCATTGTGAGTTAATGTGTGTATCTAAAAGATGCTAGAGTAAAAATCTCCACTTCTTTATAACATGGACAATATTATCTATTTATTTAACTTTTTTTTTTAATGAGTTTTTCATTTATTTTTGTACCATATCTGAAGTGAATAGAATGAGTTTTGATCTATTTATTTTCCTGTTTATATTTTCCTCAATTTCTTTACTTTCTGATGACAACAAACCTTAAATTGGAACAAAAGAAAGGAAATAAAATAAAAATGAGTACATTTTTTTTTTTTTGGGGGATAATTCGATAGTTGGGGGTGGGGGAATTTGAATCATGGACGTCTTCATCAAAAACACCAATTGAGCTTGGAAGGAGAGTACATTTTTTGTTTGGAAGGAGTGGGATATTCAATGAGAATATGTAGGGAGGACTTGATGAATATTTAACATGGTTTAGAGTTCCTCGCAGAACTGGAAAGATTTGGGAGGGAGAATAATTGTAACACTATAAAAAGCTTTAGTCCAAAAGTTACCTTAAGCCTGTTATTTGCATTTACTTTATTACAATCAATTTCAAAAGTTCACCAACTTAGATATTCAGACAAAATGTTTGAGTATGCTTCCTGATTGTGTGCTCAGCTCTGCTGAAGATGGTCTTCTTATAGAGTTTGGGAGCCAAGAGTTGGAGGATATGCTATTGCAGGATGAGGAAGCCCTTACGTGTCTCCGCTTCCGTTCTACTCCTCTTCAAGGTGACGACTGCACGCACATTGAAGAAGGAGAGCATGTTCTTGCCACCCATAAATCACAATTTAAGAGCCACTTCTATGATGCCAAGGTGGAAAAGGTACATTTCCTCTCCTTCTAGGGTAATTGCATGGAAAAATAGTAAGGATCTCTTTTGTTGACAGTAGGAGAGTGGGATCCATAAAGAGTGGACCAACAAGAACTGGTTGATGGCTTTTTCTTTTTTGATTGGTAAATTAACATGCAACTGGTGAGTCTTGGACCTATGATTTCACCCTCCACTTTGCTCTTAAAAGATGGTGTTTTAGCTAGAGCTCATTGGCAAGAATGGGTTCATAGTTTCAAGTGGGATTTGGAAATATTGTAGTATATAATGGAAGATCACCCATTTCACCAAAGAAGAAAGGAAAGAGTCAACTAGGTGAAATACAGTGCAGGTTTCGGTGTGTGTATTGAAGTTTTTGTTATTTTTTAATGTGAGATGCATAATTTTTAGAAATGCTGTTTTCTAATTCTGTTCACATCCCAACAAATAATAATTATCAGGTAGTGAGAGTACGACACTCAAAGAAGATTTATTGTAGATGCACTTTCACTATCAAATTGCTTCACCAAGATCTGGAAGGAGAAGCCTTCACTGTCCCATCTAATTCAATCATGAAACTAGCAACCAAAAGCATAAATGACCATCCAGCTGTTGCTGTTTTCTTGAAATCAGTAAAACAGATGCGCTCATCCTGTGCATCTCTTTTTCCGACTGTGCTCGAAGAAACTGATGGTGAAATGGACATCAATAAATTGCTAGAAAAGCAAATAGAAGATATCAGCAATTCAGCTGCTGAATCCAAGGAGGAAATGTCAAAAGACATTTTATTAGAGATTAAAGGTGGGCATGCTACATGACTACTTTAACAATTTGATCAATTCAAGCATCTTGTTGCAGTTTTCTTTCTAATTCCATTCTCTCTCTCTCTCTCTCTCTCTCTCTCTCTTATTTTTATTTTTAAAGAGGTGGGGGAGGGGGGTTGTGAGACAGTGGGAGGGTGTTGGTGTATTGGGTGAAGACTCTGTTGGTGCGTTTGCTCAAGATACTATCTTGCGTCTAAAGCCTCAAACCTAAAACACCCTTCTTAAGTGTTGCAACAGAGGTTCAAGTGATAGCTCAATGGTATTGGCATCCTCTATGGTATCTAATGTCTTTAGTTTGAACCCCACCTCCCCCGCTATCTACCTATCCAAAAAAAAAAAAAAAACAAGTATTGCAACAGAAATGCCACACCTTTATACCTTCAAGCATATAGGCATCACTAAGTATATAGTCCATGGCATAAAGTAATGATGGTCAAATAAGTCTGTACTATCTGTTTTCGATGTGATATATATATTATTTATTTATATTTATAACATGTTTTTCTATGATGTTACTCTTTCTTCTGGGTATGGAAATATTAATATAGCTTGCCTCACACATTTCTTTACACCTTAGCTACCCTAGATTTTTTTTTTCTTCTATTTTTCATTTCTGATGAAAATGATGTTAAAATCAACAATGAGGCTTTGAAGGCTTAACTAAGCGAACAGCAATACAAAAGCTCAGGTATTAAGCTGTGCTTGCAAGGCACGCCTTCTAATATAAGATGATAAAAGAGTTCTACCTTATCCTATTTAATGTTATAAGATGTTGCAAATGTCATTTATGTTCCTTCTTGTGAATGCAGTTGATAACAAGGGACATATACAACCCAACGCTGTTTCAGCATGTGACGTAAGCATTTCACATGCTCAAGCACCTCATGGTCAGAATCAGTTGAATAGGTCAACACAGAATTCAAGTAAACTGCCAATAGATTTGCAAGTCAAGGATCAACCGTCAGCTGCTGCTTCCATCCAAGAAGAGCTTCCAGAAAACAGGTCCCATCTCAGTCCTCTTGCTGCTCGTGCAGCTCTGGCCTCGTTAATGTCAACTAATCATATGCGTATTGCTCTGGATGGGACTAAAATGTTCAATTCCTCTGGCTTAATTGACATGCCTATGAAGGATAAAGTTTCCTCAGAAATGTTAGATGCTTCCATTCCTGTCACTTCAGCCTCTGACAAAGTGGGAAATCCACTCATCTCAACTGAAAGTATGTCTCAACTTGTGGATTTATCTTCTGGAATAACAACCAAGGTCAATAAGAGTGGCAAAAAAGAATCAGAACTCACTAATTCTGAAGTGACTTTAAAATGTTCAAAAAGAGAGAGGAATGTTAGCCAGCCTACTAAAGCTGCTAGAATAACTCGTTCAGCAGTTCAGAAAGTTACAGTAATGCAAAATGAGGGTTTTCAAATAGAGACTTGTTCTGAAGAAATGAAGTTAACGGCTACAACCAACAAGAAAAGGTTTACTCGTTCTGCAGTTAGTGAAGAAAAGAAAAACGTGGTTATGGAGGTCAAACAAGTGTTGGAAGAGAAACAGTCAAGTCATAATAGAGAGTCATGTTCCCCTGAAGGAAGTCTCTCTGTTCCTGAGAGCAATGTTTCTAAAAAGAGCAGTGTTGTATCAAAAAAGAAGAAAGCAAACTCTTCACTGCTTGATGCTGAGATTAATATCCCTGATGAGGAAAGAAATAAAAGGCAGAGTTCCTGTGAAGTCAAAACCACTCAGCAAAGTGAAGGTTATGTAAACGAACTCAAAGTGTGGTCTATTATTGTTTTTGTTTTTCACATACAACTTTGACAATTCTAATTATCCAACCCTGATCCCAATTGCTACACATCTGTTATACAAGTTTTGTTTTTATGTTTCTGATGTTTGCAAAAACATCTGCAAATTTATTCTCATTACTTCAGTTACATTCTGGGCTTCTAATACCCTTTAGTATCTTCAAGACATAGCCAAGAAGTATTTTTAGAACACTCTGAATATTACTAACCAATTATACCAATTTTTAGTTTAGGTACAAGTAACCCAATTTTTGTTGTGGAAAGTACTACAGGTCAATGTTCTTGAATAAGAATATTTTGTGGCTGACTGGACTTGCTTCTCTAGTATGCATTTTTCCTCCTCCTAGTATCCCAAGTCAAATCTTGAATATTTACCTGCTTATTTCTGATCTTCTAACCACATTTTTGTTACAAGTAGCTTCCAAACTTGTAACATACTCCCCATCCTGTCATAAATCTGATTCAATTTTATGCTTTAAATTTCCCCTGCACCAGATTTATGTTGCTGCATTTTGCTACTAGTTTTCTGTGTATTGCTATTGTTGATTCAAGCTTGAGTAATAGTTGGCTTCATGGGTGATATATATCAACTCATGATTTACGTTAAGTGGTCTAGGATCCACTAAGTCACAGTTTCTTTCTAGTGCAATTCAACCAATCTGTGTTTAACCTTGATAAAATTTTACTGTGTAATTTCCAAAAAGAATTAAAAACTGGTTGGATGATGCACATCTGGTTGTGCCAAAGTTGAGGACGTAGCACTAAACCATCGTTCACACATACCCATCTTGTTGACTATATTCTGGGTGAGTGGTGCATTTATTTATGCTTATTTGTTTGGACAATATGACAGCATTGCCCACGAGCAAGGCTCTCTGAGGCACCATTAAGACAAGGGATAATTTGAGCCCTTCCTGGGGGTGTGGGATATACTGCCACCAGGGTTTTCCACCCAAGCTAGATTCAGCCTTAATGCTTGTGTAACTTAGAAACAGCTTATAGCAACTATACTAAACTGAGAGTTTTTCTCTCTTTAAGAATATTTTTGTTTTAAACTACGCAACGATTTCATATGTAGTACAATATTGCAGGCAAAGATTCAGGCAATAGTCAAGGCCAGAAGAGGAAGTCAACTTCTTCCAAGAAGCAAGAGCTGCCACGGTTTTCTCCCAGACTACGCTATCTCCCTCGGACTCGCTCACAAGGCAAGCGTTAGTGGACCCTTCATCAGAATAGCGCAAAATAGAAGTTCCAGCAATACAGCAATAGCAGAACTGGTTAGTGGTAATACTTGTCTTCTTTTGATGCTGTCTTGCTTTACATATTCTCTAGTGAGAAAGGGAGAACCAGATATTATATGGGACTTTGACAAGCTAGGCTTGTTTGTACGGGGATCATGAAGAGTATTTCCATGAAGTGGATGATTGAGGTGAATATATCAAGTAAAATTTTAATACATGGACTCTTCTAGCCATCTGTTTATGCTTTTCCCTCTTCTTCTTCTTCTTCTTCTTTTATTATGCTGTGCAGAATGAGCTTTAAACGGAAGTAGACAATTGAACGACACTACTCCTTACAGAAAAAAACAATGGGGAAAAAGAAAAAAGACAAAATACTGCTTGAGGGCAACATGATTCTAATTTGTGGTTAGTTTTGTAGCCCCAAAGAGGTCAAAGTTATTTTCCATTACAAATTTACAATAGCAAGAGTTGCACACATGGCCTTAACCCTTAGAGATTGCGCGCGCACACACTCTTAAAAATCCACTGGAAATTGTTAGGCTGGGGTTTTTAAAATGTGTTTCCAATACTTAAAAACAAAACCATGTGAGACCTATATATTCAAGTTCTTGTTTTATTAGATTTGGTATTGTACGGCACCGAGCCCCAGGGCCATTTGGGTCTTGGGCCCAAACTCTACAAAATGGCCCGTGGTTACTAACACCCATGTCAGAAGCTGGGCTTAAGGCATACCCAATGATCTCATGCTTAGCCCAAAACCTGTTGGTCGGTTGTTGAAATATGGGCTCATTAATCCAAGGCTGGGAATGTGCCCGGCAAGTCTCGTTTCCAACAAGTGCGTATGCTCGAGAAGACCATATCCCGAATACGCGGTAACGTCTTGAGTGGTATCGCCACTGAGCATCTTCCTCCTGAGACAGGAACTAGTCCCAATGCCACTCTCATCGCCCCCTATTCCCAACTAAACATCCACTTAACGATAATAACATTGGACCACCCCTTCCACTAGCCATAAGAGTAATCATGATTTTTCCATTAATCTTAAGCTATAAATATGAGAAGCGAAGGAAGGGAATAGGTTGTTGAAAGGGCTTTGGAGATACTAGAGAGCTGAAAGTATTAGAGTCATACAAGTGAGAGGGAAATAATACAGAGGCTCGAGAGAAATCATTGGATCTCTTGGTTAGAATTACCCAAGGTAAGAAGTCTTAAGCCCACGTTATAAATATATTGTGAGCCCAAGAGTGGGCTGGCTTTCTAAGCCCATTCTGGGTGCGCACAGGTATGATATAACTTTCTTAATGGCTATTCTAAAAAAAATTCCTAGAGCTGCCATTAATCAAACTGAACGAACTGATGAAGGCCGATTTGGAGCAGGGTTCTAGCTTGATCAGTTAATCTCGGTGCATGATTTTTAAAAATCGACTGTTGTGGTTTGATTTGAAACCCCCCCTCCCCCGAGATCGACTGAATTACACTGAACACGCTATTTACAGTAGAGAGTTCCAACCTAGTAATTACACCCAAACTCTCACACACTTACCCAAAGACATGGAGATGGAGGAAAAAGATAAAAGGGTCCAAATCAATAAATTGAGTGTGTTCTTGAGGCTGGTATTTGCCAAGACTCTGTTGTATCCCATAAGGAATTAGGTTCTTGTTAAAAAAATTACCATAAAATTCCGTCACCAGTACTACTGTACGGCAATGTAGTGTGAGAAGAATGTTTTACATGGCTATTTGCATAAAAAATAGTATCTTCTTATTGAGTTATTTTAAGATTACAACCTATTTCATATTCATTTTTACAATTATTCTATCCAAGTGGCAAATTACATGTCACTTTCACCCTGACCCACTATATTTTTTTAACCGCTCACATTTTTTCCTTCTTATCCAATTTTGGAGGTGTAATTGATAAGAGTTTTTGGTTGGATCTGACACATGATCAATTTACTGAGGTTTAAATTTTATTTTATATTCAACTTGGCCTTATTCTGGCCAATCAAAATTTTCAAGTATGCAAAGCTAACTTAGCTTGCTTTGGTGCAAGAAACATGAGTAGATTCTGTACCCAACAATATATAACTATTATGATCTAGTTCTTTATAACAAGTTAATGTCGTGTTCTATATGTTGCTATGTGATAATGCGTGAAGGATAGTGCAGTGTTCTCCTATCATTGTAGTGGAAGGAAAGAGAACAGAATTTAATAAAACATGGTCAGTTTATTGATTTTTGGCCACCTAATAATGCATTTTAAACTAGATTATTGTAAATCACATAATAGAGTTTCTGCTTGACATCCATAGGGGTTAGGACAGATTATCTGAATTATGATGGCAATTCACATTATTATTAATTAGTCGGCTGCCGGCTGGCCTGCTAATCAGGTTACATATATTTTTATTCAGTAAAAAGAGAAAAAGAAAATACAGATATTTTTATTCGCATTCTTAAATGGCAGGATTTTCCTCTAAATTAGATAGGAGGGGAGATTAAAATACAAATCAATGGTCTTAACTCTCATTTGCCATTGCATACTTTAGACGTGATAATCACTCTATAAGTATAAATGTTTGTAGGGGGTGTATGGGGGCAATGATTGGGATTTAAGTTTCTAAGAGAGAAATTCACACACACATAAAATTAAATTATTCTCGAGTAGAATTCTATCTCAAATAAATAAATAAATAAAATCTCTCATTTTATAAATTAGAGAAGATTCCTTTCAACTATATTTAGAGGAAAACTTTATCATTTTTAAATTAGGTATCAAATTTCAATTTTTAAAATTTTTTATTGGTGATGTATATATAGAATTTTTTTTGTTGAATCTCTATATTGGTCTTTTTGTTTGGATGAATATGATTATAGAAATTTTGAATCCGGATGTAAAATTTTGGGTATGGATTTTGATCTTTTTAGGAATAGGTTTGAGGTTTTTTCTTAAAAAAAATACAAAATCCAAAAAGTTGTTAATCGTAAAACTAAAATTCCGAACAAGAAAGAGCTTAGTCTTTTTTTTTTTTTTTTTTTTTTTTTTTTTTTTTTTTTTTTTCAATTATGAGGAAAAAAAATAGTTTTATGGATTATTATAATGTACGAAATTCAAGAAAAAAATAAAAGCAAAATTATCTCATTTTTTGGATTGTTAACGGAAAACACCTGGTGGAAGTAGACAAAAGGATTGAATTTGAATCGACAAAAATAAAAGTTAAAATATTGGAAAAAAATTTTAATACTAGAAGATTGACTTGAAAATTGATCAAAGTTAAAGAATGAAAGAAATAAAGAAATAAAGAAAAGAAAATATAATAAATTATGCACTTCAAATTACACATGGTGTATTTCTTCTTTAATGTTACAACATTTTTATTGAATTAATATTTCAAAAATCTATAATTATATGATTTATATGTTTTTAACAAGTATTCCAAATTTTGTGTCAATTTAATATTATTTTATTATTATCAATAATCTCATATTTCGTTTATAATTTTAAAGTTTAAAATACTTGTTATAAGCCCAATACTTTGAATTATCAGGCAATTAACTAATATAAGCCTCTTGTTCGGGATTGGCATTCTTGCTTGTATCGTGGTTTGGTAATTGACGTTAAAAAAAAAATGAATGGCTAGGAACTATTTCGCAAACCTCCAAAACAATCAGATACGTTTAACCCTAATCCACTACACCGAGCGAATCCCATACCCTAGGGGCTAGGGCAGAGTGAGTTCCATCCACCATGGATGGTTTTTACAAATCAGCTTGATACAATTTTATATACATTAATTGAAGACTGTGAGTGCGGGGGTACCCAGTAATTGATTCCAGAGCTAGTTGTTCCATTGGCTCAAAATGACATCCTATTTTCAGAGCACAACTGGTAGATTTGCTTTGGAGTTTAGTCCTAAAAGGAAGTGCATTTTCTGTCCTGTCAATACTATAATTTTGTGAAGTAGAGAGACTGTCATTTAGCTGAAGATAAAGGTATTCCAGTGCTTGTCATTCTTTGATTTTTCATGACTATATTTGTTTATAGATTAGGGAGCAAAAGAAAAAGACAAAATTATTTGTAAGCGCATATCAATTATCCTTATGTACATGTGTGGGTGGTAGTCGTATACTCGTGTATAAAAAGAAAGTACAAAGGTTGACAAATTAATGTGGTATAATTGGGTCAAAACTCACAAGAATGAATTGGTGTTTCTCTATGTTATATTAAAGTTCTTAAAATGTTATCACGAGATGCATGTACTTGAAAGTTGGAACCCATAAATTTTATATGCTTCAAGTATCTTGAAATATTGAAGCAATATGGAATGAAATGATATTATTTTCATTTCAAAATTTATAATTTTTCCAATAATTTGATAGTTGAGGGAGGAGAATTTGAAAGGTGCAAATTTATGCTGAAAACTCTAAAAAATGTTAATTGAATTAGAAGACTGAAAACTTTTATAATATTTATTCTAAATAATAATATTATTAATTAATTCTATTTAATAAAATATTTTCATTTGAGATATTAATTACAAATCAGTGGATCATATTGAGGATACCACTTATTTCTTTTTTATTTTATTTTTATAGGAACCACTTATTTCTTTTGGTCGGCTGAGTACATCTCTATTTTAAGTTTTTAACACTGCAACTGGGCTCTTTTTTGGGTTAATACTGTATGTGTACAAAGCTTTTTGAAACACCATCTATTATTTGATACTGTGTGCTTTTTTGGTACGAAAGAGAAATGCGAAAATATTTTCATAACAAATTTCAAATGACAAATTATTACTAACTGTTACTGAGAGAAAAAAAAAAGTAATAAGTTTAAATTATAACTAATAAAAAAAATCTTATAAGATTTGTTACGAAAGTATTGTGAAAATTTTATGTAATAACACTCTCGGCTGACAAGACACTTGTCATGCATCTCAGTCGATTAAATAGGACAAACACTTGCTAGTTGGTTCGACTCTCTTTCTCTTCACATTAAAGGAATAAGGATGCACGGCTAAGAGACCTGTCAATGTGAGAATAGTTGCCGAGTATATATGGTAAGCATCTTGCACTTGCAGAGGATCTTGTTCACTAATTTTCTTCGGTTGTCAGTTCTCCACAAATCGCAAGTGTGCAGGTGTTAAAAACTTAAAATGAAGAAGAAGTGAGACTTATTCTTGAAATGATTGTTTCTGTATTCTTCTGCCAACTTACAAGAACATTGGCGTGTTATGCGTGGCAATGTTTTGGTTGAGAGGTTTGGCTTGCGTCTAAATATTTCATTGAACGTGACACGAAACATAACATGTAACCCATTTATGACATATTCTTATTTATTGGTAAAACTAAGGTTCTTGTAGTCACATTAAACGAATGAATTTTTAACATGGGCAAATTACAATTTTCCGTTTTAGGGGATATTGTAATCGGGGTGATAAATTAGAGCGAAAGAAAGAAAGAAAATAATTTTATCAATTTATAAACGTTGATCGTTCATCCGACGCTCATGGTTCAAAATGGCCTTTTAAGCTCATTCCTTTAGTTTTCTGAAATTACTTACTACTATTTTTTAAATTATTTTCTTGAGATATAAATAAGCAGTTCCTGAAATGTTGGATTTTATTGAAAGACAACTGGAACGAGCAATTTAAAATTTTAAACTCCCTCACAAGGTACAAAAACTAAGGGTCCGTTTGTTTTGGTGGTAAATGATTTCCAGAAATCATTTACCACCTGACCTCAGTGTTTGGTAGGGGAGGAAAATTTTAATTTCCGAAAAATTAGTTTCAGTTTGACCATTTTTACGCCTTTGACCCGGAAATGATTTTACGCTCTTATTTTACCTTCAAATCATTTCCGGAAATCGCACATCACGCACAGAAGAGAGAAACAACCGAGAGAGCCAGAGAAGTTGAGAGAGAACGCACAAAAGAGAGCCAAGAAACTTGAAGAACTCAAGATCGACTCCAAGCAACGAGCTCCAGATCGACACCAGATCGCCTCCGAGCTCGATCGAACCCATCGCCTTCACCTCGCCTTCACCCAGACCCACGACGAACCCAAACCCACGAGCAACCCATCGCCTTCACCCAGACCCAGACGACCCACGAGCACGACGACCCACGAGCACGACGAACCCAGACCCACGAGCAACCCATCGCCTTCACCCAGACCCAGACGACCCACGAGCACGACGAACCCAGACCCACGAGCAACCCATCGCCAATCCACGAACCAGACCCATCACCGTTTGTTGTTTTTTTTTTTGATGAACTGATTGTTGTTGTTGTTGTTGTTGTTGTTGTTGTTGTTGTGCCGCCGGAATCAATTTGTTGCTGCTGCTGTTGTTGTTGTTGTTGCCGGAAAATAATATTTTCCTAATAGACCCAAACACATAAAAATATTTTCCACAACAATTTTCATAATACAACCAAACACTTCAAAATATTTTCCTTTTCCGGAAAATAACATCGGAAAATATTTTACGGGAACCAAACGGACCCTAAATGGCAAACAAATGAAAAGGTCAACGATTAAATTCAAATAAAGATAATTAAAGCTGTAATTTAACAAATAATCAAATGAAGGGCCAACATCAGGATATGCTCATGCTTAGTGTCATTTCATTGCTTTATCGATCATACTGTATTAGAATAGAACAATTATTTTGAAGTGTTTTAATTTCCACCATTCTTTTATTATTATTTTTTTTTCTGATAAAACAATTAAATTTAAAATAAACGATTGGAAAGAAAGGTTTACGGACCGACAAAATCTAGAGTTCAATTGAAACTCTTCTGTCACTTAGCGCTATGACTCTCTCTCTCTCTCTCTCAATTATAAAAGAAACGGGAAAAACATCCTCTCTCAATGCTCTTATACAAGAAAAATATTTTCTTTGATAGGAAAAATTATGCAAATAGAGCCATTAATCACCCTTAGATCTTACTATATATAACATGGGCTTCCATCTATACACAAAAGGAGCAAGACATAATGTTCATTTTCTGTAGAACTCTTATCTTTTGAGGGACCTAAAACAAATACATTTGAGATCAACGTGTGTGCAAAAGCAAAAGTAAAACCCCTTCTGCCTTTGCAGCTCTTAGGAGCAATTAAGCTTGCATACAAAGCCCTGCGACACTTGAAATGTCATCCACAGAGCCAAGAACAGACCGAACACTAGCTGTGTGGCGTGTGCGCTTAGGGTCTGCGTTACGGACCATACTGGCATGCACCATAGTTGGCTGCACCACTCTGTATAGCCCGGCCTCTGTCAAGCACTTTCTAAGATATCCAGCTTTTTCTTACGTGACAACAATCCTAATTGTGTCTGATGCGACACTAGGTGATGCTCTAAGAGGTTGTTGGCATGCCTTGTTTGCTACCATTCAGGCTTTGCTTCCATCCATGCTATGCCTGTGGGTGATTGGGCCAGCCAGGTTCACCAACGAGCTAGCAGCTTTGGCAGTGGCAACCAATGCATTTTTGGTTGCTTTGCCTGAGTCAACACACTTGATGTGTAAAAGGATTGCATTTGGGCAGATTGTGATAGTGTATGTGGGTGCTGCCATTAATGGTGCAAAAGCTAGAGCTATCACACACCCAATTCATGTGGCATCAAGCACTGCCCTTGGAGTTTTGGCTTCTCTCCTGGCTATGTTGTTACCCTACCCGCACTTGGCCTTTTATGAGGTAATTAATTTGCTTTCTTTTACACTCTTGCACTTTAATGAGCACATGAAAAGTAACTATTGAGACTCAAGGTCTTCCCTAGTTTTTTTTTTTTTAGAAAGTTTCAATCTATAACGTTTACTAATGATGATAACTCTTTATCATCAGATCAAGACACTAATTAGTTTTTGGTGTAGGTGGAAATTGAACCCCAGATCTCCTATTCAACTATCAAAAACTTTACTAATTGAATTAATTAAAATCGATTTAAGGTGTTCCCTAGTTAGACCTAATGAAATTGAACTTGAATGAAAAATAGGATATAGGTCATAGGAATAATATCCTATTTTGGTCCAATAAAGTTTTTACCCGAACCCATCAAACTAACCAGTTTGTCAAGTCTATCCCTTTCAATCGGTCCGATGGTCAAGAAAAGGGGAATTAATTATTTTCTACTTTGTAGAAGAGTTGGAGTTGAGTTTTGATGGCTTTACTTCTTTAGGTAAATTAGTTGTAATTTGGGTGTGCATCATCAGGTTGAATCAGACTTAACCAACTTAACCAACTTAACCAGTTGGGTTAAGTTGAATTGGACTTAAATGTTTCATCTCTTATAAAAAAAATTCATCAACTATTTAAGCCAATTGTTTTTCATTAAATTATTATAATTCATATAGTTTGCCTAAATTGCATTCCAAATTTCTAAATTAATTAAAACCAATTTTCAAAATATCAATATAAATCAAAATAAACTATTGAAATAAATGTAATAAAATAAACTTATATATATATATATATATTTGTGCGCATGTCAGGTTGAGTTAAGACATTTTTTGTCAACCCATCCGACTCAACTCACAAAAAATTAAACCAAAATGTCATGCTCAATTGGGTCAATTTCATTAGATTGATGGGTTGAAAGTACACCCCTAATTAAAACATTCAGCGGAGCCCATGAAGATTAATACTTTCTCAGGGCGACCTTTTCAAATACCATGCACGTCAATACTTATTAGAGAACTACTAGATGAGAGATCATTGGAATATCCTTTGACTCACTGGCATTTTTTGTATTTTCTGGTATTTAAAAAAAAAAAAAAAAAAACAAAAACCTGATTTGGACTTGAACTTGACAATTAAACCAACCAGAGCAAATTAAGCGGGTCCTAGCTACATAACTGGCTAATTTGGCACCAAAGTTAGGGTAAAAAAAAAAAAAAAAAAGAAGCGCTTTTGCCTCTTATTCAACAATTTTTATTTATTTATTTATTGCATTTACCCAAATAGAACAAACAAATATCTTTTTAGATTTGTCTTGAAGCATCAGTTTAATAACCATTCAAGTTGGCCATGACAATGGGGTTCTGATGCATTGTGCATTGTTCATTCTCTGGCTGCATGCTGGCATAAGTGATTTTTTTTTTTTTAATTTTATTTATGAAGATTTTTGGTCTCCTTAAAGGCAGATCTTGGTCAGTATTATGCTTCCAAGTTTTAAAAAGAGAATAGAATAAAATGGATAGATTATATAATAATGGAATGAAATGAAAAAAAAAATATATATATATATATATGGTAAGTTTTTCTATTATTTTTAGAGTTTATAAAACAAGAATGAAAAATGGGGAAAAAAAATTATAACTTTACAATTATGCCCTTCACTTTTTGCTAATCTTTTTTTTCCCACTTAAAAAACGCCTTTTTTTTTTAGTTTTTTTTTAGAATATGAATAAAATTAAAATTGCATGTATAAAGGAAGAGTATTTCAGAATGTTTACAAGGAAATTAAGAGAATGAAATTCAATGAGCATTCTCTCCTATTCATTTAATTCATTCCAACTAAACTTCCAAACGAGTTAAGCTAAAAGAACAAGATAAGAGCATGAGAAAACCGAATCTTAGAACTTAGAAGGGCATTATACATTAAGATATATATATATATATATATATATTTTAGCGCGTCTTGAAATTATAAAGGAGAGCATGAAGCATGTGAATGCATATATATATATATATATGTATATATTATATATATGGAACATTCCTTAAAAATTTCTTTCAATCGGTTCATTAAATTTTTTTTTTTTTTTTCAACAAGCTTAGTTAAAACTTAAAAGAACAAAGTAAGAGAACAAGAAAAAAAAAAAAAAAAAAAAAAATTCCTAGAAGGCATATTGTACACTATCTAGACATATTTTAGCGCATCTAAAATAAAAAAGGAGAGCATGAAGCATATGATAAAGTGAGGGCTTGTGCCAATTCACAGGCTCTTTATATGCAGTTGGTAACACTAATCATGAATCATGAATATGCATTATGCTTGCTGGGATTGGGAAGATCTAAAATCCAACCCACCATGCAGAGAGGCGCCCAAGTTGGCTCCCATATATATATATATATATTATATCTTTTTATTCTTCCTCCATTATTATAAGGTCATATGACTTCTACAATCTATTATGCTACGGGACTGCCTAGAGAGAAGTATATCCATGGCCATGGGCAATAGCCGATAGGGCAAGTTATGTGACATTTTGTGAGTTCATATGTGGATTGTGAAAATGAAATACGGATACAAATTCTCTGTCTCACTTTTTGCGTTCCACCATATACTTCACCAATCATAACTAATGACTCTTACGTTTTGCAGTTACGAAAAACATGCAAATTATATGCTGAAAATGCTTTTGAGAGATTAAATTACTTCATCGATGCCATTTCTGCCCAAGACAACACAACTGCACATGACCTGATTTCCCAAGCTATGTCCCTTTCCAAAGCAGGAGCCAAACTTCTTCAAAGTATCAAAAAAAATATGGTAAGCTAACATTCACATATATACTATTGCTCAGCCAAGCTTTTAGCTAATCCAATAAGCTGAAGTCATTGTCAAAAGCCTTATAACTCAACTAGCACTTTTTAGTGTTTTGAACGAAAACATCCAAGACTCAAATTCTCCCTCCCCTTGCTATCAAATTAACTGAAGTCATTAAATTCTTTGTGAGCAGGACGTCATGCAGTGGGAAAGACCTCAGACGAAATTCTTAAAAACCCGTTACATTAACCTTGGAGAAAAATTGCAACACATGGAATTACCAATAAGAGGGATGGAAATGGCCTTAAATTGTAGCACAGCTTCCTGTATTGGCAGCATGATGGATGAAGAGCTCAGAGAAGTTTTGGGAAGTTTGAAAGTACAAATAGGCCAAAAATTTGAGCGAGCTAAGTGCTCTATGCTCTTTGATGCGACAATAACTCTTTTAGAGACAAAGGAACAATTTTTAGACATGTACCTTTGGAAGTTCCGAAACATATCCATAACCCAAGAAAATTTGTCAGCATTCTTCTTCTTGTACTCTCTAGAACTCCTCTTGGATGACTCACCAATTGCTCAAGTCCCTGAGTGTGCTTTGGAATACACTCAGAATATTGACACTGAAGAATATAGTGATTCACAAAATCAAACAATGGGTAGCTTCAATAGGACCTGGAGCACTCTTGACATATTTCCTACAAGCCAGAGTTTGGTTTTTGCTTTTAAGTGTTCACTTTCTCTAGGTCTTGCTGTGCTATTCGGTTTGATGTACAATAACGAAAATGGATATTGGTCGGGACTCACGATTGCCATCAGTTTTGTAACAGGACGACAAGCCACGTTTACGGTTGCAAATGCTCGAGCACAAGGCACAGCAATGGGATCAGTCTATGGAATCCTATGTTGCTATATTTTCCAAAGATTTGAGGATTTAAGGTTCTTAGCAATGCTACCTTTAATTATTTTCACCAATTTTCTAATGCATAGCAGAATGTATGGCCAAGCTGGTGGAATTTCAGCAGTTATAGGGGCATTATTAATCTTGGGTAGGACAAACTATACCAGTCCAAGTGAGTTTGCAATTGCTAGAATTTCAGAGGCATGCATTGGATTAATTTGTTTCCTCATAGTTGAGATTCTTTTGAATCCTGCAAGAGCAGCAACTCTGGCCAAAACTGAACTTTCAAGGACCTTGGGGGCACTTCAAGATTGGATCAACAGCATAGTTCTTTGTTCTAACCAGAAGAACATGCCAGCTTCCACTTTGCAGGCATTGAGAGAAAAGCAGAACAAACTGAAAACTCATTTCAATGATTTGGAAAAATTCATTTCAGAGGCAGGTTTGGAGCCTAATTTCTGGTTCTTGCCTTTTCATGCTCCTTGCTACGGTAAGCTCCTAGAATCTTTGTCAAAGATGTTGGACCTTACAAGTTTCGTGACTTATAAAATAGAGTTCCTCTCACAAGTATCAAAAAGATTTGCACTTGATTTTAATGAACTCCAAGAACGCATGAATGTTGATCTAGAGCCATTCAAGGAAAGAGTTGGCTCTTCATTGGAACACCTTGAAAAGGCGACTTCAATCAAGTCCCTTGCAGCATTGGAGAAAGAGTTGCAAAAGAAAGTCATGTCTCAAGACATTGAGTTGGGAAATTCACCGAATGTAAATGCGTTCCGGCTCTTTGGTACAGATGAAGAAGAGGTTGAAAACATTATGAGTTCTTTTCTTCGACGCTTGAATGAAGAAGCTGACAAGATTTATGCAAAGGCAATTGAGGAGAAGCTTAAGAGCAAAATAGTTCTATGTTTGACTGGCCTGAGCTTCTGCATTGGTTGTTTGATAAGAGAAACGATGGAAATCGAGAAAGAAGTAAAAGAACTAGTCAAATGGGAAAATCCCACAAACCATGTAAACTTGAATGAAATTTCCTGTAAAGTTAATGCTTTGCATACATGATATATTATATATTGATAGAACCACCACAGCGGGCAACTATTTGAGTGGGTTTGCTATGCCTACGACTGCAATCATGAAGCCGCGTGTATGAGATGAGGGCTGCAACATATCTTATAACTTGGCCAAATACAAACCCCTTATCCTAGGATCACAACATTTACCACATTTTCTCATGACTACCCTATATGGCAGACTGACTGACTATCTATTTTTGATAAATAAATATCAAATTTCTTTCGGCTTTGTTTTAGAGTTCATAAGGGAATATAATGGAATGATTATAAGGGAATGAAATAGAATGGAATGTATTAACTATTAAGGGTACATTTGGTACACTGAATGTAGATTACATTAGGAATAGTAATCTTTATTACTGGGAATAGAAGGCATTGTAATGGAATAACTATTATTATTCATAAGTTTGGTTGTTACATATGGAAAGTTTATAAAAGATGATGTATAAGGAAACTTTATATTCTTGGAAATATATTAATTTTAAAACCTGTTATATGCACTAAGGAATAGCTATTACATCCATTTTAAAGAGGAATAGCTATTCTTCAATTTAAAGAATAGTTATTCCAATGTAATAACTAATCCATGTAATAAAAATGTAACCAAATGACCGAATTGATATTACACATGAATAATTATTCCATTACAGGAGCTATTATAGCGTACCAAACGTACCCTAAGTAAAGGAAATGAATAGAAAAGAATGGAATGAAATAGAATTTAGTAATAAAAATGAATGAAATGTAAGTAATATTGTTTGGGAGTAACATGAAGAGAATGGAATGGAATCATTTTATGACAATATTACTATTAGACCTCTATTTTAAAATAAAAGAGTTGAATATATAGGAGTATTTTGATAGTTTTAGTAAAAAATTTATTAAATCTAATTTCATTCCCTCTCATTCCTTCTAATTTCGGGGGGAATAAAAATTTGAGGTTTTAAGGAAATAGAGATAAATGAGTGTTCCCTTCTACCCATTTCATTCACTTCTACTTAAACTCCTAAATAAGAGAAGAGAAAAATATTATAAAATTATTCTTTTCATTCATTTCTTTTCCATTCCATTATCTCTTCCCAAACGAGGCCTTAGGCTCCATTTGGAAGTTCATAAGGGAATGGAATGGAATGATCATAAGGAAATGAAAAAGAATGTATTTAAGTAAGGGAAAAAAATAGAATGAAGTGAAATTAAATAACCTTGAGTAGATATTTTAAAATAAAGGAATGGAAATGAATGAAAATGAATGTAACGTAAGTAATCTTGTTTGAGAGCAATATGGAGAAAATGAAATGAAATGAAATTATTTTATAACAGTATTACTATTAAACCCTTATTTTAAAATAAAATGTTGAATATAGAGGGGTATTTTGGGAGTTTTAGTAAAAAAAATCATTAAATATAATTTCATTCTCTCCCATTTCTCCCAATTTCTGGGGGAATGAAAATTTAAGGTTTTAAGGGGAATAGAGAGGAATGACTGTTCTCTCTTACCCATTCCATTCCCTTAACTTAAACTCCCAAACAAGGGAATGTGTTTTCAATTCTCTCCATTAAAATTCTCAAACAAGAGAAGGGAAGAATATTCTAAAATTATTTTTTTTCATTCATTTCCATTCTATTTCATTCACTCCTCCCAAATGAGGCCTTAGTCTAATGTCAGAAACTATTATATCACACGGGCCTAATCAAATTGATGAGCCACAATAAACTATGAAAGGTGCACTTGTCCCGAATAACTTTCTTTTACAAAGGCTTGTTCTCTTTGGGAGAGGGAATTTCCTCTCTCTACAGGTGAATTTAAGTCCATGAATTTTTTGTTCTTTACCTAAAGTTAATGTCAAAAAATATATTCTTAGATTGGACGAGAAGGAAGGAAATGAGTTGTTTCTTTCGGTCCACTTTCATTACTTATATAGTTAAAATTTCAATGTCATTCCCGAATTCTATGACTCCAATTATCCCCAGCCCTAGCTTAATGCATACAGCCATGTTATAACAACTGTAGCCTTTTTACTTTGTTACCTTTTTGTTTTCATTTGAAATAACTTTTTTGACATATCGCAGACATTAGAGTCCTCTTAGAATCTTTGTCGTCACCCCATAAGATTAATATGACATAACAGTTTTTATGTCTTAAGATTTGTAATATTTATTATGAACCGCAAAATGAACCCATTTAAAATAAAGAAGATTCTTTTCCAAAAGTAGAGGTTAGCATTGTCCAGGGTATATGGTTCAACTTTTAATGTTCTTCTCGTGTTTTGTTGTCCAAGCAGTGTACCATTTACAAAGAAAGAAGGTAGAACTGATTCCTCCTACAAGTTCTTTGGAATTTTCCTGGAGGCTAAACTCCAATACTCCATAATTGAATAATAGGCACCACAAGTCACGCTGTCAAAAAAGCATTCTAATTCATTGATGATTGATGATAGGATTCGAGGTGGAATGGTTTGATCTGCGGATTCCACTAAGTTTACTCATCTCCCTCATTTAGAGTTTTTGTTGACTCTTACAATTTTTGAAATCACAGTCTAAAACATGAACAAACATTCCCCCATAGTGGTGGCATTTTGGTAAAGCTCAAATACAGTGGCCAATTGCCGACCCTCCGTATGAGGACACAAGTATTAACTATTAACACTGAATTTTTTTTTTCTTTCTCAAAAATAAAAAAAAATAAAAAAAACACTGAATTTTTTTTTTTTTAAGGATCAATTCAGCATGACTTTATTCAATGGCTAATAAATTCGACGCAGTAAAGCAATAAATATTCGGTGAAATAGACTCTATCTAAATTAATAATGGAGAATAATGCATACTTAATTTTTATAATATGCTAACTGATCTATCAAATAAAATGTATAATTCATATGCTTTGAACTGCCAATCTAGCGCTTCATTGGCCATTTTATACTATCGGACTATTATGTATATAAATCGTTAATGACTTAATTAACTTTGAGGTTCCACTTTTTGAATGAATTTTTAAGGTTTTAGTCCAATAATTGTACTGATTTTTTTTTTATACAAAATAGAAATTTTATTTTAACTTAATCTAAGTGTATATATGTGTGAAGTTTTCTCCTAGAAGCTTAAACTCCGGCTCTTACTCTCTACATCCCACAAGCACTTATACTTATAAACCACTTCCCAATGATGCGTGTGGCAATTGTACTGCTAATAATACATTTCTATACCCCATAAAAAATAATACATTAATATTAATTAAATACAAGTAGAACTCGTATGCTCCAACCTCCAATCTTGCCTTGTCCTTTCAAGAATTTTGATAGGGAATATTTATGCTAGAACCGTCTGACAAGTAGACTTGTCCGGCATGTGCTACTTATCTAACATGTTTGACTGAGTAGCTAGCTAAACCATCGCAAGCTCAATCCACCGATGTGAGTCGTCCAACCAGATTCATTCGTTTGACACCCATAGAGACGGACAAATGAGGAGACTTAACTCCTCAAAGTGATACATGAACTCCATTCTATACTTATCCACATACGAGAATTCTTGCACACTATGCCAAAAGATCTTCCTATAAATTCATATCCACTAAGCATGGGAAGTTGAACATAAAGATCTTGGTGTCATTAACTCCACTCCTTTCATTATGCTCCCTACAAGGGAAGTGCCTAAATTTTTGGGAATGTGGTAAGCCCTAGACCACTATATAAGCACCATGCTTCCTCCATTCCAAGTTACATTCATAATTTCTTGACTTTCACACTTTTAGAGTTTTCAGAGATTATTTTGAGTTTCTAACTTAATTAGGGGTGTCCACTGGTCGATCCAAGTTGGGTTTGTGCCCAACCCGTACTTGACCTGACCATTTCGGATGGGGATGATCAAAACTCGCAGCCGACAGTGAAGAGCTTTGGATTGAGTCTCATTGGGTGCTAGGTGGGTGTTGACCGGAGAAATGTTTGTTGCAGGGGCTGAGATGCCGAATCTGGCTGAGATCTCCTTAAATCGGCGGAAAAAGAGTTAAAGCTTACTGAATTTTTTATCCAAATTTTACGATTTGTCAAGAAGAAAGAACCAGTCATCAATGGGTTGGGTTCGTTGGTTTTGTTGGTTTCTTAGATGGCCAAGCCGCAACTCAGACTGATCTCTTCGATTCCTTTCACCAATGACCTATCATCGACCTAACCATCGCTTCGACTAAATAGTTTTTGGGTTAGATGGAATTAGATCGAGCAAATTTGTCAAGTATAGACAAGTGGTGAACAGCTCGAGACTTAACCATTATAGGGTCTTTGACAAGCACCACACTAGTGCACTTCATAAGCGTTTGACTCTTCAAGTCTTCTTATAAGTTAGGACAATTGGCTAACGATTTTGTGTATCATCAAATTTGATGTTTTGTTATGTATTATCCAATCACTTATCAAACACCAGAGGAAAAACTTGATACACAAGGGTCACTCCACTTTTAATTTACTCCGCCAAGTCGCAAACGGATGTCTACCTGCCATATATAGTGGCTCGCATGGCAGCACCTCCAACATTCTAGAATAACTTTGAAAAAACCAGTTAACTAGCTCGGATTATATTCCTTCCATAGATACTATATTTAATTTCAATTTTCCATGAAACTATTAATTACTGCTAACTTTCTGGCAAGGTTTCTTTCTCCCATAAAAGACCAACTACAAAACCCTTTTCCCAGCTCTGGACATCACACGATTGTTGCCACCCATTTATACTTAATGAACCCAACCCATTTACTGTGGCGCGTGCGTCTTTGCTTAGCGTTAAGGACCATTCTAGCTTGCTCCATAGTTGGCTGCACCACCCTCTATGGTCCAGAAACTCTCCAACGCTTACTAGCATATCCAGCTTTCTCTTATTTGACAACTATCTTAATCGTATCAGACGCGACACTTGGTGACACCCTAAGAAGTTTTTGGCATGCTACCTATGCTACAATTCAGGTTACGATTCTTTCTATACCAAGCTTATGGCTAGTTGGTCCTGCTCGGTTCACTAATAGCTTAGCAGCAGTGGGAGTGGCTCTTTGTACGTTTGTGGTGGCGTTGCCGGAGTCTACACACTTGATGTCTAAACGAATTGCGTTTGGGCAGATTGTGATTGTGTATGTTGGGGTTGTGATTCATGGTGCACAAACTGGAATCATTAAGCTCCTAATTCATATGGCATCAAGTACGGCCCTTGGAGTTGTTGCTTCTGTTCTAGCTATGTTCTTTCCATATCCTCGGCTAGCCTATAACGAGGTAACTGGTATAAGCTTTATTACTTCTGGATTTAGTTTAGTTCTGCATCGTTTAGTGTTCCTCACTTTATTAAATTTTACTTTGATTTAGGATTGATTCAATTCCGTAGTTGAATGGGTGCATGAAACTTGGAGCTTGGAAGTATAACATGACCTTAGAGAAATTTTTCTATGGTCTACAAAAACATTTTTTTTTGGGGGGGGGGGGGTGGGGTCTATAAAGTGACAATGTAATAAAAAGTTTGTGTTAAGAATATAACATAACTCCATATATTCACACCTAGAAACGGCAAAAAGGCTTGCAACTTTATAAACCTTCAAAATTAATTTGTAAGATTTTGTAGAACTTTTTAATAGTTCAAATAAAACGTTAAACATAGTAGTAATTTTTATTAAAATATTTAAGTTAATTTCTTATGAACCCACAGAACCTAACTTTAGTCATAGCTTGTATAAATCAGAATTATATTTGCTTCTCAATTTTCCGGGGCTCTTTATGCTGAAGGCATCTTCAATTTTCTAAAGTATGCATGCATACTTAAAGGCTTAATTTCCATAGTACCACGTCTCGATGTCTGCCACTCCAACTGGAAGGAGATAGAGAGAGAATTTTCTTGACTCGTTCAGCTTCAAACTTGTTGGGGGAAGGAATTAATGCGATTCATATTTCATTGGGTATGGTTTAACATAATTGTTCCAAGTTGCCTCCACATAATATTTTCGATTTTGTTCCTATCTCCACTTTTTTGGTCATGGGTCAGGACTCTCTTGAACTCAACAAGCCACAGGACTAGCCAGAGACCAGAGTGGTGTCCTGTGCAAGCTATTTGGCATCCTCTGGAGCGTGCCTTTTTTTCTCCTCCAATCTAGGACAGTAAGCTCGATGGAAGCCTTATAGATAGACATATATCTAACCCATCCTTATAGCTTAGCTATACACCACCAAATATGCTCAATAAGTTGATAAACAGAATCCTGAACCCTATTTGCGTAAAGAAATCCTCTTTCTTTTTCTTCATCTTCTTTTTCTTTTCTTTTTTTGCTGATATGCACCCTAGATTGCCAACCAAATCTCATTTAATTTTCTTTTATATATATATATATATATATATATGAGATTGAGTTCAAATTACACTTGGAACCCGTTTGGATACTGATGATTTGCTCCAACATTTGTGTTTTTCAGTTTTTTTTTTTTTTTTTTTTTTTTTTGAGAAGTGCATTTCAACAACTATTTTGCTTTTTCAGTGGGTCTCATGCACTGTTCATGGGACTTACAAACCTTTTTTTTCAAAAAAAACTTTCATCAAAAATAGGTTCCACGGCACTATTCACACATTTAAAAATTATTTTGTTACAATGTTTTTAGTTTTTAGTTTTCAATTTTCAGCAAAATAAACAGTATCTAAGCACATCTTTAGTATAACTTTAAACAATGATATACCGCCCAATTAGTTGTTATATATATATATATATGTGTGTGTATGTGTGTGTGTGTATATATATATATATATATATACTTCAAATAACTTACTCACTACAACCTACTGACACGCCTAACAATTACAACATCAAACTACTCCTAGCTTGTCATAGACAGCCCATCACAACATTATTATGAGATTTTATTAATTTGTCCAATGCTACTAACATTAAATGTTTAACATTTTGTTTTTTGGACAATACATTAAATGTTTAACATTAAATTCCTTCACTTACACCTCCAATTTTCCCCCCTATACTAGCGAGGATTTATACTAATGAGTGCCGGACATGATTTGGCTCATTAGAGCATTCACATTAATCCGTATATAATAGAAAAATGTGTAAAATTTACATAATTTTGCCTAAAAATGACCCACATCAATTTGTGTAAATTTACAAATTTGCTACAATAACCATATAAATTAACACTAACACTATTTATTTTGCACTTAGTTGTTTATTCTTTTTTATGTATCTTGAGGATGAAAGAAGAGAGTGAATAGTAGTTGTTGTGTGTGAAGAAAGAGAATCAATGAAAAAAAAAATTTAAAATTTGATATTTGAATAAAACATAGTACAAAATAAATAATCTGATATGGGGTATTTTGAAAAATGAGTTTGTAAAATAGAAAAAAGTAGATTCTTATGCTAAAATAGATAGAAATTTTTGGACGAACTGATGTGAATGCATGCCCTTGTAGGCGGTATTAAGTTGACGGGGGGTTCTTTATTATAGGTGAGGAAAACGTGTCAGTTATATGCTGAAACTGCTTCAAAGAGATTAGATCTCTTAGTGGAGGCCTTCTCTGCTCAAGACAACTCAAGGGCACTTGAGTTAGTCTCCCAACTAAAGTCTCTTTCTGCAGCAAGAGCCAAGTTTATTGAAAGCATCAAATATAATCTGGTAAGCAAATATTCATGTACTGTGTTTGAAATCTAAGGTGGCGTTTGGTACGGGAGAATTCACATTACTCTTGGCATCCAGATTCCTAAGAATGTGATTCCTAGGAATCACATTCCTAGGAATGTAGTTATTCCTATGTTTGGTTTCATTGGGAATCTCTTAAGATTCCTAGGAATGTGAGATGATAATATTTGGTTTATTCCTAGAAATCTTAAATGAATTATTTATTTTTCCTATTTTATCTTTAGATTTGAATATGAACTACCAAGTCCTTTAAAAAAAAATATTCCTCTAAATAAATAATGAAAAACCAAATATAAACTATTAATTATGACAAATTAATTAAAATTGTAGTCTAACATTTCAAAATGACAAGTACAATACAAAAATAACTATTTAAATTCTCAAATGCTTTATTCTTAGTAAGAATTTTTAAAAGAATTTAATCCATAATGGAGAGTTCCCTTCAAACTTTTTTTTTTCCACACGTGAAACCTGGCAATAATGGAAAGTCTTCTTCAAACTTTTTTTTTTTTTTTCCCACACGTGAAACCTAAATAAAACTTTGTTAAAGAATATATCAACAGAATTGTCTATCTTGTTTATGTTATTTTGGCGGGAAAAGATAAAGACAAGAGAAAAGATATTGATGATTTGTTTTATATTTTATCTTAATTGCTTAAATGATAAGGAAAAAGGGTTAAAATTGTTAATTTATAAAAAATACAATTTCTTTTAAGCTTGGGAATCTGGATTCCCACCTGTTTTAAAGAGAATCCACATTCCTACTGAGAGGGGTTTAAGGGGGGAATCCAGATTCCCCTGACATCTGATTCCCTAGCGTGATTTGCAACCAAACATGGAAATCTTTAAACATTCTTAGGAATCTTAAAACATTACCTCGTACCAAACGCCACCTAAGGAGTTGTTCTACTAATGCATGTTATTGCTTATTATTGGTAGCTGAGCTTTCCTAGCTTCTTTTCTGCTTAGGAGCTTTCAGTAGTTCAAAACTTCAAATAGCTAATGTCATTTCCTTGCTAACAGGACGGCCTGCTGTGGGAGAGACCTCAGTTGCGTTTTGTAACAGCCAATTCCATGGACCTTGGAGAAAAACTGAGAGCAATGGAAATACCAATAAGAGGGATGGAAATTGCAGTAACTTCTTGCTATTCCTTCCCTATTGGCATGGTGGATGAGGAGCTCAGAAATGTCTTACAAAGTTTAAAAGAACAAATAGGCTTAAACCTAGAGCAAGCCAAGTGGTCTGTGTGTTTTGGTGCGACAACAGCTCCAGAAAGAACAGGAAATTTTTCAGATAAATTCAAGCAGAACCTTAAGACCACTTTGGTAAATCCTGAAGATTTTCCAGCTTCATTCTTCTTCTATTGCATAGAACTCCTATATAACTTACTCATTGCTCAAAATCCTAATTGCATTAAAGAAATTGACTCCATGGAGTCATCAAGTTATTCAGAGAAACAAGCAACGTGTCCCTTCCAAAAGACCTGGAACATTCTGAAATTAAGACCAACTAGCCAGCAAGTGGTTTTTGCATTCAAGTGCTCAGTTTCTTTGGGTCTCGCCGTGTTATTTGGTTTGATATATAACAAAGAAAATGGATACTGGTCAGGTCTCACAATTGCCATTAGTTTTGTAACAAGACGACAGGCAACATTTGCGGTTGCTAATGCTCGGGCACAAGGGACAGCAATGGGATCAGTGTACGGAGTCCTGTGTTGCTTTATATTCCATAAGCATGTAGTTTTACGGCTTTTACCTCTTCTTCCTTGGATTATTTTTGGCAGTTTACTAAGACATAGCCAGATGTATGGTCAAGCTGGTGGGGTTTCAGCAAATGTAGGAGCATTATTAATCTTGGGTCGGAAAGATTATGGCCCTCCTAGCGAGTTCGCAATTGCCAGAATCGCTGAGGCTACAATCGGGTTAATTTGTTTCATCACAGTGGAAATGCTTGTGAACCCGGTTCGAGCAGCAACTCTGGCCAAAACTAAACTGTCCACAAGCTTAGGTGCACTTCAAGAATGCTTCAAAGACATAGTTTTTGCTAAACAGAACATTTGCTCTTCAAATTTTCCCACATTGAGGGAAAGGCATAACAGGCTACGATCCCAAGTCAAGGAATTAGAAAAGTTGATTGCAGAGGCAAAGTTGGAACCAAATTTCTGGTTCTTGTCATTCCATGCTGCTTGTTACAATAACCTCCTAGGATCTTTATCAAAAATGTTAGATCTATTACCCATTGCAACTCATACAATTGAATTTCTCTCACGAGAATCACTGAGAGTTATAGTTCCTTTGGAAGAGTTCCAAGAACATATCAATGATGTTTTAGAGCATTTCAAGAAAGAAGTTGGCTCTACATTGAAATGCTTGGAAGAGGTGACTTCAATCAAGTCTCTAGCAGTACTTGAAAAAGAGTTGCAAAAGAAAAACATATCGCAAACCCTTTTTTCAACAAATGTGAATGCATTCAGGGTTCCAAGTTCAGAAGAAGAGGTTGAGAACATTGCAGCCTCTTTTTTCCAACATTCAAGAAAAGTGGCTGACAAAATTTATACCAGTGATGGTGAGGACAAGCTTAAAAATGAAACAATTCTTTGTCTAGGTGGGCTGGGGTTCAGCATCAATACTTTGATGAAAGAAACAATGAAGATCACGAATGAAGTAAAAGAACTAGTCATATGGGAAAATCCTTCAAGCCACATAGATTTGTATGAAATTTCTTGTAAAGTTAAAGCCCTGCATACATAATATACTGGCACTACAAACACCTAGTTACATTCAGGAGTGTGCTTGCTTTTCATAAATCCAGAACCACCACCACCACCACAACCTAGTAACACTAGTGGGTGCCTGAAAGAGAAGAGAGATAGAAAACCTAAACTCTTGGCTAACCATTAATAGATTTCAGGAGTTCCACATGAAAAGGCTGTCAGGTTACAACACGCATCTCTAGGCATCCAACCAAATCACAAACCACAAAACTACAAATTGCTTTACCTCTCCTCGACACCTCATGTGATTTGGTCAGATTAAGGTCTCAACCCAAAAGCCTAATCCATGTTGCAAGAATAAGAAAACCCACACTTATTTCCATCCTATTTGCAACTGGACAAGAGTAGAAATAGGACCTCAAATCTACAAAGCTAAGAGTGCCAACCGCCAACACTAGAATTTGATACTTGACAATTTCATGCAACATTCATAGAACCACACCACCAATATGATCCCCAAGACATTTAACAGCATCACCAAAATTAAAATACAGCCAAACAAAATGTGCATGCAAAGCAGGAATCTAGTACTGGATGGATTAAGTTTTCATGAAAATAAAGCAGTAAAGTGACATTCAATGTAGCAAAGCGAACATTTTGGTTACATCAAGTTTCGCCCATTTTGTGAAACGGCTCAAAGTCTACAAAACTAGAACAACACATCAAAAAAAAAAAAAACAGACAGAAAACCTTAGTTAGTTGCCTTCATATTTGGGGTCAGCCACCACGTAATGATATGCTATCACCAGTACGAAAATGAACACTCCAAGGAAATTGGCAAAGAAGCCGAGGTCCTGATCGTCGATCATCTGTAACACAACACAACACGAAGATACAGCAACTTAGCACCATTACCCCCCAAAACATCACAATATCGTTTTCTCATTCTTGCTTAGATCGATTAGGGAAAATTGACTCATGGCTACAAGATACCCAATTAATCACGCATACAAGCTGAGATCAAGGGCTTCAATTGAAATGGAGAACAAATTAAACTGTGATTTTTTATTTTATTTTTTTTTGAATTAGATTTGATCAGATTTACCATTTACGAATTACAAATTTCAGCTCCAGATCAAAAATTTTACCCCAAATACCAATTTGACTCCCAAAATTGATAAGCTAAAACCCTAAATTAATTATTGTTGTTGTTGTTGTTGTTGTTGTTGTTGTAGTTGTAAAAGAAAGAAAAGAGGGATCGAAAAACGAACAATGAGATCGAAATATTGAGATCAAATAAAACAGAGTAAACACGAAATGATGAATTGGCGAAATTAAAGAGAAAAAGAGGTGAAGAAGCTTACGATGTGAGGCTGGGATTTGTTGCGACGATCTGGTTGACGACGACGACGACGACGACGAAGACGAAGACGCAGAAGTGAGGTGAGCTCTCTTTCTCTTTGTATTTTGTATCTGGAGACTACGGTGGCTACTACCTTAAAAAACAGTCAAAAAAGAAGTATTTAAATTGGGCTAATTTGAAGAGGATTGTATTGTGATGCACAAAGGCAGTATGGGCAAGCCCAATTGGGCCCAGTTTTACAGAAACACTAAGTTTAAAAAATAAAAAGGAAATTTAATGTGGCTGCTGGGATTCGAGCCCAGGTCTCCACGGCCACAACGTGGAATTCTTACCACTAAACTACAGCCACTGGTTGATGGATACTACTCCAATTAGTACTAAAACAAGCATCAAAAATTTTACTTGGGCATATATATATATATATATATATATCAGTTCAGTTTGATAGCTCGAAAAAGTAAGAAAATGCACAAAAGTGATGTTTTAAAAAACTGTATATAAAAACTTAAAACTTAAAACTAATGCCAAACTCATCTTTAATATCAAAACAAATAGCAAGAGGTTAAGTGTTATTGAGTTTTTTTTTTTTTTAATTATTATTTTTGTGGTAAAAACTAAAAGTGTTACAGATTTATAAATTTGAGAGGTTGATCATTCATTTCGATAATTTATAGGATAAAGTGTAAAATGAGGTTTAGTGTAAAGTGAAAAAATATAATTTCTTCTAATAAAAACTCAACATTCCTTTACCAAATTTCAAGAACCTTCCCAAGTTTGGGCTTCTTGAGCTATGGCAATGGCATACGCAGCTCTATTAGAAACCTTTGGACTAGTTCGAAATTTTAATTTCTAAAATTCCTAATTTTCTTTTTTATATCACGAGAAAAATGCCCTCACATTTTTTGAACTTTTGGGTAGTTACATTTACACCCCTTAAAATTTTATTTTACCCAATTTGCTACATAAACTTTGTTATTGTAGCAAATAGATTTCTTAACTTTTTCTTTCGCCAACAACATAAAAGTTTAATTAGGGGTCTATTTGTTACATTACCAAAAATTACGTACTAAATTGGCTAAAATTAAAGTTCACGGAGTGTGAGTGCAACTACTCCAAAGTTTAAGAAGTGTCCCAGTATTTTATCCTAATCTATACTATTATTTAAAGGGTTTCTCTTCTTCAGAATCCTCAATTTTAATACCCAAAATATCCTTAAATTTATTAGTTTGTAAAAATTAAATGGTAGGGTTAGAAATGTTTTTAAAAAAAAATCAAATTTTCTCTAAAAAAAACCCACGTTCAAATTTATCCAAAATAAATAAATATTTCAAATCTATAACAAAAGTTCCAGATAACTACTACTAAAACAACTAAAAGTTAAAAACAAATCAAAAAATTTTCAAATACCACGTCAAAACCCAACCCACATTCAGATTCTTAAAAAAAAAATTTAAAAACTATGTTATCTTTGACAAGAGTTTCAGATAATTACTGCTAAAATTAATTAAGGAAGTTTTGGATAACTACTCTACTAAAAAAACTGAAGTTAAAGCCTCCCATGAAGGAGGATAGGGGCTCCTATGAAGGAGGTGAAGCTTCAATTGCTGTAAGTCATAGCACAAGAATCCTCTATATGATTTTTGACTTGAATGGATATAATTTGCTGCATTAATCACAGGTTGTCATTAATAAGTGTTTCTTCAACGGGGGGGTGTTAATTAGTGTTCTATGTTATTAGTAGTTTAGCACCAGTGCCACTTGGATGTAATTTTAGATGTTGAAATCTATAGTGATAAATTCTTTTTTTTTTTTCTTTTAAACAAAATGAAATAAATGGTGTTGAAAACCATCTTTACTAATTTATTAAGTTTTTGTATATATTAATTTTTTATTAAAATTTTTTTACCATGATGTATTTTAACTTTCATTTATATCTTTTGACATTCCCAATTAGTTTATATAGAGATGTTTAATTAGAAGGGGACTGCCTTTCACTATAATTTGTGTATAAAACCAATCTTATTTAAGGTAAAATTGCAAGAACAAAAGCTTCATAGACATTGGCTTCAGAAATAATTTGCTTAACTCTCTTAAGCTTCTATTTTGGTATGGATTGTGTAGGACTAGATGGGCATTTGACAATGATTCAAGTGCATGTGTTGGATTCAACTCAATGGACTCCTCCACATCCTATGTGGTTAAGATCATTGTAAGTCCTCCCGTAGAGTTGCTCTACAATTCAAAGCATTGTGGAATGTGGACACTTCATTATAGGCTGTATATTATGTTGCTCAGTTTGCATTTGGTGTTGGCATCTTTGAAACAAATGTGTTGCCTACTGTTCAAGCTTTGAAGTTTTGTAATACCAAATTATAGATTAATATACATTTTGTTTTTTCATTGCTTTCTTCCATCCAAATTAATAACGTTGCATAATGTTGGCAAAGTAGGCTTTTTATTAATGATGATTGTAATTGGTTGGAAGATTCGTTTGCTCAGTTTATGCAAGTTGTCATTTCTGATTTACCAATGTAATTTTCATCCTAAATTAAATATTTAAAAAAAAAAATACTTGGCAAACACAGTAGTCTGAGATCTCAATCAAAAGGATGTAGAGAGTCCAAAATTGCTTGATGACATTATCTGTAGTTACACACTTACACTATGTAATCAATTCGGTACAAATTCTGGATTTGGAATTATTCATCATCTCTAATTATTTATGGTTTGGAAATTTGGTTAAATTAATGGATAATTTATGCTTCCAAATATTACTCGGATCCAATAGTCTAAATGCAAAGCAATCACTTGGTTAAACGAGACCACAAATTCATGTGAAATGTTATTCTGTAGTTGTGGACTTCTGTAGAATTGGACCTTTTAGGTGGGTAAGCTTTACATAAGGATTTTACATGTTTTTGAGAAAATTTCAACCTATGGCGTCCGCTCCTGATAATTGCTCTTTATTATCAGACCAAGACACCAATCAGTTTTTGGTGTAGGCGGAGATTGAACTCCAGATCTCTTATACAACCATCAGAGACTTTACCAGTTGAACTAACTGGAACCCACAGGATTTTACATGTTTGATTGGATGAGAAAATGTTTACGTGCGGCTGTAGGTTCTGGTGTGTCCATTTTTCTATGCAAGATTTAATCACGCTCGGATCCATCTATTTCAATAATTGGCAAACACATAAATCTCGAATTGCATTAAATAAAAAGCTTTGTCATTCAAAATAAAAATTATAAAAAAAAAAAAAAAAAAAAAAAGCCTCTTAACTAAAATTTTTAGGAATTACTAGCCTTTGAGCACGCGCTCACGTGCATGCTTAGAGGCTCTTAAATTTTTTTTGTAAAGATTAATTTTCATTCATCATAATTCGGGGTTGCTTCATTTTTTAATCACAAAAATTTCTACGGGTGTGATGAGATTTTTATACAAAAAAATTATTTCACACACATGCATAACACTCATCACACCCCAAAGAATTTTTGTGATTGAAAAATGTAGCAATCCTAAATTATGATGAATGAAAATTAATCTTTACAAAAAAAATTTAAGAGCCTCTACGCACGCACGTGAGCGCGTGCTCAGAATAGCTATTCATAATAAGAGTCAAACATTGGTTGCTAAGCTAAACATTGAAACTATGAAAATGCCAGAGATGAAGGAGAAAAAAGTAATGGACATTTTAATGCTTTAGTACCATACAAGACATTATTATTATTATTATTATTATTATTATTTTGTGTAATTTTAGTTCCACGGGTTGAACTTGAAATGAAAAGAAGGAAATTTGGACAAGTGAATAAAGAAAAAAGAAAAAAAGAGTGAATATTGGTCAAAAGTGTAGACAGCTTTAACAAGTTTAGTGGCATTTATTTTATATCAGGCTGATTGTTTGAATTGAAATGGGAGGAGTTGTTTCAATAACACTACAAAATCTCATAATATTTTTTCAATAAATTGAGTTGTTAAATTGAGGTGTTAGTATATTATTGGTCAAAATAAAATAAAATAAAATAAAATAAATTATTCTGAGATTCATCTCAACTAAAAATAAGAGTACTGTCAAAATATTGTGAGATTTTGTTGTATCTCTAGACTTTATCAGTTGAAAGATCTGTTTTTTGTTATTTGTTTCATATCAAGTGCAGTTTGTACAGAGAAAAAGTTTCTTTATTTTTCCTATGAGAAATGATATGTCCACAATATTTTTACAACATTTGTACAATAAATCATAAGTAGCAGGTTGTTACTAGTTGTTATTGTTGGGGTAAAAAAGTAATTTTAGTGTTAAGTTCAAATTTGAACCAGTAATAACTAACCACCTATAATCTATTATAAAGATATTGTAAAAATATCAGGTGCAGTTTGTATAGAGAAAAAGTTTCTTTGTTTTTCCTATGAGAAATAATATGTTCACAACATTTTTACAATAAATCATAAGTAGCAGGTTGTTACTAGTTGTTATTATTAGGGCAAAAAAATAATCTTAATATTAAGTTCAAATTTAAACCAGTATTAACTAACTACCTATAATTTATTATGAAAATATTGTAAAAATATTATAGACGCAGCATAGCCCTTTTCCTATTCTATGTCAGGGGATAACTCAACTTTACATAAGTATATATAATGGAGTTTTTAAGAGAAGTCAGGGGGACAGTGAAGTTGCTCCCCTGATACAGGAATGGTCCCAATGCACTGAAGTTGCTCCCTCAGACTTCCGAATAACATGGGCATCTACCGTAAAGAACATGGAGATTATCCCACAAGCAAACGGATTAACTTTGGTAGGTAAAATCCCATGCCTGCCATATAAAATTCTTTACTTTATTAGCCACCATTACAAACCACATTGATGTGGGACAAAATCCTCAAATTAATTTCTGTAATTTGTTATATTTGGTATTTTCGTGTAAAAAAAAAACGTTATTTTAAGTTTAGGCGATTCATTTCCTTGTTTTTAAGTGATTTTAATGTTTTTAAGGTCAAATTTGGTTCTTGTTATGGTTAGATATTAATTAATAGTTATTTTGGAATATTTTTTTTTGTTTGTCAAGTTTTACAGAGTCCTTAAATAGACCCCTATAAACGTTTTTTCAGCATTATTAATATTAATAAAAATCACGTGTTTTGTTTATCGTTTTGTAAAAGTAGACGCGTTTGCTTCCGCATCTCGCATCACACACTTCCATCCAAAGATTTTGTTTTCTGTAGAACCAAGAAGATTCTCACTATAAATTATTGTGCAACTCCTCCATTAAAAGATGGTAAGTACTACTTATAGAAAACATGCCTTAGGATGTGATCATTGTCCACAAAATAACATTATTCAGCTGCCTAGCACTCAAAGAAATTTCTTTAATAATATCAGCCACAGAAGGAAGGAAAATCCCATCAATGGTGTAAACATTCCATTTGTGGCAACTAGTTTCAATGGGATCGCTAATTCATGCATGATGCATCAACATAGATCACACGTTTAGGGGAAATTACTTTAAAAGTTGTCACTAGTAGGAATCTGTCTATCGACCAATCCCAACTCTATTACTCTTTTAGTCTCTCTCCATAGCACTACATCAAGCATAAGACGCATATGGGGAAACAGTTACTTAATTCCATGAAAGAACCAAATGAGAAATACTTTGATTTTTTTTTTTTTTTACATGGCTTATAGCCTTATACCAACTCATCCAATATGTCTTCCTCCTGTGATCATGTTGTTTCCACCATAATTTACATGTATTTTAAAGCACACCTTATTTGAACCTTTGAAGCAACATATGTTAGAAATTTACCCAAATACACTTTTTGAAATCACAACATGTAGGATGTTATTGGGAAGAAAACACATACCTCTTTAGATTGATGATGAGTCCTCATGAATATCCTAAGAAAATCCCTAGATTTGTCAATCAATGGTGGCTGCAAGAGGTAAGGGTGTGCATGTGTGTGAGAGAGGAGAAGAACTACTCTCTGTTCTAACACCCGATGAAGAGAGAGATGGGAGATAGCAAATTAATGAGCCAATTGCTATCTTATAAAGGGTGAGAGTAGGGGCTTCCTCTTGTGTTCAAAATATTGGTCCATCCCATTATGGCCCAAAAACTAATAGAGAAAATAAAGGCCCCACACATTCTCAAATACTTAAAATGACAATGCCAGTCCACATAAAATAATGGGTAAATGCAACAATACATTCTATACATAGGAATCGATTGCACCACATCTTTATCAAAATCTCACTAGATTGAGACAAAAGTTGCTTCTTGCAACCTTAAAGCTACTTCCATATTCTTGATTTGATCTTAGAATAAATTAGAAAAAAAGCTTGTCCTCAGCATCATCCAACCAAAAGATGTAGGCACCAACATTTCTTAAATTGAACATTGTAAGAGGCTCCCAAAGCTACAGTGATATATTCCTTAGCCCTTTATGAAGTATTCTAATTAAAATAAACAGTTTATTATTATTAGTATTATTCAATTTTCGATCTAGAGCTTCCTCATAAATATTCAAAATATCTTGTATTGCTGCATTTAGGTGCGAGGGGATGTCAACAGTCTCCAAGCACACTATCATTGATAAATGTTATTATTCTTATAAATAACTCTTATTATATCATTTTTAGTGTGCGTTTGAATACCGCTTATTTTTCTGAAAACTAAAAATAATAAAAAATATATATTTTTATTATTGTTCATTAATGAATTTACTGTTCATTGGTCTGATTGCATTGTTTATATCCAGGCACCGGACTTTAAAAAAAAAAAAAAAAAAAGCCCAAAAGCGCAAAACAAACCAAACACAGACACAAATCATTTCTATCCAAATGGAGCTCTAGTCTTTCATGGCAAGGCCAACCCACAGCTCTTCCTATCAAAGGGATACATGAAAATTTACTAAACCCCAAGATGTGAATGGGCTCTTCTACTCTATCTGTGCTAGCTTGTCAAAAGCTTCTTTAAAGATTCTATCTAAAAGACTATTTAGTATTTATGTAGAGGTCTTGTTAAGTCTACTTGTACTAGATTTGATTGTGTAGAAACACGAAGAGTCTGTTTGGATACCGCTTATTACTAAAAACTGAAAACATTGTAATAAAATAATTTTTAAATGTGTAAATAGTGTCGTGAGACTTAATTTAATGAAAATGTTACTGAATTCCGTACTTCTAGATTATAAATTTTTCTAAATAGTGCATGAGACCCACTGTTTAAAACGCAAATGTGCTAAATTCCTTTTTAGCGCAATCCAAACTAACACAAACAATCAATTTGTGTGCAGAGAATATCCCAATAAGGAGAGCAATACTCACCAAGATTCTTTTACTGGCAAGAAATTTGATTAACACCGATTAAGGGATCCATTGAGGCAAACGTCAAGAGGAGAGAATGCAAGGAGCTCCTAAGGCCGGCATGTGAGAACCGCAAAGAGAATTTCGACCACAACGCACAGTGCTAACCAAGCTTTTAGAAAAAAAATTAGACAGAAAAAGAAAAAGGAAAAAAAAAGCTCTTATAAGTTTGACATTTGCTTATTTAACTTTTTGATGATTGTTTTTTGAGATTTGACCACATACAAGTTAGAGAAACCCATGATCTAAGCTTGCAAAAATTGACCCAAAGTACACTTAAGCTTAGTATGCATTTGATGTTTATTTGTTTTTGGGTCATGTTAACGAGTATTTTTAAGGCACTCATTAATAATCATTTTTAGGAAAGTTTTAATATCACTTTTATAATAAATAAATAAAAAATTCAAAATATTAATTACTTTTTTTTTTTATAAAATTTTTTTTTAAATAGGCTAAAATATTTCCCTTTATTTTTTTACTAAAAATAGGCTAAAATATACTATAAAATTTTTTTAAAAAAAACTGTACACAAAAAAGAAGATACATAAAATATCATCCCCAGGTCTACTTGATGGATGTTTCCCCCGCATGACGTTTCCACTACAGAACTTTAAAAAGTAGCAATTCTCTAATCTCAAGTCTCAACACATTTTACCCAAAAAAAAAAAAAAAAAGAGGTCTCAACACGGATTTTTAGGGCAAGATGACATTAGTCACATTACAGCAGTCATTGCGTAGGTCCTACATTTCCCAGTCCAACGGTCCCACCCTCTTCATTTCTCAAACACTAGTGTGAGACACACCGAATCAAATCATAAAACTTCAAAAAACAAAATAAAAGCTTGCAAGACCAACCCGCCTCTCTCTCTCTCTCTCTCTCTTATCTATTTGCAAATACAATATGTAGTAGAATAGTACTTTTCTTGCATCTACCGTAAACTGTAAACGTGAAAGGTTTAAAATCCTCAGATTCCTGAAAATCCCCATCAAAAGCAAACCCCACCACCATTTCTCAATCTCATCTTTCTCACGTCTTCTCCATCAAAACAAAACCCTTTTGGTAATTCCATAAACCCAAAAAAACCACACAACAAAACTAATATCTACCTTAAAAAAAAAAAAAAAAACGTAATATATTGTGTAACATAAGACCAGAAAGTTCGAGGTTTTAGTTTCAGATCTTGTTTGTGCTTTTTTTTTTTTTTTAATTTTTTGGGTTTGTAAAATTTAAGATAAATAACTGAAGGGTTTTTATTCGGAGAAGACTTAAGGGTTTAGGTGGCGATGTCTGCCGGGGTTTGCGGAAAACGGGTCGGGTTCGAAGAAATTTTCGGACCTTCGTCTCCGACGTCGTGCCCTTCTGCTAAGAGACCAAGGTCGTCCAGTTTCGGATCCGGATCCGATGACTCTGTATCTGTTTTGCTCCAAATGTTCCCCGACTTGGATCCACAGGTGCGTTTCAAATTTTTCAATGACTTAATTGATACTAATTTATTTCATATTACTATGTCATTTCTTTTCCTATAATCAAATTCCCAGCTAGAATTTTGTATATAAATAAATGAGTATTGAAAAGATTTTTTTTTTTTTTTTTTAAATGGGTCGTTTTTTTATTATTTTTAATCCATTCAAATATGCGGATTTCTTGACAATGTAATTTTTTTTTGTGTGTGTATAATTATGGGTTCATAATGTTTGGTGTTTACTTAACTATGTTTAGTTAGCAAATGTTAGTTATGTCGGTACCAGTTTATACATTTCATGTATTTCTAGATTCTAGTTATCCACAAGAAAGAAAGAAACTCTGATGTTACAAGAGATAAACATTGCTTTGTTTGTAAAATGTCTTAACGTTCAAAATTATTGGTCTGATTACTTTGTTTTTGTTTTTGTTAGTTGGTGGAAAGAGTTTGTAGGAATCACAATAATAAGATTGAAGATGCTGTTGTGAGTCTACGAGCAATTTCTTTTGCTGATGTTAATGCAAGAAATAGATCACAAAGCTCTGATTGCACAAATGTTGCAAATTGTGGTGATGTTCCTAGTCAAAGCTCCGCGACATGTAAGTTGCTGGTTATGCTTCTCTTAATTAGTTATTCTAGTTATAAGTTGTTTAATGTCCGGAAAGTATCTGCGTTGGGCTTAGACTGTTTTTCTTTCTTTTGGATTTGTATTAACCAGGCAGTCAAATGCCGGAGCAGAGAGTTGAAGATGTAAAGGACATGAGAACAACTGTCAACTATGGAAATACAATGGATGGGTCCAAGTGGGTCGATTTGTTTGTGCATGAAATGATGAATGCGACAGACATTGATGATGCTAGGGGACGTGCTACAAGGATTCTGGAGGCTTTTGAACAAAGTATAACTGCCCCATCAAGGGCATCAGAGGAGGTAATTAAGAACTTTTTTTATCCATGCTTGTCTTAGCGGGAATGCCAAATTAGAATGCCATACATATGTTTACATCCTTGCTATTGTCTCTATGGAGCAGCTGGAGCATGCATCTCTAAAGGAGCATCTGCAGAGCTTGTTAAATGATAATCAGATTTTAAAGAGAGCGGTTGCCATCCAGCATGAACGCAATTTGGAGCAAGAAGAGAGGATAAAGGGGGTTGAACAGCTAAAACATCTGTTAAGCCAATATCAAGAACAAATTCGAAGTTTAGAGGTAACCTTTGGACTTGTTCTTCTTTCTGCAACATTTTGGTTAGTTCATCTTGAGCATTAATCATATAGAATTAAGTATGAAGATCTTTGACTTCTAGGCAGGCAATCAACCTACATTTTGTTTTTGGTATCCTCCTTACATGTGTAATTTCAAAGCAGTATTCTACTTCTATTCCTTTTAGTTTAAATAACTTTCTAGCATGTAATTTTGTTTGCTTGGATCACGACTATGGATGTATAATCAGAAGGTTCCAAAACTGGACCAATTTGGCTTAGCATCATTGTCAAGTCTTGTTTCATGATTGACAACTGTGAGGTTTTGGTACAAATAGTGTGTTGGAAGGTCTTTATCATCTGTTTTGGCTTGACTGTAATTTCTTGTTTTGATACAGCTGACAAACTACAGCTTGAAGCTCCATCTGCAGAGGGCACAAGAAAGTAGCTCAATTCCTGGGCGATTTCATCCAGACCTATATTAAGGTTCTTTGGTGTTCCATCACTTTAATGTAATGTTTCCTAATACGTGATTTAGATTATCTATTTATATCACACAGGGGTAATGACGATTGTTAAGATTTACACAGTATTGTACTGAGTTTAACCATTACCTGAATCCAAGCCAAGTACACTTTGGCAGTTTGTGTGGAAGTTGCAGTATAGCCAATTGTTTCTTATAATGCAAGTGTTTTGCCTTTTCGAAAAGGAAAAGTTCTTTTTACAATGGCAATTCCTCTTCTCATGTGTGAGAAGGGTAAAGTCGTTGGTTCAAAAAGAAAACCATGTGAATCCCATTGCATGCATCTTTATATGAGTCTTGAAGTTGGCCTAAGCCCATCTAGCGCCATTCATGGATGGATTGTGTAATTTCTTTTCTTTAAAATGGATAAGCCATATTTGGTATGAGATTTGGGCCACAACTTTTTTTCCCCTTAAGTGGGGTTGTAAATGAATAGTCAAAATTGGCTTGAGAAAAAGCTTGTTTATGTTTGTTTACATAGCAAATAAGCCAAATTTGAGTTTGGGTTTAGACTTGATTCCTAAACAAACTATACATCAACAATAATGTGTTTATTTATAATATAAATAATCCATTTCATGGTAGATGAAATCACAAGGACGGTGAATCTAATTTTTATAAGTTCTTGAACGAAAATTATTTTTTCTAATTTTGATAAGTAGATGAAATTACATAGGAATTCAGCTACTTTCCTGAACTACAAAATCTAATTTTAAAAAAATATATATCTAATTAACTCAAATAATATAATATCAACCTGGGTCAAATGCACTATTCTTCCCTTAATTATATTAAGGAACCCTATTCACAAAAAATTTAAAAAAAATACACTTTAATCCCCCCCCCCCCCCCCCCCCCCCAAATGCAAATCACGTTTTACCATTAGACTTTTTGTTAAATTAATTTTTTTTTTAACGCCAAATTTGATTTTCCCAGAAGTTTACACACAAACCAAAAAGACTAAACAAATTTAAACTAGCCAAACCAAAAAAAAATATCAAAATTGAAAGAGAGAATGACTTTGTGAAAATGAAGAAAATGGAAATCTTTTTGACAAAATGGAAAAAAATTTGAGATTGAGGAGACCCACAACCAAGGACCCAAAGATGGTGAATTTGTTCGTAATGACAATGTGGTGGGACGAGGCTAGTGCTTTGGATAGTAGAGATGCCACCCTTTTGGGAGAATTGGCCGGCAACAAAGATGGGATTAACAAGATAGTCACTCTCTCTCAATTCATAGTTCCATGTAACTCAATATAAATGTTTCAAAATGAATGATGTGTTTTTGTTATGTGATATATTACAGGTAGATTAATTTTTTTTCTAAAGTGGAATTATATTGCGAAATTTCAAAAAAGTTAAAATATTGCTCAAATTAAAATTTATGACCATAAGTTTTTAGGAATGTAAAATAAGTCTCTTATATATATATATATATATTTTAATGATCATTTTTAATAAAAGCTGTCTTGCATTCTGTATTTGTCCTATATAACTCAATGTAAGTATTTCATTTAAATGACGTGCTTTTGTCATGCTGAACAATATATTGTACATAAAGGTTATTAGCACGGATTGTTCTAATTAGTGGAACTCTACAAATAAATGTTTCAAGAAATCTAAAATATTATTCCAATTAAAATTCAATTTCCAAAAGTTTCATGGAATTGAAAGCAAATTATTTATTTATTTAATATTATTTACTATAATTTTTGTCGGTTTTTGCGGTTACCCAAAGACTCTTGTCACGCAACTTTACTGTAATTTTCTCACCATGTATTTTATTGTTTTAATTTTAATTATATTATCTTTTATAAATAATAATAATAATAATAATAATAATAATAATAAAATCCATGAATTGAGAGATGTTCTTCTGTTTACGTATAAGTTTTGCTTAAGATTTTCTTCTGTTTACGTAAAGTTGAGAAAGGGACCTCAAGCTAACATTTAGCAAAGGACTTCTATTTTAAGACGATGAGTTTATTTTCGATGCCCGTGCTTAAGGATATTCGGTTACCCCCTGACCAAGTACCCTAAAACTAAACTGTGACGTAACGGTTAGTTCCCAATTCACCTTCTTGTTGTTGATCTTCAAAGACTCGAAAGGACAGCTGGACAAGCAATCTTGGCAATAACAAAAATGGAAACTAACACTTCCCTTAGCCATAGCTAAGCTCTGCTATGGGATGAGCTCTTTCCTTTACTCTTGCACCCTTTGTAACGATTGCAAAATTGTCTAGTCATTGTTTTGCAAGTGTTTTTTTTTTTTTTTTTTTTTTGGGGTCAAAAAGAAAGCAAACTTAATTTGTTGCCCATGCTCTAGTCAAGATTACTACTCACCAATATCTTCCTTTTATTTTTATCGTTCTTCTCTGCTTCTTGTCAGAGAGACTTGGTTGAGAGATGTTCTTGTTTCTTCTGTTTAATGAAATATTTCCATTTTGCCCAAAAAAATTAAAAGAAAAAGAAAGGGAGACGGGTGTACAGTGTACATCATGATTATACTAGAATTTATACAGTACTCTATAGTACAAGGAGATGTGAATTCGAGACACAAACCTTTCATTTTCTAATGATCACTGTAACTTATTTAGAGTTTAGACCCCTTAAAGCATTCTCATCAAAGATGGTATAAATGCTAAATGCTATTTTTAGCACCTGAAACCACAAAAAACACGTTACATCAAGAGTGGTATATGTAAAAATTTTAGCAACTTAGCTATAATAGATTGTCAAAGATGACAGCCTACTGTAGCTCAAATCTTATAAAAAATAATAATATTTTAATAACCTTTCCATTAAAATATCATTTCTCTCTCTCTCACACACTATTTTCTCTCTTTTCTTCTGGAGCTTGACTTCTCTCTTTTCTTCTTTGGTTCACTGGACTCTCTCTCCATTCCTCTCTCGTCTCTCTCTCCCTCGTCGTCTCGTTCTAGTTCTGAGATGGGTATTGTCTTATCGTTTTGGTTTCGAGATGGATCTTGTCTTGTTTTGTCTCTCTCTCTCTGCCAAATCTTTCATCTTTCCTAATCTGCCACTGGGTATGTGATTTGTGAGGTGGGTTTGTGATTTGTGGTGTTTGTGGGTTTTATGGGTTGTGGGTTTGGTGGGTTGTGGTGGAGGTTGTAGGTTTAGTGGGTTGTGGTGGAGGTTGTGGTTTGTTTTATGGGTTTTGTGGGTGTGGGTGTGGGTTGATTGGGTATGGGTTGTAGAACCGGGTCTGGGATGTGATTGCGGTGGATCTGGTTAGTGGCTGGTGGCAATGATGGAGGGTGGATGGATGTGGTGGCCAACGATGCTGAGAATAGTTGGGTTGAGAGAGAGAGAGAGAGAGAGAGAGAGAGTAAAAAATTAATAAAAAATAATAAAGAAAGAATATTTAAATGAAGTGTTAAAAAAATAAAAGTTTTGATGTAAGGAATATTGTAAAGTTATGTGTTAAATGTTATAAAGTTATTTTTTAGATGCTAAATGCTAAAATTTTTAAGACGTTTGATGGGAATGCTCAAATACATTTTACTTCCACCCAAGTTGGCATATCAAGCCTCTTGTACAAGACATCCGCTGCATGGCTAGTGCCCTTCCTTCATGCACTTTTAGCTGGGTGCGTTCCTCTTTTGAAGGTTTTATGCACCCTTAGGCCCTACGCCAATCTATTCAAAAAGGCTCTGAGGAGTGACTGCCCTTTATTGTCTTTATAATGTTCTTTTCCTATCCTCTTCTCCTTCTTTTTAATTATAAGACAGATAAAGTAGAATTTGAACCTATAGCGTCCCCTTAATGGTGATTGCTCTTATTATTACTAAGACACTGGTTGATTTTTGGTATAGGCAGAGTTTGAATTTTAGATCTCTTATTTGAAAATAAGAGACTTTACCAATTGATCTTACAAGATAGGAAAAGAAATAGGTTTAAAATATAATTTTCCCAAGTATTTTTTACAGAGTCAAAGATTGTATAGTAATCCATACATTTTTTTTTGATAAGTAGTAATCCATACATATGAGTGTGTAATGACTAATGACATGGTATGCATAGAAATATAAAAAATCTTAATGGCGGGTCATCAACCACTCTGCCAATGGAAGCAGTTGTTTACACTTTTCCACCCACAAATGTCCTCTAAGCCAAAACCAGATATCATAAACAGCAAATTCACCTTTCAAATGCTGGTATACCTCCCGATCTAATAACTGGTTTAATTGACTATCAGCCAATATGTTTGTTTGTTTCTGGATATGCTGACTGTCCTGGAGGAGTTCTTGGTCTAGCGTATTCAGCAAAAATTACCCATCCATCGAGAAACTGTAACACCACAGAATGATAAGCATTGAGTAAGCTATTTCGTAACGATTAAGAAATTGAGTAAAATTGCAGCAACAAACCAAAGGCCAAACACGTAGTTTGGTCCTCTACTGTTTGGTAAAATCATATGGTTTAGTGCAAGGGACCACATGCACATTGGGGTTTTGCCAAAGTCGTCCAACAAATTCCATACAAAGCTTATTAGTGACTGAAATCTGTGATGTCATCAGGACTCCTAAAGGAAAACTCCAAATCTCATTTAATTGTTATTTTTAATACAGTTATAAGTAGAAAAAAAAAAATGAAGTTAAAACCTAGGCTTTAATAACTTTAAAGTCCGCCGATATTTAGCATTGACAATCCTAGGAGATTTTTTTTTTTTTTAATCCTTCCACCTTCAAAACTACTAATTTTTTTGATAATTGAATAGTTATAATGGAGGAGGGGGGATTTGAATCCGATATGTCTCTATTGAAAACACCAAGAAGTGCCAGTTGAGCTGTGAGGCCCTTGGCAATGGTCAAATAAACAAACAATGGTCAGTATATAAATGGTTTCATCATTCCATTCAAAATGGTTCACACTATGGTAACATTTTATCTTTTTGCAGTATGTAAAATTGACAGAAATTTCAAGGTAGACAGACCTGTGCATCCATCCCTTTCATTCCTTTCTCTGCATCTTCTAAGGTGGCATAATTCACAAACCCAAATCCCTTTGAGTATCCTGAAGCACGGTCTGTCACCACCCTTGCTGAAACATAGGCCCAAAAAAAGAAAGGTTATCAATGGCATAGCCAAATATTCTCCTCAAAGGGCCAAGATCAATTATCACAAGGGCTATGATCTAACCTAACACACGATTTAAAACATAAGATAAGAACGTAACAGAATTCTTCTTTTTTCCCCAATGGGTAAGTTACACAAAAATCTTTGGGGTCTTGATGAACACACCCTCAACACCTTTTTTGTAGGGGAAGGAAGTGCTATTTGAGTTAAAGCTCATCAGCTAAGTTATCTTTTGTTAAATCATAACACGTGATGAGACTCAATTAACCAGGCCATTGATCCATTTGCTTGAAAACCCTTCTTGGAATTACATTCTTGGAAATTTACATGCTAAAAATGAGAAAATATTTGAGAGACAGAAAAGAATTGTTCCAATCAAAACACATGCCAAAATCTTTCTTCAAGGTGACAAATTTCAGATCATGATATAAACTGAGCATTTCCATGAACACCAAAATATCTTCACGTTGCTAAAATCTTTAAAGCATATTCTACAAAGTTGCAACATTTGTGTGTGTAGAGAGAGAGAGAGAAAGAGGGAATGAAAGGTAACACCATTCAAGAAATATAATATTACCATGAACAACTTCACCAAATTTAGAGAATGCTTCTTGAAGTTTCTCTGACGTTGTTCTCTTGTTAAGCCCTGCAAGCAAAAGTGTTCATAGATTCCAAAAGACCATACACATGCATATAACATTAAAGCAACTCCGGCACCGCAAGGAAATCTCCTGCTAATACTAGTAGCTACCAGGACACCAACAAAAATTGGCGGAACCCCGAAGATTACAAATTGGTGGACCCCGACTTGAGTAACAATAATTGAATTAGAATAAGACAATAAGGAGAAATGTATGTCAGTGTTAACTTAAAGAGAATAGACATCAAGCAGGGAACCTCTTTTCAAAACCACCAATTTCTTAACTGACCAACCTGTTGGAGAGCATAATTACAGGGACAATATTTCTTGGTTCACTTATTTTGCCCAATTTCTGTATGATAGTTTCATAGTGAAGGTTGGGAAGCTCTTGTTTTGGTGAAAAAATTATTATTTCTTTGCACCTAGATTTTCCTCACTAAGAAAATTAACCATCTTTAATAATTTAAAAATCCCAAAAACCATTCTAAATCAAAATCTTGAAACAAAATATTGACCCTCATGAAGAAGAAAACCCCAGAAATATAAACCATAAAGAAATGAACTTGGCAGGCTAAAAATCTCTCAAGTAAAGAGATAAAAATAAAAAATAATTCATGGGTGTTAATCAAATGGCGATAATTGAGTGTGACTGTAATTTAGGTGGGGCAAGTATTACCAGAGACAAAAAGGATCGTTGAGGGAGGCGAGGCTGAGGCTGAGGCTGAAGCAGAAGCAGAGGCAGAGGCAGAAGCAATGGCTGCTGAGGAGGATTGTGAAGTAAATATTGAAGTAGATAGAAAGCGTTTCACGAGTCCAGGCCTCAACGCCATTTCTAGTCGGCTTTCTGTATCAGATTGTAGAGCAATTTTGCAGCTGTGTGGTGTAGTGTGATGAGAAAGGAAAAGAGTAAGAACCAAAACCCTAAACCCTCTCACTTCTATTTTCACTTTTATATTGTTTATTTATATTTAATGGCTCTCTTTTATCTCCACTTTTTTATTATTATTATTATTATTATTAGGCAAAAATGCAAAACTGACCCTCTAACTTTCACGTTTTTTCATTTCAGTCCTCTAACTTTCAGTTTTGTCAATTCAGTCCTCTAACTTTCAATTTTTGTCAATTCAAGGCTCCGTTACAAATCCGTTACGGCTACCGTTACAACTTCCAAAACGACGCCGTTTTCATTTTTTTTTTTTTTTTTTCCGAATTAAAAGAAAAATCTGAAAAAAAAAAAAAAAAAAAAAAAAAAAAAAAAATCGTTCCCCTTCCCTGAATCAAAACAAAAACAAGAAGGGGCTCGTTCCCTTCACTGAATCAAAACCAAAAAAAGCGCAAAAGGGGCGTGGAAAAGACGCGCCACAAAGAAAATACTCTGATCAGTGTCAGAGTCGTCAGTGATTGAAGAAGAGCCCGGACGAAGATGGAGTAAGCACCAGTTGCTGTTGTTGCCGCTGCTGGAAAATCAGCTTTTGGAGCAAATCCAACTGCTCGGCAGAGACAACGCAACAGCCTTTGGAGTAGAGCACAGTCTGAGCAACACGCGAGTTGAGTAGGACCCGGAGGACCTGGTTTCGGGTCAGCCTCTCCAGCCCACCAAACTCGAAATTGGCCGAAGAGGATGAGGATGAGGAGGAAGGAGGCATGGTCTGAAGGGCCTTGAGTTGGGCCTGAAGGAACGTGATGTATTTATGGGCCTCGTCCATCATAGTCGCCATGTCCATCTTCGTGTCCCATGGCATCAGCCTCTGCAAGCTCTGCGTCTTCTCGCTCAGCTTCTGACGACGCCTCCTTGCCAGCTTGCTCTGTGGCATCACCCTGCAGCTCTGCACGATTGAGCCTAGGGTTTCCTGACTGCGAGTCGCAGAGTCAACTCGGACTCTTTTCGATGGCAACTCAGGAAGAAGAGGAGGATAAAGTTGGACTTGGACCTGTTGAGGTCGGTTGCGTTCCAGGGAGTGTTGCTCTAAATGTGGGTAAGAACTCATTAATGTTTTGATTCAGGGAACGAGCCCCATCTTGTTTTTGTTTTGATTCAGGGAAGGGGAACGACGACGTCGTTCCCCTTAATGTTTTCTTTTTTTTTTTTTACTTTTTTTTTTCCGATTTTTCTTTTAATTCTGAAAAAAAAAAAAAAAAAAAAAACAAACAAACAAACAAACAAACAAACAAACAAACAAACATGAAAACGGCGTCGTTTTGGCAGTTGTAACGGCAGCAGTAACGGATTTGTAACGGAGCCTTGAATTGACAAAAATTGAAAGTTAAAGAACTGAATTGACAAAACTGAAAGTTAGAGGACTGAAATGAAAAAACGTGAAAGTTAGAGGGTCAGTTTTACATTTTTGCCTTATTATTATTATTATCAAATCTCCACTCTTCTATTTTCACTGTTTAATGGCATGTTAAAAATGTCCACGATTTAAATAAACTAGATAATGTCCCGCACGATGTGGATTTTTAGCAATTTTATTTGAAAATAATTTTTATGTTTTCTTTTTAAGGTCTATATATAATATTCATTTTATTGTATATAGTATTTATGTTTTCCCAAACTAGTGTCGAATGCTATAAAGCTCCCTTTTCTTAATTCATATTTATAATTTTTCTTCTTCTAGAAGTAGTTCCAAACTATTAATTGACTTTTGTTTACTAATATTAATATAAGAGATTGAATATGTGGAAAAGTTGGAACTAAATCACAGTTACAGTATGCAAAATAAGGTATAATGAAAATACTTACTTTCCAAACTGATGGTATGCTCTTTTTTTTTTTTTTTAATTAGCTTTGTTAGAGAGTATCCCGTGCAATTATTCTCAATGTTCATATTCAAAATATTTTTAGTATTTAATAGATTTGTGAAGCAAGCTCCCAAGAGTTCAAATACTGTATAAGGAAATTCAGCCAACAAAAAAAATAGTATAAGGAAAATTGCAAAAAAAAAAAAATGGAAAAGATTTCATACAATTTTTTAAATTCATATAAAATAACTTCATGTTAAAAATTAACAAATTTTCTCAAATTTATTAAATTATAAACCTCATTCATAATTTTAAATACAATTCTAATAGTTCACACTAATAAGGAAAAAAAAAATCATTTCATTTATGCATGTGCAATACAATACATTAGTATCAAAGTAGAAGTAACCAAAAAAAAAAAAAAGACTAACATAGAGAATAAGTAAAAAAAAAAAAAAAAAAGTGAAATAAGGGTTGAAGGTTGACAGAATAGCATACAGTGACATACATATCTATCAAATCAAAAGTCTCAAAGCCCGTAAAAGGTTCTTCGTGGCTTCAGCCTATTAGCAAAAATCCAGTCACATATCATCGTAAACCCAACACAAAAGCTCCAACACCAAAAATCTCAAACAACGAAAGACCCATATCCAATCACAACTCTCACAAAACCCACAATGCCCTCTGACCTCCGCATCAAAACCACAAGTCATTTATATCATTTCTAGTTTAGAGAATCTCATATGTGCATTTGAGTTAGGTTGATATAAAAGACTATGGGCAGGGGTATATAATGGATTAGAAGTGCAAGCAGTGAAAGCCTAAAGAGAAAAAAATAGTCTTGAAACAATGGACCTAAGAAAATAAAGAGTCATTATCCTTTAATTGGTGTTTATTTAGTAAATAAAAAGTACTTATCTAGGTGAGAGATAGAGTAATAGTCTTGAAACGATGAACCAAAGAGAACAAAAAGTCCATATCTTTTATTGCAAGAGAATCCTTAAGGAGAGTGCTACTTGGCAAAACTCCATGCTCTCTCAAATGAGGTCTTTCCTTTTATATATTGATTGATTGATTGATGATGTGAAAAAAGAGATTTAATTTTTTTTTTTTTTTGGAAATGTGAAATAATGAATGCATAGAATTAAATCACTTAGGCCTCACTTAGGAGGGGGGAATGAAATGGAATGAAAATAAATGAAAATAATAATTTTAGAATATTCTTCCCTTCCCTTGTTTGTGAGTTTTAATAGAGGGAATGGAAAACTCATTCTCTTGTTTGGGAGTTTAAGTAGAAGGGAATGGAATGGGTAGGAGGGAACACTCATTCCTCTCTATTCCCTTAAAACCTTAAATTTTCATTTCCCTCGAAATTTGGAGGAATGGGAGGGAATGAAATTAAATTTAATAATTTTTTTACTAAAACTCTTAAAATACCCCTATATATTCAACCCTTTATTTTAAAATAAAGGTCTAATAGTAATATTGTCATAAAATAATTCCATTTCATTCCCCCCATATTGCTCACAAATAAGATTACTTACATTCCATTCATTTTCATTTATTTCAATTAATTTGTTTTAAAACATCCAATCAAGGTTACTTGATTCCATTCCATTCTATTCTTTTCCATTCCTTTCCCTTACTTAAATACATTCTATTCCATTCCATTCTTTTCCATTCCTTTATAATGATTCCATTCCATTTCATTTCATTATGAACTCCCAAGCAAAGCCTTAAGTTGGGTTTGGTTCTATTCAACATACAGGTTTTTAGTGAAAACTTATTAATACAAGTGTGCTAAACTATATTTGTACATTGAATTTTTTGAAAAAGTGAGAAAATACGGGAAAATAGTGAGATTTTAAAAAATTGTACATAAAAACTAAAAGCTAAAAGTTGAGTTTATAAGCTGATACAAAGCAGACACTTAGTTGGATTTGATTCTTCTTCTTCTCCGTACTAGAAGATTAGAGTAATATTACATACACAAAATATTTGAAAATATTTTTCATATCAATTGAGTTAGTAAGTTTTTACAGGTTTTCATTTTGGCTCACTACTAACAACCTAACATCATTTGTTTTTTACCTACCACTAACAATATACCACATCATCAAATATTTTTTTGTCAATCTTAGAAGATTAAGATCTCTAATTATAAAAAAGAAAAAATAAAAAAAAGAAGAGTTTGTTTGAGTTATGTAATATGGCCACTACCTGAGCCATTTGGTCACTTGATTAAAGAAACATTTGTGTTAAATTATGCAAATAAATTATTAAAAATAAGTAATTTTCAAATTGAGTTTTTTTTTTTTGGGATATAATTTTCAAATTGAGTTTATAGAAATGGGAACTGAGTGACTAGGTTGACTTAATGGTCTCATATGATAGATTTTTATTTTTATTTTTTATTATTAACAAAAAAGAGCCTTATTTGTGTGATCGTTGACTTGTTTCACTTAAAAGCGTACGACTCAAACTCGGCAACTCCTAAATTCGCAAGTGTGACCAAGTCCAAAACTCTTAGCAATGCGCCACATGCGGCGAGAAAGATATTGCTTTAAGAGCATTCGCAATGGGTTAGGGATATGCCAAATGTAACAAAAATTTAGCATTTAGGCCCAATTTGTCTCAACAACCGGCAGGCTATACATGGAAAAATGTAAAAAATTTTGGCATAATACTACAGTACAATCGTAAATGTATGATGGTATTGTAGCACTATGCCAAAACAAAATAATAATATTTTAATCATTGATATTTGGTGTGAGGTCTCTCATTGATATCTGTGACCATTGGAATAGTTGTTGAATTTGAAAAAAAATGACTGTTGGAAAGAAATAATAAAAAAAATTATTTTAATAAAATGGTAAAATAATAGAGTTTTTAGATGAGGTGTATTGTAAAATAGTATAATATAATTGATAAAATAATTTTTTGTGATGGTAAAATAAGATAAGATTGCATTTTCCATTATGAATGGTCTAATGTTACACATTCCTTTTAAGTTTATAAATAAAAAGCTTAGAGTCTTTTGTAGAGGAGTTTAAATAATATTATTTATATTTTTTTAAAATAAGTAAAAAAAGTATATAAAAATAATTATAATATTGTTTAAAAACCGAAAACTTACGATTAAGATATTTAGCAAACATGCCCTTAATATTTTTCCCACCGAGTGCTAGGATTTTGATGAAATAGGTATCTCCCTCTCATTGCCAAAGACACTGACACTAGGCGGGCTTCCTTCATGTTTTTTCATCCTCTCCAGCACACTGCTTGCGTTCTACTCTCATGGCTTCCACTGCCGGACTGGACCAAACCGACGACCCTTCAGCATTATCTTACTTCCAGAAAACAGTTAAGTTTTTTCTCTATTTCCTCACAACAAAAACCCCCCTCATTCTTGGCTACACTACTATTTCTCTGCTTTCCAACCAAAAACAAATATACTTCTTTTTTTTCTTTGTTTTTAAAAGGTATGTTTGCACGATTGGTGGTTAGTTAAGTCCGATAGAGAATTCGAAGGGAAGCGACTAGCCGTTGCGGGCTCTACTGCCAGAGAGTAAGATCTCTCTCTCTCTCTCTCTCTTTGGTGTTAGGGTTTTGTTTTTTATTTCCAGATTTTCAAGAATCTGTATGATAATCTCCCTGTCTTGGTTGTAGAAAATAGATAGAAAAAACTATAAATTTTGAATTGATAGAAAATAAATTTTCATGGGTTTTGGGTTGATTTTAGTTATAGTCTTCTACATTGTGCGGGACTGTCAAATATCTGTTAATGTGAGTGGATTTTTCTTTGTTTATTTATTTTAGTTTTGGTACTTTTAAGGAGTAATTTGCTTTTGCTTTTGTTTTTGTTTTTGTTTTGGGTTTCAGGAAACAGGCAGTGCGACTGTTTTCCTCTGCGCCGATAGTGAAAAGATATGATTTTAGTAGTATGGAGACAGCTGATGGAATATGCGTTGTTATTAAAGGGCTCATTAACAAGGCGCGCACTCAAGAGAACGGGTTTCCTTCCATGGTATTGTAATTCTTTTCTTTTCTATGGTTTGGGGGAAATGACTATCAAGTTGTTGCGGCTTTAAGTATGTATTTGTTGAATATCATGGCAACTAACAATGGCAGTTTCCGATGATGTCGGTAGTGGTGGTTGGAATTGTTGGGGAAAAAAAAAAAAAAAACTAATGAGTTGGTGTGGTTGTCAGCTAGAGGTTTTAAGACCAATGAATACCACACCAACTGCCTCCCCGTCCCATCGCCCTCTATCCTCTTCCCCACTGTTGCCTCCTATCCTTTATCCTCATCTGCTGCCCCTCTACTCATTTAGATTGGTCTCTGAAAAACCCCCATTGCCTAAGCTTGGTGCTGTTTTGTTCCAGAAAACCATTAGCGATTAAATCCAGTTTCTTTGCAGTGGCATTGTAAAAGCGTCCATTTTTTTTCCTCATTTGCCCACCAATGACACCAACTAGCTGCATTGATGGAAAAGTGCTGACTGAAACTTGACTTTCTGACATCTATGTTGCGGCGGTGGTTTGATTTCTTGCAAAAAAGACCAAGTCGTTGCTGCAAAAAAGCCCCTCCCAAAACAGCCGCACTGACTGATGAACACCCCTATTTTTATATTTTAGGGGTGTTAGAATCTGACATGCTCAAGGAATTGAATTTAGCAAAATTGAACTTTCTATTTTTAAATGAACTCTGAGAATACTGTAGCTATGCTTGAGAGCTTATTGAACTGGCATTGACATAAGATCAAGTCATAGCTGTGCTTGTACCTGTAACAAAGCCCAAACTAGGCTTGTTATTGACTGAAGGCATTTCAACCAGTGTAGAGTTGCACATGACATTACATTTGCTAAATTAACATGTTTGCGCCTGTCATAGAGTTTACACTCTACTTTTCACTCTAACAGGTTGGTAGTCATTTTTTGTTGGGCTTTCCTACTGACTGGGAAGAATATGCTACAAAGTTCACAGAAGGAGATTCTACCAATGGTATTCATTCAGGAACTATTTCTGATTCAGGTAAGTTTGCCAGTTATCTAGCTAGTAACATATGCACTACTAGTTTGTTTAGATCATATTTAGTTAGTAAAATATGTGTCATTTTTCTTCTTACATACCCAATAATTCTGTTAAAATCTTGACTGAATTTTCCTTTTGGATCTTTTTTCTCATGTCTTTTTATGTGCTTGGAATATGCAGCCATTGCAGGCAAGGAAAAATCTTGTCTAACTTCAGAACAAACTCTGAATAATCATGAGCAGGTCAATCACAGAGGTAAGCTTGATGTGGAAGCTTTGAAAGGTTGTTCTCATAATGTGTCTTCTCTTGAAACTATCACTGTTGATGCCTCAATTGGTTCTGATTTGCAATGCTTCTGAGCTGCAAACATATTCAGTGAATGGTTTATCAATTAACTTTAATAAATATAATGAAACTTGAGAAATCTGACAGGCAGTCTGAAGAATAGCCCAGGATCTGGATGTTCAATGAAGCATAAAAACAAAATGTTGAGTCCCAAAACAAAGGCATTTGAAAACCCAGATGGAGCAAAACTGAACAGTTCATCGGGTGTCACCATTCAACCTGAGGGGATAATGGACATACCAGAAAATGTTCCAGACCACTCCGTGGGCCAAATATTGGGAAATTTGTCAGAGAATGTAAGAAGCAAAGGGAAGGATGAAAAATGGACAGTCAGCGGGTTGAAAAGTGAAAGTATTGAGATGAATTCTGTTCCGGTGGCCTCTGGTAACATGAGCGAAATCTTACAAAATCATAAGTTTGAATTTGAGGACAATGGTATCTCAAGTTCGGCTACTTATGAAGGAAAAAGTGATGCTAAAGAAGGTGCTGACAGGAAGAAAACTAAGAGGAATTTAATCTTTGACCAAAATGTAAGTTTTTATTTATTTATTTATGAAATTGGTATTGTTCCTTGTTAGAACTATTATTAAATGATTAAATTTACCATTTCCTAACTGCTTAAGCTTTTGAAACAATTGGTAATTTAACATGGTATCAGAAAATTCCACGTGTTGGGCTCCACTTATTAAGGGGGAGTTTAGGCTCACACATGAGGGGGAGTGTTAGAACTATAGTTAAATGATTACATTCATTGTTTTCTAATAGCTTAAGCTTTTGGGACAATTAGTAATTTAACATTCATTTTACCTCCATTAATTTTTTTATGCTAAATGACTATAATGAGTGTCTTATAAAGGTGCCTTACTGCCTTACATCAACTAACTGAAATGTTTATCATGAAAGCATGATAAGTTTATTCTCCAACAGATTTTGTGTACTGCTCTTTAGGTGAAGTCATAATTTATCTTTGCTGCTGTTATAGATGAACACTGTTTTTGCACTTTTTTTTTTCCATAAATAGATTGCAGACTTATACTAGTTATATAATAACTATTTTTTCTGCATGGTACGCAAATAATTATATGTAATGTAGCATTAATAACTTCCAAATGTTCATTGTAGCTCAAAATTTCATTTGACAGGTTGCATTTCAGGGCTTAGAGGAAACACAAATTCTAAAGAAGTATCCTATTAAAAAATATATATTCTAAGGAGGTTGTTGAATGAAATGTCTTGAATACATGAAGCAGCCTGCTTGTAGTTTTTATTATTATAGGCTGTTGGTGTAAAAAATTACATCTATTGTCTTGTGCCTAAGGAATTTTTGCATAGGTTTCCGTCTTTTTGAGGGGGCTATATTTTGCATCCATCATCCTCACTAGTGAATAGTGATCAATAGGATACAGTTTGATGGTTTATTTTGTTGGTAATTTATATTGTTCAGAGTAAAACTTTCATTAGAACATTGATTTATTCCTTAGAGGATTCTTGTTCATTGGAAGTGACTCCTGTTTTTTGATGACTATCAACATACCACAGATGATCCCTCTTTTGTCCTAGTTTTGGACTGGCTGAGTATACTGATTATTGTTCAACTTTTTGATAAGAAGGAAGACCTCTTTTTTGTATATGTTGGTCTGATGCTATTTCTCATACAAACACTACACACCTAGGAATTGTTAACCTTTGAGTTGTAGACTATAATATCGTAGAAATGACTGATGGGATGCTTTCAACGATCCCAGCATAGGTGCTACTTTCTGATCTGCCAGATGGGAAGGCTCCTTTTCATCCTCTTTATTGAATCAAAGTATCTTTATTCCCCCCCCCCCACCCCTTCCCCCCCCCCCCCCCCCCCCCCCCCCCCCCCCCCCCCCAAAAAAAAAAAAAAAAAAAAACCTTTACTTGGTGTAAGTTTTTAGACACTACTGAGCACTTCTATTATGAGCTTTATGTAGGAAGAACAAAAGAGGCGTGGATAGGGATATGACACATTACATGGTGACATGGAAATTCTTGAAATAATATGGATGGCATGGCGGGGACATGAAGATTAATTAATTAATATATTTTATATAAAAAAGTGTGTATATATATATTGGACATATTATAAGTCTATTTTAGGGGAGGCTAGAGGAAGGAGTTTTTATGTTTGGGCCTGATACTTTCTTTTAGGTATATTTTTATGTCCAATATTATAACTCTGCCTGTATTTGGGCATCTGTGTCCCTAACATGTTTTTGTATGACATGGACACGTTGGGGACTTTTCCATGTTTGTGCTTCTTAGGGTAGAACCCTCGTATCATGTCTTGTTCCTTTTGTTTGCAACTTTGCAAGCATTTGCCAAATTGATTCTATTTTATATTTGTTTATGTGTCCTTTTGGGCATGAGGATAAAATGCTTAGCCCGTCAAGGGTGAAAAGCACCTGTGTTACTTAGTAACTGGTTTTGGGCATGAGGATAAAATGCTTAGCCCGTCAAGGGTGAAAAGCACCTGTGTTACTTAGTAATTGGTTATGGTAGGTGGGGTCAGTTGCCTGTAAGAGTTTGATTAACAATGAGGATTGTTATACAGTATGCTCTGCAACATGCAACTAATCTGAGTGAAGTTATCCTATGTTATAATTTTTTTTTTTTTTTTTTTTGTGTATATTATTCTCTAATCTCTACTACTAAACAAATTTTCCCATGATTTTTTAGGTAAGTCGTTGTTCTCAGGAACAGAAAATTGAAAAATCTATTGTTTCTCCAGAATCCTTGAGTTATGGACGATCGAGATCGGGCAAGTGTGCCACTTACTTTCCTTCTCTTTCTCTTTCCCTTGGTACCTTTTTTTTTAACCAGTAATTAAAGCTTATATAATTGCAATTGACTATAAGTCATTACTTCTGTATTAGCTGTATTTTTTAATGGCTCAAACCATGGGGATTTGACACATGAACTTTTTCCAGTAAATTTTTTGTAGCATATGAAATGGGTTTCTGTACCCATGTATCATATCATGTAAAGGAATTTATATGAGGAAATGAAATCATTTATGGATTTTCTTTGAGTCCCCCACCCCCTCTTTGGCAGAACTTCAATATATTGCATTGACTGAAATCTTAGCATGGTGTCAGCCTTGTATTATGACAAACACAGATGACGGAATCAATATTTTTTCCCCCGAAATTAGTTGAATTGCACAGAAATGGTTAAAAATATCATATTTCCAGGTTGTGCTTCTCCTGGTTAATTTTTATTTCCATATTTTGCAGGGAGACTACTTATACCCACCATGGAATTCTGGCGCAATCAATTGCCGGTTTATGATGCGGTTTGTAAATTTCTTTTGGCCTATACATCATTGCTTAGCCTTGAATTGCACGTGCCTCTGCACATTTTAACACACTCATTGGTGGAAATCTGTCAAATTTCCACTTTGAATTTGTTGACATTATTACAACTGATCAGAACTTCAAACTTAAATTTCAACTCTCTCTCCTCTCTCTCTCTCTCTCTCTCTCTCTAAGTGCTTCCACTATCTCCCAGAAAATCCACATTTCAAATTGTATGTGTATGCTTGTGTACATGTTATGTGTGTTTCTTCTTCCTTATGTTTTGTTTGTGTATTTCAGGATCGTAAAATCACTGGAATTATGACCGAGGAGGTTTGTCACCCTGTTAACTGCCAAACATTCTTTTTCCTTTTTCTTTTTGTATTGGGGGGGGGGGGGGGGGGGGGGGGGGGGGTTGGTGGTTGAGATTGAAAACAATACTTGTTTATATATTTTTGGTGCAAAAAAGATTAACTATTGGTGTTGTTGAGTTCCAGGGCTTTTGATCATGGGTGAATCACCATGAATGCACAATGACTCATCCCCCTTACTATTTTAGTTCAGTAACATGAATCCTGCTATTAAATTCACCTGGTTAAAGAGTAAAACCCATTGATTTGTATGTTCTAATTAGCGTTGGTAAAAGTGCAAAGCCCCAAAGCTCTAGTGCTTTTTGCCTCTAAAGTGAGACACTCAAAAAAAAAAAAAAACCAAAAATGAATTAAAACTTTAGGATCTTGACATTATTGATATAAATCATTGATTTGTCATATTTTTAGTGTAACTTATCAAAAAAAACATATAAGTTTGAGTGTAACTTGTCCTAAAACCCACAACCCCTAGTCCTCTATTTTTATTTGTTCTTGGTTTTTTCTCCCCCGAAACAATTACCCACCCAGCTGCTTCTTCTTCTTCTTCTATTTTTTCCCTTTTATATCTACTTCATACGAATTACCATACCTGCTATGTCTTCATATTCTTAGCTCATTCTTGAAAAAAAAAGTATGATATAATATATTTGTGGTAATTGTTTAGTTACTTTAGTAGTTGATGTTGAACATAGAAGACTAAATCTTGAAGACTTATAGTCCATAAGTGATTGAATTATTAACTAGTATTAGTAATTAGTCATAGGGCATTATGGCTATGGAGATTTAAGAAAGGGTATTATTACATGGAAGTACTCATATGCAGTTGATCCAAAAAATTAAAATGACTTGACTTACAATTTTTGTGTTAAAATTGCAAAAGTAGGGCTTATATAAATGTAATTTGAATTATATAAAATGTTTTATATCGATTTATATGATAATTTGATTCTTGTATTTCTCATTGATAAATCTTTATATTTATTATTATTATTATTTTTTTTTAAATGTCTGCTTCATTTCAATCAGGCATGCGTTTGTGCTTAGGCTCCAAGAGGCTTTTGCGCTTAAGTGCGCCTCACGCTTTTACCAACACTGGTTTTAGTTTTGTCTTAATGAGTTATTAACATGTACTTTTAGTATTCCTCTACTTATCCAAAAAAAATGTAGTATTCTTCTACCCTCTTAATAAGTTTACAGTTGCCAGATGCCATTTTTTGCTGTTTAAGCTGTATATACCTGCAGCTGATGGTTTGTTTCACTATGTTGGTAGGATGTTAGATCTGTGCCTCAGAAAGGGAAAAGGAAGTGTGGTTGACTTTAAGGGGCAGCTTTAGCGCTTGCTGTTGAATTTAATGGGACTTAAAAAGGTAGATATTACAAATTTGATTTCTATTATTATAAATAATTACAACTATATTCTGTCTGGGAATATAAAAATGCAAATGGACAACTATTGAAATTTGTGGTCTCTTTGGAAATCAGTGGATAGACTCAAGGGTTTATCTGTCTGACCTGCACAATGGAGACCTACAGAACATGCAGTAAATTCCTAGAACTTTTGGTGTGCATCAGGTTAAAAAGGGAAAAAATCTTCAACTGATGAGAAAATGTCTCTGAAATATGTTTCTGTGACATGTTAGGATGTCTTCTGAGAGAACTTTACCTAGTGTAGGCATATAGTATTAAATGTACATATAGGAATGATATTTATAATCATTATCATTATCATCATATAAATTGAGATTAACATTAATTTTTTTTCCCTGTTATAGAATATAGGAACAGTTTAGCACAACTCAATGAGATCTAGCTCAAATAGCTCTTCTGCTTCCCACAAGAATAGTTGGGAGGGTGATTGTGAGTTTAAAACTCATTGGGTTTGTGTGTAGCTTGCCAAGAATAGTAATAATAAGTTAGCGGAAGTCATGCCATTTTTTAGAAAATTGTTTGTACTGTGGTAGCTGAAAAGAAAAGGAATAGTGCTGTTTATTTCAGTTACTTGATTATCTTCATTCTAAAATAGTTTGATACTTAGCAGGTTTTGAAAATTACATCTGATGAAGCAAGATGTATAGGAGCGAAATTCAAGCCATGGACTTCCTTGGGTTTATTTTGCATTTTTTAAATGCTAACCCTTATTTGTTTTGTCATGTGATAGGGATTTGAAACCCATGGCCTATACTGTGTAGGAACTAGGAATTGTAATTTAACCAAAGCACCTATTACATGTTGACCCGTAATTGTGAATTTATCTCCTAGCTGTCATATGTATAATAGTTCTATTTGGCCAATCTGAGGTTGCTGCGTTGAGTATGATACATCTAATGGATATTGTGCACAAGAAAAGTTAATTCTGAACTACATGTGTTGAATTGGAACATGAAAAGCTGGTTCTATCAGTTGAGTTGTCTATGCATTAAACCTTTTTTATTGAATCCGAATCAACTTGGCTCTTGTTATTTTCCGACATCTTTCGTAGAAATGCTGGCTTTTTGGTGTTTCTAATTGTATTCGTATCTTCTACTTTCCTCACAATGTAGAAGTGACTTGAAACATTCCCTTATGCAAATAGAATTATTGCCATTCTTACTCTTCCTCGAGGATGGTGCGGGCAAATGGATTTCAGTGACTTGCTATTTTTTTTTTTTTTTTTTCAGCTCAGCGCCTTGAGTTGTCATTGTTTTGTATCATAATTTCCAAACAATGTTTTCTATTTTACTGATTCATGAATGAGAAACTGCACAATTTTCAGTCTTCTGTATGGGGTGCACCTTTTAAGCCTGTCCCACCAGAAAGAAAATAAAGTTCTTAGCCTGTAACTTGTAGATGATGTGGTTGCAAGTAAGCCCAATATTGGTATTGTCATTTTCAGTAAGCCCAATATTAGTATTTGTTCAAAATTCAAAGGAGATTCACATCATATTCGGTGCGTTTGGCTAATGGCTATAAATTAAAAAGTTAGTTTATTTTGCTATTTAGTTTATTTTTGTTACTATTTATAGATTTTACTGCACTTTTTAGTACTGTTCATAAATCTTATTATATTATTTTAACTAATTTTTACTTTTATCTATACTCTATAGTACTTTTAATAAAAGGTTTTTAGTTTCAGTAAAATAAACGGATCCTAAACAGGCACATAGAATATAACAATTCATGACCTATTTTAACTTTTGACTTTTATAAAAATTTGTTCTTAATGTGCTTTGGCAATGTAACATAAAGTAATTTTCTAACCTATTTTAACTTTTGACTTTTATGAAAATTTGGTCTTACTGTGCTTTTGGCTATCTAACATAAAAGTAATTTTCTAGTGTAAAGGGGCTTAGTTTACGGGATTTGGTTACTAAATTAAGTTTCAGGGAAATTACATTTTACCATTCAAAACTATATTTTATGTTACACTTTGCATCATAAATTTTTTGAATGTACATTTTGCATTTTAAACTATGACTTGTATTACACTTTGCACTCCGATGTTAAGTTTGATGTTAACTTGGATAGAAAAATATGACACTCTGAAAATATCTAATTGCTCCTCTACTTAATCCATTAAAAATAAATGAAAAATTACATTTTACCACCTTAAACTATATTTCTTATTACACTTTGCACTCTAAACTTTGGATTTCCATCCAAGTTAACACTAAAGTTAACGTCGGAGTGCAAAGTGTAATGAGTCTTAGTTTATGGTGCAAAACGTGCACCCGAAAGTTTAGGATGCAAAGTGTAATATGTGGTATAGTTTTGGATAAAAAAGTGTAATTTTCCCTAAAATTTTGGACGAAAATTTGCCATTTTCCGGTGATGACATTGTTGAGAAGAAAAAAGGGATTTATGGCTTTCTTGCTAGCAAGCAAGTATAATTATGGGTTTATAAATCTTTTAGGGTGCCTTGGGTTTGATGGAAAAATATATTTAGAAATACAGATTTTTTTTTTAAAATATAAATATTTGATTATATAGTACATACTACATACTCTAGTTAGTAACTACATGTAATATTCACGTATATTACGTGTATGTCTGCAAAACTGAAATAAACTTGTGTCTTACGATTTCCCAATTGCATGGAACTAAATGCATTATCTAGTTCAAAAATGCCCCTATCCTCCTATGTTTAAGTAGAAACAAAACTAAAGGACAATTCAATAAAAATGCAAATCTAACTGCCACTAAATTATTGTCTAAAAAATAGGACCACTCTCCTATTAATTTTCAAATTGATTTATTCACTTATAAATTAGATTTTTAAAATAAAAATTATATATATAAAATAAAATAAAACACAGTTTTTTTTTTTTACAAAATCGGACCACTAAAAAAAAAAAAGCTAGTTTTCATCTAAAAGTACTGACACGTTGCTTACAGGAAGGATGTAAATATCGTATTGTTAAATATGGCTCCTTAAAGAAAAAATATATAGTAAAACAAGTATGTTGGCCGACTTGGCTCTTGGCATTAAATAGGAATATTAAATATTAACAAAAACAATCTTAAAATGAAAAGCATCCTATCAACACCAAGATTCATATCTAACAGAAGCTGTCAAATTATACCGTCCGTATACTTACTGTTAAGGTTGTCAAAATCGGAATTCTACGTAGGATCGTTGAAGGTAGGTGGGATCGTAAATTGTAGAATCGGACCGTGAATCATAAGATCCTACATATTTCAGATTTAAAGCAAAAAACACATTGATAATGACTTTGTATGTCGAATAATCATGTAAACTATAAATTCATCCATAAAAAAAACTAAGTGATGTAATTTGCATATTATATATCGCTAAGTCTATACTAACGAAATAAATATATTTAAGTTTTGACCCAATGTATTTAAAAAGTTCAATAAATATTTAATTAGCAACCAAATACCAAAATATTTATCAAAACATATGGAAAATATTTTCCAAGTTCTAAGTTCCAAGTTTGAAATCCAAAATAAGTTAGCAAATGGAAACTAGCTAACTACAATATGAAATCCAAAAGCAAGATGAATATTAAGGTTGTTCGGGGCCATTTTTCTGTTCCTTGGCCACGTGTTATCCCTTTGAGGAATGACCTTACTAAGTCTGGGTTCTTTTTTGGAGAGTTGTGTTCGGAACTCAACATTGGGCTACGTGGTCCAACGGCTACCGGCATATTTTTAAGCCTACAAAATCATTAAGGCCAAAGTCTAAGAATCACGATAATGGTCGAATAAAGATAATGGTTGAATAAATATGTAATGTGTGTTTGATATGATAGTTTTGATTAGTAGTTGTAATGATAGTTGAAATAAAATAGTATTTATCTACAGGTAAAGTAATCATGTACTCAAGGATGTAAACTTAAAGATATGCAAGCAAAGTCACTTATCTTTGTATGGTTCTTAGCCCAGCTGTGTAGCATCAGTGAGCTGATAGGGTTCCAGCAGAATGCCAGCGGTAAAGACTAGTTAAGCTTGCTCTTCTTATCATGCATTTAAATGAGTTTAAGCCTTAGTTAATAGTTGTAATAGTAGTTGGAGTAAAGTAATATGTATTTAAATGTGAAGCAATTATATACTCAATGATGTAAATTTAAAGATAAGGAAGCAAAGTCACTTATCTTTGTATGGTTTGCAGCCCTAGCTGTACAGCTTCTGTGAGCTAATAATGTCCCAGCAGAGTGACACCAGCAGTAGAGAGACAGTTTGCCATGATAACTTCAAGATTGACGAGGAAAAATGGGTGCAACTGGAGGGAGAGAGAGTATATCCAGCTGTGTGTAGAGGCTGGTTAATCTTGCCCCTCTTATCATGCACTTAAATGAGTTTTCCCCTTGACAATGCTCTTTTAGTTGTTGTGGAGTTATGAATAGTATTGCCTTCCATGAGAAGGGCTTTTGTATGGACTATTTGTGCCTTCTAAGAGAAGGACTTTATGTAAGAAGTAGTTGTGGCTTCTAAGAGAAGGGCTTTTGTAAGAAGTAATTGTGTCTTCTAAGAGAAGGGTTTTGATATGAGATCTTGGTGCCTTCTAAGAGAAGAGCTTTAGTAATAGAAGTTCTTGCCTTCCATGAGAAGGGTTTTTAGTATGAGTGTTTGGCATCTCTTGAAAAGTGTGGAGATGGTAAAGACATAGATGTGTATTTGGAGATAGGAGTAGTAAGATAGGTGTAGGAGAGTATTGAGATATGTTTATGGGCAGCAAAACAAAAGAATTTTAGAGTGAGAGAGTATGAGAGTGGAGCTTAGAAAGGTTGTGGTGTGTATATGTAATGGTGTAGTAAGTGTGTATGAGATTGTGTAAGAGAAGTGGAGAAAGAGATGCTTAGAGATATGGGCAGCAAGATATATGTATTTTCAGAATATGGAGAGTGAGATGATGAGTATAAAAGAGTAATAGTATTGTAGTGTGTTTAGCAAAGTTGCTGGGATTTTTCTGCTGGAGGGTGTATGAAGGCTTATGAAGGGCATTTGTGAGCTAAGGGTTGAAGAGTTTAGTTCATCATTTTGAAACTAAAATTCAGAAGTTCAGCCCCTCATTAAGAGTTTCAGAAGATTATCCAAGGGAGAAAGAATAGGGAAGCTTGTGAGAGAGTTGTTCTCCATGGGTGTCCCCCCCCCTCTAGGTGTTGATGAAGGGTCCCTTTAGAGCTGAGTTTAAAGAGGGTATTTTAGCAAATAAAATCAGCCAAAATCTGTCCCAAACATCAATGAATCTTCAGAGAATCCATTTTAAGATTTGGCCAAAAATGGTATGTTTAGCTTTAAGGTATCTTTGCTATTTCGAGTAAGAGTTGCTGGGGAAAAAGTACCAGAAAAGGAAAGTATTTTAGCAAGAGAAATGTAGTTTCTTTAGTTGGTTTTGGTTTTAGCCAAAAGAGAAAAAATCAGTAAGGCTTAGGCTGCTGTGTCAGCTGTTACAGCTATTCTGAAAAGATTGTCCCAGCTATCAGGAAAAACTGTGACAGTTATCATGAAAAAGCTGTCTCAGCTGTCAGGAAAAGTGTGACAGCTATCATGAAAAAGCTATTTGCTTTGGGCAGAAGCTAATGAGGTCAGATGGGTCATTTCGAACTGCTGGAAAAGTCATTTAGTAGTTACTTTATGGATTTGGCTGAAAAATGGTAAGATCTCTTGGAAGGGTATTTTGCTATTTTGAGTATAGCAGTTGGTTGCTGGGATTTCAACATTAAATGGCTGATGATGTCACTCCCAGCTAGGTGTCAAGTGCTGAATACACTGCTGAGGTTCAGCTGGAAATGCTTCCTTTTTGGGTGTTTGTGTTTTTGGTACAAGGTTCCATTACAATACATTTCTAGTAAGAAATAGAATGGTTGGTTGAAAGTGAATGAAGCTTTAGAGATTTAGTCAAGGTCTCACTGTGTTGTGACATAATTTTGGTGAGCAAGGAGAGTATTTAATGCTTTACTCTGGCAGCTGGCAGAGAAATATATAGACAGATTGTGGCAGACAGCAGCTGGGTATGAGAGATATCATGAATATTTTGTATAGAGAGAGATAAAAGATAGCCAATCAGATTAGGCCATGTGTTTGAGTTGGATTTTAGCTGAAAGAAGTAATAAGATTTATGTAGAATAATATAATGAAGTTTCTAAATTTGTATAGCAACAACTGGGGATTGAATGAACAGTTATCCGCCCAGCAGTTAGATGGCTGGGGATATTGAGCATTTGTCACATGATGAATATTAAGCATTAGGAAAAGGGCAATGGGGAATTTTATTATTTTAAATGCTACGTGATAAGAGATGCTTACCATATGTTACCCGCTATACACGGACTCGTCAAAGTTTAGGGAGTTGAAGAAGACACGCCAAGCAACATGTTTCTTTTATCAACTTTAAACCGCTGGAGCTTTACTGAACATATCTCTTGGCCCTCCAAACCACGACTCCCAAAGTTTCCCCAAAGAGACTTATGAGCTTCGATCATAAGCCAAATGTGAGATGACGTACCTCTGGTTTTGTTGTCATTTTGTGTAAATATGGACTCTTGTTGAAGAAGCCGCTTGCCATGAGTGTAAGAGAGGTAATATGGGCCATGGGCTTTGATTCATTGCTTAAGCCCAATCCATATGTTGATGTTGATGATATCATGTGTTATGATCCCAATTAATGAAAAGGAAATGTAGACATGAATCTGCCTCTTGAAGTAAGAATCTCGCGGGCCATGTGAGCCCAATCCATGTAGTTGAATGAGATATGAGCTTATTTTGGGCTTTAAATAGATTTACCCAAAAAATCAATAATATGCTGAAGTGGCATGGGTTGCCAATGAAATAATGCCACGTGGGCCGAAAAAATGGTCCTCAACAAAGGTGAAGTGAACATTTAATTATTCTCATTCTAAGGTTCTTATAACCACTGTCCTAAATTCTTAATCATCATCATCTATTTCATCATTTATGTAGACATTATATATTTATATACTAGAGCTACAAAAGACATCAAGATACAATTTCACACTCAACTATTCAAGTTATACCACTCAACAACAATTAAAAAAGCATGCTAAAAAAATCAATTAATCAATATACAAATACAAATGTACAAGCATAATTGATAAAATTATATGAAAAAAAATATTTTAGTAATATTAAAACACAAATTAGTATATTAATCAAACAAATTTAACAACATTATAGCTTAAAAGGCAGCAAAGCCAACATCAAATTCTTCATTAAGAAATGAAGAAGCATTCCTTCATTTTGATTACAAGTAAATTAGAAATTAGAAAACATTTGCTTAGGTTAACATAATTTTATAAAAATAAAATAAAATGGGTAATTATACTAAACCCACCTGTGGTTTGGGCGACAATCACTTTGCTTACCCGTGGTTTGAAAAGTATCATTTAACCCACCTGTGGTATGTTTCGTTTATTTTCCATAACCCACCTCTGTTAAAAGGGGTAAATAGGTATTTTTGCTCAAATTTTATGTCTTTCTCCTCCCAAAACAAAAAATAGCACAAAAATGCAAGAGAAACAAGATCAAAAAGTGGTATTGGTCTCTCTCTCAATTCACATAAATCTTGAACATGAAGAACATACCAATAAATAAATAAAACCCAGACCTACCTACCTAGATCTCCTATGGCTACGCCGTCTTTGCCGCCGATCTCCTCGACCACGGTAGATTTGACGGCCTCCGCTGCTACCTAGGCGACATGGAGAAAATTGCCGGAAGTTCTGTATCTTTCTTCCTCCACATCTGCAACAGCGAGCCACACAAACTCCTCCCAGCTTTCCTCTTCGGCGAGTAAGGATAAGAGTTTTAAGCTCTATGATGGGATGTACCATTAATTGATTCAAAGGGAGCCAGATCTACCTACCCAGATCTAATCCATTTTTAAACCCAAAAATGGATACCCAAAAAAGGAAATGACAACTAAGGAAAATAAATACTATCAGTTTCCATCTACAATAATTGAATTCAAACATCTACAAGACAAGTAACAATTTTTTTTTCCAGACAAATAGAAGTTGGAAACCCCTTCTTTCCCTAGGTAGAGTAGTTGAAATCCCTCATTGTTTCTAGCTTTGTACAACTTTCCTTCTTTCAAGCTCTTTGTAATAATCACCAACCACATCAATGGTATGAAAAATCATATTATTGAAATAAAAAGTCACCATACTTTGTCATCACAAGACTAGCCAGATGTTGAATGTTGAGTTCCTGTAAAGTGGCTATAGCATCAACGCCATCTTCACCTAGATTATATAATTCTACCCACATATCAATGAGGGCAGCAACGTAGGTCCTTTGGTCTTCAGGAAATGAACCAAAATCCATGAAAAACTTTTTGAATTTGACTTCAAGACCTAAAAATTCTAGGCTTCTTTGGAGACATATATGCAGATCAATATTGGAAATAATGTTGTCAATAGACCATTTCCTCAATCTATTGAGCTGAACCTTTGCACTTTGCCCGCAGAATGATCCACCAATCACTTCAAGGGCTAGTGGAAACCCCCCACAGCTTTTCAACATCTGCAATTTATGAAACCAAATAACATTTGTTATTCCTTTTTTGGGTTTAATTTTTTTTTTAATATTGTCTCCAAATAACCCAGATCTACCTACCCAGATCTAATCCACCGTGACTCTCCAAACTCTCCTTTCTATGACCTTTTAGAAACTCCTTCACAGCGCATAGCCAAGGCTTTGCATCGTTCCATTAATTGTGTCAATCATTTTAAGCCAACTTCTTCACTCTCTACCAAAGCAGCTCAAGTAGATATAATCTCAAATAGAGGTGAATAACTCTTGAAATACTCTGTTGGTACACCACTAGTCCAAATCCTAGGCATTACTGATACTGGTAGTGAGTTGATTTAGCTACAGTGCAAGCCTTGCAATGGCTTCTACAAGCAAATAGCTCCACTTGAAGTACAAATTTAGAGTTTCACATGGTAAGTTGGCACTTGAACAAAATCTGAAACCCTAAATCGAGAACAGACACAAATACCTTAATTTTCTTTACCGAAACTACCTTCTCTAACTTCGATGTTATGAAACTAGTGTTTTCTGCCCCTCCAAACACTCCAAACCACGAAGAATATGTTGATCTCACCACAGGTCTCGCTCTCTAAAAGTTTCTAAGTTTTGGGTGTTTTGATTCGCGTTATGTTGTGTTTTGGGGTTAAGAGGTGTTTTTGTAACAACTGGGCTTGAGGTGGGTTACAGAGATTGATGGAAACATATCACAGGTGGGTTAAGTGATACTTTTCAAACCACGGGTAGGCAAAGTGATTTTCGCCCAAACCACAGGTAAGTTATGTGTAATTATCCTAAAATAAAAAGTCATACCATCGTAACATGAAAAAAAAAAAAAACCTTAAAGGTTCATCAAAACAAAAAATTTATCCCATAAAAAAAAAAAAAAAAAAAAAAAAAACCAAAAATTTATGTTTTTGGTAGGATCGGTAGGATCTCATACAATCCTATACGATCCTACACAATCCTACGTACAATCCTACCATTTTTTCGATCATAGTGCGATTCTAAATGTTTTGGTGAGGTGAGATCGTAAAATCGTACGATCCTACGATCCAGATCGCGATTTTGACAACCATGCTTACTATATTAAACAAGTAAGATGCTAAAACATACTTTTTAAAAATATGTAAAATCATACTCGCTCATATACTTATTGTATCAAACACCTACTGTATTTTACTAACTATATATAGTATAGTCTGTAAATACTCAATTTTGTAACCATTAAAAAAAAAAAAAAAATCCTTATAATGGGTCTAAATAAAATTGAAGGGTTAACTGGCCATTTCACATTTTATAAAAATTATTAGGTATAAACTATAAAGTATAAACTATCCATTTATCTCTTATAAAGGTAGATGATTATCTTAAAAATGGTAAGGAATAACTTTAGTTTTTTTTATATTTTATTTTTAAATTCCAAACTAAAAAGCATTCATCTCTTAATTAAAAAGAAAAAAAGAAAGAAAGCTATGCTCACAAACTATTTCACAGACAATGAGACAAGTAAAAACACGTTAAAATCTTAGCAAAACATACAATTAAATTAAAAAAAAAATACACGTTTAAAAAAAAATATGAAAAACCCCTACCGGCTTAGCATAAAGTAAACCATTCGTTTCTTCTCGCTCTCTCTCTCTTTCTCCCACTCGAACTCTACATCTTCGGTGAACTCTGCATCGTCAGTGAAGTATATCCCAAATCCACTATTGCGCCAACTGCACTGCCTAGTAAGTTCTCTCATTTTTTTTATAACATATGTTTGGTTGCTGAGAAAACGAAGGAAAATAAACTCTGTTTTGTGGGATTTACAGGTTGTTTTCATCTGGGCCTTGTATTGTTGTAAAGTTGTGTTGTTTTTTTATTTGATTTTTTTCATTTCCATTATTCTGATTTGTATTAAGAACCAAGAAATTGTTGTTGGTATTTTGTTTTGGGCTGTAATTATGGATTGGGTTGACTTTTTTCTGTTTAGTTTCTCCTTTTGGTTTTTCTAGTGTGGGTTTCACTTTGAATGGAATATAAAAACATAAGGAATTAGTTTGTCCAATGAAACATGTTTTTTGTTTGCTTTTTTGAGATAAATCCAACGAAACATGTTGAATATGAATTACAGTTTTTTCTTTTCAGAAAAACATGGTGTTTTCAGGCTCTTATTTAATCAGTACACTCAGGGGCAGCCTTAGACATTTTGGGGCCTAAGGAGAGAACTAAAAAAGTATGTGTATGTGTATGTGTATGTGTGTTTATGTATGTGTATGTGTATGAGTGTATGTTTATGTTTATGTGTGTGTATGTGTATGTTTATGTTTATGCGCATGTGTGTTTATATTTATGTTTATGCATGTTTAAGTATGTGTGTATGTTTATGTATGTTTATATTTATAAACATAAATATAAATATAAACACACATATACATAAAAATACATGAACACAAACACAAACAAACATACACAAAAACAAACAAATATAAACAAAAACAAACAAACATAAACACACATACACATAAACACACACACATAAACATAAACATACATAGACATAAACCCACATACAGGTTTAGAAAAATTAAACTCTCATATGGACTGGAAAAAATTGTAAACTAACACCAATCTTTAAACAATTTCATTAGTTACTTTGGTGTGCTAAATCAAGCTTTTATGTGTGTTTATGTTTATATTTAAGTTTATGTGTGGGTGTGTGTGTTTACGTTTATGTGAGTTTATACGTGTTTATGTGTATGTGTGTTTATGTTTATGTATATATATATTTATGTATATGTGTATGTATGTTTATACGTATTTGTATGTGTATGTTTATGTATGTGTGTGTATGTGTGCATATGTATGTGTATGTGTATGTATATGCGTATATGTGCTTATATATGTGTATGTGTATGTGTTTATGCGTGCTTATATTTTTGTATGTTTATGTGTATGTGTATGTGTTTATGCGTGCTTATGTATGTGTATGTGTATGTATATGTGTAGGTCTCTTTGTCTTTTTCAAATTCAGGTGCAATACTCTGATGCAATTATAATTAATGGCTGAGATTAAAAGTTGAAAAAACAACTTATAATATATAATGTTTATTCTAATTATGCTTTTGTTCACCCCATAATTGTTAGTAACTTAAATTTCTTTGTTTTATAACTTTGCAATTCATAGCTTTATTTTTAATCATTGGGTTCTAATTTGAAAGACCAATTTTGCTGTTAATTTTGATTGTGTTTGTGGTTTTGGATCCCTAGGCTCAATGCTAACACCATGAAATGAAGCAATTTCAAGCCTTGCCCAACAATCACCACCAATGTATATGTGTACCTTCTTTTCTCATTCTTTCTCTCATTGGAAAACCAGCAATTCAGTTTTTTTTTTTTTTTTCGTTGGATTTTCAGTTTTGACAGATATATCATTTTCTCAAGCCAAAAAATTCTTACTAAAATGGAACTTCTTCCTTCCTGTCTGCCTGCTAGATCTGAATATTGTGGAAAAAAGTAACTAATCTCAACCATTAAATAAAATATATTAAAGGAGAGATAAAAAGTTTTAAAAAAAATGTAAAAAAAATACCTACGACAGTGCACTTGATTTCAGTCCGTCTTTCTTCTCTCACCATTTTTTTTTCTTCTTTTTTACGTGGTACTTTGTTATTCTTCCTTTTATTTCTCTTTATACATCGCATAGGCTGACAGGAGAGGAGCGAGCGAAAGCCACGTCAAGAAAGGAAATCGAAGATTGTGCTGCTGAGTCAAAGACTATAAAAATTTCTTTCTCTCAACTTAGACGATCCTTTTAGGTGAAATTGTGGCTCATGAGACTTCACTAGATTATTGTCTGTGATTTTTGGTTATTTATTTATTTATTTGAGATTATGAAGCAAATAGTTTTTATATTTTGCTTACCCTTTCTATTTTTTGAAAAGACTTTTCTGGGAAATACCATTTTTTTTTTTGCTTTGCTTTGCTTTCAGTTTATCATTCTTGCTTGTGGTATATGTTTGATTAATTTCTATCTAAAATTAGTTTAACAAGATGATTCTTCTTCTAAAATATAATAACAAAACTAATATATGTTTTTTTAACGGTGGGTTCACTTTCAGTGTTTTCATTTTATGATTTTGGTTGTGTTTGTGGGTTTTGTGATTTGATTTGTGATTTTATGAGTTTCTGGGTTTTTGTTGCGATTTGATTTTGGTTGGGTTTTGGCCATGGTGGTGGTCGTGATTTGATTTTGGTTGGGTTTCGATAGTGGTGCATGGTTGGAGGTGATGAGCTTGAAAAGCTCCAGCCATAGAGGTTTAGAAAGAGAGCTTGGTGGTCAGCCATGGAGCACGGTGTGACGTGGGTTGGGGCAGAGAGAGGATGAGAGGGAAATAGGGGCGCCCCTAGACATTTTAGGGCCTAAGGTGAGAACTAAAAATGGGACATTTTTTTTACTTATATATTAATTAAATTATTGTTCATTTAATATTTTTATATTATATTTTTCATCATTATTTTCATTTTCTTCTAAATTATTTTGAAGTTCATTATCAAGTTTTGTTGTATTGCAAAATTGAACATCATTTTCTTCTAAATTATTTTGGTAAATTTCTTGCTCATTTGTGATATTTTCAACTAAATTTTGTGTTATATTTTGTTTATTACAAATAACAAATTTATCTATTGATCCTTTTTGAGACTCAATTAATTTTTCTTTTTTTTTTTTCTTTTTTTAAGTTTTTCATATCCAGATGCATATTTTCTAGTAGACATTTCAAATCAAACAATATATTTATAAAGACTAAAATAAAAAATAACTTTCAAGTGTTGAGCAAATGAGAAATAAAACCTGATTTATATAAAAAGTATTGTTGTAATTTCACTGAACAATAACAAGTTTTTAGCAATCTCAACCTGCATAAATTAAAAAAAAAATTAAGCACAAGTTTAACAAAAATTTAAGCATAGTCATAACACTGACACAAGACTTATTAATAAGACCCACCTGACATTAAAAAAAAAAAAAAAAAAAAATCCTATCTATATCCAAAAAAAAAAAAAGCTTGAAGGCCCAAACTTAACGCCTGGTCCACGGAGGGTCCAGGCAGCCATAATGATTAACTGAAAAGTGCTAAACAAAGTTACAAAACCAGGCAGGGAGACCCCAAATAAACAAAGTTATCTTAAGTTCTTAACAAATAAAATGGAGTGCCCTGTGCCCAAATATTTATAATTTTATACCTGATTCCTGAACCTCAGAACCTGATACGGTGAGGTGAGCAGTTGAGACTTGAGAGAGGCGGAGAGCAGAGAATCAGAGAGAGGCTGAGGCTGAACAGTGGAGACTGGAGACTAGAGAGAGGCGGAGAGCAGAAACTAGGGAGAAAGGTAAAATTTTTAGGTTTTTGAGTGGATTTATTTGTTTTGATTTGTGGTTAATCTCTTAGACCGGATTTGTAGTATATCTGGTTGATTTTTGGTCAATGATTTTGTTTAGAACCAGTGGATTTACCAAAATTTTTGTTTTTTTGGTTAAAAGGATGTGCCAGATTATTTTTGTAATTCATTTGAAACTTAATTCATTTACTACCCGGTTCTTTTCTAAAATTTTGGGGGCCCCTTCCACTTGGGGGCCTTAGGCAATTGCCTAACTCGCCTAAGGGAAGGGCCGGCCCTGAGTACACTGTAAATTTGAGTGTTTTGTCACATGGAACTTCTTAAAAATCCACAAGGGGTTCTTGGTTCTTCTTTGAGACAACTTGTCTGCAACACCTAACAGATTTGACTTTGATTTTATGCCTAACAAGGCTGTTTCTTCAATTGTTCCCCCTTCAACTGCCTGATACCGAGAAGTTTTTGAAAATCCCACTTGTTTTTTTTTTTTTGATAAGAAAATCCCACTTCTTGGTATAATCCATATTCGTCTTTCATATTACTATTTTTCATGTTACCTATCCAAAAAATTACAATCTATCATGTTGATACTGCTTCTTCATTTGTTAATAGTTAATACTGGAGAGATAGGTATTCTTAGAGAATGAGTTGTCATCAAAAGATGTACGCTGTGTGCCTGTGTGGGGGTCATCAAAAGATGTAGCTTTGTCCTAATCAAAGTGGTAGACCATTTTGCCTATTTTGGCCTTGATAATATTGACTGAGGTTATTTACATGTAGTCAATTTATGGTTATTGGTTACATCATCTGTTCTTGGGGTGAAAATACAGGCATGAAAAGTAATATGCTTGTCAGAAAGAAACTCTGTCATGTATCTCAAGCAAGCATTTTGCACAGATTTTTCCTTCTGAGGTACTGAGCCATCTCTGTGATGGGAAACTGTTTTTTTCACCCACCTTTTGCATGGATTTTATTATAGCACCTAGAATCTTGAGGATTCATTTCTCCAAGATGAGTTTATTATCTAATAATCAATGTGTTTAGGGGTTACTTACTGGCTTGAATTTGCAATTTATTCTTCAAGCTGTAGGGCCACTATGGGAAATGTTCAAACTGTTATTTCGCAAATGATATTTATTCAGCATGTAAAAAAAAAGGTCGCTTCTAGCATATTGATTTATTAATTGTAATTTGAATGTAGAAGTTAATTTTTTATGAGCATTAATCTTTGTCATGATACTAAATTTGAAATTGCAGTGTTACTGTAGCCAGAAAATATGTTTAATCTCCAATAATCAATTGGGGTGGGTGTTCTCTGATGGATACAATGGAAGCAAATATTAAAACTGAAACTGTGGACAATACACTTGAGGGGAACAAAGGTTCATCTGTTACGATAAAAGTTCTGTTTTTCGCAAGAGCTCGAGACCTTACTGGCTTGAATGAGATGTCATTGGAGGTGTCATCTGGTAGTTCTGCCAATGATTGTTTAAATAATCTTGTTGCCAGGTTTCCAAGCTTGGAAGAAATCCGCGGGTGTATCGTTCTTGCTCTAAATGAGGAATACACTACTGAGTCAGCAGTCGTCAAAGACGACGATGAGTTGGCTATTATACCTCCTATTAGTGGTGGCTAGATATTTTTCTTTTGTGACTATCACTTGATATGTGTGTATTCAACATTCTGCTCTGATTGTGAGGCTGTCTCATCAGTGGCGATACAAAAGCATATTTGTCCTAGAAACCTGAGGTTTCATGGGAAAAAATATGGGTTTAACTTTGTCTACAGCATGATTAGAAATTCCTGCTTACGACTTATAGCTTTTGTGCTTCTTTGTATTCCGAATAATAATTAATAATAGAAAAGTATGTATCTTCTTCTTCTTCTTCTTCTTCTTCTTCTTTTTTTAACTCATCTTTTTATAATTAAAAAAAAAAAAAAAAAAATTAGTACACCAGTTGGGAGAGTGTTGATTTAAAGCCATTCTAGGACAAGAGGACAGTTGAGAGGTCGTAGATCAAGTCGCGATGGCCTACAAGTGATACAATTTATGCCCCCAACAAGAGCTCAAAGGTAAAAACACTTAGGACAAGAGCGTTTTCTGATTTACAAATGAACAGCTAGAACAGGAAGCAGAACCAGAGGGAAGGAAACATGAGAATCAACATACATGAACAGTCAAAAAAGATGGCCAAGCATACTGGCAAATGCAATAGAAAAGTGAAGTTTAACAATTCATGTGAATGGACTTACACATGGATTGTTTTCTAAGTAGATGGTGGTGAGCTTCTCTTTTGAACCAGCAACAGTCTCAGCAAGGTCTTCAAATGATTCTCTTTTGAACCAGCAACAGGTTTTGAATGTTAGGGTGCGTTTGGTTCAATGTAAAATGTTTTCCTAGTGTAAAATATTTTCAGGTGTTTGGTGGCATTTTAAAAAATACTTCAAAAAATATTTTTTAGTGTTTGGTTGTGTTCTTAAAAATACTATTGAAAACCCATTTTCTACTTGATGCTCACATTTTCTCAGCTTCCAAACAAATATATAATATCAAACCAAACCAAAAAATTCATCAAATCCGGTCAAATTGAGAGAAGAAGGAAGAGAGAGAGGCGACTGGGTTCGATCTAGAGGCAGCGGAGGCAAGATCGTGCGGCGGAGGCGATTGGGTCATGGATGGGTTGCTCGTCGACTGGGTCACGGATGGGTCGCTTGTCGATGAGGGTCATGGTGGGTTCGATCTAGAGGCGGCGGAGGCAAGATCGGTGACATGGGTCTGAGGGCGATGAGATGAGTAGGTGGGTCTGATACCGACGACGGCGATCTCTGTGGGTCTAATCGGTGGGCGGGTTTGAGCAGGGGATCTGTGTCTTCGAGTGTGTGCTTGAGCTCTTTCTCACTCTCTCTCTTCGGGTGCATTTTTCGGAAATGCTTTGAAGGTAAAATCAAAGCGTAAATAATTTTACGCTTTAAAGTGGCTTTTTTCTGGTCAAAGCGTATTTGATTTTCCGTTGACCGTATTTTCCTCTGGTTGCCAAACACACACAAGCGTATAAAATGATTTCCTGAAAGTGTTTTACACTGAAACAAACGCACCCTTATTTACTTGTGTTAGCTTATTTGATGATACATCCAAAGCCCGGAGGTTGACTAAAGATGGTAGGCCTTCCATCTTAGCAATACCATTATGGCTCAAGTATAGTTCTTCAAGAGCAACACAATCCTTATAGAAACAATCGATGAAACAACATGTTCAGTGCAATCTTTTATGTAATTATAATGCCTTGAGAGTCAAAAGAAAAAAATAGAAATGGGGTAAAATAGATATTTGATCCCTAACCTTTACATTGTATTTTAATTTAGTGCTTGACATTTTAAATGCATTAATTTGGTCTTTAATCTTTTGGTATTGTGTAATTTGTGTCAAAATAATTTCTACCGTTAACTGATAAATGAAAAATGCTGATCTGATTAATGGCCAAAATAAAATTTAATTTTCTTGCCACATAAATTACTTTGCCACTTGGACTACCGCATGGACTAAACTTAAAAAAAAAAAATAAATAAAACCAAAGTGCATGAGTAAACATAACCTTGAGATCTACTTTTATTTTTTTACACTTTCCTTGGAAACAAACACACAAAAATTTCAAAACCAAAGATTAAGCCTCATCACCCAAAGAAGATCCAATCAAAGACCGCCACCTCACCCTCTCTCTACAATGACTCCTCGTCCCTTGTCATCCTCTTCCTCTGCTTGCCAATGGCTCTCCCCTCCTCAAATAAAACCACCAAATTAAAAAAATTAAAGGAAAAAAAAAAAAACAATTTCAAACATTAGTCTAGGATAAAGAAATTTAAATTTAAAAAAAAAATATGAATGACAAAAAAATTATTCAACAATGAGATTTACAAGCATGCTTATGTTTGTTTTCAAGGAAAATTTATTGGAAAGATGAGAAAGTGCTAAAAAAAAAAAACATAATACTGTGTTTACATGTGAACTTTTTTTAATATATTTTTTTATAGTTTAGGCCATGTGGCAGTCCAAGTGGCAATCTATGTAGCAAGAAAATTATATTTTATTTTGTCCATTAACTATGTCAGTATTTTCCATCAATTACTTAATGGTAGGGATTATTTTGATACAATACTAAAATATTAAGAACCAAATTGACATATTTAAAAAGTCAAAAACTATATTGAAATACAACGTAAAGATTAGAGACCAAATATGTAATTCAAAATATTGGCTCACAATTGTTGGATGGCATACCTCAAATCCTCTCATAGAAGTTAAACGATTGCTTTGCAAGCTAATCGTCTTCCTATTACGCCATGTGTTATATTGAACATACCCATTTAGCTCCTAACCAGTATTCATTCATACGCAAATTGCAACATTTAAAACAACTCCCTGGTGACACCGCCTCAAACACCCATATATGACTTTCGGTCCAATACTCCTATTATAATGTAAATATTTATGAATATGCATTAAATTATAATCCAACATATTTTCATAGTAAAATTTAAAAAGGAATTTACTTATAACCCATCCAACCAAATACCTGTCCAAATGAAAAGCTGACAACATCGCACCCCACAAAGAAAACTTTATCCCAATAGTAGCACCCATTCCGTCGCAACAAAATATCATAATTCCCTTTTGGAATGAACCAAAAGGGACAAAATGAACTGAATGGACTAAAATAGACTGAAAGGAACAAAGTGGAATGAAATAGACATAGTGGACCCAAATGGGCTAGAACAAATGGACCAAAGTAGAGCAAATGGATCGAAGAGGACCAAATGAACCAAAGTGGAACCAAATGGTCCGATATGGACCAAATGAACTAAAATGGACCAAATAAACTAAAGTGGACTAAATGGACTAAAATAGACCGAATGATACAAAATGAACCAAATTGGATAGAAATGACTGGTGTGGAACGAATTGGACCGAAATGGATAGAAGTGGACCAAAATGAACCGAATGGACCAAAGTGTACCATTAATGTTCTTCCATTTTATTTTGACTCTTTTTATCCCCATCTTTTTATTATAAATATATTATTCTCTCTCATTCAATCCATATTCTCCCACATAAGAATGTGTTCTCTCTCTCTCTCTCTCTCTCTCTCTCTCTCTCTCTCTCTCTCTCTCTCTCCCCTTTATGTTGATGATTTTTTTTTTTTTAATATCTCTACTTTGGGTTAATATTTTTTGGGGTTGTATTTTTTGAGTTCCTTATTATAAGTCATCTCTCTCTCTTTCTTTTAACTTTGGTTTAATTTTTGTTTGAGTTAATCTTTTTTTATTATTATAGATTTTTGAGTTAACCTTAGTTAGTTTGGAAGTGAAAATTTGAGTTTATATAAAAATAAAATCTATATGAATATGTATTTGAATATGTCTATCAATTAAGAAATTTGAATAATAAACTTGAAACTTAAAAATTTTAGTTGAACCAAAAGAAATTAAGAAAATATAACAAATAATAATAATCTTTAAAGGAATATAGACCACTTAAAAAAAATATCAATCAAAAGCTCCAAAAATAATAAAATTATATATTTTGGAAGAGTAATGATACCAAAAAAAAAAAAAATTCATTAGCTCTCATTTTGCCCCCTTAGCAGTTACGATTTTTTTTTATTTTTTTGGGGTGAAATGTAATAGTTAATTAAGTGAAAATTAAAAAAAAAAATGAAAATAAAGAGAAGAAGTTATCAAAAAGTTGAAAACTAGTTCCTTGTCTTGTGGTTGTGGAGTAAGTACATGGCTAGGAAAAAGTACTTCATTTTCCATAATTTTTGTTTGTTTGTTGGGGGTGGTAGTCTATCTTTCATTTACTCTTAGAAATGTGCAACTTAGTTTTAACTCTTGTACTAAAAAAGAACTTAATTGAGATTACTCGTAAATTGCATTGCATCATGTTCTCGAATCAATGCAAGTGAGCTTACTATCAATTCTCGTCATCTTAATATTATTTACATTATCATTATCATTATCATTATCATTATTGTTATCACTTATCATTACATTATTGAAGTACTTTTCATCGAGTCATTTCAAATCTATACTCGATTATCTTGGGAAGAAAAAAAGTTTGGAAAACATGATTCATGACAGATAAAGCAGGTGGGTAACGTGGTTGTTTGACGAATAGTTATAGCCCGCGATTAAAGTAAATCACCACTCACCAGTAGTTGTCTGATTATGGGTGGAATGGCCCCTTCGTGGAGGCTGCATAATACGGAAGGCCCATTGCTGCACTTCCTACTTTGGCCCATTACTCAACAAATTAACATTCTTTACCTACTTTGGTGCACTTCAATGTGAAACATGTTTTGCACTTCATGAAATGCTAATGAAAAATGGATATGTGTTTGGTTTGTGGAAGTTTTAGGTGATAAATTCTTATGAGAATTAATAATTACCTGTCAATTCAGCATATGTAAAATGTATTATGAAAATTGTTGTGTCTATAGTATTACTCAATAAATTAACATTCTTTACCTACTTTGGTGCACTTCAATGTGAAACACGTTTGCACTTTGTCTTGTTCATGAAATGCTAATGAAAAATGGATATGTGTTTGGTTTGTGGAAGTTTTAGGTCTATTTGGTTGGATGGGTGGAAAATTGGGAAGATAAAAAATATTGAGAAAATGATAGAAAAATAGAAGGATAGAAAAGATTTAGTTTTTTCTCATATGTGTTTTTGGAGGATGGAAAAGTGGAGAGATGAAAAACTCAATTTTTTTTTTTGAGAAGATGAAAAATTTAATTCAAATAAATTTACTCTCATACCTCTATCATATAACACTATTAAAACATTATAACTTTTTTAAATTATATTTTCTACACATATATTAAATACATTTATAAGTATATCACTCAACTTTTTTTTAATTACACAAATTATTTCTCATAAAAAAACCCAAACACAAATTAAAAAAGAAAACAAAATATATTGACAGGGTTTTTTCATTAAAAAAAAAACGTTGACTATGTTTCATCCTCTGTCCATTGATCCAAGACTAGCCGTATAATAGGATGTACTCTACCCAAAAGCTAATCAAGTAATTTTGACTCACTTGACTTGGATTACAACTTTAAAGGATAAATGTGTAATTCAATATTTGGAGTCTCTTTTTTCTTCTTCTCTCCTCAGTTTTCCTCCCAAATTAATCAAAAGAATAAAAATTTGTGAGCCCGAAGTGATTTTTTTCTACTTTGTTTTATTTCCTTCTTGTTTTCTCTCTTAAACCAAATAAGGGAAAACAACATTTTCTTCCCTATTTTCCTTTCTCCCTTTTCTATCCCTCCCATTTTTATCTCTCCAAACTAATTTTAAGAGAAACCTTACAAACTCCTCATATATTTTTATATTAAGTGTGAATTTTGAAAATCTTAACAATGGATTGTATGTTGTCATTATATCCTTCATACTTGCAAAATTTCAAGAAGAAAGATCAATTGCCATGTCATAAATTAGTTGTTCAAATTTTAAGTTTTTGTGATTTAAAATTATGTATAAGAAATAAGTTTATTAATCGAATAATAAATAACACCCAATTTGAACGAAATTTGACATGTATGTTAAAAATACAAGGAACATGCAATTCAATAATTAAATTTTTAAAATTCACACTCAATAAAAAATATATATGAGGAGTTTAAAGGGTACTTTGTTCAAGTTTTAAGAACATTTTCACAACTCTAGTCCTTACATATTAAGCTCTGAAGCAAATATATAACCTGTACGTTTTTAGACCCCTTAAAACACAAGTTGTTTAACCTAATTATTTAGACAAATAATTACTTAGATAAATTATTCAGATCTAAATTAACACAATCAAATCATATCATGTAAATAATACAGAAATATAAAGAATACACAATATGATAACCTAGGAAATCCAAACCAGTAAAAAACCTGGGGAGGATTTAACCTAGCTATCCTCAAGGTAAAATAAATCCACTATGAAAGAATTGAAGTTTTTACAATAAGACTTAGACAACTAACATTCTATTACTACATTGAGTAGAAAACTTACTACCACGACCACGTGACAACTCCGAGTCCACGGACTACTTCTTTCCTTAATCCACTACAACCACAAGTACTCCCACTTGTGACTTTAAGACTCCACTCAAAAGTTTCAGATCTTTTTTAAATTTTTTATGCAGCAATTGAAACGATTACCAAGTTCTTGACATGAATCTTGATAACCCTAAATGTGTGTGAAAGTAAACACCTCTAGATCTCAAAAGAGATTTAACACACAGTACATCAATAACCTCTAAAAGGTAACTAGGGTTTTTCCTCTTATACTTGGAGTAAAATATAAAACCCTACACGTCAAACTGGGCTTGGGCTGAGTTGGAAATTCTGTAAAAAAAATAATCTATACAAGGTTCGATCGATCAAGCTTGCAGATTTAGCCAATAAATCCTACAATTTACTCAATTCTAACTTTACAAATAAACACACTTTGAGCAGGCTAAATCTAGATTCTAAATTTTGATCACAGTTTGCCAACACATTACAAATTGAAGTTTTAATATATTTAATTCCTCAAGTCTTAGAACCTAACATAACCAAGATTGGTTAGGAGTTTTGGATGCACTATTATGTGAATAATATGTTTCTTTTTTCTTAAATTATATATACACATTTTTTTTTGTTGAAACACGTTTACCACTTATTCTTTACAGTAAGTGCAAAACATGCTTTGTTCTGTGCGCATGGTTTTGTAAACATTTTCATTTTTATTTATTATTTTTTTTTTTTATGAAACACGTTTACCACTTATTCTTTACAGTGAGTGGAAAACATGCTTTTTTCTGTGCGCATGATTTTGAGTTGAGGCCAAGAATTTAAACCAGGTCATAAACAAATGTACCTGTGACATATGTACTCTAGATCTCTTAGAAAAACCAAAAGGTGACACTACCAACTACCAACCATTTGAAATATAAGCCACATGGCATTTTGGTTAATAATTTGAAATATTCATAATATATAACATGAGCCTGAGTCCATGAAAGTTAATTAAAACAATTTCTCACAAACCTATTAAGAGAAATAATTATGTTTAAAGAAAAAGTGAAATTTTAAAAAAATTGTTCATAACTAATAGTGAATCCAACTAAAAGTGAGATTTAATATATATATATATATATAAATAAAACTAATCAAATTATCAATTGGTGACTCTAGCTACCGCAATTTGTACGTCAGGAAAGATTAAATTTTCCTAGCTAGGAGCTGGTTCATCCTTTAGCCATGAGAAAATTTAGGTCTGTTTTATTTTTTATTTGTTTTTTAAGATTTTGAGTTGAGTTTTCTGAAATTTTGGCCAAAAAAAAATTCTCGAAACCTTTGTTTTTATGATCAGAGAAAATTTTCCTAATCGAGCAAATAAAGAGAACAGATCTAATCATTTTATTTTTTTCAAATATAATTAAAAAACTTGATATAACAATTACCCATTATCTTTTTTTTTTTAGGGTAATTGTGATGGCAGAGAGAAACTCTTAATGGACAAACTTTCTGGCCCTAGCCAATAAAACAGATATGAAAATAGTTGCAATACATAATGACTTACAAAACCTTCAATTTTGTAATATACATGTACTTGAGCATCTAGCTCTTGCTAGCACCAGACTGCATTAATTGTTCCTCTTCGAGGTCTTCAAATGTAACTTGAGATGATGACTATCAAACCAATCTCATGGTTAATTTAAGGCCTCTTAAAAATTTCTGATGGTCTTTGTGTTTTCCAACACTCCAAAGCACCGGTGATGGATTAAATCTCCTCTCAAAGATATTTAATGGAAGATGGTTGGAAGAGATTAGAAGTTCTTGGTTCTAGTCTCTCTTTGCTCTGTAGTTGTCTTCCTCTTCTCTAAATTAGGGTTACCAAACTATGTTTTTTTTTTAATATATGTAGTGTTTGGGGTTTAATTGGCTACAAAAAGCCCATTAAAAAGCTTAGGTCAGTGTCGTTCCGCAAAACTCGCTCGATTGAGGTGTTATGCGAGCTTCTCTACTGATGATCTCGCTTGACTAAGATGACTGGCAAGGAACTGTTGAACCCCTCTAACTAAATCTCACTCGACCTAGATTCTCTAGAATAGCACACTGAAACAGAAACTTTTGGCATCTCCCAGATTTACATCAAACCCAATTACAATTGAAATAAATTGAATACAATAATTTTTTGTAATTACAATGCAAACTTTTGGCTTGGAATTTTACCAACATTAATATAATCCAACTCTATCGACTGAAGCATCAGAAACATTTGTACAAAAATTTTATTGCTTCTTGTTACAAACTTCTTGTATTCTTCAATCAATGATGGCCACTTCATCTTCTGCTTAAAAATTCTTTTGCTTTTGTTTTTGTTTTTGTTTTTTTGGATCATGCGTGCTTATATGAATCCAATATAACCGTTTTCATGTTTAAATAAAAAGAAATGCAAATCCTATTGGTGAAAGAAACTATCTATCCCTTTCTTGTTAGATACTTTAATTAAAAAAAAAAATTCCTTTATTGATTTATATTGTCGCCACTAAAATTATTCCATATCAAGAAACAAATGATGAAAAACACTTGACACATTCATTGTGATATTCAAAAGATTTCGTTATCTTTAACTGTAAATGACTCCAATGAATCTCTTATCTCTTAAATTCTTAATATACGCGCAGAAAGATCCCTCAGCTTGTTTTATCCTCTATAGGGCCTATTGAATAATTTCTTCTTCGGCAGAATCATTGATGTAGCATCTGTCTTCGGCTATAATCGTTGTGATGTCAGAGGATGTGTCCTATCGTTCTAAAAAAACTATATTCCTAATTCAGTCCACGTTGTAATGACATTGACCTGAATGATTTCTTGTCTATAATCTTACTAGTTTGTAACCTTTTATTTATATATATATATATATATATATGGATATATTTAAAAATTATAAATTAAGTTGCATAGTATAATTCTTACATATATAATTTAAATATTATTGATAGTCTTTTATATATATATATATATATATTTAACTCTTTAAAAAATCTTGTAAGAATATTATTAGATAGAAAATGTAAATTTTTCATTTTTTTAAAATATTTTTTATGTTCATTAATTCTAAACTCCTTCGTTTTTGTATGCAATAACCCACTTGGATGGATGTTTATGATGTGATCTCCAAATTTGATTCCAAAATTAAGATATAAAACTCTCTAAAAAAAATAATTTAACTCATCAAAAAAAAAAAAAAAAAGTAGACTCTCTCTCTCTCTCTCTCTCTCTCTCAGAGGATGATTACATAATTTTGTAACTTACATACTTGGCTTACATGGTTGTAATAAAAGCAGTAATGGGTACACCTAAGTGAAGAATAGAAATGAAAATCATCCCTATGGTATGGTTCTTAGTGATAATGTTTTTATAGTGATGGAGGAAAACAAATACTTAGGGAGTGTGTGGTTCGTTGTGATGTACCCTTAATGTGATGCATATTACTATGATATGACATTAAAGTTTTTGATTTTTTTTTTAAATATTACCATAATTTAAAATTACAAAATATATCACATCTCACCTTAATCTCATCATCTTCCTAAACAATGTAATGTTATATTCTTGTATCGAAATTATATTAATATAAGATTTCAATAATGGAATATTATGGTGTAATGCAGTGCCGGCTTAAGGCCTAGGCAAGTTAGGCCTAGGCCCCACCAAAAAACAAAATTTTCCTTAAGAAAAAAACCCCATTTTTTATAATTAATGGCCCAAATTTTTATAAAATTATATATATATATATATATATATTTTTTTTTTTTCTAAAGGTTGTACATTTTTTTTTATTAATGATGTTAAGGATACTACAAATTTTACTATTAGCTTACAAATTGCCATGTTGTTAATCACAAAAAAGTGATATAAACATTCATTAGTTAAATTGATGAAGTTCATCAATGAGAGACAATATCACATTATATATTGAACATTTTACAGTGCTTTTAATTAGTGCATTTTTCTTTTTCATTTCTATTAAGACTCTCAAAGTACGAAATCAATAGAACCTTAACTCAATTGAAACCCTAAAATATTTCAAAAAGATGTTGCAAATATGTTAAATCATCAATTATAGATTAATCTCTCCTAATAGTTTGAGATTTTGATTTTTATAAAATAATATCCTACAAAGCCACACACCAAATAATATCTCTCTCTATTAAAATCAAAATATAAAATTAAAAATTAGATTACAACTTTATTTAACTATGCATCGTCTTATATTCAAAATAAAGTATCTCTTTTGTGGGGATAGGGTTTTGACAACCCAGGCCCACTTCATACTAGGCCCAAGGCCCACGCCGAGGATGAAGAAATATCTAAGGATGAATCGAAGAAGATCCAGTTACCAAGAAGCACGGCTGAGGACAATCATGTCCTCGGCCAACCAAGACCATGAAGAGGAAGAACAAAGCACAGTCAGAGGTGGTCCTTCAGAACGTATCTAAAGAAAAGACAAGTACAATGGATCAGCCACGGAAGCATGGTGGAGGAGCAATTCTAGGAGGAACTGTCACCTCCACATTAAATGCCCACACCTAACGTTCTGGCCGCATTAATGAAGAAGTAGCCCCTGAGCAGTGCTGCTGCAATTGCTGCAACCTATAGATAGAAGGGGAAGGTGACTGATGGGACAAGCACTCAAGTGGTAGCCTGCATAACCAACAAATAGAGAGTCAAGATTAACTAAAAGGGGGATATATAATGTAAGGAGTCCCCCAGAAAGGGGGGGACGGGATTTTGAGAGAAAGAATAGATGGTAGCACTTGTATCAACCCTGTAACCAAGCATTAAAGAAGAAATAAGAACTTCCAGCCCCTAAGAGGAGGGTCGAGGAACCATATCCTATGCTTTAGCTTACGTTCTTGTCGTCCAACTCATTCCCTACCATGTTTAGTTGTTGCAACCCTTATTAGAGCCCAGCTCTTGAACCTATACTCTACAAATTCATTGTATCGGGCTAACTGGGCTTGAGTCCACTCACCCCATTGAGGTAGTGCTCGAACTCGATCCCTACATCTTTCAATTGCAATATATTTTTGTTTATTTTTATTAATATTTATAGGTTCAATTATAATATTCAATTCTCTATATGAAATTAACATTAGTCTAGTTGTTATTATTTATGTATTTAATGTATCAAATTAATCTTAATTTGATTAGTAATAAATAATTTTGTTAATTAATATTTACATATTAAAGGCCCCGCATAAATTTTTCGCCTTAGACCCCAAATTATGTTGGGCCGCCCTTAGTGTAATGTAACATCATGATGAACCAAAGTCAATACTGCATTTCTAAATCAAATCAGCATAATTTAAACAGCACACTAGTAAGTAGCATCTATGTATGTGTGTGCGTGTGTGTGTGTGTGTGTGTGTGTGTGTATTTGTATTCTTCTCAAAGGCCAAAGCATATAAAGTTGAGAACGCTTAGCCTAATCCAACATAAAATATGAAGCATCTTTAAATTTCTTTGCAAACTGGAATAATCAACAAAGCTTGTCATATACTGCAATTAAAAGACAAGCTGAGTTGAACCCCGAAAATTTGTAGTATTTTTCTTTTAGTTGATAATTTGACAGTTACAATAGTGAAGGAGGATTTTGAACTCTAGAAGTTTTCGTTAGAAACATTAAGAGGTGTGCCAATAAAGCTTCAAGGCTCTTGGCTGGAAGTATTTGTACTTAATCATCATTTTTTTTAGAATCAGTTAATCATCATCTTAATATTTTTAAGTGCAAGGATTACAATGAAACACGCCAATGTACGTTAACCAAGATGAAAATTTCACCCAAAAGTATATTTTAGCCAACTTAGAGCAACCGCATTAGAGCTTGCATAAGTTTGCAAAATAGAAAAAGAGGTTAGTTTTACACGTTTTAACCAAAAAAACACCCACATCAATGGGTGCATAAGTTTGTATATATCCAAAATTGCTATAGTAACTGTGCATATATCCACAATTACTGTTCATTTGCAAATGAATTTTTAATTCTTTTTTTCTCTCACTTTGTTACTAACCTTCTTCCTCAATTTTCTCTTTCCCTTTTTAGAGTTCTCAGCCTCAAAGGAATCTTTCTCCGACCAAATCCCAGATCTCAATGGCCTCCTCAACCTCAAATCTCTCTTCCTCAAAAACAACAACTTCTCTAGAAACTTCCTTATCTCAATTTCCAGTCTCCATTGTTTAAAAATTTTCATCCTTGCTGGAAACTAGATCTCCGATCAGATCCTAACCTCACTTCTCATACTCCAACAATTGTACACACTGTATTTGCAGGACAATAACTTGACAAGTTCACTTTGTCTTATAGAAGAAGAAGAAGAAGATTTGGGTATGATTTGTGTTATTTTGCTAGGTAGTTTATAGAAGAAGAAGAAGATGATGTGGTTTTGGTTTGGGATAAGAGAAGAAGAAGAAGCAGCAATGGCAGCGCCGCTGAAGAGCAGCAACGACAGCTGAGAGAGAGGTTTGAAAGGAGAGAGAGATGAGAGGATCAGTGTGAGAAGTGAGAGTTATCTTAGAGTGAAATAATAATGAAAAATGAATAAAATGATTATTTAAATAAAGTAGAGTGTATAATAGATAATTTGATGTGTGTGTTTTGTAAAAGTGATTGTGTAAAATAGAAAAAGTAGGTTCTTATGCTAAAATAAACATAAATTTTACAAAGGCTGATGCAGTTGCTCTTATATTGTCATATCTTCTTCTTTTTAAAAAAAAATATTATAATCAGAAATAATGTCATTTCATTGCTAAAAATGGAGTACATCATATGCTAGTTTACTATGTAAAAAATATGGAATCCCTCCCACCCACCAAATTACAATACTATGAAGCTAATTGGTTCTTCTTGCTAGATAGTGTGCCACTCTCTAAGCATATGATGAATAAACTGAATTCCTAAAAAAAAAAAATGCAGCAATCATCCTGGTTCCTTCGAAGATATCATCTAGCTGTGAGTTGTCTAAGTTTGAAAGAAGTAAGTCCTTTGATTAAAAAAGCCAAGTCCTCCTCAACCACTACCTCAATTAGATAGTCCCTCATATTTTACCCAACAAGATTGCTTTTTCTGTAACAAGAGTTTCAACATCCTCCCCCATTTTTATCCCATAAATTCACAAATAATTTAGAATTCCATGTATCATAAATGATGTTAAAATAGTATCAATCATATTTCTTCTTTATGAATTTTTTGTAGTAAATTTTAGCATTTTTTTAAATAATATCAATGACATGTCAGTTTGTAAAAGATTTATATAATAAAATTTGTAATATTCGATTGATACAATTTGAGTTGTAAAGTGATAATTTTAGGTGAGTAGTTTCTTTTAACTAAAAAATTGATAGTATGCTTAATAATTAAATTTTTATTGTGACAGTGGGTTTTAGATAGGATTTCTTTAATTTTAATTTCGATAAAAAAAATTGTATTTATAGAACAATAATAATAACAAATGCTGTTAATAAATTTCTATAAATGATACATGAAATTTATATTCATTTTTGGATAGAAAGACTATGAATTTCATTCCGAAAGAAAAACAACAATTATATCGTGGAGAAGAGCTTGTTCTAAGAAATAAAGGCTCTCTTCAATCCAAGAATAAAATCATATTTTTAATAAATAACTAAACTTTTTGTAATTTTTTATAATTTAGTTCATCAATAGGAGCTAATTTAGTTCATCTAAAGTACTTTATAGTTCCACAAACATGCACACATGCGCGCCCACACACACACACACACACACACACACACACACAGACATATATATATTTATTTATTTATTTATTTAAAGCCAAAATTGAGATAAAATCCAATTAGAGCTGAAGTATAATTTTGTGCTATCTGTCCCAACTAAACTTTTTAATTTTTGTGTCAAGTGAGTTAATTCAGTACAAAATACGAGAAGTATAATATAAATAAACCATAAAAAACTCAATCATATATCTAATTATGTAATATCCAAAATGAGAAGAAGAGATTTGGAAGATTTTGATTTTCAATACCAGTTGTTTGTTTAGCTAAAAATAATTCAAATTTATCAAAAATTTCCATAATTGATAAGACAATGAACAATTGTTATTTATTAGATATAAATTTATATATTTGGTATGTGTTTATATTTTATTTTATTATTAAATTATACCTATGCATATGTATGAGATTCTAAACTAGTAAGAATTATGTTAATTTTCTAGCTAAATTGACAAATTCTAGTATTTTCAATTGAGAAGTATATAATTCAAATCTCATTCTTCTTTAATTTAAAAAAAAAAAAAAGGAAAAAAAAGTAGAATTATGTACAAAAACTCATCCAAAAAAAAAATGTTAACAAATGTTCTAAGGATATTGGTTTAAAAACTATTTTTAAAATCATTTTATTGAAAAATGATAAAATAATTAATTTTTTTGACAACTTTTTATATTTTTTAGAAAAATAATTTATTATCGCGCACTCTTAATGCGATGATCACTCTATAAATATAAGTATTTGTGAAGTGCGAAAGACAAAAATTGAGATTTAAGTATCCACACGAGAAATTCACACGCATATGAGCTTTAAAAAAAATGAGATAATTACACTTTACCCACCTGTGGTTTGCCTCTAATTTGACTTACTTACCCGTGATTTCAATTTTGACACTTTATCCACCTGTGATTCCCTTCATTAGTAATTTGTAACCCACCTCCTTTTAGACGTTACTCTAACACATTTTTCTCAAAAACAAAACCCAAAACAGATCAAACACTTCTCTGTCTCCCAAAACACACTCCCATTCATGCGTACAAATTCTCAGCATTCTAAGCTTGTTACAAATTACTGTGCTTACTCCCAATCACAATTTATTATAGATATTATTGTGTTTGACAAATTACTGTGCTTAGATACTTTAAAGTTTCAGTAAAAAAAACGAAAAACAAAGGGATAATTACAGATAATTCAAAGAAAGGGTCTATTGTTGTCAAAATTGTAATTCCAAAAGTTCAAATCGGAGTTGGGATCAAAGAGATGAACAGAGTTGGGAGACAAGGGTAGAGATCTGGTGCAGCAAGGGGTACACCATCAGTGTCAGTACTCAGATAATTTTCTCGCCGCTCTCTCTGTTTCACAAAACTCCATCTCTCTGTTTCACTGCTCTCTCTGTTTATCACTGACCAAGGAGAATGCGCCGCTGTTTGATTTAACCTCCATCCCCTCCGAATCCAAGCCATCGTCGTTAGATCTAACCTCCATCGCCGTTCGATCTGACCAAGGAGAATGCGCCGCCGTTCAATCTAACCTCCATCCCCTCTGAATCCAAGCCATTGTCATTCGATCTGACCTCCATCACCATTTGATATGACCAAGGAGAATGCGCTGTCGTTCGATCTATTTCACTTTACTTCTATATACCCAGCAAATCAAGTAATTTTTATTCTGCTGTTCACGATGTTATGATTTTTTCTGGTGGGTTTGTTGTTTGGTTTTAAAACCTTCCTCTCTCATATCTCTATTCCCTTGGTCAAGCTTTGCCGATCCTCCCCTTAGGTGCTGCCAATGTATATACAGTGGCTTTGTGTGAGTGAGATCTTGGATGTTGAATATCAAAACTTTAGAAATTAAGTGCTGAAAATTGTTGATCCTCCCTGTTGTCATGTTGTAAATTGTGTTATGCTTTGATTTTAATAAATTTCTTAGTTCATGCACAAAAAATAAGTATAAGGAAGAAGACAAAGAACTCTCTCTCTCATGGTTTTGCTTCATTTGATTTGTATTAGTTTTCTGGGTGTTTGTTCTTCATGTTTGTGTATGTTTTTCATGTTTGTGAATGATGAGAAACTAAAACCATATTTTAATCTTGTTTTTCTCTTCCTTTTTTTTTTTAGATGAGAGAGACATAAAATGAGTGTAAAAATACTTATTTATCATTCTTTTTTAATAGAGGTAGATTACAAATTATTAACAAAAGAAATCACATACTGGTAAAATGTCAAAATTAAAATCACAAATAAATAAGTCAAATTAGAGATAAAACAAGTAAAGTTTAATTATCCTAAAAAAAAAAAACTCAAAACAACTAAAACTTCAAAAGCTTGGCCCATTCTCAGTTCTCACGTGCTTATGTCCTCAGTCTGCACCTTTCGTCTTTTTTGGTAATTGTGTTTTCCACTTTTTTTATTTTTTGGGTAACCGTGTTTTCCACCTTTTTTTTGTTTTTTTGTTTTTTTTTTTTTGTAGTGCTTCGACTTTTTCACTTTCATACGAATAAAGATGCATTATCTTGTCACACGGTCTGACCAAAGTTCTTGTCTTGTTCTCATTTTCAAAAAAACAAGTGATTAAAGATGCATTGTCTCTGTCACATCGTTTGACCAAAAAGACAAAAAACAAAGGGAATAAGAAAACTTTTGGTGCATACTCAATTATACAATTTTGGGTATGGCGGGTACGGTAAAAGTTTTATCAAACACGCTAGATTGTGGATTTATGTTTACTCTCGGACGTGTCTTAATCTGAACGTGTTCAAAAAAAACTTCTATTAGATACAAGTCGAGTTCTACAATTTTATCTATAATTCACTCATATAGTAAGTTACAGACAAAATTGTATAAATGGGTGTGTCACCTGAATTTCCCAAGGAAAAAACTTACAAAAGAGAGAAATTAGTTGTGTTCACACGGATGCCTCCTTTCTCTTTTCTTTAGTCAAAAGGTACATCACACGGATGCCTCCCAAGACTCCTCAGTGCCAAACTGAAAGCTCCAGTTATTTGGTATTACTGTAATATATCAAATCTTACGATGATCGTTGGTGCGAGAGCCTTTTTTTTTTTTTTTTTTTGGTATCAAATCTTGTGAGAGAGATTTGATAAATTTAATATATTACCGTGAAATAAAATAAAAAAGTTTTATTATCGTGTGCTCTTAAGGTAAAAGTTGATAAATTATTTTAAGAAAATTTTTTATGAAAAAATTAAAAAGAAAATACAAATTTTTTTAACAATTTTTTAATTCTTCATAAAATATTTTTAAAAATAGATGATTAATGTGTTCCTAAAAGCATTAAACCAACTTCCATTAGCTACTGTTGTCAGTGGAGGCATTTTTCAAGTATTCACTGGGAAGACCATGACTCCTATTCTCCTTGCTAGTTTTGGGAGCCATTTCTTGGATTTTTTTTGTCATGGTTGGTATACGGAATTATTTGTGAAGAATCTAATAATTCAAGAAATTATAGGTCTGTTTGGTAGAGAAATTTAAATAATATTGTTTGTAATTTTTTAAAATATATGTAGGTAAAAAAGTGTATGAAAATGCATGTAATATTATTTAAAAACTAAAAATAAGTTGTTTAACCGCTTTGAGATTTCTGGGATTATTTCTATGACTACTTGACTAACGATAAGAAGACAGTAATAGAGCAACTGAACGTACAACGAAATATGCATCACAGAAGCACATATTTGATATTTTTGTACGCGTAAAGAAATAAATGCATGTGCATCTTGGTGACCTTTTTTTAATGGAAAGCACGTGAATATCATTTTCTCTAACAAGAAACAGCTAGGAGAGAATGTAGCTTCTATTATTATAATTCTTTATTAGCTCGAGGTGAGGATCACTGATTTCTCTCTGGTCGAGAATGCAATTCTGGTTAAATTTTGCTTTTGAAGTTAGTGAGGTGGTTTGGTAAGGGATTTTTATTAATATTGTTTATATATTTGAAAAATAGGTATGAATAAAAAAGTGTGTGAAAATATGTATAATGTTGTTTAAATACTGAAAATTATTGTTTAAACAACAGTAACAAACGAGCCCTAATTATCCCATGTTCACTGTCTCTACTGTAAGTTTGGTTGGGAAGATGAAAAAGTGAAATGATAAAAAATAAAAAGATGATAGAAAAGTGAAAGGATAAAAAAGATTGAAAAGTTTTTAGTTTCCTTAATTTGTGTTTAATTGAAAGGGTAGAAAAGTAGAAAAATAGAAAATTTTTTTGTTTGATTAAAAATAAAGTTTGTATAAATTTACCATTATATCCCTATTAAATAAAATAAAAAGTAACACATTATACTTCAAAAAAAAATTGTGTATAGATGGAAATAAAACAAAAGGTAACAATTTATACTTGAAAAAAAATGTGTAGAGATGGACACTTCATTAAAGTTAAAAAAAAAAACATAAAAAATTAACCCAAAAGTATTTTCTAAAATAAAAAAGAAAATAAAATAAAAGTACAGAAGCCAAAAAAAAAAAAAAAAGCCAACACGATGATAACAGAGAAAGAACAAATCAAAGAAAAAAAGGAAGTGAACACGTTAACAAAGAAAGAAAAAATCAAAGAATAAAAATGTCAACACGTTAACAAAGAAAGAAAAAAAAAATCAAAGAATAAAAAAGCCGACACGTTGGAGGTGAAATTTAATGTGAGGGGTATTTTTGGAAGTTCATTTTATGAGCTTTCTCTTCTCTGTTTCTTTTTATTTTAGAAAGAAAACTTTTTAGTGGATCCGAAGAGAAAACACCGAGACCTCATAATTTATTTTTCTTCTTTCTCACTCAACTAAACACACTCCAAAAAAAATTTCTTTCCCATTTTATCTCCAAAAATTTTCATCTACTATATTTCACCTTCAAACAAATACACCCTAAGGTGTGGTTTGGTTGAAGGAATAAAAAAGTGAAAGGATAAAAAATGGGCAAAAAATAGAAAAGTTGAAGGATATAAAAGATTTAAGTTTTATGGTATTTAGTGTGTATTTGGAAAAAATTATTTTTGCCAACTTATTTTACTATTCAATTTATTTTTGCTACTATTCTTAGGTTTTACTGCACTTTTTAATACTATTTGTAGGGTAAAGGCCAAAATCCAGTATTGGGCCTTGGGCCTTGGCCAAAAACATGGGTGATCCGAGGACAATTAAACAGTAACTAGTGGTTTAAGCTCAAACCTTCATGAACATGATATGACTGGAAGGTGGTCGAGGAGGAATACCTCATCGGACAAACTAAACACGAACCAGACATGGATCCCATTGATCAAAACGACCTTCTAGGAAGCTCGAGTGACATGAACGTATATCTCGAGTATGTCAAAAAGTGGAAGCTATGAGGTATCTAAGGAAAAGTTGTTACCACCGCATTTAATGCACTGCAGCTACTTTTCTAATCACATTTATGTAGAGAAGACTCCTAAACTGTGCTGCCTTGGCTGCCACAACTCATAAAAAGCTATAAGAGGTGTCTGATGGAACGACCACTCAAGTGGTGGCTTAGATGATCAACAAATGGAAGACCAAGATCACTATGAGGGAGATATATAATGGAAGAGACCTCTGAAGGATGGGGGATTGGAAAAATAGAGAAAGAATACTATAACAATCAAAATTGTACTTGTAATCAGTTTTATTGATTTATAATAAGATTTACCTTCTCAGACAGTGAATTCATTTAGTCCTGTGTGCCTTGTTTCTTGTTTGATCATCATCTAAAGTCATACTAGCCGTTGTCAAATTCATTAGGGCCTAGTTCTTTGACCCACTCTCTACAAATTTATTGTACTGGGCTCATCGGGCTAACGTCCCTTACCTTTTGGGCTTAGTCTGCAAAACGTGTCCTTACACTATTTATGGGTCCCACTGTACTATTTTTGTTAACTTTTTACTTTTATCTACAGTACTTTCAGTAAAAAGTTTTCAATTTCAGCAAAATAAGCGGATCCCAAACAGATCCTTAGAGTCCATTTGACATGATTAATTTTGTCAACTTATTTTACAATTTTGCTTATTTTTGCTACTATTTATGAGTCTCACTGTACTATTTCAGCTAATTTTTACCTTTATCTACAGTTCTTTCAGCAAAAAGTTTTTCAGTTTTAGCAAATAAGTGGATCCCAAATAAACCCTTAGTGTCCGTTTGGATAGCTTAATTTTTGCTAGTTTATTTTACTATTCAACTTATTTTTGTTACTATTTATGAGTCCACTATACTTTTTGGTACTATTCATGGGTCCCACTGTACTATTTCTGCTAACTTTTACCTTTATTTATAATATTTTTAGCAAAAAATTTTCAATTTCAACAAAATAAGGGGGATCCCAAACAGACCCTTAGTTTGGGTACAAAAGTGAGGGGAAGGAAAGCTCTTTTATTTTGTTGAGAAAGAATAGAAAATAAACATTTTTATGAATTTTACCATTATATCCCTATTAGATAAAAGAAAAAGTAACTAATTATATTTTTATTTAAAAACTGTTTATGAAATTCTATGAATGGGCACTTCATATATATATATATATATATATTAAAAAGCCATAAGAAATTCAAGAACCAAAAATGTTAAAAAAAAAAAAAAAAAAACCAAAACTAATGAGAAAAATAAGTACCAAAAAGAAAAGATTAAGCAGAAAAGAGAGAAGAGAGAAACGAATGAGACAACATAAGAAAAAGAAAACAATAAAAAATAAAGAAAAAAGGAAAAATTCCAAAAAAATTGAACATGGTGCAAGGGTAAATATTGTCTAGAATAGCAAGGAGCTTTTGCTTTTCCATCCTATTTTCTCCCTAAATTGGAGAGATAGAGTTTTGGTGGGCTCAAGATGAAATTTGCTAGGCCACACCAATTTCTTCCCCATTTTTCCCATCCAACCAAACACACCTCTCCCCTATTTTTTTTCTCCCACATTTTCTATCCCAAATAAAGAAAGAAGGAAAAATTCCAAAAAATTTGAACATGGTGCAAGGGTAAATATTGTCTGGAATAGCAAGGAGTTTTTGCTTTTCCATCCTATTTTCTCCATAAATTGGAGAGATAGAGTTTTGGTGGGCTCAAGATGAAAATTGCTAGGCTAAACCAATTTCTTCCCCATTTTTCCCATCCAACCAAACACACCTCTCCCCTATTTTTTGCTCCCACGTTTTCTATGCCCCATGTTTTCACTCGAACTAAATGCATTCTATAAGAGCCCGTTTGGTTGGAAGGGTTAAAAGTGGAAGGATAGAAAATGGGGAGATGATAGAAATGTGGGAAGAGAGAAAAACTTTTAGTTTTCTCTCATGATGTTTGGTTTGGGGGTGGAAAAGTAGAGAAATAGAAAATATAGTTTGTATAAATTTACTTTTATGCCCCTACTAGATAAAAAAGTAACAAATTAGATTTAAAAAAAAAAAAAAAAAACTGATGAAGCAAAAAAAACAAAACAAAACAAATGAAGTACAACCGAAAAAAGAAAAAGAAAAAAAAAAAAAAAAAAAAAAAAACCAACTGAATTAAAAGTATAGAAATTGACAAAAAACTAAAGAAGGAAATTTATTATAAAAAAAGGCAAAATTGAGTAACAAAAAATATATGGACCCTAAAGTATTTCCTCCTTCCAACCAAAACATCCAGTAAAAATATTTCCTCTCCACTTTTCTCTCATTTCTTTTCTATCTTCCCTTTTCCACATCCAACTATATGGACCCTGACAGGACTAATTAGTTCGTCTGTCACAGACGAACAAATCAACAATGACAGACTCAACCTCAGACTAGGTAAGCCAATTATGTGCTCTACTGACGAATATATCCAGGCTATTCAATGCAGGTAATCAAGCCCGAAGCAATTACTGGGACAACTGTACAATCCGTTAGAGGACATTGATGGCACATAATACCACCCCAGACGTTACAGAAAAGGTCATTAAGACCTCCATAACTGCTCCAACGGCTAGAAGCCATAAGATCATATAAAAGTCCTACACCTTGCCAAAGAAGAAGGTACATAGACACTGATACACACAAACAACAAGAGACTCTTCTTTCATTTTGTTATTTCCTATAATATTTTGCTTTGAAGCAATTTCTGTATACTGACTTTGGCATCGGAGGCGTTGTGGCAGGCACCATACCGGTGATCATCCTCATAGTCTGAAGGGTCATCTCCATCTGACGAACATCACTGACGAACTTACGCTTCATCAGACCCTAAAGTCTATAACACGATATCTAAAAATATATTCCATTTTCTTTGGACTATATATATTACTTTTTATTACGGCTACATAAAATATTCATCGCATATGAAAAGGAAACTTACAAATATAATACACATCCTTATTTGAGAGGGATGTTGTACGTAACAATTACACAAAATACCTTTGATAATTTGTTATCAAGTGCAAAATAAAGAAAAAATAAACAAAACTCACTCCTTTGAAAGTTCTTTTGATATTGGAGAGCGTGCATTTGTATTAGTATATGTATAATTTTTTTAACAATATTTTTTTATTTATTTTTAAAGATATAACTATACTTTTATCTATTTCTAAGAAATAAATTTTTCATTAAAAAAAAAAAAAAAAAACTAATCTAAACATATTCAAGGTTCAACACGTCATTTACTCAAAAGGCGTCTAGAGTTTGCCAAAACAAAATGTGGAAATTAATGTGATCTAAAATGTGCGAAAAATTGTTAGGCTAGTAAATACCCTAGCTATGATATCAGGATGGAACTATAATGGACCTATTTTTTGGGATTTTTTTTTTCAAAATAACACTCATTTTCAAACAATTTTGTTAGTTAGTATTGATTTCAAATTATTTAGGAAACTAACATCTCAAGTCTGTTAAACTCAAGTTCACTGTAACAACTTGAGTATCAAAAACTCTAGTTCCACAAAAGAAAAGAATGTGAGTCTCTTCTTCTAGTCTCTTCCTCTTCTTAGAACAATCAAAGAAAAATGAAAGAGATCAAAGTACTTCCTCTTCTCAGAAAAACCAAAGAAAAATGAAAGAAAAGCAAAGAAACCCAAAGCAAAGACAAAGAAACCCAGCAAGAAGAGCAAAGAAACTCAGCAAGCAAAGACAAAGAAATCCAGCAAGCCAAGGCAAAGAAATCCAGCAACGCATGGTCAAAGCGGAGAGGAAGATCAACTTTGCTCAAGTACATCAGTCAGATCCTTCTTCTTTCTTCTTCTTCACTCCTTCTTCACTCTGTCCTTTACTCTGTTCTTGTGTTGTTGCCTTCTTCTTCACTCTTGTGCTGTTGCCTTCATCTACATCTTGAACAAGGAAATCGAGTCTCTTAAGTTCGAGTTCTAAGAGCAAAATCGAGATTTTTAGATTTGAGATATTAGTTTCCTAAATAATTTGGAAATATTGTTAACTAATGAAAATGTTTGAGGATTGGTGTTAGTTTGTAAATTTTTCCTATCTTTTGTGCATTTGGATGTAACTATCATTTTTATTTTATTTATTTATTTATTTTTATTGTTGATTACGTATTTGTTAAAATATAGTTCTACCTTGGACAAAAATAGAACTTTAAACAATTATACATAACCAAATAGGATAAAGAAAAAAAAAAGAAAAAAAGATGACAATCAGACTCTTTGATTCCGCTTGGATAAATGAATATTATTTTACGTAAGGAAAAAAAAAGTAAGAAATTTAAAAATTCAAGGGTCACGTGATTGATAGACAAAGCAGAAAGTTTGATTGGTGTGTCGGGGGATCTTGATGGATGTGGAATTTCATAGTAGATAATTTTGTGGAACGAGGATTTTTGAAGTATGGGAGTGAAATTTATCTTTGTAGATAATTAAAAAGATATAATTAAAAACTATCTCTTTTTAATATATATTATGCAAATAAACTGTTATTAACGGTGGCTGTTTACTTTGAACACCCTTTAACTTTTCCAGGGTCATGTCAATATTGATCGACAAAGCAAAAGTTTTGATTCCAGTGTTGGGAAATCTGCTTGGATTTGGCTTTGACACAACATAATTTTATCTACTCTTTATGGAAATAGGATTGTGAGGTGGAGACTATCCAAAAACAAAAAAAAAAGAGAAAAAAATTGTGTGGTGGAGAGTTAAAGGCTCTTTTTTTTTTTATCATTTATGATTAGGGGTGGCAAAATAAGCTCAAATCTATTTGTCTGTCCAAATCCATTTGCCCACCCAAACCCATCTACTCTAATTGAACTCAAACTCACCAAATTATTAATTGGGTTAAATGGGCATTAACCAAATTAGACCAAATGATTATTGAGTTTTAACTAAAAACTCATTAAGCCCCATTTAACCCAAAAACAATATACCCAAATTCAACTCAGCCTTTTCCATAAAAAAAAAAATATATATATATATATATAATAATAATAATAAATAAATAAAAAAAGCCCCCACGTTTTAATGTTTCAGGTATTCATTTTTCTTCATTTTCTTTGCCTCTAAACACTTTTCTCTCTCTTTCTCTCTCTAAATTCGGGCAAAGAAAAAAGCAAAGCAAAGCAAAGAAAAGCAAAATCTTGGTTAAGCCCTTGGCTTTGGCTACAACATCTTGTGCCTTTTGGTCACGAAACAAGTAACACACGTTCCACAGTATCGTCACTCGATACCTTCAGCGATTTTTCTGTTATCGACACCGTTGACGACGGGTTCGGATTCGAAATCAGTTTCGCCACCGATTTTATTGCCCTGAGTTGGACCAGTTTCGATCTCGCTCGTTTCGGCATTGAGATTCGAATCAAGCATGACAGTCCTGCTTCAATTATAGATGATTCGTTTTCTAGAGATATTAGTTTAAGTAATTCCTCCAATAAGTTTTCCTTTTCTGCGATTATGAGCTTCAATTCGGCGTCGTTTGCGATTGTTTCCAAAACTCTAGCTGATGCAATTTTCGACTCTATGATTCCTTGCTGTAAAACCTAAAGAATTGAAGCTAAGGAATTGAGGTCCATCTTCAAAAACAAATCCCTCAGATGTTCTTGCTCTTCGATTTTGCTCAGTACCTATTCCAAAACCATAAACACTTGCTCAAGAAAATGGTGGTTGTAATTTCACTTTTTCTCTATTATCTGTTTTGTTAGTTAGAAAGTGACTGAATTTGAAGGAAAAATGTTCATTTTCACTTTGATGGCGATTTGGTAATTTTGATAATTGGGTAATTTGGTGGGTTGGGGTTTACCCATAATAATTGGGTTGAGTTGAATTCGGGTTAGAAGCAATTAGTTAAATGGGTTTTAATGGGTAAATGGATTTTATATACCCAACTCAATAATGCCCACTCCAAACCCACCCATTTGACACCCCTATTTATGATGGAGGGTTGCATAGCTTGATATAGCTGGAAGTAGAAGACGATAAATTTAATTGAGCTATTTTATATTTAAATATCAATTAAATATATTTATTTAATACTATACTAACCAGCTCAAGGTTAATTTAATGATGAGTTAATACTAACTAAACCAAATATAAATTCACGTAGATAATCAAATATCATTGTTCAAGTATGAAATTTAATAAAAAGAAATGAAAATTTATTATTATATTTTTGAATGATGTTTTCTTTATCTTGCATAATTCGATGCATGGTTAAATAAATTTTTAATCTAATTATTAATTTTGATTTTATTATTGAGATAGAGATAGAGACAATGTGGTCATGTGGAAGATTAAACTGTTAATATAGACAATTTATTGTGCAGGATATTGATTTAAAAAAAAATTAAAAACCTTGAATTATTAGGAGAAATTAATTGCTATATATTGATAATTTGACACATTTACAACATTTTTTTTATATATAAAAAAGGCAAAAGTGTCATTTTGGTCCCTATATTTTAGGAGCAATTAATTTGATCCATGTTATTTTCAACTTGTAGTCAATTTAGTCTATACTGTTAAATCACTAACAGAAAACGTTTACATAGCAAACTTGTTGGAGAAATTATACAGTGTTTTGGTGGACCATGTCACTTGTCCACTATTCCACTAAAAGACTCATATTTGTTTAAAATTACTGAGTCAGTAATTAGTTTCTGTTTAAAAAAAAATCTCTAACTCAACAATTTTAAAAATGTGAGAATTTTTTTGTGAAATGGTGGACAAGTAACGCAGTCCACTATAAAAACCTTATAATTTGTTACGCTGTCAGCAAACTTAATGCTTATGTAGCAACTAGAATAATAATAATAAATGCCACGTGACCGTAAAAGTAAAAATATCAATTTTAAAATGAGATAAAATAGTGCATGACTTTTTTGAAAACCAATTCTTATCATAAAATTTTGGATCTTTTTTTATAATAGTGGTGAGAATTTTTTGTAATGGAAATCTTAGGCCTAGGCCTAAAGTCAGGCACGAGTACGTCATTTCATCAACAGCTCTTCCTTCATTTTTTATATACATCTATTTTTATTTTTTTTTTGAAAGATATATACATCTATTTAAGTTATAGATAACACTTATTCAAAATTTCAAATACATCTATATGAGGTATAGACAAACATATACCACGTGAAAAGGAAATTTCCAATGGATTAATTAGGTTCAGGAGATTACTGATGGTTTGAGCCATTTTCTAGAAAGTGTAAAGAAATAAGAACCTCGTTTCCATCAATCAAGCTACTATCGAAAGTCTGATGAAACCGACACTTCAATTGATTTGAGCATCGATAAAATGCCAACAAAAATCTTCATTTCTCCTAACTTTTGAGCTGTTTCTTTAACACTGACCTTAACTTGACTTGACTTGACTTATGATGATAAGTTATAGGCTCATCAAGATTACACGTCATGAACACAGTTTATTGTTATTGAAAACTGATTGTTACTGAAAACATGATAGCAAAATAATTTATAAATGTATAAATGGTATCGTGGAATCTATTTTTAATATTTTAATGCATGAACAGTGTATAAACAATACGTAAACCGTGCATGCACGGTTCATACACAATACTTTTTGTCCCCCAAAAGTCAATAACTCCGGCTAAAAAGAAAAAGAAAAAAAGAAAACAAAGTGCTATCAAAACCTGCGCAATGTGGAGGGATTAGAGCATGATAAAACCAAGGGCTAGGGCTTCAACAGTTCAGCAATCTAAAGAGACCAATGATTGGATCAAATTAATATATTTCCTCAGAAGGAGAGTCCTTTTTTTTTTTTTTTTTTTTGGTTAAAAAAAATAAGAGCGTTTATGGTTGTATTAAACCCTCGGGCAGGGCGCCGTGCCGTGAGAAATTCACTTATTATTACACGTGTGAGAGTCACCTCATTTCTGAGAACACCCCTTACTAAGGATGCCCACCAACAAAAGGCCGTTGGTAGGACTCGAACCCAAACCTGACAAGCAGGGAACGAAAGTAGTCCTTTGGGTCATTAACCAACCAATCTTTGATCAAAGCATTTACATGAGCTGGGGCAAAATTTTATATCTATATCAGATTAAGTGTGCGTTTGGGAAGTACGCTTCCCAGACGCACGTTTTGCGTTTCAGAATTTTTTTTTTCTTTACTTTTCAGCTTTGTCAGACGAAATTTTTCACTGTTCATCACTGTTGCAACTATTGTTCATGAACAGTAGCAGCAACATTTGACTTTTTCACACAAATTTTATTGTTCATGGACTCACAAATTTCACTTTTCAGCAACTTTTTTATTAAAAATGGGTCCCACGGTATTATTTACACATTTAAAAATTATTTGCTACAGTGTTTTTCAATTTTCAGTTTTCAACTTTCAGCTGTATCCAAACGGACCCTAAGAGATTTTTTTTTCTACATATTTACTTTTCAAAACATTCTACGTTAGGTTATTTATTTTATTCTACATTTAATTAAGATATCAATTTTCTTTGTTCTTTTAATTGTTTCTCTTTTCTCACACACAACAACTACTATCTACTTTTTTTTTTTTTTTTTTCATCCTCAAGATATGTAAAGAAAGAATAAAAAACTGAATACAAAATGAATAGTGTTAGTATAAATTTACACGATTACTGTAGCAACAATGTATTTTTACATAATTTCGCATGATCTAATGTGGGTAAATTTTGGACTTAATTGGCTAAAATGTGATACTTTCTCTATTATCCAAGCACTAATGCTTTGATTTATTAGGCTTCACCCAACTTTAGTATCATTCAATGTGATGGTCGTGTCCCCTGCCTACGACTTGAGGTTTGCCATTTTGAAAGATATCCCATTAGCCAAACAAAATGCCTCACTTCTGATGCTTTGAATGTTGGGAAAAATTCTAAATAAATAGGAATAAATTTCAGCAAGCCCAGTAAAAATAGAACCACACTTTTCTTTATTCTTTTAATTATTTTTCTTTTTTCACATATAACTACTTTTTACTTTTTTTCTTTCATCCTCAAGATACGTAAAGAAAGAACAAAAAACTGAATGCAAAATGAATAGTGCTAGTGCAAATTTACACGGTTACTGCATCAACAATGTATTTTTACACAACTTTGCATGATCTGATGTGCGTAAATTTTGGACTTAATTGGTTAAAATGTAATACTTTTTCTATTGTCCAAGCACTAATGCTCTGATTTATTAGGTTTCACCCAACTTTAGTATCATTCGATGTGATGGTCGTGTCCCCTGCCTACGACTTGAGGTATGCCATTTTGAAAGATATCCCATTAGCCAAACAGAGTGACTCACTTCTGATGCTTTAAATGTTGAGAAAAATTCTATATAAATGGGAATAAATTTCAGCAAGTATAGTGGAAATACAACCACACAAGAACACTAAGATTTAGAAATCCTTTCTCCTTGAAGAGAAAAACCACGAGACAAATTCCGAATAATTTCACTATATTAAATAGAGATTACAACACTTAAAGATACAACTTGAGTAAATAAAAAACTCTCCTTTTCTTTTCACTCATTGCTCTCTTTCTCACTGTATATTTTTCACAATTTTCTCTTACTCTATCTATTTTTCTCTTCTCTTTTGCTTGCTCTCAGTCACGCAATTCTTTAAGACTACACCATCCTCATTCACTCTCGCTGGGACTTCTCCTCCTTTCTCTTCTTATTCACTAGTCAAATGGCCTCTCCTTTTATTTTTTCATCTTTTCCTTCTTTTCTTCCTTTCACACTCCTGACATTAAATCACAATAAATATTGCAACTCACTTGCCTTGACTTTGCTTCAGTCGATTTCTTTTTTCTTCAGCTCTCTCTTTTAGGCCGAATAGCCTCAATGCATCAGCCCCTTTCTTTTCCCTTTTTCTCCTCAGAATGTCCAACACGCCTAAGCCAACCAACTCCAATAACTCATGCTGACTTTTGTATATGACCACCGCATACCCTTCGTGTGATAGTCACTCCACAAGTATAAGTGCTTGTGAAGCTTGTGGGGTGTGGGGGGCAAGGGCTGGGGTTCAAGTCTCCAGGAGAGAGTTTCACACACATATACACTTAAATTAGACTATAGTAGAATTTTTATCTTGTAAAAAAAGAAAAAAAAAAAAAAAAACATGAAAGAGAGTGGGGTGGACCATGGTGCAGGGCACCCAACATTGAAAATCTTGATTTAAGGGCTTCATGTTCATTAAAAAGGGCAGTTTAACTCCTTATTAAAGCCATGCCCATTTACTAGAACAAGGTACGTAATTTCTCTGCCCATTAACTACTTATTGTCGTGAAATCTTAAGAGGTTTTACTTCTAACTTAATCATCAGATGTGTCTCTGGCCAACCTCTCTCCCACCTCCTTCATGTCAATTGTCGACCAAGCTAAGTACTAAGTTAGATTTAGATTTCCTTTTGTAGGAGAAAAGGCGACTTATTGAATGAGATCTTGCTATAGTTTTTCCCACCCTCTTCCTTGCGTGGTTCTATCTATCATCCCCACATTCACCCATTCTATTATTTTTTTCCCAACTTGAATTTGAATATTAAATAACAATGCATATTTACGGGTGAATCATAGTATTTTATTTTTTATTTAAATTATTATTTTCACTTCTATAAAATATTGAATATCTTAAATCGTTACAAAACTTTACAAATATAAGTGAAAATGGTATAAACCTTATCAAGATTTATAGAATACTGACCTATGAAACTATGATAGTGTCTACCATTAAATAGTCCTAATGTTATAGTTTGTATGAAGAATAGTATTGGAAATTCAAGAACAAGAAGCTTGGAATGAAAAATTGGGTAATGGGCATCCACTTACGACCAAACTGTTAGGTTCTAAGACTTTAGGAACTAAATGTATTAGAATTTCAATTTATAATGTGTTGGCAAACCATGATCGAAACTTAGAGTCTAGATTTAGGCTGCTCAAAGTGTGTTTATGTGTAAAGTTGGAATCGAGTGATTGCAAAATTTACTAGACTAAATTTGCAAGGCTCTATCGATCGAAAATTAGACACAATCGATCGAACCTTATGTAGACTGTTTTTTTTGCAGAATTTTCAACTCAGCCTAAGCCCATATGACATGTAGGGTTTTATGTTTTGCTTCAAGTATAAAAGAAAAAACTCTAGCCATGTTTTAGAAGTTGTTAATATGCTGTGTGTGTGAATCTTCTGTGAGATCTAGAGGTGTTTGTCTTCATACACATTTAGGGTTATTAAGATCAAGATTGATGTGAAGAACTTGGTGATCTCTTCAGTCGCTATTTTAAGAGCTTAAAGAAAAACACAAGTAGGAGAACTTGTAGTTGCTGTGGATCAAGGAAAGAAGTAGTCCGTGGACTCGTAGTTGTCACGTGGTCGTGGTAATAAGTTTTCTACACGAGGTAACAATAGGATATTAGTGGTCTAAGTCTTATTTTACAAATTTCAATTCTTTCATAGTGGATCTGTTTTACCTTGAGAATAGTTAGGTTAAATCCTTCCCAGGTTTTTTACCAGTTTGGTTTTTTTGGGTTATCGTATTGTTTTGTTATTTACTTTTCCGCATTATTTACACGATATGATTTGATTGTGTTAACCTAGATATGAATAATTTATCTAAGTAATCACTTGGCTAAATATTTTAGCCTAAACAACTTATGTTTTAAGGGGTCTAAAACCGTATAAGTGGTATTAAAGTGGGTTAGCTCTAATATTTAGATCATTTGATCTAAGAGTTGATTCTTGACCCTTGTTGTCATGGAACACGGTCACTTTCTTGTAATCCCACCTCATTTTGATGGGAACAACTATGCCTACTGAAAAGTAAGGATGAAAGCATTTTTGAAATCTATTGATGAGAGAGTTTGGAATTCCGTTGAATAAGGATGGGAGAATCTGACTACTCTTGTAAGCGAGTGGCAAACTTCTCAGAAAGAAGCAGCCACTTTTAATAGCAAAGCCATGAATGCTATTTTTAATGCTGTTTCTATGGAGGAATTCAAGAGGATCTCAAATGTTGAGATTGCTCATACTGCATGGAATACTCTTCAAACTGTGCATGAAGGCACAAAGACAGTTAAGATCAATAAGTTGCAGCAGTTAACAACTAGATTTGAAAGCATTAGGATGTTTGACGATGAAAGTTTTGATGAATTATATGCTAAGCTTAATGATATTGTTAATTCTGCTTATAATCTGGGTGAAATTTATGATTAACCTAAGATTGTTAGGAAGATACTTAGATACTTGACTGAGGACTTTAGACCCAAAGTGACTGTTATTACTGAAAGCAAGGATGTGGACTCCTTCCCTGTTGATGAGCTTGTAGGATCTCTCCAGTCTTATGAGATAGACATACCTAAGACAAACAAATCCAAATCAATGGCTCTTAAGTCAGTTGATGATGTTGATGGTAATGGATTTGATGATGAACTCTTTTCTACAAAGATTGCATATCTTGTCAAGAACTTTAGAAACTTTTTTAGGAACAACAATAGAAGGGCAAGAGGTAAAAACAATGCTGAACCGAGAAACTTTAAGAGGAATGAATCAACTAAAGCTAGTAATTCTGAGAAATCAAAAGAAAAGGTTGGTCAAACCTCTAGTAACTCTCTAGGTCAACAATGTTTTGGTTGTTAAGGGTACGGTCATGTGAAATCAGAACGTCCTACATTTTTTAGATCAAATGGTAAAACTATAGCTGTAACCCTTAGTGATGATGAAATTTCTGATCATGAGTCTGGTAGTGATGAGGATGGAAACTTCATTGCTTTCACAGCTATAGCTGTAGTTGATGAAAGTGTTGTGGATGATGAAAACCCTTATGGTGGGAAACTTTTTGAGAATGTTGATTTGCAAGAAGTTTATAATAACTTTGCAAGATTGCTGCAAAAGATGCTATAAATGTTGACGTAAGTTTAAAGAAAATTGCTTCTATTAAACTTGATAAGAAAAATTTGTTGTTGAAGTTGTTTGATGCAAATGAATTGATTAATAATGTGAAGACTGAAAACATGTTGTTGCTTGATAAAGTTAAGAATTTGGAACTAGAATTATCTGTTGCTAAAGAACAAACAAATAGGTCTGCTAGTTCTAAACTTGATCACATGTGGAGTATTCAGAAGTTTCCCTTAGACAAAATTGGTCTAGGTTTTGAAGATAGCATCTCTGTATTTGAAACTCATTCTACAAACTTTGTTTCTTCTTCTGAGCCCCCCAAGAGTGAGATTGTCAAACCAGTAGAAGTTACACCACCTCCTAGGAAGATTAGGGTTGATCTTAAAGAGTCTAAGCCTAAGAATCCTTGTCTTCCTAAGGATAAGTTGCATGATAGATCTCTATGGTATTTATTGGTGAGTTGGTAAAGGCATTAAACCTTTATTCCAATCCTAGAGTTGCTCATCATTCTAATATGAATAATAAATCTAATGCTAGAGTTGCATCTAAAAGGTTTTGGATGCAAAAAACTCAATCAAATTGACTCTTTCTGACATGGTCTTTGTACTTCATCTTTCTACTCTTTGTAACCATTCTTCTTTGCTTTTATTTTTTTTATTTTTTATTTTTATTTTTAGGATTTGCATTGCATAACATTCATGCATTTCATGATAGGTTGTTTTTGTTATTTTTTTAAAAAAAAAAAAGAAAAAAAAAAGGACAAATGTGTTTTGCATTATTTTTCTTGGACTTATAATCAAGGTTGGCTATAATTTATGTATATTGTTTAGCTTGAATGAGCTTATTTTACTGCACTTTACTAGTTTTCGCTTTGTAGTGCATATTGTGTAGGAGTTGTTTATAATTTTTGATCACTTGATTTTGATCTTGAAGTCACATGCTTTTAATTGTTTGGTCTTGAACTTAATGAGAAAGGCATAAAAAACCATCTCATCACTGTTTACTAGCCAATCATGAACATTTTAGTGCATATCATAAGATTTTGTGTTTGATAAAGTTTAGCAAATGCAAAAAAAGAACATAAGGTGTAGCCTCGGATTAATGCTAAAATTGGTGTGTACATTATTGAGCTTAATAAATTCAAAATGAAATAAAATTGGTGTGTACATTACTTAACTAATCTCATAATTTCAAATAAAATATAATTTGTGTGTACATTATGAGACAAAATAAGAAACTTACATGATTGTAAGCTTGTTTTCTAGGAGATGTGAGAGTTATATGATATAACTCTTTAGGTGATAGTCTATTTCAAACTTATGTGATGAATTTTATAGAAACTGTGATTGATCACTATCTTATTTGTAGGTTGGACTCATGGGTTGGCCAATACTTTAACCCAAAAAAAAAAAAAAAAGCATTAGAACAATAAATTTAAAAGATTATCAACATACATAGTAATAAATTTATAATCTTATTTGTGTTGGTTTGATTAGTGCATCAAACCAACACAAATAACAACAAATTTATAACCTTACAAACCTTAGCATGGCACCAAACCAACACAAACTATTTAATTAGTGCATCAAAGTATCAAACTAACACAAATAATATGAGATTGAAATGAAATGAGAAAATAAGTTAAGGGTTTATTTTTTATTTAGGGAAAGAGGCAAAAGGGAATCATACTCTTCTATTGAGGCTGAATATCGAGCCTTAGCCACCACAAGTGCTGAATTAGCTTGGCTGTGTCTACTTTTTAAAGAGCTTCGCATATTTCTTTCACATGTCCCTGTGCTTTGGTGTGACAATGTGTTTGCCATTGCCTTATCTGCTAACCTTGTGTTTCATTCTTGATCAAAACACATTGAGGTCAACTTCCATTATGTTCGTGAAAATGTTCTATGCAAGGATCTATGTGTTAAATTTGATTCTGGTAAAGACAATTCGGCTGATGTGTTTACGAAGCCTTTGTTGGCTCCTTTATTTCTTCTTCAGTGTCGCAAACTCTTGGTGGAGTCTTCTCCCACTCGTTTGAGGGGGGGATGTTGAAACTAAGAAGAAATCTTAGAGTGATGCGAAGAAGAAGAAGGTGCATGACGATGTCATTCGATTAAAACAACAGCCTTTAGTCAATTAGTTCAAACGCAATGTTTCATTGAGTGATAAGAGAGATATGCTTAACTCAGCACGATTAAGGCTGTACATGTTACAGTGCAGCCGGTTTTGGAAGGCTTTTTTGCATCGCACCTACAAGGGTGGTTTTTCCTCATCCCTGACTACACCTCACCTGTGGAGGGTTGGGAACCACTCTACACAAGGTGCGGTGCAAAATACCGGTTCGGTGTGGTTAGTTCGGTTAATTTCTCATTTTTTTAGGCACCAAACAATCAAACACAATGCAATTAACAACCCCAAACCACATCATGCTCATTAAAAAAAACCCAAATATTCTATTAAAAAAAAATGAATGAAAACTACAAACAAATTCACATTATTTTCTCAAACATAACCCATTTCCAATCACAAAAAAACCCAAACAAAAAACTAAACCAAACCCATAAAAGATCAAACAAACACCATTGAAAATAAATTACCTAAACAAACCTGGTAGAAAGCATTGCATTTGTTAGGAGAAACATCTAAACTTTGAAGTCAGAACATCACTAGAAACTTACGAAAGTTGAGGCGAGAGAGAGAGAGAGAGAGGAGCTTTGAAGAACTGAAGATTTTGCTGGGACTAGGAGTCTGGGAGAGGGAGACTGACGAGAGTGAGGGAGAGAAAGATAGGATATGGGTAAATAATCCTAGGGTTTAAAATTAAAACGTCGTTGTTAGTAGCTTACAATGGTTTTTTTTTTTAATAATCTGATGATAAAACGACGTTGTTTTGGAGCTGGTATTAAAATTTAATATCAGACATTAAAACGACTTCGTTTTAGTGGCAGATTATATATTTATTAAAAAAAAAAAAAAAAAAAAAAAACCTAACTTTTTTTCTTAACTTACCCAGCGCCATTTCCTTCTTCTTCTTCTACCTTGCTTTCAATTTTCATGTCTAGCTTTCAATTTTCAGTTTTCTTCTCTTTACACTGATACATATATTTTAAATCATAGTGTGTGTATATATATATATATATATACTAGTGCGATGCGGTTTCTTGTCGGAGTGTAAAATAGCCACCGCTCGCCGCACCAGTTGTCTTCGATTTGCCCATATCGCCACCGATCACTGCGTCGAATACTTGTGGAGAGGCTTGGAAACGGTCAAATCGGTTTGGCTCCGGCCAGTTTCATCGGCGCTGGTCAGATCCTAAACAGGCATAAGCATGATGTCATATTGGTTGATTATACTACTTAGGCTTCCTTGGCATGAAAATCAGTTTCTAAGTTAGTTGGTGTAAAGGCTCATTTTGTAATGGACCCTGTACAATAAAATTTGTAGAGCGTAGGTATAAGGGCTTGGCACCAGCAAATCAAGCAGTCGGATGACATGAAATTCATAGGAATAAGAACAAGAGAATTTTGGCGAAATCTTTCTAAGGATAGTCACCATCCCTTTGGTTAAGTTTTTATGAGGATCTTTATAATGATTTTGACTAAGTGTTTATGAGAACCATAGCAACGATTTGTGTTGGGTGTTTATGAAGGAAATTTATCCTCGGACCAATTCGAGGATCCGGTCCGAGGATCTCTTTACCTAGAACGGACACATATCAGGGTTCTCCTTCTACCTCCCCTTGTTTTTGGCGGGGCTCTATCTATTATATAGTCACTCCTTAGTTAATCTCTGCCGTTCACTTATTAATCATCTAGGCCTATACTTGAGTGCCTGTCTTATCAGTTGCCTTTGCAGGCTTTCTGTTAGTTGAAGCGACCAAGGCATCTCTGTTGGCCGGTCAATTCATCATTGATGTGATCAGAATATCGGTGGCATGCATTTAATGGGGAAGTGACACCCCCTTTTCTTAGACGTCGGTACGCTGAGGATATGGGCCTCCTCGGCGAGGTCTCTAAATGACTTGGGTTTCGTCCTTTCATCCTCGGATTATGCTCTCTCTCTCTTTTGGCTTGGACTTTGGGCCTGATGTGGGGTGGGCCGGAGTTACCAAATATTTAGGGCCTCACAGTTGGTTTTGTTGCAATTCTATTAAGCTTCCTCCCTTAATTTACGAATCATTTCCGTGATAATAGGAACTAATAATTATTCAGTTACTGTCAATGATGTACTATAAATATAGATCAGATATTTGAAATAAAATTAAGCAAGATTAGTTTTATACTTCTTCAAGATTTTCTCTCTTCCTCGCGCGCGCGCGCGCACACACACACACACACTCTCTCTCTCTCTCATTTCCTTTCTTTTATTTCTCCTTCAATTTGTTCTGTTCTTAAATATAATCTTGCTAAATAGGGAAAACTCCTTCAATGAGAAAAGTTTTCAGAGACAAAATTTATTTTAATTTTTATTATATTATTGATCTCGTATGAATCATATTTATTGTTATATTGTTTTTAATTTTTTAATGTGAAAATGGTAAGAAAAATACTACAATTACTAATACAAATTTTACTACATAAAGCTTACAAATTAATTTGGTAATGAAAATAGTTTATATGTTTCAACCATCTAATAATTAAAGAGAAGCATTACATCTACAATATTTTCACAATAAATTATAAGTGGTTAATTGTTATTGATTCAAATTTGAACTTACCACTCAGATTACTTTTTTAACCCAACAATAAGAATTAATAATAACCTACTACTTATAATTTGTTGTGAAAATATTGTGAAAATGTTGTGGACATAACATTTTTTAATAAATGAAGGGTAAACTACGGAATTGGTCCCTATCCTATACACTATATTTCAATTTGATCCTTAACTTTTCAATTGTGTCAATTTGGTCCCTAACTTTTTAGTATTGTGTCAATTTAGTCCCTATTGTTATCTTTTAGATGAAAATTTATGATGTGTCTAATGGTCAAAACAAAAAATTAGCTTCCGTTTATGAGACAATAAACTTAAATTTTATTTTGGTCATTTGTCATGCTAGTAATTTTTATCTAAGATATAACATCATGGACTAAATTGACGCGACATTGAAAAGTTAGGGATCAAATTGACACAATTGAAAGGATAGGGACTAAATTGAAATATGGTGTAAAGATTAAGGACTAAATATGTAGTTTACCCATAAATGAATGTTTAAATTATGCCTTGATATGATTTCATATACAATAGTAGTAAATTCTAAATCGGAAAATTTATAATATTCATAACTATCACTAAATTGATTTTTTTAGGTTTAACATTTTTAGGAGGGAAATTGGCAAATTCCCCTCTCATTGTTTTTGAATTTTGAGCATTTATGAAAAGAAGGAAATTTCTTGGATGTATCCAATCACTGTCCAATTGTGCTCTGATCGTGCCCAGGAATGTGAGGTCACTCTAAGACTGTATAGTGGACCATGATCTGGCTCCTTCTATAAAGCTCTACGCCTACTCCATTCTCAATAATTGCTTAGCTCATCTCCAAATTCGACCTATCTCTCCTCACCAACAAAGCCCCTCAAATCTAATTCCTTTGATGAAACACACAGACACAATCCTAGCAAAGCTTTATCACTATTAAACATGCCAGTCAATATAACCTCCATTAAAACCTCATCAAATGGAGCTTGGCAAGGCGATAATCCCCTAGACTATGCCTTTCCACTCCTAATTGTTCAAACCGTCTTAATTCTTGTGGTCAGCCGCTTCCTTGCCTTCTGCTTCAAACCCCTCCGTCAACCGAAAGTCATAGCAGAGATAGTCGTAAGACCCACTTTCTCTCTCTCTCTCTCTCTCTCAGATCAATAATTATCTTATATATTGAATACGTGTAATTTTCTTACTCTCACAATATATGGGTCCCAATATGAGATTCATAAGTGGTAAGAGAAAGATGCATATATTCGAACATATTCATTGATTAATTAACTTAATTATTTGTTTTCAGGGTGGAATTCTACTCGGACCGTCGGCTTTCGGACGAAACGAAAAGTACTTGCACCGAATATTTCCCTCATGGAGCGCTCCCATACTTGAATCTGTAGCCAGTATCGGTCTCCTTTTCTTTCTCTTCCTTGTAGGTCTTGAACTCAATCTAAGCTCAATTCGTCGGGGTAGTAAAAGAGCTGTAGCCATAGCACTCGCCGGAATTTCCCTCCCATTCATCTGCGGCATAGGCATCGCTTTTGTCCTCAGAAAAACCATAGATGGAGCGGACAAAGTCGGCTACGCCCAATTCCTCGTGTTCATGGGAGTTGCTCTCTCCATCACCGCCTTCCCGGTCCTCGCACGCATTTTAGCTGAACTCAAACTCTTAACAACACAATTGGGCGAGATTGCCATGGCTGCAGCTGCGTTGAACGATGTCGCAGCATGGATCCTATTAGCTCTAGCTGTGGCACTTGCCGACAGCAACACTGGAGGCCATAAGAACCCCTTGATATCGGTCTGGGTTCTTCTCTCTGGCGCAGCTTTTGTTACTTTCATGTTCCTCATCATGAGACCTGCAATGAAATGGGTTGCTCGTCGATGCGTGCCGCAACAAGATGCGGTTGATGAAGCATACATCTGTCTAACATTGGCTGGAGTGTTGGTTTCTGGGTTTATCACTGACTTGATTGGAATTCACTCCATTTTTGGAGCATTTGTGTTCGGATTGGCAATCCCAAAAGGAGGAAACTTTGCTGGAATATTGATAGAAAGGATAGAGGACTTCGTTGCAGGCTTGCTTCTTCCTCTGTACTTTGCTGCAAGTGGGTTAAAGACCGATGTGGCCAAAATAAGAGGCGCAGGGGCATGGGGTCTACTGGCGCTGGTTATATCCACTGCGTGTGCTGGGAAAATTCTTGGGACTTTTGCTGTGGCGATGATGTTTATGATACCAGTGAGGGAATCATTGACGTTAGGTGTGCTAATGAATACTAAAGGTTTGGTTGAGCTCATTGTTCTCAACATTGGCAAGGAGAAGAAGGTTAGCTCTTTTTTCTTTTTCACTTTTTTTTAGTTTATTAATGGTGTTATTATACAAATTATAAAATATATATTTTAAAGATAATTTAGTAGTTAGATTAGGAAAATTTAAACCCTTGGAAATACCCAGAGGTCTCCTTGATCAAATTACAAAACATTATTAGTCAAGTACATTGGACAGCCCATGGGGTTGATTTTTCAACATAGAAATAATGAAATATTAAGATAGTGAAGTTTTTACAATGAAAATCACATGGCAACCCACCTTCCTAATAAATAGTATATCCGGGAATTTTAAATAATTTATTTATTAAGGAGATAGAAAAAGAGAGGAGTCCGATGTACGAATGAATAACTTGGTGAAATTCTTGTGCATTTTTAGTGTGATGGTCACTAAAAGATAAGAGTCGGATAAACGAATGAAATGGTTGATTAAACCACTGCGTATTCTTTGTGTGATGGTTACTTCATAAAAATAAGTTTTTGTGAAAGGTAAGAGTTGAGGTTCAAGTCTCTATGAAAAAATTTTATATACATATACACTTATATTAAATTAGAGGAGAATTTTTATCTTGAAAAAAAAAAAAAAGCTTGATTAAGGTTATTGCAATCGATCTTTTTTTCTTTTCTTTTTTGGAATTGCTCAATGTTCAATTAAAGGGATATTAATTTATTAATTTTTTTTTATTTTCCTATGTGGTTGAGTCCATTAGATTTTTTCTTAATGAATGCATTTGAACACCCATTAACAAAATCTAAAAGATAAAAGTTAGTTTATTTTTAAAATATTAGTTTTCGTAGCTTTAAAAAAAAAAAAAAAAAAAAACCAAATCAAGCCAAACCAAAGTTGAAAGCTCGCCTAATTTTGCCAAACTGATAGACTAAAAAGAAAAAAAAATTTGTTTTGTTTGGTTTTGTTCAAACGGGCGTGAAAAACACGTTTTCTGGATAGATTCGTATTATAGCCTTCTCATTGATCAATCTTCCGTCCACCGAATTTCATCAGAAGATAGTTTTTATTTTATTTTATGATTATTTTATTTTTATATATATAACTTATTATTATTATTATTTTTAAGTATAAAAGTTAGATTCTCCAGCTTTCTTAAAGGAGACACCTTTCTCTCCCAAAAAAAAAGAAAAAGAAAAAAAGTAGGCACTTTTTAAGGAGTGTTTGGTATATGTACTTAAAAATATGTGTGAAAATACATATGGGTAAAGAAGTATGTAGAAATACGTGTATATTGTTTAAAAACTAAAAATATGAATTTGAAATTATGTACCAAATAGCCCTTAAAAGTTTCTAGATATACCTTTACTTTTTTTTCTTTTATTTTTTTATTTTTATATAACATAGAATTCTACTATAGAATAATCTAAGTGTATCTAAGTGTATATGTGTGTGAAACTCTCTCTTAGAGACTTGAACTCAGACTTTTGCTCCCTCACCTCATAAGAATTCTGTACTTATGGAGTAACTAACACATCAAAAATACCCGGTAATTACACCTTTACTTTTTAGAAGAGAATAGAAATTTACAGTCCATTGATTTACTAAGATAGAGTTAATTAATTAAGGAATTATAATTTTAAATTGGTTACTACATGTAATAATGATAACAATAGACCTGGAAAGGTATCACAATTTATAACTTTTCGTTTGAGGACTCAAAGAAATAAAGTGCAATTCTACCTCGGTTAGGTTAATTAGTGTACTTAAGGGAATTGTTAATAGGATCACGTTAATAGACGCTCTTAGGGCAATTGTTAACCAACCATTTTAGAAAATTTTTGACACCACGTTTATAGAAAATAGAAAAAATTATCAAAATATTAAATTTTTTTTTTTTTTTTCATAAAAACTTTCTTAAAATTGTTCACAAACAAACGTTCTTAGGAATTTCGTTAACATTTTCATGAGAAATATAAAAATCTGTCAAAATAATTAATTGTTTTTTTTTTCAAAAAAATTTTTTAATTTTTTTTTCTAAATCAATACGGTTAGAACATCTGTTACATTTTTCTTTTCTTGCATTTATAATGATGAAAATGTACTTGTTAATAAAAAATAAAATAAAAATGATGATTATGTACTTTATACAATGTTCGTCTGGCCTAGATGGATCCATATGGGATCGCTACATGTTAGTCGTAGGAGGAATTTGGATTACCAAAAACTGCCCATTATTATGGGAAATCATTTGAAAACAATCTCAACAACAGAAACTTTTCCAACTTTTTTTTTTTTTTGCTTTTTGCACCGCGTCAATGATCCAATCACTATGTCTCTATGATTTGTCTTATACATTATTGTGGTGCGGACCACATTAGGAATTACCCAATGAAATTTCCTTTTAGATCTTGGCTTTACTCTATGTGTTTGTCCCCCATTTGATTCTCTTTCTCAAAACATATTATTCCAATCCATTTCCTTTTTACGTGTTTTTAAAATTTGCTTTAATATCACATTGGAAGCTGATTTTAATTTCTTTTTAATGTGTGGCAACAAATTTTCTCTAATGTGCAACCATTAAAAATGAAAAATGAAGATTTAAGAATTTGTGGTTCTTATGGAAACATTTAGGAGGTGAACTTAAAGAACTTAAATGATGACTTGTAAATTTAGAAATGTCAATTTTCATCCCTCATATTATCGGTTTATAGAAATTTTTAAGTATTTCATAAATAAAAAGTGGAATCATCGGTAAGATACTGCTTTATCTAAAATAAAATAAAAAATGAAAAGAATCTATATTAGAATAACGACAACAACAAACAAAAATAATAGATAGATGGGAAATCAAGTCTAAGTTCATTTCATTGTAGTCTTTTCTAGCATCAAATTTCCTCATATTAATCGATCAAACCTTGAACGTTATAAAGAGAAAGGGGAACCACTTAAAGAAAATAAGGTGATCATTTCGTTCTTGGTCCTTCCAGTAACTTAAATTTTGGGTTGCATCATTCATATCTCTCAGCACTAAGGGTAGAATACAATGAAGTTGATTTCTTTTTGTGGATACAAATTGATTATGCAAGTCCAAGGGCCAGGTAGTCAAGGTCTTGCCATTCTTATTATCTTGTTTTAAGGGGTCCCAATATAAGGCTTTTGAGTTAAAACCTGTGACTAAAGTATAGAATACCCACCCAGGTAGGTCATTATGCTCAGCATTCTAGGTTAAAATTTTACATTCTCAATAAACAAAAAAAGTTAAAAAGTTTCGCTTTAAAATTCAGCAGCCGAAACAGAGCGATAATTATCTGTCACACAACAATATATAAATTCATGAAAAAAAAATACAAAACGCTTAAGGTGAGAAATTGTTATTAAATATTAATAGGTAAAAAATTGATGTTTATAAGTAAACTTTGATAAGAATCAATAAAAATTTATCAATTCAATATTGGAAAAATATAATACGGAAATAATTATGTGTAACATTACTTATCTCACTGTAGCTAGATTCTATTGTAGAATCCACAAATAAGAACAAAGATGCATGACATACCTTTTCCAACCGATAGGTTTGATTCTCAATTTGACATGATTGCTCAACTGTTCCATTAAACCAAATAGTTCCTTTCACAACGAATTTTAAATAATTTTTATAATTGTTGAAATTATAAGTTGAAGTTGTTATAAATAAGGAAAAAGTTAACATATCCCATAAGAACGTTGACTTAGAAACTTTTTTATTTTTTAAATTTTATATAAAAAAAAATAATTAATTTTTTTAACAGATTTTTACATTTTTCATAAAAGTGATAAAACTTTCTTAAAATAACATATTGATAAATTTTTTAAAATCATCAGTTAACAAGACCCATAAAATAAAACTGATACTTAAATGATTAAGTTTAAATGATGTTGTACAAATCATAACATCAAATAAGTTAAGAAAAAATTATGGAATTTATTTTATCTTAGGTTTTACTGCCGAATGTCTTAGCAAACCACTTTAGAAAGTATTTTATAAAAAAATAAAAAAATTACTAATTTTTATTAGCCTTTTTTCAATTAACTATTTTTTTAATTCTTCATAAAATATTTTCAAAAAATGAATGATTAATTTTTGTCGACAGACGTTTTGTATTTAGCACGGTTGATTCCAGTTCAACATCCAACCCCACCACGTCCGCTCAAGGGAAAAGTGATGTGGTACCGGTCGAGATTAATGAACATGGCGCATGCTGGGACAAGAAAATCACCCACTTTAGACAGAGTTAGTGGGCAGTCACTTTGTGCCCAACCTAAAAGCAGCCAACCCAACTTTTAAGCCTAAAACATCACCCTTTTCAAAGTAATCGCTTTAGGGTATTACAATATTTTTAAAGAAAATAGAAGAAACATAAAAAAAATTACACAACTTTTGTTATAAATCGTTTTGTTCTTTTTTATTTTTTTTTTATTTTTTTATAAAAAAAAGTTCAAACCTAAATAAAATGATTGAATATCTAAATTTCTAATATATTTTTTTAAAAATTCTTATTATCTATTTAAAACTAATTTAATGATAAAATAAATTAAGAAATTTTAAATTATCCATTAAATTCTATAAAAGCCCCCCTCCTCCACGTATATATATATAATTTATATTCTCCAATGAAAATTGAATATAAAAAAAATAAACAATTTATAATAAAAATTTTAAATGTCATAAAATCACAACACATATTTTACTCATATTTGACATTTTATTATTACCATTATTTTTATTAAGAATGTGTGTTTTTCTTGTTTTACTTTACTCACATGATATATATATATATATATATCTTTATCATTAAGAGTATGTTTGTTTGTTTTTTGTTTCATTTAGTCATATATAATATATGATATGTTATATTATGTAATGATAATATTAAAAATGTATATTACTTGATTTTGAACTAATAATTTGATATAATTTAGCTAGTATTATGTGATGAATTTTTTGATATATTTATTTTGTGATATATATAACCTCAAAACGGTACATGAAGTAAATTGATATCAAAATATTCTATTTCAATGAATAAACCAAAATAAACAAGAGGAAGGGAATTGAGACCTTTGATTGATATGAAATGAATCAAACAATCCCGTTAAGAAGCAAAATGCCACTAGGCTTAGGTTGGGTTTGGATAGCGAAAGATTGTGCATCTGCCTTTTTTTTTCAGGTCGCGTAGTATACTGTTCACGAGACCTGCAAGTATGGAAAAACACAAATCTAACTTTAAAATTGGGTCCCGCGATATTATTCATACGTTTAAAAATTATTTCGTTATAGTATTTTTAATTTTTAGTTTTCAGTAATAAGCGGTATCAAAACAGACGCTTTAAGGTGTTGTAACGACTTTATGACAAGACCAACGCACCACATGATCATTCATGAATAAAGAACAAGATTTTTTTTTTTTTTTTTTAATTTCTTTATTTATAATAAATTAGGAGTATAATTGAGTAAATTGCATGAGTTCCATATCTATTGAGTCTTGATTCTAACTCTGTATATTGTTGAACATGCAGGTACTCAATGACGAGACATTTGCTATTCTAGTCCTCATGGCATTGTTCACCACCTTCATCACAACTCCAACAGTCATGACCATTTATAGACCACCTCGTGGCATCTCCACCACAACTCATCGAAAAAAATTGTGTGACTTGACCACGACCAATGACTCCAAAGACGAGCTTCGTATTCTTGCTTGTGTTCATGACCCTCGAAACGTACCCTCCATCATTACCCTCATCGAGTCCACTCGAAGCACTAAGAATTCCATTCTCAAACTCTTTGTCATGCATCTAGTCAAGCTCACAGAACGCTCTTCTTCGATCGTCATGGTCCATCGGGTCCGTAGGAATGGTTTTCCTTTCTTTAATCGTTTTCGCCGAGGCGAGTGCCATGACCGAGTGGCTGAAGCATTCCAAAGTCATAGTCAATTAGGCCGAGTTATGGTTCGGCCTACCACAGCCATTTCGGCCATGTCTACCATGCATGAGGATATTTTCCACGTGGCAGATGATAAGAGGATCACGATGATCATCTTGCCCTTCCATGTACAATGGAGAGACAAGGGAGATGGGTTGGTTGAGAATGTGTCCCAAAGTTGGAGAGCAGTGAATCAGAGGGTACTAAAGGATGCACCATGCTCAGTAGCTGTGCTTGTGGACCGTGGTTTTGGTAGCGAGGCCCAGAATCCAGGACCTAATTCTAGTGTGGCTCATAGGGTTTGCATAATCTTCTTCGGTGGACCTGATGATCGCGAGGCGTTGGAATTGGGTGGTAGGATCGCTGAGCATCCAGCAGTTAAGGTGACGGTTATAAGGTTCGTTGAGAAGGATGGAAAAAAGTCTAAGGGCGTGATGTTGCGGTTCTCACCGGCCCAGACACAGTGTAGTGATCAGACCTATAGCTTCTCCACCGCTAAAATGAATCGTGAGAAAGAATGGGTAAGATACTCTTTCAAGTCAGTTTGCATAGAGGGAAAGAGAGAGAGCATAATAGAGTTTGACTGAACATTAGACCCAATGAGACGTAGTCTTATAGAAAAATTAATGTCCATATTTTTGGCCAATTTTACTATACTTTCCCTCCCTCCCGCTCTATCAAAACTGGCCATCAGTCTTTCTATTAGACTACTACCTCAGTATTATCATTAAGTATTATCATTAAGTTTAGATACGTAATAAATTTCTCAAACTCTTTTCATGCCTACAAAGTTGGTAGATTATGATTAGTGTATTGATCCCACCTGAAAATTCTTACACTAATCATAATCTGTTATTTCGAATGTTGTGAAAAAAGTTGTAAAATTTTTGTTTATGCAAACTTGTCACCGAAAAAAAGAAGAAGACCTTATATGTGTTTGTAACAGCTAATTGGTCATATAGCATGCACTAACTCAATTAATTTCTATACATAAACAGGAGCTGGATGAGACTGCAATTGCTGAGTTTCAAAGCAAGTGTGTCGGGGTAGATTACATAGAGAAAGTGGTTAGCAATGTCGTAGAGGGGGTGTTGACAATAGGGCAGAGGAGAGACTATGATCTTATAGTTGTAGGGAAGGGTCGGTTCCCATCAAATATGGTAGCTGAATTAGCAGAGCGTAAAGCCGAGCATGCAGAGCTAGGGCCTATTGGAGATATATTGACCTCTTCAGTCCATGACATTGTGTCTTCAGTGCTTGTGATTCAACAACATGATATTGCCCATGCAGAGGAGGCTCCTGTGTCCAAGGTAGTAGTGCAAACTGAGTATGAGAAGTTTACAGCGGATGAATCGTCAAGTGTGCCAGAAATTTCAAAGGATTTTGTTTGATCAGGAGCTGGATGAGACTGCAGTTGTCACAACATCAATGCTAGCACCATACATTTTTATTAACACTGCCACAACTGTCCAATGCGGCTAACTGTGAGTAGCAAAGAGAAAATGGTTAATTCATATGATAGTATTAGACAATTTAGTGACAGACTGTCAATCACAATTTGCCACATAAGATAGTTTTTGTAATGTGTGTATGAATTTGTATGGTACTAAAATTATTAGTTGGAATAGCTGCAACTAGTTTGGCTTTTAACAATATGGGATACGGCCATCTGGAGCTATTGTTGTATATTGTAAAATAATCTCTCTTCATTTCAATTGTTGGTCTTGTTAGAGCATTCACATCTGGACTGCCAAATGGAATATGTAGGATAGATTTAGCATTAAAGCCGAAAAATCCCCAACACCCGGACTTGTAAAAGCTTAGAATTGCAAAAAAATTTCCAATATTGCTATAGTACCGTCTTACTTTTATGATGGTACTGTAGCATCTTGCATAAAGTTTTATATATATATTTTTTCTCTCTCAATTTTATATAATTTTTTCTCTCCTAGCCATTTAGTTTTTTTTCCCCACCCTTCTAATTCTCTCTTTCTTCATCTCAATTCTCACTCCCTCTTTGATTTCCTCTCGTTCAAAGCATGCCACCAGAGCTGGGTCACTAGGTCGGTGATTGATGGCGACGACATGGGGTGGTCTTGATGGTGGTGGCGTGGATCGGGGTTGGTGGGTTTGGGGTGGTCTGTGATGGTGTGTTAATCTGATGGGTTTGTATCCAATGGGTCGAGATCGTCAAGCAGTAGAGATCGGCGTGGTTCGTGGGTTTTGATCGAGTGGTTCGTGGGTTTTGATCGAGCAGTGAAGATCGGGTGGATCGTGGGTCTTGATCGAGTAGTGGATTTTGCATGGTTGGCATTTGGATTTTGGATTTAGATCGTTTGGCTTGGTGGTGGTTTGGTGATGGTGTGGCGGTGGTGACTGTGGAGGGTGGTTGAGAGAGAGAGAAGCAGAGATTAGAGAGAGAAGTGAGAATATTTTTATATTATTTTTATTTTACTTTATATTATTTTAATATATTGTAGGTAAAAATAAAAGTTGGGATGCTGGGTGTATTGTAAAATGGTATTGTATAATTGATAAAATAATTTTTTTGGATGATAAAATAGAATAAGATGAAATTTTCGGATGCGAATGCTCTTAGAGAACTCAGTTTTAGGCTTTCTAAGATCTTTCCTGAAAAGGAGGAAAATGTTGAAGGTATAGGGCCAAGATTTTATTCTTGAACATCACATTATTTAAAATTTAAAAACATTATATATGTGGTGAAATTTGTGATATATAATTTGAATTAAATAGATTAATTTTAAAATGGAGAAAATTCTTTCCAAATTGTTTGAAATTTTAATACTTATAAATTAAAGTGATAATACTTGTAATTAGTGTCACATTAACAACAAAACAAATTAATATTTAGTAAAATTATATATTTTTTAGTTTAATAAAATTATATTTTTAAATTAAAAATTCAACCCTATAGCTTTAGAAGTAAAAAATTAAATCTTCAGATTTTAAAAAATAACTAATTAAATCTTATATTTTCAAAAGTAATAAATCAAATCTTGGGAAAAATCTACTCATTTAAGTGGAATAACACTGTGTTTGGGGTTTAAATAAATTGAGGGATTAATTTGTTACTTTTTAAATCCTCATGGTTGATGTGGGTGTAAAAGCCTAACACTACGTATTGGGCCTGGGGCTCAATTTGAATATCACTATGTGTCCGAAGAGAGAAAAGTGATTAGAAATGAGTCCGTATGGGGGAAATGCACCTGGAAATGAATGAGAGGAGATGTCCGAAGACAATCCTATTGGTCCGAAGAGGCCCCTCTCCTCGGATTACAAGGGAACATGATCAAGCAAATATACCAAAGGCCTGAGCGATTCTCCCAACTAACTCCACGATAAGGACAAGCTTTGGGCATGCCTAGAGATGATAGGAACAGAGAAATATCTAAAAGGAAAAGTTGCTGCCACCGTATTTAATGCACTGCAGCAACTTTCCTGGCCGCATTTATGTGGAGAAGACCCCTGAACAGTGTAATCTCAGCTACTATCATTCACGGTGAACTAAAGCAGACATCTGATGTGACATGTACTCAAGTGAATGTTTAGATGAAGAACAAGTGTACGGTGAAGATGAGGAAGAAGAGGAATATATAAATGGAATAGGCCTCTAAATGTGAGGGGACGGAAAAAATTGCGAGGGAAAGAAGAGAGAGAATTGTATTCATCTTTCCATGAATCTTAAGCCTCTTCGGATTTGAGTATTATTTATTTTGCAAGTGTTTTTACTTCAATTTATTCTCTTTTTCTAAAATGAATCGTTGCTAAAATAGTTGAGGAAGACCAGCAGCAGGGTAAAGGAAAAGATAAGGTTATCCTTCAGGAGAGGAGGGATTTCAGGTCGGACTGGCAGAGCCACAGCAGGTCAAGGAAAGACTGGGTCGGACAGGGTTCGGCAAACCTTCAGACGGTCAATGCCGTGTTCCGTGAGCCAGTGCACCAAGTCCTAGAGAGGATTAAGAATGAGCCTTTCTTCAAGAGGCCGAACAAGATGGTCGGAAACCCTAAAAGGCGCAACCACAATCTTTACTGCCAATATCATCTTAATCATGGACATACTACAGAGGATTGTAGAAGCCTATGGGACAATTTGGATCAACTCGTCAGCGAGGGCAAGTTAAAACAACTTTTACACCTCTCCTATGGTCAGGGTAACCAGGCAAACGCAGGGTCTCGGAGAGATGATTCCTTAAAACCCCCTCTGGGCACGATAAATGTTATCTTTGCCGTGCCAAGAAGGACAGGGTCTTGTCCATCCAGAGTACTAACGGTTGCTCGGCTGCCTTCGGAAACCGTTAACAGAGAGCCGAAGAGGACTAGGACGGAGGTTCAGCCTGTTTTGGGCTTCTCGGACGAGGACAAAATTGGAACTATACAACCCCATGATGATGCTCTGGTGGTCACCTTCAAGATAGGGGGATATGACGTGAAGAGAGTGATGGTGGATCAAGGCAGCGCCGCGGAGATAATGTATCCAGACCTTTATAAGGGGTTGAACTTAACGCCCTATAGCTCCCCCTTGGTGAGTTTTGATGGCAAAGTGGTCATCCCTAAAGGCCAGATCAGACTACCTGTGCAAACTGGCTCTGAAACGGTGGAGGTAGATTTTATAGTGGTAGATGCGTACTCACCCTACACCGCGATTGTGGCTAGACCTTGGCTTCATACACTCGGGGCCGTTTCCTCCACTCTTCATTAGAAGGTCAAATATCCGTTCGAAGGGCAAGTCAAGGAGATCCGAGGAGATCAATCTTCTGCTTGGTTATGTCTAGTGGCAACGATCCAGCTCAAACCTCAGGCTGAATCCTCGGCCCATAACGAAGAGAGCTTATAGCAGTTAAAACCTTCGGTGCTAGACACCGAAACCTCAGCCGAAGGGGCAGAGTGTGAAAGTTTGGTAAAGATAGTTATTGATGATGATCCAGAGAAGTTCTTTCAAGTCGGATCCATGCTGCCTCCTCAAGAGAAGGAAGAGCTGATAGAGTTTCTCAGAACCAACATTGATGTATTCGCATAGGACTTCGCAAAAGCGCCAGGAGTAAACCCAGAGTTCATTTGTCATCATCTGAACGTTAACCCCGCCATCATTCCTAAGAGGCAACCACTCCGGCGTCCATCAAGGGAACACGCAGATGCGGTTAGGGAAGAAGTGATGAAACTCAAGCGAGCAGGGGTAATTAAGGAAATTTTTTATCCTGAATGGCTGGCTAACACTGTGGTGGTAAAGAAGAAAAGAGAAAAATGGTGAGTGTGTGTGGATTTCACCGACCTGAATAGAGCCTGTCTAAAGGATCCGTTTCCCATGCCGAAGATAGACCAACTAGTTGATGCTACCGTTGGGCATCCTCGGATGAGTTTCTTAGACGCATTTCAAGGTTATCATTAGATACCACTGGCTTTCGATGACCAGGAGAAAATAGCTTTTGTAACCCCTATTGGGAATTACCACTACAACGTAATGTCGTTCGGCCTGAAAAACGCAGGGGCTACCTATCAAAGGATGATGACCAGAATGTTTCAGCCTCAATTGGGTAAAAGTACGGAAGTTTATATTGATGATATGGTGGTGAAGAGCAAAGTTATAACTGGGCACATTGGGGATTTCAGGGATGTTTTTGAAATCCTGAGGGGACACAGATTGCACTTAAACGCATCCAAATGTTCATTTGGTGTGGGGTCAGGCAAGTTCTTAGGATATATGGTGACTTACAGGGGAATTGAAGTTAACCCCAATCAGATAAAGGCCATCAACAACTTACAAGCTCCTCAGAACCCCAAGGAGATTCAGAAGCTGACTGGGATGACTGCTGCCCTTAATAGGTTCATTTCTAGATCAGCAGATAGATGTAGACCAAAGGGGTTGGCACATCTCAGCCAATAGTCACTCTTCCTCCTCCACCTCCTTAGGCTCCTTCGGATCTCGGCCTAAAGCCGTTGCCGGATATGAAAAAGAAAAGGATTGTTACCGATACTAAAGAGAGAGAGGTGGCACCGCCGAAGGGGCCCAAGCAACAGAAAATGGCCCACGAGACAAGGAACAGAAGGGCCTCGTCTACTGAGAGTCGAGATGACCCTCTGGCAGCAGATGTACGCCGCAAAGCTCGGATATGGTCCCCAAAGTTGGCATTGGATGGTGCTGCTATCCCATATGACGCTTTCCTTAGAAATTATGCCAGAGGGAGAGCTGGTCACATTGCAGAGGCATTGGAGCAACTTCTGCTCCTTCCGAAGGATATGGAGTCATACAGGCGTTTCAGTCAGCAAGAACTCTTTCTATCCCTTAAAAGGGATTTAGCCATGGTAAGCAAATTGACCCATCTTCTCAACTTTAAGATGTTTGTTTTCTGCATTTACTATTTTTCTTTGCCTTACATTCAAAAATATTCTTATTCTATCACGCAGATCACTCAGCAAGTTTATGTGGCTGAGGAGTGGAACAAGAAAGCCCATGCTGAAGTCCAAGCGGAGGTCTGTTCTCGGTCGGAGGCTGAAAAATCATTGGGCAGCCTGAAGGATGAGTGTGCCTGTATATCCGAGTAGCTGAAAGAGATGACCAAAGAGAAAAAGAGTTTGGAAGTGGGCCTTAAGAATGCTAAAAGGCAGGCTGAAAACCAACGCTAGCAGCTGTATACAACTGAGATTAACCTAGAAACAGAAAGAGTGCTGGCGATGTGGGCAAGCCGTCTGGAAATGTACAAGGGTCAGATGCTACTGCTCAGCCTGGCTAGACTACTGACCCATTACCTCAAAAGAAGGCCTAGACGTTTAGGAGTTTTATTAGTATATTTTTTTTTTACTTGTTGTTTTATTTACTTGTATTAGCTAGACCCCCTTTTTTTTTTGTTTCGTGACTGTAAGTTATTTCCTTTTGATTAATGAAATGGTTTCTGTAGGAGCTCATTTTGTAGTGTACCCCTAACAATGAAAATTTGTAGAGTGTGGGTAAAAAGGACTCGGCAATATTGAAACGAACATCGGTTGATATGGACTTCTCGCAAATAATAGACGACATGAAATTAGTAAGGATCCTCTCAAAGAAATTTGGCCAAATGTTTCTGTGGGGAATGATCATTATTGCGGTTGTGTTTATCAAGCGTCTTTGTCCTCGGCTCAGGCCGAGGATCACTTTTTCTATTTCTCCTTTTTTTCCCCCCCCTCTATGTTGGGAATCTTCTTGGTTATATAATATCTTTTTCGTTCATCTCAGCCGTCTTTCTGTTGATTATTTGGTCACTGTGGATAGGGATTTGTTCCATCATCTGAGTTTGCAGGCTTTATGTTTAGTTTTCAGCCGTTTTTGTAGGATTTTTATTAGTTGGAGTGACCAAGGCACCTGGGCTCGCTAGTCACGTCGCCATTAAGGCAGTCAGGATGTTGGTGGGATGTCTTTAAGGGGTAAGGGATATTTTCCCTTTAGCAATCATTGGTGCGCCGAGGAGGCGGGCACTTTCGGTGGGGCCTTTGGACGTCTTGGGTTTTTTCCCTTTTGTCCTCGGCACGGGCCTTGGGCCAGATATAATGGGCCGGGGTGGTTGGTGCTTGGTGCCCCCACAATAGCCCCTCAAAATTCTGCTGCGCGTCCCCTTTGGCGGGGAGGAGGATTTTGACTTCTTCGGCGTATGTTTGTGCTCTGCTGAGCTTTTCCTCTTTGTCATTGCTATCGTTATTTCGACTATTTCTGTGACTTTTTTCTTGGTACGAAAGGCCTGTTCAAGGAGCATCTCCTTGTTAGCTCCTCTAGGGGAGGTAGGATTAACTCCTGTGGTGTTTTTAATGCTCGTCTTCGCTTGGTTTTCGTCTCTAGCAAGGTTTATCGTTTGATGCCCAAAAGGTCGGTTTTTGCCGAAGGTTTAGACTCGTGGTTAACACAGAGACCCTGGTTCTATGTGTCGCGTATTCCGCCCTCTCGACTAATTTCCGCGGTCTTGTGTCCGAAGATCACGCGAGACTTTGGCTTTTCTTAACGCTTAATTTTCTCGTTAGAAGTTGCTGTTTTCACCAGAGGATAGTGTCCGAAGACCATGCAATGCCTTGGTGGTGCAACACTTAATTCTTTCTTTCGGAGTAGCTGGTTCCACCAGAGGCTAGTGTCCGAAGACCATGCAATGCCTTGGTTCTGTCCAGTACCTAGTTCTTATCTTAAGTTTGTTAGTTTCCCCCGAGGATGGTGTCCGAGGATCATACAATGCCTAGGTTCTGTCTAACACCTAATTCTTTCCTTCGAAGTAGCTGGTTTCACCAGAGGCTAGTGTCCGAAGACCATGCAATGTCTTGGTTCTGTCCAACACTTAATTCTTTCTTTCGAAGTAGCTGGTTTCCCCAGAGGCTAGTGTCCGAAGACCATGCAATGCCTTGGTTCTGTCCAACACTTAATTCTTTCTTTCGAAGTAGCTGGTTTCCCCAGAGGCTAGTGTCCGAAGACCATGCAATGCCTTGGTTCTGTCCAACACTTAATTCTCTCTTTCGAAGTAGCTGGTTTCCTCAGAGGCTAGTGTCCGAAGACCATGCAATGCCTTGGTTCTGTCCAACACTTAATTCTTTCTTTCGAAGTAGCTGGTTTCCCCAGAGGCTAGTGTCCGAAGACCATGCAATGCCTAGGTTCTGTCCAGTACCCAGTTCAAAGTAGCTGGTTTCCCCAGAGGCTTGAGTCCGAAGACCATGCAATGCCTAGGTTCTGTCCAGTACCCAGTTCGTAGTAGCTGGTTTCCCCAGAGGCTTGAGTCCGAAGACCATGCAATGCCTAGGTTCTGTCAAGTACCTAGTTTTCTCATTTTATTTATTATTTTATCTATTCGCCCGTGGCCATTTAACTATACACTGCCATAATTTGCAATAATCATTAAATAAAAATACTTTTAAGCAAAGTAATAATAAATGCGGATCGGAGTTGGTGGGGGATAAGATCCTGCCCTGTTCCGCCTCTTCGTTTGATGGGCCTCTTCTGATTACGAGGCGCCTCCTGTGTCGTCCGAGTAACGCGTGGTGACGCTTCGGTGCCCTTTCTTTAATGAGGCGTCGCCTTATTAATGTCGTTCGTGGATCTGCGAGGATCTAACGGCTGACAAGCCCCTTGGAACTTGGGGCGGCATTATTGCCTCCGAAAATCTCTCCTTGGGATTTATTGCAGACTGGCTCTCACCAATATTCCGCCTTCTATATAAGGCGTTTCTAAGGCAACCCTCTTTTCATACATGACAATCTCTCGCCTCAAATTCCACCCAAAAATACTGCCCAAAAGCTCTGTAGGACGTAGTCGTTTGAGCCCCTCCGAATGAATTGGCCCTGGGAAAAGGGGGTCCCGGGGATGCACAGCCCCCACCAGGAGCCGAGGATGGTGCTCCGACCCTGGACGTCAAGCCGGGGTTGGGGTAGGAAAGGTCCGAAGGTTCTCCTTCTTTTCAACCTAATCGGAGATAGAGCCCTTCTTACTGCCTGGAGGAGGATTTATAGAGAACGTAACTTCCCTCCCTTGGGCTTGGGTCTCTGACCCTCCAAGCTAGCTACGATGGGGGTGGGAGGGAAACCAGGCGGAACCCAGAAATGGAACCGTCCTGTGCCGCGGCCTCTTCCGCCTTCAAAGTAGCTCTTCTTCCCTCTTTTCCCTTTTATCTCTTCTATTTCCTCTTCTCTTCCTTCACCCCCAGCCCCTTTTATTTTTTCTCTTTTGTGCCTCTGCCAACTTTCTTTTCTATCTTTTGCTCCTCTGCCAGCTTTCTTAGCCGTCTGGATCTTGTAGTTAGTTTTTAGAACAAGCCCCAAGGGCATCACTTGTAAGAGATGTAACCTTTTGCTTCATATATTAATAAAGAAGTAGACTTGTTTTGCATTATATATATATATATATATATATTTTTTTTTTTTACTTTTCGCGAACTCTTGTTTCTTGTGATTGTAGACTTCTGAACGAATGTTGTTACTGTAAGCTGTGTTGTTCTTGATTGATGATTGATTTTTTTTTTTCTTTCTTTACACCGACCATCGCGTTTGTTAGCGCACAAGTCCTTCTCACAGACGGCGCCAATTGTAGGAGCTCATTTTGTAGTGTACCCTTAACAATGAAAATTTGTAGAGTGTGGGTAAAAAGGACTCGGCAATATTGAAACGAACATCGGTTGATATGGACTTCTCGCAAATAATAGACGACATGAAATTAGTAAGGATCCTCTCAAAGAAATTTGGCCAAATGTTTTTGTGGGGAATGATCATTATTGCGGTTGTGTTTATCAAGCGTCTTTGTTCTCGGCTCAGGCCGAGGATCACTTTTTCTATTTCTCCTTTTTTCCCCCCCCCTCTATGTTGGGAATCTTCTTGGTTATATAATATCTTTTTCGTTCATCTCAGCCGTCCATCTGTTGATTATTTGGTCACTGTGGATAGGGATTTGTTCGATCATCTGAGTTTGCAGGCTTTATGTTTAGTTTTCAGCCATTTTTGCAGGATTTTTATTAGTTGGAGTGACCAAGGCACCTGGGCTTGCTGGTCACGTCGCCATTAAGGCAGTCAGGATGTTGGTGGGATGTCTTTAAGGGGTAAGGGATATTTTCCCTTTAGCAATCATTGGTGCGCCGAGGAGGCAGGCACCTTCGGTGGGGCCTTTGGACGTCTTGGGTTTCTTCCCTTTTGTCCTCGGCACGGGCCTTGGGCCGGATATAATGGGCCAGGGTGGTTGGTGCTTGGTGCCCCCATAGTTTCCTTTTTACCTTTAATGCCATCACAGTACATATCATGATGCATCATTACTGCAAACAACAATAGCTTGAAAAATGAGAATCACTTAACAAAATGATTTTGACTTAAGCATGGCTAGGAAGGCCTTATGATAATAACAACTGCATTGGAGTGTTAACTAGCGAAAGTAACCTGGTCCGAGGACTATAGGTATAGTTGAGTTCAAGTTCAAACACTTAGGAGAATTGTAAACGAGTGTTAACTAACCCAAATCATCTGATCCGAGGACTATAGGCATGATTGAATTTAAGGTTAAACACTTAGGAGAATTGTAAACAAGTGTTAACTAACCAAAATCATCTGGTCTGAGGACTACAGGCATGATTGAATTTAAATTTAAACACTTAGGAGACTTGTAAACGAATGTTAACTAACCCAAATCATCTGGTCTGAGGACTACAGACATGATTGAATTTAAGTTTAAATACTTAGGAGAATTGTAAACGAGTGTTAACTAACATAAATCATCTGGTCCGAGGACTACAGGCATGATTGAATTTAAGTTTAAACACTTAGGAGAATCCTTAGCATAACAAAATGGCATATTGATTGAAGGGAAGATTCATTTAATAATAATACATTTTGAGGTTATTTACATTCCAGGGTCGGGGTATTGTTTGATTATCTAGGTCTTCTAAGAAATACACTCCAATACCAGCTCTGGAAGTGATACGATATGGCCCTTCCCAGTTTGGTCCTAATTTTCCCCAGGCTTGGTTCTTTGCAGTACCCACAACCTTCCTTAGCACCAAATCACCAGGTTCTAAAGGTCTCAGCTTTACGTTGGCGTCGAAGCCTTGCCTGAGCTTTTGTTGGTAATGTGCCAGTTGGACCATTGCATTTTCTCTCCTCTCTTCAATCAGATCCAAATTCTTCTTTAGTTGCTCATCGTTACTGGTCGGACTGAACAAACTAGTCCTGTATGTTGGGAAACCAGTCTCTAAAGGTATAACAGCTTCTGCCCCATAGGTCATTGAAAAGGGGGTTTCTCCAGTAGACCTACGAGGCGTAGTTCTATATGTCCAAAGTACATGGGGCAATTCTTCCACCCATCTACCCTTCGCATCGTCCAGCCTTTTCTTTAATCCATTAACTATGACTTTGTTAACAGCTTCCGCTTGCCAATTTCCCTGGGGATAAGCAGGGGTGGAGTATCTGTTTGTGATTCCCAGTTCGCTACAATAACTCCTGAATGCTTTGCTATCAAACTAAAGACTATTGTCCGAGATGAGGGTATGAGGGATCCCAAATCGAGTGACAATATTTTTCCAGATAAATTTCTTTACATCTACATCCCTGATGTTTGCTAGAGGTTCAGCCTCGACTCATTTGGTGAAGTAGTCTGTGCCGACTAGAAGGTACTTTTTATTTCCTGCAGCCTTAAGGAATGGGCCCACGATATCCAATCCCTATTGAGTGAAAGGCCATGGGCTGGATAGTGGATTAAGAGTGCCATCTGGTTGATGTATGTTTGACGCAAACCGTTGGCATTGATCGCATTTTTTAACATATTCATGGGCCTCTTTTTGCATATTTGGCCACCAATAACCTTGGGTAATGGCTCGGTGAGCTAAGGATCTACCTCCAGTATGGCTCCTACAGATCCCTTCATGCAATTCTTCTAGTAGTAACTCAGCTGCTTCAGGATGCATGCACAATAAGTACGGACCTGAATAGGAGCGCTTATACAGTTTATGGTCCTCGGATAGCTAAAACCTAGTAGCCTTCCTCCGAACTTTGTCAGCTTCCCCTTTGTTGGGGACATATTTTTATGTAATTGGCATATCCTTTGACAAAACGCACTTTACTTGTATTTGGGTAAATCTAGGTAGGTTCAAGATGATCATTACAAGTAGTTAAATTGAAGACATGTAGACTACTCAAGAACTGCTTAAGAAAAGTGCAAATCTGCAGATCTCGAGACCTGCTCGATTGAAGCTCAATCTGTCGAGATTCATTAAAGCTCGATAGATGCCTCGATCGATCGAGCTTATGGGTTTTCAGATTATAGCCAGCAATATTTTATTCTAAAAGGCTATTTGTTTATGGGTTTGTATAATCCTTATTGGACTAGGAAAGCCCAAGGTTTGTGTAAACCTATTTGGAATAGGAGAGCCCATTAAGCTCCTATTTAAAGGAGGTGGGAAAAAAAAAACCTAACCTTAGAGAGCTTCATAAGGTTTTCTTTTTGAAACCCTAGCCTTCCTCTACAGAAGAAAGAGTTCTTGATGCGTTTCTTGTACGCCTTTGGATTTTGTAATCAAGCAAAGTCTCTTGCACCAACATTGAAGATCTAATTGGTGTTTCTATGTGAAGTTGCTGCAAATCAACTACAACAATCAAGGGGTTGTTGTGGAGTTAGTCACGTACTGGGATTCGTGCAAAAGAGTAAGCCGCGTACTGGGATCTGCGCATCTGGTTAGTCACGTACTTGGGAGCCGTGCATTAAATGTGGAAATTGTCACTACAGATCAAGTCCAATTGGGTATTGGGGTAAAAGTTCAACTGTAGGTTGGTAAGGTACTTGGGATTCCTTTACTTGTAACCGCTTGATTTGATAATAGTGGAGTTTCGGGAGTGGTGACCTGAAAATCACCCGGTGAGGTTTTTGCCGTTAGGGTTTTCCCCATTCGTGAACAAATCACTGTGTTATTTTATTTCTGCTGCATATTTAGTTTATTGGTGATTTGTTTGTGCTGCCACGCAATTGCATGATAAATTGATTAATTAATAACTTGGCTAATTAATTAATTGGTTTAATCACAAGGGGTCATTCAGTTTATGGCCTATCAAGTGGTATCAGAGCAGGCATACTCTGATTAGGTTTTAATCTTTGTTGTGTGATCCATTAACCCCTGTTGTCATGGAAACTCTTGATTGTTTTGATTTGCATGATCTTATGTTGAATGATGATGATGATATTCAAGATGCCTATTGCAAGCTTTATAATTTTTGTATGAAATCTCTTGAATGTTCTACAAAATTAAAAGCTAAATTTAAAAAGGTTAAGCTTGAAAAAGATGATTTGATTGCAAAATTGGACGAAGCCAATAATTTGAATTAAAATTTTAAAAATCAAATCTCATCTCAGGTGGACAAAATTAATAGTTTGGAAGAGCAACTAGTTGAATTTAAAACTGAAGTTGAAAACTTAACTAGTGCCAAACTTGTTGTTGAGCCTAACTCAAAAGAAAAAGATTTTTATATTCCCCCATTTAAAAGGAATAATGAAGAGTTGAAGGCTAATATTGCTAGGATAGATAAAGGTAAAAATTCTGATGTTAACGCTGAAGTTTCTAACCAATGTCTAAAACTCCTCCTAGGAAGAATAAAAATTTTGAATTTGTCCCCACTTGTCATCATTGTCATATTGTTGGTCATATTAGGCCGAATTGTCCTAAGTTAAGGTCTCTGTCAACCTCCAGGGTTAGACCTCCTTCTAGGAAACTGAGTAATTCTAAAACTACTCATGTTTGTCACCATTGTGGTGCTTCAGGTCACACTCGTCCTAATTGTTTCAAATTGTTTCCTCATAAGCGAGTGTCAAATAGGTCTCATCCTTTATCTAAAGGCTATGTACCTATTCTTGGCGAGTTATTAAAAGTTTTGAGCTTTTTGACTCAATATTAGGGGAATTCTAATTAATCTATGTCCTTTAATAGTCATACTAGGACACGTGCCTTTTCATCTTCACAGCCAAGGACTCGTGCTGTGTGGGTGATAAAGGATTCTAAGACTTAATTGTCTTTTCTATTTGTCCTCTGCTTTAATTCTTTCTATCTAAAGTAGGATTCTCTTTGCTTGATTTCTTATCTGTTTTTGGAATCATACTTTCATGCATCTGCACCCTTCTATCATGCATTCATGCATATGCATCTTTCTTTCTGCTTACATGTTTTTGTTTGTTTTATTTTCAATTTTTGTTTATTTTGTTTTTGATAAAAATAAAATAAAAAATTTGAAAAAATAAGAAAAATACAAAAACAGTGTGTGTTTTGTGTACTTTATTACTTATGTACCTTGGATGGCCAATGAAACAGAGTTTTCTAAACTTTGTATCTCTTGTAGCTTAGATGAGCATCTCTATGCACAACTAAGCAAGTGAGCTTTGTGGCTCTTGTTTGTGATGAGTAAGATTAGGTTATCTTTTAAAACTTAACACTCATATCACTCTTTTTGACGAGTAGGACTAGAAAATCTTAAGAGAAAAGCATAAATAACCATCTCACCACTGTTGCCTGCCAATCATTAATGACATCTGTATGTTTCGGTATAGCAAAAGTGTGATTTCAATGACATTTGTGTGCTTAGGCATAGCAAAATTGGAATGTCAAATATCAATGGGTATTTCTTTTCTTTCTCATAAACCTATGCATGATATGCTTAAAAAGAAAATATGCAAAGAAGATAAAAAGCAAAAAGATCAAAATGCTTTAAAAATGGTTGCAACCGTGTATTTTAGGAGATGTGGGAGTTATAGGATGTACCTCGAAGGTAATAGTCCCCATCAAACAGTTATGATTGTGTGTAAGTTAAAGTTATTTTCTCATATCTCAGATCGTCATAACATGTATACACATATGCAATCTTGCGATGTTTTTCACACACAACACGCAATATTCTTTGCTACTTTTGATACATGTACAGGTACAATGTGATTTAGCCATCACTAAGGTTTTACATGTGCTTTTGTATGCTCACTAAACTGTCTTGACTTGTTTTTGAAAAATAACATTGGTTAGACTTTTTTAGTGTATGTGTGTTTTTGGGAGATCCATGTGCTTATATTTTTCATTGAGAGATGATTTTGAGAGCTTTTTATGTTGATTGGATCATTGTTGAGGTGCATGTTTGATTGCATTCATGTTCATGTTTTTCTCTTCTCGAAAAATTGCTTTTTACTGCTGGCTCGACACCTCCCCAATACCTATCTATCTGTCGAGCTTCTCAAGCATTTTTCTTATCGCAATCTCGACACCTCTTCGACACCTGGTGGATCGATCGAGATTTCTCCTGTCTCCTCGATAGCTTCTCGATACCTTGTTGATTGATCGAGCTTCTGCTCTTGTGTCCTTGGTTTGTTCCTCGATACCTTCTCGACACCTGCATCTGTCGACGTTGTTTTTCTCGATACCTCTCGATTGATCGAGATCCCTTTGCATGCATTTCATTTTTTTTGTTTTGCATTTTTTTCCTTTATGTCCATAGCATCTTGTTTTTCTTTTCTTGTAGGTCTATGGTTCCTTGTTTTCCTTGTTCCCTCTATGTTCGTTTTCTATCTGTCTCCTGTCATGTCTTTTGGCTTTTTATGAACTTTGACAATCATGTCAAAAAGAGGGAGAAATTTGAGAATTGAATGTCTTTCCTCAATGGGAGTAATAGATTTAGGGGGAGAACTTCATGTTAAAGGAAGAATGTTTTTGATGTAACTAACTTAAAGGGAGAGTTAGTTTGATACACTTTGATTTTGATATATTCTTTGTGTTGTGTATCTTTTGGTTTTGTAACCATTTACATACATCATGTATCGTTTCTATATTTGATGATGATGTATGTGTTTCACTCTTTATCTCACATGTGTTGTTTCTTTTCTCTCTTTATACACATGTTTCTTGTTTATTTAACTTGTCATTATTTTCCACATAGTACCTTGATGTGTTTTGTTTAGTGCCTTTCAGGAAAGACAAGTTAAAGCCAAGTCAAGATTCCGAACCTTCTTCTTGCAGCAACTTCCAAGGTTTAGATCTTTTAGACTAGGCTTATTTACTTTGTAATCTTGAGTAGAATGTATTCTAGAACATTCAATGTACTCTTGTGGTTTTGTCACGGATTGCCAATGAGAGAGATTGTTGGGGACATATTTTTATGTAATTGGCATATCCTTTGACAAAACGCACTTTACTTATATTTGGGTAAATCTAAGTAGGTTCAAGATGATCATTACAAGTGGTTAAATTGAAGACATGTAGACTACTCAAGAATTGCTCAAGAAAAGTGCAAATCTGCAGATCTCGATACCTGTTCGATAGAAGCTCAATCTGTCGAGATTCATTAAAGCTCGATAGATGCCTAGATCGATCGAGCTTACGGGTTTTCAGATTATAGCCAGCAATATTTTATTTTAAAAGGCTATTTGTTTATGGGTTTGTATAATCCTTATTGGACTAGGAAAGCCCAAGGTTTGTGTAAACCTATTTGGAATAGGAGAGCCCATTAAGCTCCTATTTAAAGGAGGTGGAAAAAGAAAAACCTAACCTTAGAGAGCTTTATAAGGTTTTCTTTTTGAAACCTTAGCCTCCTTCTACAGAAGAAAGAGTTCTTGCTGCGTTTCTTGTACGCCTTTGGATTTTGTAACCAAGCAAAGTCTCTTGCACCAACATTGAAGATCTTATTGGCGTTTATATGTGAAGCTGCTGCAAATCAACTACAACAATCAAGAGGTTGTTGTGGAGTTAGTCACGTACTGGGATTCTTGCAAAGGAGTAAGCCGTGTACTGGGATCCGCGCATCTGGTTAGTCACGTACTTGGGAGCCGTGCATTAAAGGTAGAAATTGTCATTACAGATCAAGTCCAATTGGGTATTGGGGTAAGGGTTCAATTGTAGGTTGGTAAGGTACTTGGGATTCCTTTACTTGTAATCGCTTGATTTGATAATAGTGGAGTTTCAGGAGTGGTGACCTGAATATCACCCGGTGAGGCTTTTGCCATTAGGGTTTTCTCCATTCGTGAACAAATCACCATGTTATTTTATTTTCGCTGCATATTTAGTTTATTGGTGATTTGTTTGTGCTGCCACGCAACTGTATGATAAATTGATTAATTAATAACTTGGCTAATTAATTAATTGGTTTAATCACAAGGGGTCATTCAGTTTGTGGCCTATCACCCTTTTTCTTCGAGTAAGACATCGTCTTTCAAAAACTTAATTATAGGATCCATCCAGCTGAGTTCGGCCCTGATATGATGAACTCGGACTGCCTCTTTTCTTAACTCCGTAGGTTTATGCATGTCTTCAATGAGGATAACCCTTGGTAACTCTTCCACCGAGGAGGTGGCGAGCATGGCCAAAGAATTAGCATGCGTATTACCATTTCTGGGGATGTGCAGCAGGTTAAAGGATTCAAACTCTGACTATAGGGATTTAGCTCGACTCAAGTATCCCTGCATTCTTTCGTCTTTCGCCTCAAACTCACCTTGCACTTGACCAACGACTAATTTTGAGTCCAAGAACACCTCAACTGACTTTCATCCCATCCTTCGTACCATTGTCATTCCCATCAATAGAGCCTCATACTTTGCCTCATTATTCGTTACCGAAAAATCCGGCCTTAACGCATTTTCAATGATGATTCTTTCTGGGGATATCAGCACTAGTCCCACTCCTGAACCTCTCTGATTTGATGCGCCATCTACGTACACCTCCCAGGGTAAGGGGCCTCGTTGAGAAATCATGCCAATAGATTTTCCATCCAGGTTCAGTGTTGGTGTTACCTCTTCTAAGAGGGGCTCCGTGAATTCGGCCACCAAGTCCGCAAGGATCTGGCCTTTCACTGATGTGCGAGGCATGTATTTGATATCAAAAGCCCCTAGGATCGTGCCACATTTGGCAATTCTACTAGTGTAATCGGCGCTTCGGAGTATGGCTTTGAGTGGGAGTTGGGTGAGTACAATAACTATGTGGGCTTGGAAATAGTGAGGTAGCTTCCGCGTACCAAGCATGATTGCCAGGATAGCCTTCTCCAGTGGCAAATAACGAATCTCAGCTTCATGCTGTGACTTACTTACGTAGTAAACTGGCTTTTGCACACCACAGTCTGTTCGTATCAACACCAAGCTTACAGTATTAGGAGCTACAGCGATGTAAGCAAATAAGACTTCATCTGGCTTAGGACTGGACATGATTGGAGGCCGAGCTAGGTAGTCCTTAAGTTGCTGGAAAGCCACAGCACATTCCTCAGTCCATTCGAATCCCTTCCATTTATTGATCAATGAGAAGAAAGGTCTACATCTATCTGCTGATCTGGAAATGAACCTATTAAGGGCAGCAATTATCTTAGTCAGCTTCTGAATCTCCTTGGGGTTTTGAGGAGCTCGTAAGTTGTTGATGGCCTTTATCTGATCGGGGTTAACTTCAATTCCCCTGTGAGTCACCATGTATCCCAAGAACTTACCTGACCCCACACCAAATGAACACTTGGATGCGTTTAAGCGCAATCTGTGTCCCCTTAGGATTTCAAAAACATCCCTGAGATCCCCAATGTGCCCAGTTATAACCTTGGTCTTCAGCACCATATCATCAATATAAACTTCCGTACTTTTACCCAACTGAGGCTTAAACATTCTGGTCATCATCATTTGATAGGTAGCCCCTGCATTTTTCAGGCCGAATGGCATTACGTTGTAGTGGTAATTCCCAATAGGGGTTACAAAAGCTGTTTTCTCCTGGTCATTGAAAGCCAGTGGTATCTGATGATAACCTTGAAATGCGTCCAAGAAACTCAGCCGAGGATGCCCAACGGTAGCATCAACTAGTTGGTCTATCTTCGGCATGAGAAACGGATCCATCGGACAGGCTCTATTTAGGTCAGTGAAATCCACACACACTCGCTATTTTTTGCTTTTCTTCTTTACCACCACAGTGTTGGCTAGCCATTCAGGATAAAAAATTTCCTTAATTGCCCTTGCTCGTTTGAGTTTCATCACTTCTTCCCTGACCGCATCTGCGTGTTCCCTTGATGGACGCCAGAGTGGTTGCTTCTTAGGAATGATGGCGGGGTTAACGTTCAGATGATGACAAATGAACTCTGGGTTTACTCTTGGGGCTTCTGCGGAGTCCCATGCGAATACATCAATGTTGGTTCTGAGAAACTCTATCAGCTCTTCCTTCTCTTGAAGAGGCAGCATGGATCCGACTTGAAAGAACTTCTCTGGGTCATCATCAATAACTATCTTTACCAAGCTTTCACACTTTGCCCCTTCGGCTGAGATTTCGGTGTCCAGCACCGAAGGTTTTAACTGCTATAAGCTCTCTTCGTTATGGGTCGAGGATTCAGCCTGAGGTTTGTGCTGGATCGCTGCCACTAGACATTGCCTGGCAGTAGATTGATCTCCTAGGATCTCCTCGACTTGCCCTTCGAACGGATATTTGACTTTCTGATGAAGAGTGGAGGAAACGGCCCCGAGTGTATGAAGCCAAGGTCTAGCCATAATCGCGGTGTAGGGTGAGTACGCATCTACCACTATAAAATCTACCTCCTCTGTTTCAGAGCCGGTTTACACAGGTAGTTTAATCTGGCCTTTAGGGATGACCACTTTGCCATCAAAACTTACCAAGGGGGAGCTATAGAGCGTTAAGTCTTTAAGCGTTAAGTTCAGCCCCTTGTAAAGGTCTGGATACATTATCTCCGCGGTGCTGCCCTAATCGACCATCACTCTCTTCACGTCATATCCCCCTATCCTGAAAGTGACCACCAGAGCATCATCATGGGGTTGTATAGTTCCGATTTTGTCCTCGTCTGAGAAGCCCAAAACAGGCTGAACCTCCGTCCTAGTCCTCTTTGGCTCTCTGTTAACGCTTTCTGAAGGCAGCCGAGCAGCCGTTAGTACTCTGGATGGACAAGACCCTGTCCTTCCTGGTGCGGCAAAGATAATATTTATCGTGCCCAGAGGGGGTTGTTAGGTTATAAAGGTTTAGGAATTTATGTATTTAGAACTCTATTTTGTAATGTTGGCAAACCATGATCAAAATAATGTACTTAGTCTAGTTTAGGCTTGCTCAAAGTTGGTAAAATATTGTAAAGTTGGAATCGAGTGACTGTAGATGCATTGGGGCATTTCGGTCTGGCTCGATCAATCGAAGAATAGATTCGATCGATCGAAAATCAGACCAGATGCGTTTTCTGCAGAATTTCCAACTCAGCCCTAACTCATTAAACGTTTAGGGTTTTATGTTTTTGCCCTAGGTATATAAGGCAAAACCCTAGCCACGTTTTCAGAGTTGCACAAGTTGTATTGTTGCTCATACATTGCTGTTTTGTGTAAATCTCTTGTGAGATTTAGAGGAGCTTTCCTTTACACAAAACTTAGGGTTTTCAAGGTAGAGGTTACTTCAACATCTTGATGATCAACTTGGTTGCTGCCTTTGAAGCTTATATCAAGCGTGGGTGCTTGTAGCTGATTGAGGAATTCAAAGAAAGAAGGAGTCCGTGGATTCGGAGCTTGCACGTGGTCGTGTCAGTAAGTTCTACTGGTGGGTAGCATTAGGAAGCCGAGCGGGGAGCTTGTAGTCCTTTTGTAAGAACTTCAATTCTTTCTTAGTGAATTCTGTTTTGCCTTGAGGATCGGTGGGTCAAATCCTCCCCAGGTTTTTACCGTGTGGTTTCCTGGGTGATCATATCATTGTGTCTTTTATTATTCCGTTACTTTATTATTTTGATATGATTATTTGATTGCTTTAACCTAGAATTGCTTAATTTGACTAAGTAACAACTCGGCTAATTAACTAGGCTATGCAATCTGGTTGTTTTTAAGGGGTCTAAAACCGTTCAGGAGTTTTAAGGAATCATCTCTCCGAGACCCTGCGTTTGCCTGGTTACCCTGACCATAGGAGTGGTGTAAAAGTTGTTTTAACTTGCCTTCTCTGACGAGTTGATCCAAATGGTCCCACAGGATTCTACAATCCTCCGTAGTATGTCCATGATCAAGATGATATTGGCAGTAGAGATTGTGGTTGCGCCTTTCAGGGTTTCCGACCATCTTGTTCGGCCTCTTGATGAAAGGCTTATTCTTGATCCTCTCTAGGACTTGGTGCACTGGCTCACGGAACACGACATTGACCGTCTAAAGGTTCGCCGAACCCTGTTCGACCCAGTCTTTCCTCGACCTGTTGTGGCTCTGTCGGTCCGACCTGAAATCCTTCCTCTCCTAAGGGATAACCTTATCTTTTCCTTTACCCTGCTGCTGGTCTTCTTCAACTCTTTTATACTTGTCAATTCTATCCATCAACTGGCGTACACTGGTAACAGGCTTGCCCGTTAGGGACATCCTCAAGCCATGTTCAGTGGGAAGGCCGAGCTTAAAGGAGCTGATGACCACCAGGTCGCAATCTTCCTCCATCTCGTTATACATTTCCCAGAATCTATCCGAATAAGACTTCAAAATTTCACCCTCTCTCATGTTGACGGACAATAGGGAGGCCAAAGACTGTGGAACTCTGCGACATGTGACAAAACGCGACCCAAATGCCTGGGTTAGCTCTTGAAAAGAGCTTATAGAGTTCGCTTTCAGACTATCAAACCATCTCATGGCGATCGGTCCCAAACTGGACGGGAAGACTTTGCACATTAGGGCCTCGTCTCTGGAGTGAACGGCCATCCTCTGGTTGAAATGACTCACATGTTCCACAGGGTCTATCCGTTCGTTATAGATGGTGAACGTTGGCTGGTGAAAACGTCGAGGGAGTCTTGCGTTCTCGATGTTACGTGTAAAAGGGGACCTGGAGATTTGATCTAAAGCCTTGCTTATAGCATCGTTCCCTACGCCCCCATGTAATGGGCTTCGAGGCTGCTTCTCTCGATGGCGCGTTTCCTCGTAGGAAAAAGACTCACTGGCTGGTGTACGAGATTTCTGCTTGTAAGTGACGTCTCGTTCGTCGTCAGAATCTTCATCAGAATATGAGGAAATGCGTTTCCTCTTTGCATGGCGCAACTCCCTCTTTAGCCTTTCAATTTCTAACTACATGTTTTGGTTTTTCTCTGCATGGGACATGTGACTTCCTCCGTGCGATTGGCTTCGATCATTATGTGCGGTGTGTACACTCCCTTCACGATCCTGCCTCTGTTCCAAATTGAGGAAATGATCAGCATGTTGAGATGCCCTGGACTTTGCTGGTTGTTGCCTTGGTTCAGCCATTTATGAGGTGTTGCTTCCACCTTTGCTCAAGCTACTCCCCATAGACGGCGCCAATTGTAGGGTCCAAATTTGGTAGGCCAAGTCCAAAATCTCTGGATTGCGAGCCCAATGAACCCAAAACAATAAATTTGTAGAGTGTGGGTGAAAAAGTTGGGCTGGTTATGGACTTAGCAACGATTCATTTTAGAAAAAGAAAATAAATTGAAGTAAAAACACTTGCAGAATAAATAATACTCAAATCCGAAGAGGCTTAAGATTCATGGAAAGATGAATACAATTCTCTCTCTCCTTTCCCTCACAATTTTTTCCGTCCCCTCACATTTAGAGGCCTATTTCATTTATATGTTCCTCTTCTTCCTCATTTTCACCGTACACTTGTTCTTCATCTAAACATTCACTTGAGTATATGTCACATCAAACGTCTGCTTTAGTTCACCGTGAGTGATAGTATCTGAGATTGCACTGTTCAGGGGTCTTCTCCACATAAATGCGGCCAGGAAAGTTGCTGCAGTGCATTAAATGCGGTGGTAGCAGCTTTTCCTTTTAGATATTTCTCTGTTCTTATCATCTCTAGGCATGCCCAAAGCTTGTCCTTATCGTGGAGTTAGTTAGGAGGATCGCTCAGGCTTTCGGTATATTTGCTTGATCATGTTCCCTTGTGATCAGAGGAGAGGGGCCTCTTCGGACCAATAGGATTGTCTTCGGACATCTCCTCTCATTCATTTCTAGGTGCATTTCCCCCATACGGACTCATTTCTAATCACTTTTCTCTATTCGGACACATAGTGATATTCAAATTGGGACCCAGGCCCAATACGTAGCGTTGGGCTTTTACACCCACATTATCTATTATTTAAAAACGATTAATTTTTATTCAGAAATCTTTTCCCAGGGGGCTAGATCCCAAATATCATAATTAGATCCAATTATAAAAACTCCCCAAAGAAGTGACCCAATTAAGAACTCTGGTTTCCTATAACACTAATTCTATAACCACCTATGACATCTTTGAACTTAAACCCAACACAAAAATTGAACCTAAATGGAACAATTGGAATCTCACTACAGCCCCAAGCATCAATTATCCAACAAACGAGATAGAAGAGTAAAGCCCTCAAAAGGCATTCCTTTCTCGCTTAAAAATCATCTATTCGTTTTTTTTTTTTTTTTCTGAAATGGTTTTTTCTATTTATTAAATGTTGAGGTGGAATTTTTTTTATGTTAATTAAATTTTTTTAATATTATTTCCTAAGTCACCACCCACTCAACAGACAAGATTCACACAAAATGAGCCAATAAGATAAATTCACAAATCACAGTACACTAAAAGACAAACTCACAAACACCAATTGACCAACACAATGACACACCAACGGATAAAGTAAAAAAAAAAATAGGGGCAAATAAATTGAATAATTATAAAGACTTAAAAGAGAGAGAATCAGTTTAAAAAGAAAGAGAGAGAATTAAGAGTTCTCTTTCTCTCAGTCTCAGACCAGTCCACACTCCACTGCAAAACCAAAACCCAAAGATTAAGAGAGAGAAGTAAAGTGTAAAATACCTTGAGGGAGACTTGAGGGGTGGCGTCGCGGGCCACGGCAGCATGTCGAGGCCTCAAAGGCAAGGAAGGATTCGAGGCCAAGCGTCGGCGTCGCAAGCTCTAATCCAATCGGACTGATCTTCGATCTTTGATGCCTAATCCAAGCTCTGTTGCTCGAGTTTCAGGTGGAGGCACTGTCGCCACATTGCGTCGATGTGCTTGATGATGAGGTTTCAGGCAGAGGCGTAAGGTGTTGTCATTGATGTCTTAATGAGGTTTTTTTTCTTTAGGTTCGTTAGGTAAGGTTTCTAATTTTAGGTTTTGCTTTAGCTTTAAAAGATGAATTGGTGAACGCGTATTCGTATTGGTTTTGGTTGGTTTTTTTTTTTTTTTTTTTTTTTTTTTTTTTTTTTTTTTTGAGAATACGTTTAGGTTGGGCCTGTTAGGTATTTATTTAATAATTATTTTGATTTAAAAATCTGGTTGGGGTTGGTTTTGTTGAGGGTTGATGTTGGGTTTTTTTTTTTAGGCTTGCTCTGTTACAATTTTTTTTTTTTTTTAGATTTTAGTTCAAAATTTGTTTGGCATAAAAAAATTTTGAGGGTGTTCCTAATTTTTTTAAGGGTAGATAAATAAAAAATTTTAAATTATTATATATATATATATATATTTTTCAGGTTAGGGTGTTCTTGGGAACACCCTGGACTGAACGTGGCGCCACCACTGGGTATCACTATAATATATCAAATATTACAATGACCGTTGGTGCGAGAAGGTATTTGATATCACAGTAATATATCAAATCTCTCTCATAAAGTAATATATCAAATCTTGTGAGAGAGATTTGATAAATTTGATATATTATCGTGACATAAAATAAAAAGGGTTTTATTAATATGTGCCCTTAAGTTATATATTAGTAAACTATTTAAAAAAACTTATTATAGAAAAATAAAAAAAATTACAAACTTTTTTTTATATTCTTTTCAATTTCTCTATAAAATGTTTTTAAAAAATGAATGATTAATGTGTGCCATAAATAGAGGCATTTTTCAAGTATTCACTAGGAAGACCATGACTCCTATTCTCCTTGTTAGTTTAGGAAGCTATTTCTTGGATTTTTTGGTCATGGTTTGTATACGGACTCATTTGTGAAGAATCTAATAATTCATGAAATTATACAATTTGAGATTTCTGGGATTTTATTCTATGACTACTTGACTAACGATAAGAAAACAATAATAGAGCAACTGAAAGTACAATGAAATATGCATCACAAAAGCACATATTTGAAATTTTTGTACGCGTAAAGAAACAAATGCATGTGCATCTTGGTGACCTTTGTTAAATTACAATGGAAAGCACGTGAAATATTACGGGGTGCTGGTAGGGGTGTCTAGACCCGACCGTGACCCGTTGGACCGACCAATCCGCCCGATCTTCACCAGAGTTCAGCCCGAATCGACTCTCCCGTTGGTCAATTTTGGGATTCCACGCCCAAGGCCCGACGTCGGCAGGTCAAGTGGCGGGTTTTCTTCTCCAAAACCCGAGCCACCTGACCCGACGAAGGTTATATACAAATCTGGCGAAATCACGCTCAAATTCGAGGATATCCAACAAGTTCTCAACCATATTTGGTGAGATTTAGCCAGATCCGGCCATTCCCAGTTGATTTCGGCGATTTTGGTACAAATTTCGGCGATTTTGATGCAGATATGGTGAGTTAATACATTTTCTAGCGATGATTTATAGATTTCGATGATATTTTGCAGCTCCGGCGACGACCTGATCTCCACCCGAACCTAAAATCGACCAGATCGATTGACGTCGACAGTCGGTTTTGGGTCACTCTTCTGTCCACCCAATTCCGGCGGGTTGGGTTCGGGCTAGGTCGAAAACCGACCCAACCCGACCTGTGGACACCCCTAGTGTTTGGTACATGTTTTCAAACAACAATTTTCAATTTTTAAATAACATTACACGTATTTCAACACACTTTTTCACCCACACTTATTTTCACATATGTTTTCAAACAACAATTTTCAGTTTTTAAGTGCATGTACCAAACACCCCTTTCTTTAGCAAGATACAACAAGGAGAGAATGTAGCTTCTATTATTATAGTTCTTTATTAGCCCGAGGTGGAGAATCATTGATTTCTTTCTGGTTAACAATGCAATTCTGGTCAAATTTTGCATTTGAAGTTACTCCATTATCCCATATTCAGCATCTCTAAGGTGTGGTTTGATTGGAGGAATTAAAAAAGTGAAAGGATAAAAAATGGGCAAGCAAAGAAAAGTTGAAGAATATAAAAAATTTTAGTTTTATGGTATTTAGTTGGGGTAGAAAAGCGAGGGGAAGGAAAACTCTTTTATTTTGTTGAGAAAGAATAAAAAATAAAAATTTGTATAAATTTTACCATTATATCCCTATTAGATAAAAGAAAAAGTACCTAATTATATTTTTATTAAAAAAAATGTTTATGAAATTCTATGAATGGGCACTTCATTGTTTTTTTTTTTTTTTAAAAAAAAAACCATAAGAAATTCAAGAACCAAAAATATTAAAAAAAAAAACCAAAACTGACGAGAAAAATAACATATAAATACCAAAAAGAAAAGATTAAGAAGAAAAGAGAGAAGAGAAACGAATGAGACCACATAAGAAAAAGAAAAAAGAAAAAATAAAGAAAGAAGGAAAAATTCCAAAAAAATTGAACATGGTGCAAGGGTAATATTGTTTGGAATAGTAAGGAGTTTTTGCTTTTCCATCCTATTTTCTCTCTAAATTGGAGAGATAAAGTTTTGGTGGGTCCCAAGTGAAAATTGCTTTCTTCCCCATTTTTTCCACCAAACCAAACACACCTTTCCCCTATTTTTTTTCTCCCACATTTTCTATCTCTCATATTTTCACCCCAATTAAATGCATTCAATAAGGGCCCATTTGGTTGGAAGGGTTAAAAGTGGGAGGAAAGAAAATGAGGAAATGATAGAAAAGTAGGAGGAGAGAAAAACTTTTAGTTTTCTCTCATGATGTTTAGTTTGGGGGTGGAAAAGTAGAAAGATAGAAAATGTAATTTGTATAAATTTACTTTTATGCCCCTACTAGATAAAAAAGTAACAAATTAGAAAAAAAACTGATGAAGCAGAAAAACAAAACAAAACAAATGAAGCACAACCAAAAAATAATAAATAAAAAAAACCAACTGCTAAAAAAAAACGCAACTGAATGAAAAGTATAGAAAAGGACAAAAAACTAAAGAAGGAAATTTATTAAAAAAAAAAAAAGCACAATTGAGTAACAAAAAATATATGGACCCTAAAGTATTTACTCCTTCCAACCAAACACCCACTAAAAATATTTCCTCTCCAATTTTCTATCTTCCTTATTTCACCTCCAACTATATGGACCCTAAACCTAAACTCTACAACACGATACCTAAAAATATATACCATTTTCTTCTGTTTAGGTATATTACTTTTTATTATGGCTAGATATAATATTTCTCATATATGAAAAGGAAATTTACAAATATAAGACACATTCTTGTTTGAGAGAGATATTGTACGTAACAATTACATAAAATACCTTTGATAATTTGTTATCAAGTGCAAAATAAAGAATTTTTTGAGAGTTAGTTTGATATTGGAGAGAGTGAATTTGTAATAGTATATGTAGAATTTTTTTAACGAGATTTATTTATTTATTTCTAAAGATATAACTATACTTTTATCTATTTCGAAGAAATAAAATTTTCATTAAAAAAAAAAAACTAATCTAAACATACACAAGGTTCAACACTTCATTTACTCAAAAGGTGTTTAGAGTTTGCCAAAACAAAATGTGGAAATATAATGTGATCTAAATTATGCGAAAAATTGTTAGGCTACTAAATACACTAGCTATGATATCAGGATGGAAGTCATGGAACTAGAATGGACCTATTTTTTGTGCATTTGGATGTAACTAATTTTCTTTTTATTATTATTTTGGATTGTTAATTACGTATTTATTGAAAGTTGGTTGAAATATAGTTGTACCTTAATTAGACAAAAATAGAACTTTAAACAATTATACATAACCAAATAGGATAAAGAAAAAAAGGATGACAAATAGACTCTTTGATTCCACTTGGGTAAATGAATATTATTTTACGTAAGAAAAAAATAAAGTAAGAAATTTAAAAATTCAAGGGTCATGTGATTGATAGACAAAGCAGAAAGTTTGATTGTTGTGTCGGGGGATCTTGATAGATGTAGAATTTCATAGTAGATAATTTTGTGGAACGAGGATTTTTGAAGTATGGGAGTGAAACTTATCTTTGTAGATAATTAAAAACTATATCTTTTTAATAAATATTAGGCAAATAAATTGTTATTAAAGGTAGCTATTTACTTTGAACAACCTTTTTCTTTTCCAGGGTCATGTCAATATTGATCAATAAAGCAAAAAGTTTGATTCCAGTGTTGGGAAATCTGTGTTAGAGATATATTAGACATATTAGCCCAATGTAATAGACCCAAGTCTACTCCTACTTGTACTAGTAGTTTAGGGCTTAGTCGCCTATATATGTTAGGTTCTAAGACCTTAAGAACTAATATATTAGAACTTCAATATGTATTATGTTGGCAAACTATGATAAAAACATAGAGTTTAGGTTTAGGCTTGCTCAAAGTGTGATTTAAAGTAAAATTGGAATCGAGTGATTGTAGGATTTATTGGTCAAAAAGGCTCGATTGATCGAAAATTAGATTTGATCGATCGAAACTCATGGAGATTTAATTTTCTGCAAAAATTCCAATTCAGGCCAAACTCTACTTAAACATATTGGGTTTCAAGTAAAACACTCCTAGTATATAAAGGAAACCCTAAACACGTTTTTAAAAAAGCTTTTTAGAGAGAGAAGAGTGTACCTCCTTTGTATCTAAGGTTTTGTACTCAAAAAGCTCTCTCATGTCTTCTATCGGTGTTATTCCTTGAAGAATCTCAAGATTTGGTGTTGTAGAAGTTGCTGCCTTCTCTAGTCATCAAAGGCGCTGATGATCTAAACCTTCAAGGGTGGTCTTGGAGTCACAAACAGAAGAGTTTGTGTTTTTTATCACAAGTGTGGGTGCTTGTGTTGCAAAGGCAAAGGAAAGAAGTAGTCCATTGACTTAGAGCTATCATGTGGTTGTGGTAGTAAGTTTTCTACTCGAGGTAGCAATAGGATGTTAGTGGTCTAAGTTCTATTGTACAAACTTCAATTCTTTGTAGTGGATTTGTTTTTTACCTTGAGGATAGCTAGGTTAAATCATCCCCAGGTTTTTTACCGGTTTGATTTTCCTGGGTGATCATATCATTTTTTCTTTATTTTTCGTTGCTTTACATGATATGACTTTAGTGTTTTAACCTAGATCTGAATAATAAACCTAAGTATTCACTTAGAAAATTAATTAGGTTAAACAATCTAGTTTACAAGAGTCTAAAAACGTACAATATATTTTTATGTTAGGGTTCATTGTAACATAGGTTATTGTACTACATTCTTACATAATAAAAATGTAGCCCTTAAGGGATTTCTCTGTGGATGTAGGCCAACAAGGCTAAATCACGTAACCCTCGTGTTCTTAATGTTCTTATTCTATGCTTCCCCTTCCGCATCTACTTTAGCATATACAACATGGTATAACACATTGTATTGTTAATAATAATTATTTAACATGGTATCAAAGCCAGGTTTCGTTTTTGGCATCAAACAAAACATCTCTAGCAAGCAAAAAGAAGATTATCACGTGCACACCATCATCTAAAGTCACACATGCTTGCCTGTTGGATCTAGACTCCACGGCATCTAGCCACCATGGCTCTGTGCTGTGTCAAAATCCACAACCAAGCAAACCGTGATTTAACTTTTCAGATTTGTGCAAATCAAGCCTTTGCCTGATGAAACCAACCATATAGACGTGCTCCATAGCCTCTTGTGACCAAAACCAAGGAAGCTGGTCTCCATAAAACCCCTCACGCGTTGCCGCTATTTCGGTGTAGTTCTCCACGCATTGCCTCTGATTCCTCAGAAGCAGATCCTTCTCCGGTAACAAGCGTCGCCATGGCGGCCACGTTGCTCGCTAATTTGCCAAACCAGTGAAGTCTGGCCTCCATCGGCAGTCACACGCGCCTCCACGTGCTGACAAAGCCTCCAGTAACTCCTCCCACGAGCCGCCGAAAATCTCAGGTCCTAGACTGGATTATTGTACATGCATCGCTCTGTTGGCCTCATAGCCCTCCAATCTACAAAACCCGAAAAGTCCGGCGGCCAAACTCAAGACACATGCCCACACGCGCCGCTTGGGTTTCTGGCATCTCCTGCATGCACCAGTGGAGATCTCACGTGCCATCCACGCGCCGAAGAACTACGATAGCTTAATATGACATCATCCATGACGTCATTTGATGACGACAGCAAAAGCCACGTCAATCTTAGACACGTCATCCACCTCGTCAGCTCGCCACGTCAGCAGTGTCGCCTTACCAGCACCACATCACCTAGCTGACTGTTGACCACTGACTTGACTTGGACCATCTGGATCCACCTCGTGACCATGACTATTGACTTTGACTAGGATTCGTTGACTTTTACTTTCGTTGACTTTGACTTTTGTGTTGACCTTTGTCGAAAAGTTAAAATTTCCGAAATGACCTATCTTGCTCAGTTTTTGTTGAACCCCCTAGAAAAAAATCCTAGAGTCGCCACTGTCAGCGAGATTGGTAATCGGACTTATCGAGTGTTGTAGATCGGCGGGCTATGAGGCCAATAGAGCGGCGCGTGTAACCTTAATCCTACTTGGGAGTTTAAGAATTTTAGCGACGCATGTGAGAGTCGTCGGAGCTGTTGTCCGCACATGCGGCTACCGTTGGAGGTGGAGGGTGTTAGAGATATTTTAGATATATTAGCCCAATGTAATAGGCCCAAGCCTACTCCTGCTTGTACTAGTAGTCTAGGGTTGAATTGTCTATATATACTCATGTTAGGGTTCATTGTAAAACAGGTTATTGTACTATACTCTTACATAATAATGATGTAGCCATTAAGGGATTTCTTTGTGGATGTAGGCTGAGAAGGCTGAACCACGTAATCCTCGTGTTCTTTATATTCCTATTCTATGCTTCCCTTTCCGCATCCACTCTAGCACATACAACATGGTATAACACAACGCATTGTTAATAATAATTATTTAACAATCTAGTTGGACTTGGCTTTGACACAACATAATTTTATCTACTCTTTGTGGAAATAGGATTGTGAGGTGGAGATTATCCAAAAAAAAAAAAAAAAAGAGAGAGAAAAAAATTGTGTGGTGGAAAGTTAAAAGCTCTTTTTTTATCATCTATGATAGAGGCTTGCATTGCTCGATATAGCTGGAGGTAGAAGACGATAAATTTAATTGAGTTATTTTATATTTAAATATAAATTAAATATATTTATTTAATACTATACTAACCAACTCAAGGTTAATTTAATGATGAGTTAATACTAACTAAACCAAAGTTAAATTCATGTAGATAATCAAATATCATTGTTCAAGAATGAAATTTAACAAAAAGAAATGAAGATTTATTATTATATTTTTGAATGATGTTTTCTTTATCTTGCATAAGTCAATGCATGGTTAAATAAATTTTTAATCTAATTTTTAATTTTGATTTTAGTTTTGAGAAAGAGATAGAGACAATGTGGTCATGTGGAAGATTAAACTGATAATATAGACAATTTATCGTGTAGGATATTGATTTAAAAAAAAAAAAAAAAAAACCTTGAGTTATTAGGAGAAATAATTGTCATTGATGATTTGACACATTTACAACTTTTTTTTATATATAAAAAAGCAAAAATGCCTTTTTGGTCCAGACATTTCAGAGTTACAATCAATTTAGTTTCTAAATTTTAGGAGCAATCAATTTGATCCTTGTTATTTTCAATTTGTAGACAATTTGGTCTATACTATTAAATCACTAACAGAAAACGCTTACATAGCAAACGGTGTGTATTGTTGGAGAAATTATACAGTTTTCTGGTGGACCACGTCACTTGTCCACTATTCCACTAAAAACTCACTTGCTAAGTCAGTAATTAGTTTTTGTTTAAAAAATTTTTCTAACTCAACAATTTTAAATAAATGGGAGTTTTTTAGTAAAATGGTAGACAAGTGACGCAGTCTACTATGAAAACCTTATAATTTCTCGTACTGTCGGCTAACTTAATACTTATGTAGCAACTAAAATAATAATAATAAATGCCACATCACCGTAAGAGTAAAAATATCAATTTTAAAATGAGATAAATAGTGCATGACTTTTTTGAAAACCAATTCTTATCATAAAATTTTGGATCTTTTTTTATAATAGTGGTGGGGATTTTTTGTAATGGAAATCTTAAGCCTTGGCCTAAAAGTCAGGCCCGAGTACGTCATTTCATCAACAGCTCTTCCTTCATTTTTTATATACATCTATTTGAGTTATAGATAACACTTATTCAAAATTTCAAATACATCTGTATGAGGTATAGACAAACATATATGTGAAAAGGAAATGTCCAATGGATTAATTAGGTTCAGGAGATTATTGATGGTTTGAGCTATTTTCTAGAAAGTGTTTAGAAATAAGAACCTCATTTCCATCAATCAAGCTACAATCGAAAGTCTGATGAAACCAACACTTCAATTGATTTGAGCATCGATAAAATGCCAACAAAAATCTTCATTTCTCCTAACTTTTAAGCTGTTTCTTTAACACTGACCTTGACTTGACTTATGATGATAAGTTATAGACTCATCAAGATTACACGTCATGGAATTTTCCAACCTAAAACCTAATACTATTGTCGTTTGAAACAATGTGGAGGGATTAGAGCATGATAAAACCAAGGCTAGGGCTTTATAGGTCTTAGAATAAGGCCTTTAATTGGTAACAATAAATTTATATTTCACCAGTTTTTCAATATCAACAGTTCAGCACTCTAAAGAGACCAATGATTGGATCAAATTAACATATTTCCTCAGAAGGAGAGTCCTTTGGGTCATTAACCAACCAATCTTTGATCAAAGCATTTACATGAGGTGGGGCAAAATTTTATATCCATTTTAGATTAAGAAGTTTTTATTTTTATGTTTTTACGTATTTACTTTTCAAAATATTCTACGTTAGATTATTTATTTTATTCTACATTTAATTAAAATATCAATTTTCTTTATTCTTTTAATTGTTTCTCTTTTTTCACACACAATAACTACTATCTATTTTTTTTTTCATCCTCAAGATACGTAAAGAAAGAATAAAAAACTGAATATAAAATGAATAGTGCTAGTGTAAATTTACATGGTTATTGTAGCAACAATGTAATTTTATATAACTTTGCATCATCTGATGTGGGTAAATTTTGGACTTAATTGGCTAAAATGTGATACTTTTTCTCTTATCCAAGCACTAATGCTCTGATTTATTAGGCTTCACCCAACTTTAGTATCATTCAATGTGATGGTTGTGTCCCCTGCCTATGACTTGAGGTTTGCCATTTTGAAAGATATCCCATTAGCCAAACAAAGTGACTCACTTCTAATGCTTTGAATGTTGGCAAAAATTCTATATAAATGAGAATAAATTTTAGCAAGCACAGTGGAAGTACAACCATCCAGAACACTAAGATTTATGTGAAAATCATTTCTCCTTAAAGGGAAAAATCACGGGAAAAATTTCGAATAATTTCACTATATCAAATAGAGATTACAATACTTAAAGATACAACTTGAGCAAAGAAAAAACTATCTTTTCTTTTCACTCACTGCTCTCTTCTTCACTATGTATCTCTCACAATTTTCTCTTAGGCTGCATTTGTTTCGATTGAAAATGGATTTGGGAAAATATTTTACACCCTCCCGTGTGTTTGGTTGCGCATGGAAAATTTGGTCAAACAGAAAACATTTATGTCGACCGTAAAATAAAGCCCTCAGACCCGTAAAACAATTGCAGGAGTCATTTTACCTTCAACACATTTCCGAAATTCTTCACTTACACTCCACACAGTCCAACTCACCAAGCTCTTTAGCTCCACCCCACGCACCAACGAGAGGGAGACAGAGCTCCACCCCACACGCCGACGCCGGTTCGAGGTCCACCCACACTCTGACGAGCAGCGCCGCCATTTTCCCCTTCGCGCTGGTGAGTTTTCTCCCTTTTCTTCTCTTCTCTTACTCAACCTCACCTCTGAGATCACACCCCAACACTGCCGAGATCGCGCTACTGAGATCGTCGCCCATGACCCACCCATGACCGATCTCTCTCTTTCTCGATCTACCTGTCCCTTTCCCTCAAATTTTGATCACTCTCTCTTCCTCCCTCTCTCAGTTTGGCTGAATTGTTTGAGTTTAATGAATGGTGTTGTTTTGATTTTTGTTTCTTTTGAGCTTATATATTGAAATTTTCTATTATAAAATTTGTTTGGAAGCTGAGAAAATGACTGAGAAAATGTGAGAAACTAGTAGAAAAATAGCATTTTCATAATGCAACTAAACACCTGAAAACATTTTTTAAAACAATTTTCATAATGTAACCAAACACTTGAAAATATTTTCCTTTCCCAAAAATATTTTCACCTGAAAATATTTTACACTCGAAAAATATTTTACATATTACCAAACGCAGTCTTACTCTTTCTATTTTTTTCTTCTCTTTTGCTTGCTCTCAGTCACACAATTCTTTAATACTGAACCGTTCACAGTCTCACTTGCTGGGACTTCTCCTCTTTTATCTTCTTACTAACTGACCGAATGACTTCTCCTTTTATTATTTCTTCATCTTTTCATTCTTTTCTACCTTTCACACTCTGACATCAAATTACAATAAATAATGCAACTCACTTGCTTTGACTTTGCTACAGCCAATTTCTCTTTTGTTCAGCTCTCCCTTTTAGGCCAAATAACCTGAATGCATCAGCCCTTTCTTTTCTCTTTTCTCCTCAGCGTGTCCAACACGCCTAAGAAACATGAAAGAGAAGCTCATTAAATGAGTGTCTATTACAAGTGGGCTGGACCATGGGGCAGTTCACCCAACATTGAAAAGCTTGATTTAAGGGCTTCATGTACGTTAAAAAGGGCAGTTTAACTCCTTATTAAAGCTATGCCCATCCACTAGAACGAGGTACGTAATTTCTCTGCCCATTAACTACTTATTGTCATGTCAATTGTCGACCAAGCTAAGTACTAAGTTGGATTTAAATTTCCTATTGTAGGAGAAGAGGCGACTTATTGAATGAGATCTTGCTATAGTTTTTCCCACCCTCTTCCTTGCTTGGTTCTGTCTATCACCCCCCATATTCACCCATTCTATTTTTTTTTCCAACTTGAATTTGAATATTAAATAACAATGCATATTTACGGGTGAATCGTAGTATTTTATTTTTTATTTAAATTATTATTTTTGACTTCTATAAAATATTGAATATCTTAAATCGTTACAAAACTTTACAAATATAAGTGAAAATGGTATAAACCTTATCAAGATTTATAGAATACTGGCCTATGAAACTATGATAGTGTCTACCATTAAATAGTCCTAATGTTATAGTTTGTATGAAGAATAGTATAGGAAATTCAAGAACAAGAGGCTTGGGATGAAAAATTGGGTAATGGGCATCCACTTATGACCAAACTATGTTGCTACTCTTTTTCTTTTTTAAGTTCAATTTATCATTCTTATGACTATGAAAATCAACATGAGTAATTGTAAATAAAAACTCTTTCGTAAGATAATAATGTTCTTCTATTTAATTTACCAAAAAAAAAAAAAAATGTTCTTCTATTTGTTTACGTAAAATTTTTAAGGTGATCTTAGGCAATTTTTTTTTTTTTCCTATTTGGTACATGTATTTAAACATTAATTTTCAATTTCTTAAAAATTATATATAAATATAAATAAAAAAATATGTAAAAATACGCATATTATTGTTTAAAAACTAAAAACATGTATTTGTTACCGACAGTCTCAAAATATCATTTTCAAAAATCATTTTTATTTGTTACCGACAGTTCACTCATCTTTTCCCGAATCTTCAAAGTACCTTATTGCAGAGGAAAAGGAACGTTGGCGTTTTCGTTAGATGTGTCAAATGACTCACATGTCTGTTACTTGTACGGTTCCTACAGTCTTGAGTAGTGCTTTTCAGTTTACTTCCATGGCCCTGTCACGTGTTACCATCATTGGAGATTGAAGATGCAGCTTCTTTCTAGGCATCGCAGATATAAAGACTTTTGAAGACTTATCTGCGTGTTAGTACCAACCTACACTCGTCTATATACTGACACGCTCTAGAAAATTATCGAGGAAAAAAAAAGTAAATAAGAATTGAAGATAATCAAGATACTATTAACTTTATTATAAAAATTGGGTAAATTAACTTGTCAATGATTCTTATTGATGTTATGTAGAAAACATAATAAATAAAATTTTTTTAATTAAAATTTTATTTTGTATTTTAACGTTAACACATCAAATTTTTTTTGAGAAGCAAATTATAACACTTATATAGTAAAATTTGTAATACATAACCTAAACTTAATAGTAGATATTCTTGTAAATGGTTAGTATTGTTTCTTTTCTTTTCTTTTTTAGTGTAGAGAATATGTGCTCCCCGATTTTCAATTATTATAAATAAAAACAAAAAAAATTTAATAAATTAATATGTATTTTGACTCGTTTAAATTCTAGGCAAATTGCAAATCTTTCATTTTCTTTTCATTCTTCTTTTTTATCCTAAGAAAAAGGTAATTAATCAAAAAATTAAAATAGTAGCGCACAGCATACTGCAATGCAGTAGAAACATTAATTCCATTGTCAATGGAATTTAAGGGTATGCATAGGTCGAAAGGAGTTTTTTCAATCCAATCCACTATGGTTGGGTTGATAAAAGTTCAACCCAACCCACATAATTGAGTTGAAATAGGTTGGACTCATGGGTTGGCCAATATTTTAACAAAAAAAAAGAGAGCATTAGAGCAATAAATTTATAAGATTATCAACATAAATAGTAATAAATTTATAATCTTATTTGTGTTGGATTGATTAGTGCATCAAACTAGCACAAATAACAACAAATTTATAACCTTACAAACCTTAGCATGGCACCAAACCAACACAAACTATTTAATTAGTGCATCAAAGTATCAAACTAACACAAATAATATGAGATTGAAATGAAATGAGAAAATAAGTTAAGGGTTTATTTTTTATTCAAGGAAAGAGGCAAAAGAGTATCACGCTCTTCCATCGAGGTTGAATATCAAGCCTTAGCCATCACAAGTGCTGAATTAGCTTGGTTGTGTCTACTTTTCAAAGAGCTTTGCATATTTCTTTCACATGTGCCTGTGCTTTGGTGTGACAATGTGTTTGTCATTGCCTTATTTACTAACCCTGAGTTTCACTCCAGATCAAAACATATTGAGGTTGACTTCCATTATGTTCATGAAAAAGTTCTATGCAAGGATCTATGTGTTAAATTTGATTCTGGTAAAGACAATTAGGCTGATGTGTTTACGATGCCTTTGACAGCTCCTCTATTTCTTCTTCAGCGACGCAAACTCTTGGTGGAGTCTTCCCCCATTCATTTGAGGGGGGATGTTGAAGCTAAGAAGAAATCTTAGAGTGATGTGAAGAAGAAGAAGGTGCCTGACGATGTCATTCGATTAAAATAGTAGCCTTTAGTCAATTAGTTCAAACGCAACATTTCATTGAGTGATAAGAGTGGCGAAACGCAACATTTCATTTATCATAGATAAGCTTAACTTAGCACGACATCATATTGGTTGATTATACTACTCAGGCTTCCTTGGCGTGAAAATTAGTTTCTACGTTAGTTGGTTTTGTTGCAATTCATTAAGCTTCCTCCCTTAATTCACCATTCATTTCCATGATTATAGGAACCAATAATTATTCAGTTACTGTCAATGATGTACTATAAATATAGAACAAATATTCAAATAAAATTAAGCAAGATTAGTTTTATACTTCTTCAAGACTCTCTCTCTCTCAAGAAAAATACCACAATTACTAATACAAAGTTTACTACATAATAATTACAAATTAATCTGGTAATGAATATAATTTATATGCATCTAATAGTTGAAAAGAGCATTACATCCACAATATTTTCACAACAAATTATAGGTGGTTTGTTATTATTGATTTAAATTTGAACCTATCACTCATATTACTTTTTTAACCTAACAATAAGAATTAATAAAAACCTACTACTTAGAATTTGTTGTGAAAATATTGTGGACATAACATTTTTCAATAAATGAATGTTTAAATTATGTCTTGGTGTGATTTCATATTCAATAGTAGTCAATTCTAAGTCGGAAAATTTATAATATTCATAACATCACTAAATTGATTTTTTTAGGTTTAAAATGGGGGGGGGGGGGGGGAATTGGCATTTATGAATTTTGAGCATTTATGAAACGAAGGAAATTTCTTGGCTCTATCCAATCAGTGTCCAAATTGTGCTTTGGTCCTGCCCCAAGAACATGAAGTCACTCTAAGACAGGTGCAGTGGATGAGTCTAAATCTTCTGTCACACTTTTTCTGCTCCACTTTATACTCCATCGATAAAAATTTGTCATGTATTCACCTAATTAATTAAATACTATCATTATTGATTTATTAATACTACAATTATTAATTAATAGTAGTATTTAATTAATTAAGTAAACACGTGGTAAGTTTTTATTGATAAAGTATAAAGTGGAATAGAAAAAGTGGGACAGAAATAGTGGACCACAATCAAGCTTGGCTCCGTCTAGAAAGCTCTACGCCCACCCCATTCTCAATAATTGCTTAGCTCATCTCCAAATCCGACCTATCTCTCCTCACCAGCATAGCCCAGCAACTCTAATTCCTTTGATGAAACACACACACACACAATCCTAGCAAAGCTTTATCACTATTAAACATGCCAGTCAATATAACTTCCATTAAGACCTCATCAAATGGAGCTTGGCAAGGTGATAATCCCCTAGACTATGCCTTTCCTCTCCTAATTGTTCAAACCGTCCTAGTTCTTGTGGTCAGCCGCTTCCTTGCCTTCTGCTTCAAACCCCTCCGTCAACCCAAAGTCATCGCAGAGATAGTCGTAAGACCCTCTCTCTTAGATCAATAATTATCTTATATATTGGATATGTGTAATTTTCTTACTCTCACAATATTTGGATCCCAACATGAGATTCAAAAGTCGTAAGAGATGATGCATATATCCGAACGTATTCATTGACTAATTAACTTAATTATTTGTTTTCAGGGTGGAATTCTACTCGGACCATCGGCTTTTGGAAGAAACAAAAAGTACTTGCACCGAATATTTCCCGCATGGAGCGCTCCCATACTTGAATCTGTAGCCAGTATCGGTCTCCTTTTCTTTCTCTTCCTTGTAGGTCTTGAACTCGATCTAAGCTCAATGCGTCGGGGTAGTAGAAGAGCTTTAGGCATAGCACTTGCCGGAATTTCCCTCCCATTCGTCTGCGGCATAGGCATCGCTTTTGTCCTCAGAAAAACCATAGATGGAGCTGACAAAGTCGGCAACGGCCAATTCCTCGTGTTCATTGGAGTTGCTCTCTCCATCACCGCCTTCCCGGTCCTCGCACGCATTTTAGCTGAACTCAAACTCTTAACAACACAAGTGGGCGAGACTGCCATGGCTGCAGCTGCGTTCAACGATGTCGCAGCATGGATCCTGTTAGCTCTAGCTGTAGCACTTGCCAACGGCAACACTGGAGGCCATAAGAGCCCCTTGATATCAGTCTGGGTTCTTCTCTCTGGCGCAGCTTTTGTTACTTTCATGTTCGTCATCATGAGACCTGCAATGAAATGGGTCGCTCGTCGATGCTCGCGGCAACAAAATGTGGTTAATGAAACATACATCTGTCTAACATTGGCTGGAGTGTTGGTTTCTGGGTTTATCACTGACTTGATTGGAATTCACTCCATTTTTGGAGCATTTGTGTTCGGATTGACAATCCCAAAAGGAGGAAACTTTGCTGGAATATTGATAGAAAGGATAGAGGACTTCGTTGCAGGCTTGCTTCTTCCTCTGTACTTTGCTGCAAGTGGGTTAAAGACCGATGTGGCCAAAATAAGAGGCGCAGAGGCATGGGGTCTACTGGCGCTGGTTATATCCACTGCGTGTGCTGGGAAAATTCTTGGGACTTTTGCTGTGGCGATGATGTTTATGATACCAGTGAGGGAATCATTGACGCTAGGTGTGCTAATGAATACCAAAGGTTTGGTTGAGCTCATTGTTCTCAACATTGGCAAGGAGAAGAAGGTTAGTTCTTTTTTCTTTTTCTTTTTTCACTTTTTTTTTTTTTTGACTTTTTGTTGAATTTGACTATTAATGGTGTAATTATACAAATTATAAAATATATTTTTTTGTGATAATTTAGTAGTTGGAGTAGGAAAATTTGAAACCTTGGAAATACCTAGAGGTCTTCTTGGTCAAATTACAAAACTTTTTAGTCAAGTACGGGGTTGATTTTTCAACATAGAAATAAAGAAATATTAAACAACAGTTTGACAGGTATTTAAATAATAGTTTTCGTTGTTTAAATAACTCAACACGTATTTTTATAATATTTTTTCATATATATATATATATATTTGTAAAAAATTTAAATAATATTACTAGAATAACATTATTAAACGAGCCAAAGATAGTAAAGTTTTTATAATGAAAATCACCAATACACATTCCTTATAAATAGTATATTCGGTAATTTTAAATAATTTATTTATTAAGGAGAGAGAAAAAGATAAGAGTCCGATGAACGAACGAAGTACTTGATTAAATCACCGCGCATCTTTAGTGTGATGGTCACTAAAAGATAAAAGTCTAATGAACGAATGAAGTACTTGCTTAAACCACTACGCACTCTTGGCATGATGGTTATTCTATAAGTATAAGTTCTTGTGGGAGGCAAGAGCCGAGGTTTAAATCTTTAAGAAAGAGTTTCACACATATATACACTTAGATTAAATTAGAGTAGAATTTCTATTTTGTATATATATATATATATATATCTAGTTACGATTATTGCAATTGATCATTTTCTTTTTCTTTTTTGGAATTGCTCAATGTTCAATTAAAGGGATATTTATTTATTATTTTTGTTATTTTCCTATGTGGTTGAGTCCATTAGATTTTTTCTTAATGAATGCATTTGAACACCCATAAACAAAATCTAAAAGACAAAAGTTAGTTTTTTTTTTTTTTTTTGGTCAACCATGGAAATAACATTAAACTAGGAATTTATCAGTCTGTTACAATGCAAATTAGCTTTGTTAGAAGCTAAAATATTTTCCACCACAGGCGGTGAGTACAAAAAAACAGCAAAAGAAGCTAAGCTACTAGCACCTAGTTTATTTTTAAAGTATTAGTTTTTGTAGCTCAAATAATAATAAAAAAGAAAAAGAAAAAAAAGAAACCAACCAAAGTTGAAAGCTCGCCTAATTTTGCCAAACAGATAGACTAACCAAAAAAAAAGTTTTTGTTTTGTTTGGTTTTGTTCAAACGGGAGTGAAAAACACGTTTTCTGGATAGATTCATATTGTAGCCTTCTAATTAATCAATCTTCCCTCCACCGAATTTCTTCAGAAGATAGTTTTTTTTTTTTTTTTTTACGCAAAGAAATAAAGTGCAATTCTACATGGGTTATGTTAATTAGTGCCCTTAGGGTAATTGTTAATAAGATCATGTTAACGGATGCTCTTAGGATAATTGTTAATAAATCATTTTAAGAAAGTTTTGACACCACTTTTATGAAAAATAGAAAAAGCAGTCAAAATATTAATTATTTTTTTTCCTCATAAAAACTTTTCTAAAATTGTTCATTAATAAATATCCTTAGGAAATTCGTTAACATTTTTCTTGTTAATAAACTATTTAAGAAAAGTTTTGATATCACTTTTATGAGAAATATGAAAAACTGTCAAAATAATTAATTTTTTTTTTTCAATAATTTTTTTTAATTTTTTTTATAAAATCAATATCCATAGAACATCTGTTAACTTTTTCTTTTCTTGCATTTATAATGATGAAAATATATTTATTCATAAAAAATAAAATAAAAATGATGATTATGTACTTTATACAATTTATAATGTAACAAGTCCAATTCTTTATTCATAAAAATAAATTAAAAATGTTCGTCTGGCCTAGATGGATCCATATGGGATCGCTACAATTAGTCATAGGAGGAACTAGTCGCTAACCCGTGCTATACACGGGAACCTAGCTATTTGTGAGGTAAACTAAAATAATTTTATAAAATCCTAAATTGATTAAAAAATTATACCATTGCACGATTTATTCTTGTATGATTTTAATTTATGTTACAATTTGATGAAGAAGTCGTTGTTTGAATGTGCAATGACTTACAAAAAATTTGTAAAATAACATAGAGATTTTAATATATTGCATGGATTTACATTAATTACTCAGTAATACCGTATAAAAATGCACATTTAAACATTAAGAGAAAAAAATATCCTATATTTTATTAAAGTAAATCCGGATTCAGGAATACTATTCAATTTATAAATTTTTAATTTTATATAACATTAACTTTTATTTTAATGTTTGCATGGATTTTGTTATTTTCAATGATGAAATTTCAACTATTAAAAATTCTGAAAGACCAAAAAATATTAAAAAATCATATGATTCATGGTTTAAAAATTATTGAAATAAAACAAAATATATATGATTAAACAACAGAGAAATATAAAAGAAAAATGAGTTACATTCAAAAAAATAATCAATGGCTATAACTATTCAAAGGAATCAAAAGATTTAGAGCCTACAAATTAGATAATATGTGTGTGTGTGTGTGTGTGTGTGTGTGTGTGTGTGTGTGACTACACAACTGAGAAATATAAGAAAAAGATGTATTACCATCAAAAGAATAATTCAGATATTAAAACTTTTGAAAGATCAAAAAATATTAAATAATTATAAGATTTACTTCCTATAAATTTTTGAAACAAAAAAAAATGTAGATGATTACACAATAGAGTGTGTGTGTGTGTGTGTGTGACTACACAACTGAGAAAGAAAAATATGTATTACCATCAAAAGAATAATTCAGATATTAAAACTTTTGAAAGACCAAAAAATATTAAATAATTATAAGATTTACTTCCTATAAATTTTTGAAACAAAAAAAAAATGTAGATGATTACACAATAGAGTGTGTGTGTGTGTGTGTGTGTGTGACTACACAACTTAGAAATATAAGAAAAAGATGTATTACCATCAAAAGAATAATTCATATATTAAAACTTTTGAAAGACCAAAAAATATTAAATAATTATAAGATTTACTTCCTATAAATTTTTGAAACAAAAAAAAATGTAGATGATTACACAATAGAGTGTGTGTGTGTGTGTGTGTGTGTGTGACTACACAACTAAGAAATATAAGAAAAAGATGTATTACCATCAAAAGAATAATTCAGATATTAAAACTTTTGAAAGACCAAAAAATATTAAATAATTATAAGATTTACTTCCTATAAATTTTTGAAACAAAAAAAAATGTAGATGATTACACAATAGAGAAATATAAAGGAAAAATTGATTACCTTCAAAAGAATAATACATGGTATATTCATTGAAATCTGCTAAATATGTTCAAATATTGCAAAAACTAACACAAATTCAGATGTTAAAACTTCCAAAATGCCAAAAAAGATATATAAGTAAAGAATAAGTTATTGAAACAATTCAAAAAATATATGACCATTCAAAAGAGAAATATAAGAAAAAGAAAAAAGTACATGAACCCATAAAGTAATAAATTATAAATTTTAACGGGTCTAAACTTTAAACGAAATCATATACATTAATAGACATAGGGTTTGGTGGTTCATATACGAAAATCACTATTTAAAAAAAATACATAAAAAACCATAAAACAAATTTTTTTTTTTATCAAAATAAAGGAGAAAAAAAATATAAGGGTGACAATGAAGGAGATAACAAATTATTTATTCATAAAAAAATAATAATAAATTAAAGATTTGCTAAAAAGTAGACAAATCTCAATATATGAAAAATCTAATCAAATAATCAATTACTAAAAAAAAGTTAATGGTCAATTATTTTGCTTAGCCCAAAAAATCATGTTATATTTCTATTTTTTATATATATTATATGATGTATAATAATAATAATAATAATAATAATGTTATGTAGTATGATATATATTATTTTAATAAGAATTAAAGAGGAAAGAGATGTACCATAAAAAAAAAAAACAAAAGAAGAAAGAGATGTCATACATGGCCACCACTTCAATTGATGAAAACATCAAATTTTAACCACATACGTGGTGCACGTTCTCTTGGAAATTGGAGCAATGCAGACCAGTTGTCTGCTTCATAAACGGCTAATGACCATGAATGGAGAAAAGGCCATGTCGAATTGAAGGAGTTTTTCCCCCTCACATTGATGTTTCTTTCTACGTTGCCTTAGTCCTTAGGTTTAGGTTTAGGTTTTAAGAGATTTATATATTACTACTTAGTGGTTGAATTTCCCGTGCATCCGTTTTTATTTTTATTTTTTTTAATTTGTCCTTACATTCAGGTTTAGGTTTAGGTTTTAAGAGATTTATATATTACTACTTGGTGGCTTCTCGTGCATTAGTTTTTATTTATTTATTTTTAATTTATTTTTATATTATATTTAAATATTGTGCTGACGTGAAAAATTGTAGAAATTTCAAAATTTTCAGTTATATATATATATATAGATTTGGATTGCCAAAAACTGCCCATTATTATGGGAAATCATTTGAAAACAATCTCAAGTCTCAACAACAGAACCTTTTCCAACTTTTTTTTTTTTTTTTTTTTTGCTTTTTGCACCGCGTCAACGACCCAATCACTAATCTCTATGACTTGTTTTATACATTATTGTGGTGTGGACAACATTGGGAATTACCCAATGAAATTTCCTTTTAGATCTTGACTTTACTATATATGTTTGTCCCCATTTGATTCTCTTTCTCAAAACAGATTATTCCAATCCATTTCCTTTTTATGTGTCTTTAAAATTTGCTTTAATATCACATAGGAAGTTGATTTTAATTTCTTTTTAATGTGTGGCAACAAATTTTCTCTAAAGTGCAACCATGAAAAATGAAGATTTAAGAATTTACGGTTCGTTTGGGAACACTTAGGAGGTGGACTTAAAGAACTTAAATGATGAGTTATAAATTTAGAAGTGTCAATTTTCATCTATCATATTACCGGTTTATAGAATTTTTTAAGTATTTCATAAATAAAAAGTGGAATCATCAATAAAATACCGCTTTATCTAAAATAAAATAAAAATTTTATCAATTCAGTATTGAAAGAAATAGTACGAAAATAATTATGTGTAACATTAATTATCTCACAATAGCTAGATTCTATTGTAGAATCCACAAACAGGGAGAACAAAGACGCATGACATGCCTTTTCCAACCGATAGGTTTGATTCTCAATTTGACATGATTGCTCAACTGTTCCATTAAACCAAATAGTTCCTTTCACAAAGAATTTTAAATAATTTTTATAATTGTTGAGGTGAAAAGATGAAGTTGTTATAAATAAGGAAAAAATAGTTTCTAAATCAATGTTCTTATGGGATATGTTAACCCATAAGAACATTGATTTAGGAACTATTTTTTTTTTTAGTTTTATAGGAAAAAAAAAGTAAATTTTTATATGTTTTATAAAAGTGATAAAACTTTCTTAAAATAACCTATTGATAAATTTTCTAAAGTCATTAGTTAACAAAGCCCATAAAATAAAACTGATACTAAAATGATTAAGTTTAAATGATGTTGTACAAATCATAACATGAAATAAGTTAAGAAAAAAAATTATGAAATTTATTTTATCTTAGATTTTACTGATGTATGCCTTAGTAAACTACTTTAAAAAGTTTGTTATAAAAAAATGAAAAAATTACTAATTTTTATTAGCCATTTTTTCAATTAACTATTTTTTTAATTTCTCATACAATATTTTCAAAAAATAGATGATTAATTTTTGTCGACAGACTTTTTATATTTAACACGGTTGATTCGAATTCAACATCCAACCCCACGTCAGCTCAAGGGAAAAGTGATGTGGTACCGGTCGAGATTAATGAACATGGCGCATGCTGGGACAAGAAAATTCACCGACTTTAGTCAGAGTTAGTGGGCAGTCACCTTGGGCCCAACCTAAAAGCAGCCAACCCAATTTTTAAGCCTAAACATCACCCTTTTCAAAGTAATCACTTTAGGGTATTACAATTTTTTAAAGAAAATAGAAGAAACATAAAAAAAAATTACACAACTTTTGTTATAAATCGTTTTGTTCTTTTATATATATATATATATATATAAAGCTCAAACCTAAATAAAATGATTGAATATCTATATTTCTATTTTTTTATATAAAAATTCTTATTATCTATTCAAAACTAATTTAATGATAAAATAAAATAAAATAAAATAAAAATTTTAAATTATCCATTAAATTCAATAAAAGCCCCCCTCCCCCACTTATATATAAAAAATTTATATTCTCCAATGAAAAGTGAATATAAAAAAAATAAACAATTTATAATAGAAATTTTAAATTTCATAAAATTAAGACACATATTTTACTCATATTTGACATTTTATTATTACCATTATTTTCATTAAGAATGTGTGTTTTTCTTGTTTTACTTTATATATTTATGTGTGTGTGTGTTTGTTTTTTGTTTCATTTAGTCATATATGATATGTTAATTATATTATGTAATGATAGTATTAAAAATGTATATTACTTGATTTTGAATTAATAATTTGATATAATTTAGGTAGCATTATGTGATGAAGTGTACTTTGATATATTTATTTTGTAATATGTATAACCTCAAATGGTACATGAAGTAAATTGACATTAAAATATTCTATTTCAATGAATAAACCGGAATAAACAAGGAAGGGAATTGACAACTTTGATTAATATGAAACGAATCAAACAATCCCTTTTAAGTAAGAAGCAAAATGCTACTAGGCTTAAAGTCGCTGTAACGACTTTATGACAAGACCAACGCACCACATGATCATTCATGAATAAAGAACTAGATGTTGTTTTTAAAATTAGGAGTATAATTGAGTAAATTGCATGAGTTCCATATCTACTGAGTCCTGATTCTAACTCTGTAAATTGTTGAACATGCAGGTCCTCAATGACGAGACATTTGCTATTCTAGTCCTCATGGCATTGTTCACCACCTTCATCACAACTCCAACCGTCATGACCATTTATAGACCAGCTCGTGGAATCTCCGCCAGAACTCATCGAAAATTGAGTGACTTGACCACGACCGATGACTCCAAAGACGAGCTTCGTATTCTTTCTTGTGTTCATGACCCTCGAAACGTACCCTCCATCATTACCCTCATTGAGTCCACTCGAAGCACTAAGAATTCCATTCTCAAACTCTTTGTCATGCATCTAGTCGAGCTCACAGAACGCTCTTCTTCGATCGTCATGGTCCATCGGGTCCGTAGGAATGGTTTTCCTTTCTTTAATCGTTTTCGCCGAGGCGAGTGCCATGACCGAGTGGCTGAAGCATTCCAAGGTTATAGTCAATTAGGCCGAGTTATGGTTCGGCCTACCACGGCCATTTCGGCCATGTCTACCATGCATGAGGATATTTGCCACGTGGCAGATGATAAGAGGATCACGATGATCATCTTGCCCTTCCATGTACAATGGAGAGACGAGGGAGATGGGTTGGTTGAGAATGTGTCCCAGAGTTGGAGAGCAGTGAATCAGAGGGTACTAAAGGATGCACCATGCTCAGTAGCTGTGCTTGTGGACCGTGGCTTTGGTAGTGAGACCCAGAATCCAGGACCTAATTCTAGTGTGGCTCGTAGGGTTTGCATAATCTTCTTAGGTGGACCTGATGATCGCGAGGCCTTGGAATTGGGTGGTAGGATAGCGGAGCATCCAGAAGTTAAGGTGACACTTATAAGGTTCGTTGAGAAGGATGAGAAAGAGTCTAAGGACGAGATGTTGCGGCTCTCACCGGCCCAGACACAGTGTAGTGATCAGACCTATAGCTTCTCCACCGCTAAAATGAATTGTGAGAAAGAAAGGGTAAGATACTATTTCAGTTCAGTTTGGATAGGGGGAAAGGAAGAGGGAACAAAGTAGAGTTAGTTAAAAATTAGACTTAATGAAATATAGTCTAATAGAAAGATTAATATTCCATATTTCCGGTTAATTTTATTCTACTTTCCCTTCTTCTGTAACAAAACTGGCCATCAGTCTTTCTATTAGACTACTACCTCAGTACTATCATTAGGTTTAGATACGTAATAATTTTTTCAAATTTTTTTCATGCCTACAAAGTTGGTAGATTATGATTAGGGTAGTGATCCCACCCCGTGAAAAATCTTATACTAACCATAATCTGTCATATCGAATGATGTGAAAGAAAGTCATAAAATTTTTGTTATGTAACCTTGTTACCTAAAAAAAAAGACCTTATATGTGTTTGTAACAGCTAATTGGTCATATAGCATGCATTAAAGTCAATTAATTTCTGTACATAAACAGGAGCTGGATGAGACTGCAGTTGCTGAGTTTCGATGCAAGTGTGGCGGGGTGGATTATAAAGAGGAAGTGGCTAGCAATGTCGCAGAGGGGGTGTTGACAATAGGGCAGAGTAGAGACTATGATCTTATAGTTGTAGGGAAGGGTCGGTTCCCATCAAATATGGTAGCTGAGGATGCAGAGCTAGGGTCTATTGGAGATATATTGACCTCTTCAGCCCATGGCATTGTGTCTTCAGTGCTTGTGATTCAACAACATGATATTGCCCATGCAGAGGAGGCTCCTGAGTCAAAGGTACGTAGTAGTGCAAACTGGGTATGAGAAGTTTACAGCTGATGAATCAAGTGTGCCAGAAATTTCGAAGGATTTTGTTTGATCAAAACAACCATATATAAAGTGTACACGTACGTTGTCACAACATCAATGCTAGCACCATACATTTTCTTTAACATTGCCACAACTGTCCAATATGGCTAACTGTGAGTGACAAAGAGAAAATAATGGGTTCATATGATAGTAATAGACAATTTAATGACAGACTGTCAATCACAATTTGCCACATAAGACAAATTTAGCAATGTGTGTATGAAATTGTATGGTATTAGCTAGAATTATTAGTCGGAATAGTTGCAACTAGTTTGACTTTTAACAATATGGGATCCGGCCTTCTAGAGCTATTGTCGTATATTGTAAACTAATCTCTCTTCATTTCAATTGTTGGTCTTGTTAGAGCATTCACATCCGGACTGTCAAATGGGATATGTAGGACAGATTTAGCATTAAAGCCCAAAAATCCCCAACACTCGGACTTGTAAAAGCTTAGAATTGCAAAAAATTTTCCAATACTGCTACAGTACCGTCTTACTTTTATGACGGTACTGTAGCATTTTGCATAAAGTTTTATATTATTTTTTTTTCTATCTTTCTCTTAGCCACTTAGTTTTTTTTTTTTTTCATCTCAGTTCTCACTCCCTCTTTGATTCTATCTCATTCAAAGCATGCCACCGGAGCTGGGTCATTGGGTTGGTGATCAATGTTGAGATGGGTCTGGGATTGATGGCGGCGACGTGGGGTGGTCTCAATGGTGGTGGCGTTGGTCTTGGTTGGTGGGTTTGGGGTGGTCTGTGATGGTGGGTTAATCTGATGGGTTTGTTTTCGATGGGTCGAGATCGTCGAGCAATGGAGATCGGCATGGTTCGTGGGTTTTGATCGAGCAATGGAGATCGGGTGGGTCGTGCGTTTTAATCAAGAAGTGGATTTCGCATGGTTGGGCTTTGGACTTTGGATTTGGATTGGTTGGTGTGGTGGTGGTGTGGTGGTGGTGACTGTGGTGGGTGGTTGAGAGAGAGAGAAACAGAGATTAGAGAGAGAAGCGAGAATATATTTATATTATTTTTATTTTACTTTATATTATTTTAATATATTGTAGGTAAAAATAAAAGTTGAGATGCTGAGGCTTGAGTGTATTGTAAAATGGTATTATATAATTGATAAAATAGATTTTTGGGATGGTAAAATAGGATAGGATGGCATTTCCAGATGCAAATGCTCTTAGAGAACTTAGTCCTAGGCTTACCAAGATCTTTCTTGAAAAGGAGGAAAATGTTGAAGGTATAGGGCAAAAGATTTTATTCTTGAATATCACATTATTTAAAATTTAAAAACATTATATACGTGGTGAAATTTGTGATATATAATTTGAATTAAATAGATTAATTTTAAAAGGGAGAAAATTATTTCCAAATTGTTTGAAATTTTAATACTTATAAATTAAAGTGATAATACTTGTAATTAGTGTCACATTAACAACAAAACAAATTAATATTTAGTAAAATTATATTTTTTTAGTTTAATAAAATTATATTTTAAAATTAAAAATTCAACCCTATAGCTTTAGAAGTAACAAATTAAGTCTTGAGATTTTAAAAAATAACCAATTAAATCTTATATTTTCAAAAGTAACAAATCAAATCTTGGAAAAAATCTACTCATTTAAGTGGAATAACACTGTGTTTGGGGTTTAAATAAATTGAGGGATTAATTTGTTACTTTTTAAATCCTCATGGTTTATTTTAGTACTTTTAAAACTACGAGGTTTAATTTGTTAGACCCTTTAATTATAAAGTTTAAAATGCAACTTTTCCCTTAAATTTTTTTTTTTTAAAGATATCAAGGCCCAATCCTAGCCAATGTCCAAGTCTATTATCCAAAGTCATTGTATCTAATCCTCTACTTAGAATGTAAACAAAATAATAATAATTTTACTAGGAGTGTTGACAAAGTAATTTTAATTCTACTTGTAATGTAATTATATTAATCATAGATTTTTCTAGAATTTAGTTTACTATTGTAGGGAGAAGGGCCAAAAAACATATATTGGGTCATGGGCTCGATCTAAAGATATTGAATAATTCGAGGGGGAAACGGAGAGGGAGACTCCAAACCCTAAAGTCTTGTAAGTGAGGGACAAGTGGAAAAGTGATCCGAGGAGGGATCCTTCCTCGGATCATGACAAATGCAACTCAAGCCTGTGCTTCGAACAATCAAGGTGACCTTCCTAGAGGCTCCATAAATAAGAACGTACATCATACATGTGCGGAAGTGATGGGGGCTCAGGAATATCTAATGGAAGGCTACCGTCACCGCACTGAATACACTACAACTACTTTTTTAGCCGCATTTATGTAGAGATGACTCCTGAACAGTGCTGCCTTGGCTACCGTGACTCACAAAAGGCTCGAGTGGGTGCCCGATGGGACATGCACTGAAGTGTGGGGTTAAATAATCAACAAGTGTAGGATCAAGATGAAGGAAAAAGGGATATATAATTGGAGAGACTCTCTATGAACTTTTCTAAATATTAGAACTTTTCTAATATAGTTTATTAACAATTGTTCTAAAGATTCCCAATAATGTGAGTCCAAGTTTTCTATTCCACTATTCCTGCTTCACTATATACTTCTCAAATAAAAACATGTCACATATCCATCTATTTTATTAAATGCTAAATTTCTATATTCTATTATTTCAAATTCCTAAAATAAATAAATAAATAAATAACCTATCATATTTAGGTAATTGAAATAATAGAAGGCATAAATTTAATATTTAATAAAATAGATGGACATATAATATGTTTTCATTTGTGAAATATATAGTAAAGCAGAAAGAATAGAATAGAAGATTTGAACTCAGCTTTAAAAGCATGGGCCATTCTCAGTTCTCATGTGCTCATGTCTTCAATCTTCACCATTCGTTTTGTTTTGTTTTTTTGTTTTTTGTTTTTTTTTTAATTGGTAATTGTGTTTTCCACTCTTTTTTTTTTTTTTTAATTTATTTTGGGTAACCGTGTTTTCCACTTTTTACTTTTCACTTTTCTTTTTATTTTGGTAAACCACTTTCACTTTCATATGAGTAAGAAAAATTTTGGTGCCACAACATTGGTCACAACTCGCCATGTGGCGAGTTGTGGTTGGTGAAGGGGTATCCCCACCATCACCCCTCCACCAACCACAACTCGCTACGTGGGCGAGTTGTGGCTAATGGTGTGGCACAAAAATCACTCTATGAGTAAAGAAGCATTATCTTGTCACACGGTTTGACTAATTCTTGTCTTAGAGCATTTGCATTCGTAACTTTCATCATATTCTATTTTACCATCTCAAAAAGTTACTTTATCAATTATATCATACCATTTTATAACACAACCAACATCCTAGCTATTATTTTCTTATTCTACTTATTAAAATAATATATATTACCCACTAAAATAATATAATATATTCCAATACAACTCTCTCTTTCTTCTCCCCCATCTCTCTTCCACTTTATCAATTAAAATATATTATAATTTTTACTAAAGTGCTACAGTGCCATCCTACATTTAGGGTAGGATAGCACTGTAGCACAATTGCAAAAAAATTTGCAATTGTAAGATTTTACAAGTCCGGCTGCTGGGCTCTTTTTGTGCCTTTATGCTAAATTTTTCCTACATATACCATTTACAATTGCCAATGGGAATGCTCTTACTTTCTCTTTTCTTTAGTAAAAAATTATCAAACGGATGCCTTACATTGCATGACTCCTTAGTGCCAACTTGAAAGCTCCGGTCACCCGGGAACCATTGGCACAAGAAGGTATTTGGTATTACTAGTGGTGGCTCCAGGAATTTTTCCCAGGGTGTTCCTTGGGTACATGGTTTTCTTATCAAATATTTGTCCATAATTCTAGCAAAAGAATAAACAATAAACTATAAGTTTATTTTAAATATTAATAAAATTATTAATTATTGTTGTTTAGTTGTTTCATTAATTTGTTTGTCTTTTATAAACTATAATTTGTTATATTGTTGTTTAATTAATTATAAAATTATTAATTGTTGTTTAGCCTAATGTAATTTAATTTGTTTGTCTTTTATAATGTATTGGTTAATTAAATTATTAATTATTGTTTATTAGTTGCTTCACAATCACAAATCACAATACACTAAAAGACAACTAATAAACCACACGCCCCATGGCCCCATCCACCACCCACTCAACAGACAAGATTCACACAAAAGGAGCTAATCAGATAAATTCACAAATCACAGTACACTAAAAGACAAACTCACCAACACCAACTGACCAACATAGTGACACACCAATGGATAAAGTAAAAAAAAAAAAAATTAGGGGCAAATAAATTGAATAATTATAAAGACTTAAAAGAGAGAGAATTAAGAGCTCTCTCTCTCTCAGTCTCAGTCCAGTCCACACTCCACAGCAAAACCAAAACCCAAAGATTAAGAGAGAAAAAGAGAGAGAAGTAAAGTGTAAAATACCTTGAGGAAGACTTGAAGGGTGGCGCTGCGGGCCGCGGCAATACGTCAAGGCGTTGGAGGCGAGGAAGGATTTGAGGCCAAGCATCGACATCGCAAGCTCTAATCTGATTGGACCGATCTTCAATGCCTGATCCAAGCTTTGTTGCTCGAGTTTCAGCCGGAGGCACCGTCGCCGCGTCGTGCCAATGTGCTTGATGATGAGGTTTCAGGCGAAGGCGTAAGGTGTTGTCGTTGATGTCTTGATGAGGTTTTTTTCTTTAGGTTCGTTAGGTAAGGTTTTTGATTTTAGGTTTTGCTTTAGCTTTAAAAGATGAATTGGCGGACGCGTATTTGTATTGGTTTTGGTTGGTTTTTTTTTTTTTTTTTTTTTTGAGAATACGTTTGGGTTGGGCTTGTTAGGTATTTATTTAATAATTATTTTGATTTAAAAATCTGGTTGGTGTTGGTTTTGTTGAGGATTGATGTTGGGCTTTTTTTTTTGGGCTTGCTTTGTTACAATTTTTTTTTTTTTTTTTTTTTTAGATTTTAGTTCAAAATTTGTTTGGCATAAAAAAATTTTGAGGGTGTTCCTAATTTTTTTTTTTAAGGGTAGATAAATAATTTTTTTTTCAGGTCAGGGTGTTCTTGGGAACACCCTGGACCGAACGTGGCACTGCCACTGGGTATCACTACAATATATCAAATCTTACAATGACCGTTGGTGCGAGAAGGTATTTGATATCACATGCAGTAATATATCAAATCTCTCTCATAAAGTAATATATCAAATCTTGTGAGAGAGATTTGATAAATTTGATATATTATCGTGACATAAAATAAAAAGGGTTTTATTAACATGTGCCCTTAAGTTATATATTAGTAAACTATTTAAAAAAAACTTTTTATAGAAAAATAAAAAAAAGTACAAACTTTTTTTTACATTCTTTTCAATTTCTCTATAAAATGTTTAAAAAAAATGAATGATTAATGTGTGCCCTAAATAGAAGCATTTTTCAAGTATTCACTGGGGAGACCATGACTCCTATTCTCCTTGTTAGTTTAGGAAGCTATTTCTTGGATTTTTTGGTCATGGTTTGTATATGGACTCATTTGTGAAGAATCTAATAATTCATGAAATTATACAATTTGAGAACTCTGGGATTTTTTTCTATGACTACTTGACTATCGATAAGAAGACAATAATAGAGCAACTGAAAGTACAGTGAAATATGCATCACAAAAGCACATATTTGATATTTTTGTACGCGTAAAGAAACAAATGCATGTGCATCTTGGTGACCTTTGTTAAATTACAATGGAAAGCACGTGAAATACTTTAGCCAGACACAGCAAGGAGAGAATATAGCTTCTACTATTATAGTTCTTTATTAGCCCGAGGTGGAGAATCATTGATTTCTTTCTGGTTAACAATGCAATTCTGGTCAAATTTTGCATTTGAAGTTACTCCATTATCCCATGTTCAGCATCTCTAAGGTGTGGTTTGATTGAGGAATAAAAAAGTGAAAGGATAAAAAATGGGCAAAACAAAGAAAAGTTGAAGAATATAAAAAATTTTAGTTTTATGGTATTTAGTTGGGGTAGAAATGCGAGGGGAAGGAAAACTCTTTTATTTTGTTGAGAAAGAATAGAAAATAAAAATTTGTATAAATTTCACCATTATATCCCTATTAGATAAAAGAAAAAGTAACTAATTATATTTTTATTAAAAAAATGTTTATGAAATTCTATGAATGGGCACTTCATTGATTTTTTTTTTTTTTTTTATAAAAAAAAAAAACCATAAGAAATTCAAGAACCAAAAATGTTAAAAAAAAAAAAAAAAAAAAAAAACCAAAACTGACGAGAAAAATAACATATAAGTACCAAAAAGAAAAGATTAAGAAGAAAAGAGAGAAGAGAAACAAATGAGACAACATAAGAAAAAGAAAAAAAGAAAAAATAAAGAAAGAAGGAAAAATTCCAAAAAAATTGAACATGGTGCAAGGGTAATATTGTCTGGAATAGCAAAGAGCTTTTGCTTTTCCATTCTATTTTCTCTCTAAATTGGAGAGATAGAGTTTTGGTGGGCTCCAGGTGAAAACTGCTTTCTTCCCCATTTTTTCCACCAAACCAAACACACCTCTCCCCTATTTTTTTCTCCCACATTTTCTATCTTTCGTGTTTTCACCCCAATTAAATGCATTCAATAAGGGGCCCATTTGGTTGGAAGGGTTAAAAGTGGGAGAAAAGAAAATGGGGAGATGATAGAAAAGTAGGAGCAGAGAAAAACTTTTAGTTTTCTCTCATGATGTTTGGTTTGGGGGTGGAAAAGTAGAAAGATAGAAAATTTAGTTTGTATAAATTTACTTTTATGCCCCTACTAGATAAAAAAATAACAAATTAGAAAAAAAAAAAACTAATGAAGCAGAAATGCTAAAAAAAAAAACCAACTGAATGAAAAGTGTAGAAAAGGACAAAAAACTAAAGAAGGAAATTTATTAAAAAAGAAAAAAGCACAATTGAGTAACAAAAAATATATGGACCCTAAAGTATTTCATCCTTCCAACCAAACACCCACTAAAAATATTTCCTCTCCAATTTTCTATCTTCTTCCCTATTTCACCTCCAACTATATGGACCCTAAACCTAAAGTCTACAACACGATATCTAAAAATATATACCATTTTCTTCTGTTTAGGTATATTACTTTTTATTATGGCTAGATATAATATTTCTCATATATGAAAAGGAAACTTACAAATATAAGACACATCCTTGTTTGAGAGAGATGTTGAATGTAAAAATTACATAAAATACTTTGATAATTTGTTATCAAGTGCAAAATAAAGAATTTTTTGAGAGTATGTTTAATATTGGAGAGAGTGCATTTGTAATAGTATATGTAGAATTTTTTTAATGAGATTTATTTATTTATTTCTAAAGATATAACTATACTTTTATCTATTTCTAAGAAATAAATTTTTCATTAAAAAAAAATAATCTAAACATACAGAAGGTTCAACACTTCATTTACTCAAAAGGCGTTTAGAGTTTGCCAAAACAAAATGTGGAAATATAATGTGATCTAAAATATGTGAAAAATTGTTAGGCTACTAAATACACTAGCTATGATATCAGGATGGAACTAGAATGGACCTATTTTTTGTGCATTTGGATGTAACTATCGTTCTTTTTTTATTATTTTGGATTGTTAATTATGTATTTATTGGAAGTTGGTTGAAATATAGTTGTACCTTAATTAGACAAAAATAGAACTTTAAACAATTATACATAACCAAATAGGATAAAGAAAAAAAAGATGACAAACAGACTCTTTGATTCCACTTGGGTAAATGAATATTATTTTACGTAAGAAAAAAATAAAGTAAGAAATTTAAAAATTCAAGGGTCATGTGATTGATAGACAAAGTAGAAAGTTTGATTGTTGCGTCGGGGGATCTTGATGGATGTAGAATTTCATAGTAGATAATTTTGTGGAACGAGGATTTTTGAAGCATGGGAGTGAAACTTATCTTTGTAGATAATTAAAAACTATATCTTTTTAATAAATATTAGGCAAATAAACTGTTATTAGAGGTAGCTATTTACTTTGAACACCCTTTTTCTTTTCCAGGGTCATGTCAATATTGATCAACAAAGCGAAAAGTTTGATTTCAGTGTTGGGAAATCTGTGTTAGAGATATATTAGACATATTAGCCCAATGTAATAGGCCCAAAATTACTTTTACTTATACTAGTAGTCTAGGGTTTAGTCGCCTATATATGTTAGGTTCTAAGACCTTAGGAACTAATGTATTAGTACTTCAATATGAATTATGTTGGCAAACCATTATCAAAACATAGAGTCTAGGTCTAGGCTTGCTCAAAGTGTGATTTAATGTAAAATTGGAATCGAGTGATTGCAGGATTTATTAGTTAAAATTTGCAGGGCTCGATCAATTGAAAATTAGATTCGATCGATCAAAACTCGTGCAGATTTAATTTTCTGCAGAAATTCCAATTTAGCCCAAACTCTACTTAAACATATTGGGTTTCAAGTAAAACACTCATGGTATATAAAGGAAACCCTAAGCACATTTTTAAAAAGGCTTTTCAGAGAGAGAAGAGTGTGCCTCCTTTGTATCTAGGGTTTTGTACCCAAAAAGCACTCCCATGTCTTCTACCGGTGTTATTCCTTGAAGAATCTCAAGATCTGGTATTGTAGAAGTTGCTGCCTTCTCTAGTCATTAAAGGCGCTGATGATCTAAACCTTCAAGGGTGGTCTTGGAGTCACAAACATGAGAATTTGTGTTTTTTTTTATCACAAGTGTGGGTGCTTGTGTTGCAAAGGTAAAGGAAAGAAGTAGTCCGTGGACTTGGAGCTATCATATGATTGTGGTAGTAAGTTTTCTACTCGAGGTAGCAATAGGATGTTAGTGGTCTAAGTTCTATTGTACAAACTTCAATTCTTTCTAGTGGATTTGTTTTTTACCTTGAGGATAGCTAGGTTAAATCCTCCGTAGATTTTTTACCGGTTTGGTTTTCTTGGGTGATCATATCATTGTGTTCTTTATTTTTCACTACTTTACATGATATGACTTTATTGTTTTAACCTAGATCTGAATAATAAACCTAAGTATTCACTTAGTTAATTAATTAGGTTAAACAATCTAGTTTACAGGGGTCTAAAAACGTACAATATAAACTCATGTTAGGGTTCATTGTAACATATGTTATTGTACTACACTCTTACATAATAAAAATGTAGCCCTTAAGGGATTTCTCCATGGATGTAGGCCAACAAGACTAAACCATGTAGCCCTCATGTTCTTGATGTTCCTATTCTATGCTTCCCATTCTATATCCACTCTAGTATATACAACATGGTATAACACATCGCGTTGTTAATAATAATTATTTAACACGGTATCAAAGCCAAGTTTCATTTTTGGCATCAAACAAAACATCTCTAGCACGTAAAAAGAAGATTATCACGTGCACACCATCATCTAAAGTCACACATGCTTACCTGCTGGATCTAGACTCCGCGGCATCTAGCCACCATGGCTTTGTGCTGTGTCAAAATCCATAACCAAGCAAACCGTGATTTAACTTTTTAGATCTGTGCAAATCAAGCTTTTGCCTGATGAAACCAACCATATAAACGTGCTCCATAACCTCTAGCGACCAAAACCCAGGAAGCTGGTCTCTATAAAACCCCTCACGCGTTGCTGCTGTTTTGGTGTAGTTATCCACGCGCTGCCTCTGATTCCTTTAAAGCAGATCCTTCTCCGGCAACAAGCGTCGCCATGACGGTCATATAGCTCTCCGATCTGCCAAACCAGCGAAGTTCGGTCTCCATCGGAAGTCGCACGCACCTCCACGCGCTGACAAAGCCTCTAGTAACTCCTCCCACGAGCCGTCGAAATTCTCGAATCCCAGACTGGATTATTGTACACGAGTCGCTCTGTCGGCCTTGTAGCCCTCCAATCTACAAAACTCGAAAAGTCCGGCGGCCAAACTTAAGACACGTGCCCACATGCGCTGCCTGGGTTTCTGGTATCACTTGCACGCGCTGGTGGAGAACTCAAGCACCATCCACGTGCCGAAGAACTAGGTTAGCTTAATATGACGTCATCCATGACGTCATTTGATGACGACAACAAAAGCCACGTCAGTCCTAGACACATCATCTGCCTTGTTAACTCGCCACGTCAGCAGTGTCGCCTCGTCAGCACCACGTCACCTAGCTGACTGTTGACCCAAACCGACCCGACTCGGACCATTTGGATCTGACCCGTGACCATTACCATTGACTTTGACCAAGATTCGTTGACTTTTAGGTTCGTTGACTTTGACTTTTACGTTGACTTTTGTCCAAAAGTTAAAATTTCCGAAAGGGCTTATCTTGCTTAGTTTTTGTTAAACCCCCTAGAAAAAATCCTAAAGTCGTCAGTATCGGCGAGATCGGCGATCGGACTTATCGGGTGTTGCAGATCGACAGGTTATAAGGCCAACAAAGCGGCACGTGTAACCTTAATCCTACCTGGGAGTTCGAGAATTTCAGCGACGCGTGTGAGAGCTGCTAGAGCCGATGTCACATGGTGGCGCGTGCGGCTGCCGTTGGAGGCAGAGGGTGTTAGAGATATATTAGACATATTAGCCCAATGTAATAGGCCCAAGCCTACTCCTGCTTGTACTAGTAGTCTAGGGTTTAGTTGCCTATATATACTCATGTTAGGGTTCATTGTAACACAAGTTATTGTACTAATTGTAACACAAGTTATTGTACTACACTCTTACATAATAAAGATGTAGTCCTTAAGGGATTGGATATAGGCCGACAAGGCTGAATCACGTAACTCTCGTGTTCTTTATATTCCTATTCTATGCTTCCCATTGCGTATTCACTCTAGCATATACAACATGGTATAACACAACGCGTTGTTAATAATAATTATTTAACAATCTGGTTGGACTTGGCTTTGACACAACATAATTTTATCTACTCTTTGTGGAAATAGGATTGTGAGGTGGAGATTATCAAAAAAAAAAAAAAAAAAAAAAGACAAGATTGTGTGGTGGAGAGTTGAAGGCTCTTTTTTTTATCATCTATGATGGAGGGTTGCATTGCTCGATATAGCCGGAGGTAGAAGACGATAAATTTAGTTGAGTTATTTTATATTTAAATATAAATTAAATATATTTATTTAATACTATACTAACCAACTCAAGGTTAATTTAATGATGCGTTAATACTAACTAAACCAAAGTTAAATTCAAATAAATAATCAAATATCATTGTTCAAGTATGAAATTTAACAAAAAGAAATGAAAATTTATTATTATATTTTTGAATGATGTTTTCTTTATCTTGCATAAGTCGATGCATGGTTAAATAAATTTTTAATCTAATTTTTAATTTTGATTTTAGTATTGAGAAAGAGATAGAGACAATATGGTTATGTGGAAGATTAAACTGTTAATATAGACAATTTATCGTGTAGGATATTGATTTAAAAAAAAAGAAAAAAAAACCTTGAGTTATTAGGAGAAATAATTGTTATTGATGATTTGACACATTTACAACATTTTTTTTTTTTTTTATAAATATAAAAGGTGAAAATGACATTTTGGACTAGACATTTTAGAGTTACAACCAATTTAGTCCCTACATTTTAGAAGTAATCAATTTGATTCCTGTTATTTTCAACTTGTAGACAATGTGGTCTATACTGTTAAATCATTAACAAAAAACGCTTACATAGCAAACGGTGTGTATTGTTGGAGAAATTATACAATCTTCTGGTGGATCATGTCACTTGTCCATTATTCCACTAAAAGACTCACATATGTTTAAAATTGCTGAGTCAGTAATTAGTTTCTGTTTAAAAAAAATTTCTGACTCAGCAATTTTAAATAGGTGAGAGTTTTTTAGTGAAATAGTGGACAAGTGACGTGGTCTACTTTGAAAACCTTATAATTTCTCGTACTATCGACAAACTTAATGCTTATGTAGCAACTAAAATAATAATAATAAGTGCAACGTCACCTTAAGAGTAAAAATATCAATTTTAAAATGAGATAAATAGTGCATGACTTTTTTGAAAACCAATTCTTATCATAAAGTTTTGGATCTTTTTTTATAATAGTGGTGGGGATTTTTTGTAATGGAAATCTTAAGCCTTGGCCTAAAGTCAGGCCCAAGTACGTCATTTCATCGACAACTCTTCCTTCATTTTTTATAGGGTTATGCTAATGAGTGCGCTTAGTGCATTGGTTAACAATCTAGTTAAAGAAAGCTTTTATGGGAAAAGAAAAAAAAGCAATTAATGTTTTGACAGTTTTTTTCATTTCCCATAAAAGTGATGTCAAATCTTTCCTAAAATTGATTATTAACTAATGCCCTAAGGGCATTGTTCGGGGCCATTTTTCAGTTCCTCGGCCACATGTGGTTCGTTGTAGAGATGACCTTACTAGGCCCAGGTTTTTTTTTGGGAGTTGCGTTCGGAATTTAACATTAGGCCACGTGGTCCAATGGCTACCGACGTACTTTTAAGCCTACAATGCCATTAAAGCCAAAGTCTAAGAATCACGATAATGGTTGAGTAAATATGTAATATGTGTTTGATATAATAGCTTTGATTAGTAGTTGTAATAGTAGTTGAAATAAAGTAATTTTTATTTAAAGGTGAATTAAGTATGGAGTCAATGATGTAAATTTAAAGATAAGAAAGTAAAGTCACTTATCTTTATATGGTTTGTAGCCCAGCTGTGCAGCATCAGTGAGCTGATAGGATTCCAGCAGAATGCTAATGGTAGAGGCTAGTTCAGCTTGCCCTTCTTATCATGCATTTAAATGAATTTAAGCCTTGGTTGATAGTTGTAATAGTAGTTGGAATAAAGTAATATGTATTTAAATGTGAAGTAATCATATATTCAATGATGTAAATTTAAAGAGAAGGAAGCAGAGTCACTTATCTTTGATGGTTTGCAGCCCCAACGGTACTACTTCTGTAAGCTGATAATATCCCAGCAGAGTGACACCAGCGGTAGAGAGACAGTTTGTCATGATAACTTCAAGATTGTGGGGGAAAATGGGTGCAACTGGAGGGAGAGAGAGTATGCTCAATTGTGTGTAGGGGCTGGTTAAGCTTGCCTCTCTTATCATGCACTTAAATGAGTTTTCCCCTTGATAATGCTCTTTTAGTTGTTGTGAAGTTATGAATAGTGTTGCCTTCCATGAGAAGAGTTTTTGCATGGAGTATTTGTGCCTTCTAAGAGAAGGGTTTTATGTAAGAAGTAGTTGTGCCTTCTAAGAGAAGGGCTTTTGTAAAAAGTAGTTGTGCTTTCTAAGAGAAGGGCTTTGATATGAGATCTTGGTGCCTTTTAGGAGAAGGGCTTTAGTAATAGAAGTTTATGCCTTCCATGAGAAGGGCTTTTGTAAGAGTGTTTGACATCTCTTGAGAAGTGTAGAGATGGTAAAGACATAGATGTGTTTATGAGCAGCAAGATTGTAGAATCTCAGAGTGAGAAAGTATAAGAGTGGAGCTTAGAAGAGTTGTGGTGTATTATATGTAATGGTGTAGTAAATGTGTATGAGATTGTGTAAAAGAAGTGAATAAAAAGATGTTTAGAGATATGGGCAGCAAGATATATGTATTTTTAGAATATGGAGAGTGAGATAATGAGTATGTGAGAGTCATAGTATTGTAGTGTGTCTAGCAAAGCTGCTGAGATTTACTGCTGGGATTTTCTGTTGGAGGATGTATGAGGGCTTATGAAGGGCATTTGTGAGCTAAGGGCTGAAGAGTTTAGTTCCTAATTTGGAAACTAAAAAATCAGAAGTTCAACACTTCATTAAGAGCTTCAGAAGATGATTAGAGGGAGAGAGAAGTTTATGAGAGAGTTCCCCTCCATTAGTGTCCCCCTTGAGGTGTTGATGAAGGGTCCCTTCTAGAGCTGAGTTTAAGGGGGTATTTTAGCAAAGAATATCAGCTAAAATCTGTCTCAAATAGCAATGAATCTTCAGAGAATCCATCTTTAGATTTGGCCAAAAATGGTATGTTTAGTTTTAAGGTATTCTTGCTATTTCGGGTAAGAGCTGCTGGGAAAAAAGTAGTAGAAAAAGGAAAATATTTAGCAAGAGAAAGGTAGTTTCAATAGTTGGATTTGGTTTTAGCCAAATGAGGAAAACTCAGCTCAGTCTGCTGGGTTAGCTGTCATAGTTGTTCTGAAAAGGCTGTCCCAGCTGTCAGGAAAAGCTGTCCCAACTGTCAGGAAAAGTGTGATAGCTATTATGAAAAAACTGTTTGCTCTGGGCAGAAGCCAGTGAGGTTAGATGGGTTATTCCAGACTACTAGAAAGGTCATTCAGCAGTTACTTTATGGATTTGGCTGAAAAATGGTAAGATCTCTTTGAAGGGTATCTTGCTATTTTGGGTATAACAGCTGGCTGCTGGGATTTCAGCATTAAATGGCTGATGATGTTGCTCCCAACCAGGTGTCAAGTGCTAAATGCACTGCTGGGGTTCAGCTGGAAATGCTTCCTTTTTGGGTGTTTGTGTTTTTGGTGCAAGGTTCCATTACAACACATTTCTAGCAAGTAATAGAAGGGTTGGTTGATAGTCAAAGAAGCTTTGGATATTTAGTAAAGGTTTCACTATGTTGTGACATAAACTTGGTGAGCAAGAAGAGTATTTAATGCTTTACTCTGGTAGCTGGTAGAGAAATATATGGTTAGATTGTGGAAGGCAGCAGCTAGGTATCAGAGATATCATGAATATTTTGCATAGAGAGAGATAAAAGATAGCTAATCAGATTAGGCCACATGTTTGAGTTGGATTTTAGCTGAAAGAAGTAATGAGATTTATGTAGAATAATATAATGAAATTTATAAATTTGTATAGTAACAGCTGGGGATTGAATGAACAGTTATCTGCCCAGCAGTTAGATGGCTGGGGATATTGAGCATTTGTCACATGATGAATATTAAGCATTAGGAAAAGAGCAATGGGGAATTTTATCATCTTAAGTGCTATGTGATAAGAGATGCTTACCATATGTTACTCGCTACACACGGACTCGTCAAAGTTTAGGGAGTTGAAGAAGACACTCCAAGCAACATGTTTTTTTTATCAACTTTAAACCGCTGGAGCTTTACTGAACATACCTCTTGGCCCTCCAAACCACGACTCCCAAAGTTTCCCCAAAGAAACTTATGAGCTTGGATCATAAGCCGAAAGTGAGCTAACGTACCTCGGGTTTTTGTTGTCATTTTGTGTAAATATGGGCTCTTGTTGAAGAAGCCGCTTGCCATGAGTGTAAGAGAGGTAATATGGGCTGTGAGCTTTGATTCATTGCTTAAGCCCAATCCATATGTTGATGTTGATAATGTCGTGGGGTTATGATCCAAATTGATGAAGATGAAACGTGGACCATGAATCCGCCTCTTGAAGTAAGGATCTCGTGGGCCATGTGAGCCCAATCCATGTAGTGTAATTGAGTGAGATATGAGCTTATTTTGGGCTTTAAATAGATTTACCTAAAAAATTAATAATATGTTGAGGTAGCATTAGTTGCCAATGAAGTAATGCCATGTGGGCCGAAAAAATGGTCCCCAACAGGCATTCATTAGCATTTCCCTTTTTTATATACATCTATTTGAGTTATAGATAACACATATTCAAAATTTCAAGTACATCTATATGAGGTATAGACAAACACATACTATGTGAAAAGGAACTTTCCAATGGATTAATTAGGTTCAGGAGATTATTGATGGTTTGAGCCATTTTCTAGAAAGTGTTAAGAAATTAGAACCTCGTTTCCATCAATCAAGCTACAATCGAAAGTCTGATGAAACCAACACTTCAATTGATTTGAGCATCGATAAAATGCCAACAAAAATCTTCATTTCTCCTAACTTTTAAGCTGTTTCTTTAACACTGACCTTGACTTGACTTATGATGATAAGTTATAGACTCATCAAGATTACACGTCATGGAATTTTCCAACCTAAAACCTAATACTATTGTCGTTTGAAACAATGTGGAGGGATTAGAGTATGATAAAACCAAGGGCTAGGGCTTTATAGGTCTTAGAATAAGGCCTTTAATTGGTAACAATAAATTTATATTTCACCAGTTTTTTCAATATCAACAGTTAAGCACTCTAAAGAGACCAATGATTGGATCAAATTAACATATTTCCTCAGAAGGAGAGTTCTTTGGGTCATTAACCAACCAATCTTTAATCAAAGCATTTACATGAGCTGGGGCAAAATTTTATATCTATTTTAGATTAAGAGGTTTTTATTTTTATTTTTTTACATATTTACTTTTCAAAACATTCTACGTTAGATTATTTATTTTATTCTACATTTAATTAAAATATCAATTTTCTTTATTCTTTAATTGTTTCTCTTTTTTCACATACGACAACTACTATCTACTTTTTTTTTTTTTTTTCATCCTCAAGATACGTAAAGAAAGAATAAAAAACTGAATACAAAATGAATAGCTCTAGTGTAAATTTACACGGTTACTATAGCAACAATGTAATTTTATATAACTTTGCATGATTTGATGTGGGTAAATTTTGGACTTAATTGGCTAAAATGTGATACTTTTTCTCTTATCCAAGCACTAATGCTCTGATTTATTAGGCTTCACCCAACTTAGTATCATTCAATGTGATGGTCGTGTCCCTTGCCTACAACTTGAGGTTTGCCATTTTGAAAAATATCCCATTAGCCAAACAAAGTGACTCACTTCTGATGCTTTGAATGTTGGCAAAAATTCTATACAAATGGGAATAAATTTTAGCAAGCACGGCGGAAGTACAACCACACTAGAACACTAAGATTTACGTGAAAACCCTTTCTCCTTAAAGGGAAAAACCACGGGAAAAATCACGGGAAAAACTCTGAATCATTTCACTATATTAAATAGAGATTACAACACTTAAAGACACAACTTGAGCAAAGAAAAAACTCTCTTTTCTTTTCACTCACTGCTCTCTTCCTCACTGTGTATCTCTCACAATTTTCTCTTAGGCTACATTTGTTTCGACTGAAAATGGATTTGGGAAAATATTTTTCACCCTCCTGTGTGTTTGGTTGCGCATGGAAAATTTGGTCAAATGGAAAACATTTGCGTCGACCGTAAAATAAAGCCCTCAAACCTGTAAAATTAAACAATTGCAGGAGTCATTTCACCTTCAACACATTTTTGAAATTCTTCACTCCTCACACACTCCACACAGTTCGACTCGCCAAGCTCTTCAGCTCCACCCCACGCACCAACGAGAGGGAGACAAAGCTCCACCCCACACGCCGACGCCAGTTCGAGGTCCACCTATACTCCGATGAGCAGCGCCGCCATTTTCCCCTCCGTGCCAATGAGTTTTCTCCCTTTTCTTCTCTTCTCTCACTCAAACTCACATCCGAGATCACGCCGCAGAGATCGCACCCCAGCACCGCTGAGATCACGCTACTGAAATCGTCGCCTGTGACCCACCCATGACCAATCTCTCTCTTTCTCGATCTACCTGTCCCTTTCCCTCAAATTTTGATCACTCTCTCTTCCTCCCTCTCTCAGTTTGGCTGAATTGTTTGAGTTTAATGAATGGTGTTGTTTTGATTTTTGTTTCTTTATAGCTTATATATTGAAATTTTCTATTATAAAATTTGTTTGGAAATTGAGAAAATGGTTGAGAAAATGTGAGAAACTAGTAGAAAAATAGCATTTTCAGAATGCAACCAAACACCTGAAAACATTTTCTAAAACAATTTTCATAATGCAGCCAAACACTTGAAAATATTTTCCTTACCCAAAATTATTTTCACCTGAAAATATTTTACATGTTGTCAAACACAGCCTTACTCTTTCTATTTTTTTCTCTCTTTTGCTTGCTCTCAGTCATGCAGTTCTTTAATACTGCACTGTTCCCAGTCTCACTTGCTGGGACTTCTTCTCTTTTCTCTTCTTACTTACTGGCCGAATGGCCTCTCCTTTTATTTCTTCATCTTTTCATTATTTTCTTTCTTTCACACTCCTGACATCAAATCACAATATATAATGCAACTCACTTACCTTGACTTTGCTTCAGCCAATTTCTTTTTTCTTCAGCTCTCCCTTTTAAGGCCAAATAGCCTTAATGCATCAGCCCCTTTCTTTGAGAAATTATAGAGCTCTGATGGACTACATTATTTGTCCATAATTTCACTAAAAAACTTCCACTTGTTTAAAATTGCTGAGTCAGTAATTAATTTCTGCTTAAAAAAATTTTCTAACTAACAATTTTAAACAAATAAAATTTTTTTAGTAAAATGATGGATCACATCACTTATTCACTATGTGAATCTTATAATTTTCTCTTTCTTTTCTCTTTTTCTCCTTAGCGTGTCCAACACGCCTAAGAAACATGAAAGACAAGCTCATTAAATGAGCATGTCTATTACAAGAGGGCTGGACCAATTTCTTTTTTCTTTAGCTCTCCCTTTTAGGCCGAATAGCCTTAATGCATCAGCCCCTTTTTTTTTTCTTTTTCTCCTCAGCGTGTACAACACGCCTAAGAAACATGAGAGACAAGCTCATTAAATGAGCATGTCTATTACAAGTGGGCTGGACCATGGGGCAGTTCACCCAACATTGAAAAGCTTGATTTAAGGGCTTCATGTACGTTAAAAAGGGCAGTTTACCTCCTTATTAAAGCCATGCCCATCCACTAGAACAAGGTACGTAATTTCTCTGCCCTTTAACCACTTATTTTCATGTCAATTGTCGACCAAGCTAAGTACTAAGTTGGATTTAAATTTCCTATTGCAGGAGAAGAGGCGACTAATTGAATGAGATCTTGCTATAGTTTTTCCCACCCTCTTCCTTGCGTGGTTCTGTCTATCATCCCCCATATTCACCCATTCAAAATTTTTTTTTTCCAACTTGAATTTGAATAGTATTAAATAACAATGCATATTTACGGGTGAATCGTAGTATTTTATTTTTTAATTAAATTATTATTTTTGACTTCTATAAAATATTGAATATCTTAAATCGTTACAAAACTTTACAAATATAAGTGAAAATGGTATAAACCTTATCAAGATTTATAGAATACTGGCCTATGAAACTATGATAGTGTTTACCATTAAATAGTCCTAAACTCCTAATGTTATAGTTTGTATGAAGAATAGTATAGGAAATTCAAGAACAAGAGGCTTGGGATGAAAAATTGGGTAATGGGCATCCGCTTATGACCAAACTATGTTGCTACTCTTTTTCTTTTTTAAGTTCAATTTATCATTCTTATGACTATGAAAATCAACATGAGTAATTGTAAATAAAAACTCTTTTGTAAGAGAATAATGTTCTTCTATTTGTTTACATAAGATTTTTAAGGTGACCATAGGCCCTTTTTTTTTTTTTTTTTTTTGGTCCGTTTGATACATGTATTTAAACAACAATTTTTAATTTTTTTAAAAATACATATAAGTAAAAAAACGTATAAAAATATATATAATATTATTTAAAAACTAAAAATATGTATTTCAATCTCGTATCAAACGGGGCGGCAATCTCAAAACATCATTTTCATTTGTTACCGACAGTTCACTCATCTTTTCCCGAATCTTCAAACTACCTTAATGCAGGGGAAAAGGAACGTTGGCGTTTTCGTTAGATGTGTCAAATGACTCACATGTCTGTTACTTGTACGGTTCTACAGTCTTGAGTAGTGCTTTTCAGTTTACTTCCATGACCCGGTCACGTTTTACCATCATTGGAGATTGAAGATGCAGCTTCTTTCTAGGCATGGCAGATATGAAGACTTTGAAGACTAATCTGCATGGAAGTACCAAGCTACACTCGTCTATATATTGACACGCTCTAGAAAATTATCGAGGAAAAAAAAAGTCAAAAAGAATTGAAGATAATCAAGATACTATTAACTTTATTATAAAAATTGGGTAAATTAACTTGTCAATGATTCTTATTGATGTTATGCAGAAAACATAATAAATAAATTTTTTTTAATTAACATTTTATTTTGTATTTTAACATTAGTACATCAAATTATAACACTTTTTTTAGAAGAAAATTATAACACTTATATAGTAAAATTTGTAATACGTAACTGTGGATGGCGAAGATAGGGCCCAATGGGCTTATCCACGCCTTGACTCACAACCTATTTGTATGGTGGGATAGGAATTCCTACTATGGGTTGCTCGCTGCTAGGAGAATTGACAAGAGCACCTCTGATCCCACTTTATGCACCATCTCACCATCCTTTTTGTATCACTCTGCTGTTACTCTCATCTATATGTCTTTTTCTCTCCAGTTTCATCAATTCTTGTTCCTTCTTCCAATTTCATATTTATAGGGGATTGTTAGTGGGGTGATCATGATTGTCCTAATGTTTAATGGATTTAGAGGTCCAATCCCAGAAGGGTTTAGTGGGTATTTAGGTGGGAGTGGCTTTGGAAATGCTCCCCACTACAGCGAACGTGTACGGCAGCGATATTTCCAAGATACCACCGGGTAATCCTATTACTGTGTGCTCAGGGTAAACATAGTAGTGTTCGGCAAAACGATCTAGATAGCCATATCAGCAGTAACATTTATGTTTGGCAGAAGGGGTTGGATCCTCGGATAGCATTCGGGCCGGGCCTGTTTGTAGGTGGGCTTAGACTGTGACCCGGGGGAACCGTGCGTTAGGCCCATGGCCTCCCTTGTTGGCCCAAGGCTCAAATCACGTAGGCAGACCTGCACCACCCTGGCCCGTACAGTAACCTAAACTTAATAGTAGATATTCTTGTAAATGGTTAGTATTGTTTCTTTTGTTTTTCTTTTTTAGTGTAGAGAATATGTGCTCCCTGTTTTTCAATTATTATAAATAAAAAAAAAATTTTAATAAATTAATATGTATTTTGACCCGTTTAAATTCTAGGCAAACTGCAAATCTTTCTGTAGGGTCAAATTTTGTAGCCCAAGCCCAAAAGGTTTGGACTATGAGCCCAACGAACCCTAAAACAATGAATTTGTAGAGAGTGGATGAAAGAGCTGGGTCAGTGATGAATTTAGCGACAGTTAGCTATGGTCTACAGGGATGAACCAACGCAAAAACATATAAGAGAGAACAGACTGAAATCCAAAGAGGTATTTTCTTAATTAAAAGGTCAAAATAGTTAATACAGTTCTTTCCCTTACAAAACTCAATCCCCTTTCTCTTTAGAGGCACATTCCATTTATATATCCTCTTCCTTTCCCATCTTCATCATCCACTTGTTCTTCATCTAAGCATTCACTTGAGTATATGTCACATCAAATATCTTCTGTAGCTTCCCATGAGTGGTGGTAGCTGAGTTTGCACTGTTCAGAGGTCTTTTCCTCATAAATGCGGCCAAGAAAACTGCTGCAGTGCATTAAACACAGTGGTGTAGCTTTTCCTTTTAGATATTTTTCCGTTCTTATCACTTCCAGACATGACCAAAACTTGTCCTTACCATTGAAGTTGCTAGGAAGATCACTTGAACCTCCATATATTTGCTTGATCCAGACTTTTGGTATCCAAGGAGAATGACTTTTTCGGACCATTGGTGCTCTCTTCGGACTGTACTCTTCATCCATTTTCAGATATATCTCTTCCGCACGGACTCCTTCTCAATCATTTTCTTCTCTTCGGACACACAATAATATTCGGATAGGACCCTAGGCCCAACATGTGATGTAGAGACGCACAATAATGTTCAAATAGGGCCCCAGGCCCAACACGTGATGTTGGGCTTTTACCCCCACACTTTCCTTTTCTTTTCATTCTTCTTTTTTATCCTAAGAAAAAGGTAATTAATCAAAAATTAAAATAGTAGCGGGCAGCATACTGCAATGCAGTAGAAACATTAATTCCATTGTCAATGGAATTTAAGGGTATGCATAGGTTGGGAGGAGTTTTTTCAATCCAATCCACTATGGTTGGGTTGATAAAAGTTCAACCCAACCCATATAATTGAGTTGGAATAGGTTGGACTCATGGGTTGGCCAATATTTTAACCAAAAAAAGAGAGAGCATTAGAACAATAAATTTATAAGATTATCAACATAAATAGTAATAAATTTATAATCTTATTTGTGTTGGATTGATTAGTGCATCAAACCAGCACAAATAACAACAAATTTATAACCTTACAAACCTTAGCATGGCACCAAACCAACACAAACTATTTAATTAGTGCATCAAAGTATCAAACTAACACAAATAATACGAGATTGAAATGAAATGAGAAAATTAGTTAAGGGTTTATTTTTTATTTAGGGAAAGAGGCAAAAGAGTATCATGCTCTTCCATCGAGGTTGAATATCAACCCTTAGCCACCACAGGTGCTGAATTAGCTTGGTTGTGTGTACTTTTCAAAGAGCTTTGCATATTTCTTTCACATGTGCCTGTGCTTTGGTGTGACAATGTGTTTGCCATTGCCTTATTTGCTAACCCTGAGTTTCAGTCCAGATCAAAACATATTAAGGTTGACTTCCATTATGTTCGTGAAAAAGTTCTGCGCAAGGATCTATGTGTTAAATTTGATTCTGGTAAAGACAATTTGGCTTATGTGTTTATGAAGCCTTTGACAGCTCCTCTATTTCTTCTTCAGTGACATAAACTCTTGGTGGAGTCTTCCCTCACTCATTTGAGGGGGGATGTTGAAGCTAAGAAGAAATCTTAGAGTGATGTGAAGAAGAAGAAGGTGCCTGACGATGTCATTCGATTAAAATAGTAGCCTTTAGTCAATTAGTTCAAACACAACATTTCATTGAGTGATAAGAGTGGCGAAACGCAACATTTCATTTATCATAGATATGCTTAACTTAGCACGACATCGTATTGGTTGATTATACTACTCAGGCTTCCTTGGCGTGAAAATTAGTTTCTACGTTAGTTGGTTTTGTTGCAATTCTATTAAGCTTCCTCCCTTAATTCACCGTTCATTTCAGTGATTATAGGAACCAACAATTATTCAGTTATTGTCAATGATGTACTATAAATATAGAACAAATATTCAAATAAAATTAAGCAAGATTAGTTTTATACTTCTCCAAGATTCTCTCTCTCTCTCTCTCTCTCTCTCTCTCTCTCTCTCTCTCTCTCTCTCTCTCTCTCTCTCTCTCTCTCTCTCTCTCTCTCTCTCTCTCTCTCTCTCTGTTCTATTCTTGAATATAATCTTGCTAAATATAGAAAACTCCTTCAGTGTTAAAAGTTTTTAGAGACAAAAATTAATTTAATTTTTTATTATATTATTGATCTGGTATGAATCATATTTATTGTTATATTGTTTTTAATTTTTTAATGTAAAAATGGTAAGAAAAATACTACAATTACTAATACAAAGTTTACTACATAATAATTACAAATTAATTTGGTAATGAATATAATTTATATGTTTCAACCATCTAATAGTTGAAAAGAGCGTTACATCCACAATATTTTCACAATAAATTATAGGTGGTTAGTTATTATTGATTTAAGTTTGAACCTATCACTCAGATTACTTTTTTAACTAACAATAAGAATTAATAATAACCTACTATTTAGGATTTGTTGTGAAAATATTGTGAAAATGTTGTGGATATAACATTTTTCAATAAATGAATGTTTAAGTTATGTCTTGGTGTGATTTCATATACAACAATAGTCAATTCTAAATCGGAAAATTTATAATATTCATAACATCACTAAATTGATTTTTTTAGGTTTAACATTTTTAGGGGGGAAATTGGCAAATTGCCTCTCTCATTGTCTATGAATTTTGAGCATTTATGAAACGAAGGAAATTTCTTGGCTCTATCCAATCAGTGTCCAAATTGTGCTTTGGTCCTGCCCCAAGAACGTGAAGTCACTCTAAGACAGGTGTAGTGGACGAGTCAAAATCTTCTGTCCCACTTTTCCTGCTCCACTCTATACTTCACAAATAAAAACTTGCCACGTATTTACCTAATTAATTAAATACTATAATTATTGACTTATTAATACTACAGTTATTAATTAATAGTAGTATTTAATAAATTAGGTGAACACGTAGCAAGTTTTTATTGGTGGAGTATAGAGTGGAACAAGAAATGTGGGACATAAGATTTGGACTTGTAGTGGACCACAATTAAGCTAGGCTCCGTTTATAAAGCTCTACGCCCACCCCATTCTCAATAATTGCTTAGCCCATCTCCAAATCTGACCTATCTCTCATCACCAGCATAGCCCAGCAACACTAATTCCTTTGATGAAACACACACACACACACACACAATCCTAGCAAAGCTTTATCACTATTAAACATGCCAGTCAATATAACTTCCATTAAGACCTCATCAAATGGAGCTTGGCAAGGTGATAATCCCCTAGACTATGCCTTTCCTCTCCTAATTGTTCAAACCGTCCTAATTCTTGTGGTCAGCCGCTTCCTTGCCTTCTGCTTCAAACCCCTCCGTCAACCCAAAGTCATCGCAGAGATAGTCGTAAGACCCTCTCTCTTAGATCAATAATTATCTTATATATTAGATACGTGTAATTTTCTTACTCTCACAATATGTGGATCCCAATATGAAATTCAAAAGTCGTAAGAGATGATGCATATATCCGAACGTATTCATTGACTAATTAACTTAATTATTTGTTTTCAGGGTGGAATTCTACTCGGACCGTCGGCTTTTGGAAGAAACAAAAAGTACTTGCACCGAATATTTCCCGCATGGAGCGCTCCCATACTTGAATCTGTAGCCAGTATCGGTCTCCTTTTCTTTCTCTTCCTTGTAGGTCTTGAACTCGATCTAAGCTCAATGCGTCGGGGTAGTAGAAGAGCTTTAGGCATAGCACTAGCCGGAATTTCCCTCCCATTCGTCTGCGGCATAGGCATCGCTTTTGTCCTCAGAAAAACCATAGATGGAGCTGACAAAGTCGGCTACGGCCAATTCCTCGTGTTCATTGGAGTTGCTCTCTCCATCACCGCCTTCCCGGTCCTCGCACGCATTTTAGCTGAACTCAAACTCTTAACAACACAAGTGGGCGAGACCGCCATGGCTGCAGCTGCGTTCAACGATGTCGCAGCATGGATCCTATTAGCTCTAGCTGTGGCACTTGCCAACGGCAACACTGGAGGCCATAAGAGCCCCTTGATATCAGTCTGGGTTCTTCTCTCTGGCGCAGCTTTTGTTACTTTCATGTTCGTCATCATGAGACCTGCAATGAAATGGGTCGCTTGTCGATGCTCGCCGCAACAAAATGTGGTTGGGGAAACATACATCTGTCTAACATTGGCTGGCGTGTTGGTTTCTGGGTTTATCACTGACTTGATTGGAATTCACTCCATTTTTGGAGCATTTGTGTTCGGATTGGCAATCCCAAAAGGAGGAAACTTTGCTGGAATATTGATAGAAAGGATAGAGGACTTCGTTGCAGGCTTGCTTCTTCCTCTGTACTTTGCTGCAAGTGGGTTAAAGACCGATGTGGCCAAAATAAGAGGCGCAGAGGCATGGGGTCTACTGGCGCTGGTTATATCCACTGCGTGTGCTGGGAAAATTCTTGGGACTTTTGCTGTGGCGATGATGTTTATGATACCAGTGAGGGAATCATTGACGCTAGGTGTGCTAATGAATACCAAAGGTTTGGTTGAGCTCATTGTTCTCAACATTGGCAAGGAAAAGAAGGTTAGTTCTTTTTTCTATTTCTTTTTTCACTTTTTTTTTTTTTGGACTTTTTGTTGAATTTGACTATTAATGGTGTAATTATACAAATTATAAAATATATTTTTGTTGTGATAATTCAGCAGTTGGAGTAGGAAAATTTGAAACCTTGGAAATACCTAGAGGTCTTCTTGGTCAAATTAAAAAACTTTTTAGTCAACTACGGGGTTGATTTTTCAACATAGAAATAAAGAAATATTAAACAACAATTTGACAGGTATTTTAATAATAGTTTTCGCTGTTTAAATAACCCAACAAGTATTTTTATAACATTTTTTCATATACATGTATTTGCCAAAAATTTAAACAATATTACTAGAACAACATTATTAAACGAACATTATTAAACGGGCCCAAAGATAGTAAAGTTTTTACGATGAAAATCATCAACACACCTTCCTAATAAATGGTATATTCAGTTGTGGGTGAGTAAGCCCAACGCCACATGTTGGGCCTGTGGCCCAATTTGAATAAAACTTCCTAACCGAAGAGGTTAAAAGGGTCAATGCCCTGCCATCCTGACGAAAATGCAACCAAGGAAGGATTAGTATTACGTCTGAAGACAACCTGACATGTCCGAAGAGGTTCCGCTCGTCAGACCTCCAAAGAATTTGATCAAGTAGAAGATTCCTCAGGGGGAAGCTAGCTCTGGGCATTTCTAAGCGCGGAGATATTCTGAAATATCTTACAAATAAAGCTGCCATCACCGCATTTAATGCACTGCAGCAACTTTCCTGGCTGCATTTATGAGGAGAAGACACCTGAACAGTGAAACCTCAGTCACTACCACCCACTACAGATTAAAGCAAACTTCTGATGTGACCAATACTCAAGTGGACGCTTAGATGAAGGACAAGTGTGCGGTGAAAATGAGGGAAAAAGGTGTATATATGTAAAGGAAACAGGCGCCAAAAAGAAGAAAAAGAAGGAGAAAAAGAAGAAGAAAAAGAAGGAGAAAAAGAAGAAGAAAAAAAAGAAGGAGAAAAAGAAGAAGAAAAAGAAGAAGAAAAAGAAAAAGAAATACAAAAGTCTTTTCGGATCAAAGATACCTTTATTGAATACTAGCCTGAGGGTCTTTTGCCCTGTTTCGTTTGTCTGAATCATTGCTAAATCCATATCCAGCCCAGCTGCCTAACCCATTCTCTACAAATTCATTGTTGGGGATTTGTTGGGCTCATAATACGGGAAGTTATTACTTAGCCCATCAAATTTCGACCCTACATCAGTAATTTTAAATAATTTATTTATTGAACGAATGAAGTACTTGGTTAAATCACCGCGCACTTTTGGTGTGATGATCACTAAAAGATAAGAGTCTAATGAACGAATGAAGTGCTTGGTTAAATTACTACGCACTCATGGCATGATGGTCACTCCATAAGTATAAGTTCTTGTAGGAGGCAAGAGCCGAGGTTTAAATATTTAAAAAAGAGTTTCACATATATATACACTTAGATTAAGTTAGAGTAGAATTTATATTTTGTATATATATATATATATATATAAAAGTGTCTAGTTAAGGTTATTGCAATGGATCATTTTTCTTTTTCTTTTTTGGAATTGCTCAATGTTCAATTAAAGGGATATTTATTTATTATTTTTGTTATTTTCCTATGTGGTTGAGTCCATTAGATTTTTTCTTAATGAATGCATTTTAACAGCCATAAACAAAATCTAAAAGACAAAAGTTAGTTTATTTTTAAAGTATTAGTTTTCGTAGCTTAAATTAAAAAAAAAAAAAAAAAAAAAAACCAACCAAAGTTGAAATCTCGCCTAATTTTGCCAAACAGATAGACTAACCAAAAAAAAGTTTTTGTTTTGTTTGGTTTTGTTCAAACGGGAGTGAAAAACACGTTTTCTGGATAGATTCATCATATTGTAGCCTTCTCATTGATCAATCTTCCCTCCACCGAATTTCTTCAGAAGATAGTTTTTTTTTTTTTTTTTTTTTAATTATTATTATTTTTAAAGTATAAAAGTTAGATTCTCTACAGTACAAAGCTTTCTTAAAGTAGACACACCTTTCTGTCCAAAAAAAAAAAAAAAAATTAGGCACTCCTTAAAAGTTTCTTCTTTATTTATTTATTTTTACTGAAAAGGTAGAACACTTATTTTTAAAAGTTTCTAGATACACCTTTACTTTATATATATATATATATATATAAAAGATAGAATTCTACTTTATAATAATCTAAGTATATATGTGTGTAAAGTTTCTCTCTAGAAACTTGAACCCAAGCTCTTACTATCTCATCTCACAAAAACTCTGTACTCGTAAAATGACTAACACGCAAAAAATGCACGGTAACTACACCTTTACTTTTTAGAAGAGAATTGGAATTTACAGTTAATTGATTTACTAAGAGTTAATTATTTAATGAATTATAATTTTAAATTGGTTAACTACATGTAATAATGATAACAATAGATTTGAAAAGGTATCACAATTATTTATAACTTTTCGTTTGACAACTCAAAGAAATAAAGTGCAATTCTACTTTGGTTATGTTAATTAGTGTCCTTAGGATAATTGTTAATAGGATTATGTTAACGGATGCTCTTAGGATAATTGTTAACAAACCATTTTAAGAAAGTTTTGATACTACTTTTACGGAAAATAAAAATAGCTGTCAAAATATTAATTATTTTTTTTCTCCATAAAAACTTTTCTAAAATTGTTCATTAATAAATACCCTTAGAAAATTCATTAACATTTTTCTTGTAAATAAAAACCATTTTAGAAAAATTTTGATATTACTTTTATGAGAAATATAAAAAACTGTCAAAATAATTAATTGTTTTTTTTTTCAATAATTGTTTTTTAATTTTTTTTTATAAACTCAATACCCATAAAACATCTATTAACTTTTTATTTTCTTGCATTTATAATGATGAAAATATACTTATTCATAAAAAAATAAAATAAAAATGATGATTATGTACTTTATACAATTTATAATGTAACAAGTCCAATTCTTTATTCATGAAAATAAATAAAAAATGTTCGTCTGGCCTAGATGGATCCATATGGGATCGCTACATGTTAGTCATAGGAGGAATTTGGATTGCCAAAAACTGCCCATTATTGAGTCCTGATTCTAACTCTATAAATTGTTGAACATGCAGGTCCTCAATGACGAGACATTTGCTATTCTAGGCCTCATGGCATTGTTCACCACCTTCATCACAACTCCAACCGTCATGACCATTTATAGACCAGCTCGTGGAATCTCCACCAGAACTCATCGAAAATTGAGTGACTTGACCACGACCGATGACTCCAAAGATGAGCTTCGTATTCTTGCTTGTGTTCATGACCCTCGAAATGTACCCTCCATCATTACCCTCATTGAGTCCACTCGAAGCACTAAGAATTCCATTCTCAAACTCTTTGTTATGCATCTAGTCGAGCTCACAGAACGCTCTTCTTCGATCGTCATGGTCCATCGGGTCCGTAGGAATGGTTTTCCTTTCTTTAATCGTTTTCGCCGAGGCGAGTGCCATGACCGAGTGGCTGAAGCATTCCAAGGTTATAGTCAATTAGGCCGAGTTATGGTTCGGCCTACCACGGCCATTTCGGCCATGTCTACCATGCATGAGGATATTTGCCACGTGGCAGATGATAAGAGGATCACGATGATCATCTTGCCCTTCCATGTACAATGGGGAGAAGAGGGAGATGGGTTGGTTGAGAATGTGTCCCAAAGTTGGGGAGCAGTGAACCAGAAGGTACTAAAGGATGCACCATGCTCAGTAGCTGTGCTTGTGGACCGTGGTTTTGGTAGTGAGACCCAGAATCCAGGACCTAATTCTAGTGTGGCTCATAGGGTTTGCATAATCTTCTTCGGTGGAACTGATGATCGCGAGGCCTTGGAATTGGGTTGTAGGATAGCTGAGCATCCAGCAATTAAGCTGACAATTATAAGGTTCGTTGAGGAGGATGGAAAAAAGTCTAAGGGCGTGATGTTGCAGTTCTCACCGGCCCAGACACAGTGTAGTGATCAGACCTATTGCTTCTCCACCGCTAAAATGAATCGTGAGAAAGAATGGGTAAGATACTCTTTCAAAGTCAATTTGCATAGAGGGGAAGAGAGAGAGAGCATAATAGAGTTGGATGAAAATTAAACCTAATGAGATGTAGTAGTCTTATAAAAAGATAAATGTCAATATTTTTGGCAAATTTTACTTTACTTTCCCTTTCTTCCGCTTTATCAAAATTGGCCATCAATCTTTCTATTAGACTACTTCCTCAGTACTATCATTAAGTTTAGATTCGTAATAAATTTTCTCAAACTCTTTTCATGCCTACAAAGTTGGTAGATTATGATTAGTGTAGTGACATCCCACCTGAAAATTGTTACACAAATCATAATCTGTTATGTCGAATGTTGTGAAAAAAGTTGTAAAATTTTTGTTTATGCAACCTTGTTACCAAAAAAAAAAAAAGAAAAAAAAAAGACCTTATATATGTTTGTAATAGCTAATTGGTCATATAGCATGCACTAACTCAATTAATTTCTATACATAAACAGGAGCTGGATGAGACTGCAATTGCTGAGTTTCAACGCAAGTGTGTCGGGGTAGATTACATAGAGAAAGTGGCTAGCAATGTCGTAGAGGGGGTGTTGACAATAGGGCAGAGGAGAGATTATGATCTTATAGTTGTAGGGAAGGGTCGGTTCCCATCAAATATGGTAGCTGAATTAGCAGAGCGTAAAGCCGAGCATGCAGAGCTAGGGCCTATTGGAGATATATTGACCTCTTCAGCCCATGGCATTGTGTCTTCAGTGCTTGTGATTCAACAACATGATATTGCCCATGCAGAGGAGGCTCCTGTGTCAAAGGTAGCAGTGCAAACTGAGTATGAGAAGTTTACAGCTGATGAATCGTCAAGTGTGCCAAAAATTTCAAAGGATTTTGTTTGATCAGGAGCTGAATGAGACTGCAATTGTCACAACATCAATGCTAACACCATACATTTTCATTAACACTACCACAACTGTCCAATGTGGCTAACTATAAGTGGCAAAGAGAAAATGGTGAGTTCATATGATAGTAATAGACAATTTAGTGACAGACTGTCGATCACAATTTGCCACATAAGATAGTTTTTGTAATGTGTGTATGAAATTGTATTGTACTAGAATTATTAGTCGGAATAGCTGCAACTAGTTCAGCTTTTAACAATATGTGATCCGGCTATCTGATGCTATTGTCGTATATTGTAAAATAATCTCTCTTCATTTCAATTGTTGGTCTTGTTAGAGCATTCACATTCGGATTGCCAAATAGGATATGTAGGACAGATTTAGCATTAAAGCCCAAAAATCCCCAACACCCGGACTTGTAAAAGCTTAGAATTGCAAAAAAATTTCCAATACTGTTACAGTACCGTCTTACTTTTATGACAGTGCTATAGCATCTTGCATAAAGTTTTATATTTTTTTTTTCTCTCTCTCTCTTTTAGTTTTATATTACTTTTATGACAGTACTTTTTTTTTCTTCATCTCAGTTCTCACTCCTTCTTTGATTCTCTCTCGTTTAAAGCATGCCACTGGAGCTAGGTCGTTGGGTCGGTGATCGATGTCGAGATGGGTCTAGGTCAGTGATCAATGGCGGCGACGTGAGGTGGTCTCGATGGTGGCAGCATAGGTTTGGGTCGGTGGGTTTGGGATGGTTTATGATGGTGGGTTAATCTGATGGGTTTGTATCCGATGGGTCGAGATCGTCGAGTAGTGGAGATCGGTGTGGTTCGTGGGTTTTGATCGAGATCGGCGTGGTTCGTGGGTTTTGATCGAGCAGTGTAGATCGGGTAGGTCGTGGGTTTTGATCGAGCAGTGGATTTTGCATGGTTGGACTTTGGATTTTGGATTCGGATTGGTTGGTTTGGGTTGCTTTGGTGGTGGTGTGGTGATGGTGTGGTGGTGGTGACTGTAGTGGGTGGTTGAGAGAGAGAGAGAGAAACAAAGATTAGAGAGAGAAGAGATTAGAGAGAGAAGTGAGAATATTTTATTTTATTTTTATTTACTTTATATTATTTTAATATATTGTAGATAAAAATAAAAGTTGAGATGCTGGGTGTATTGTAAAATGATATTATATAATTGATAAAATAGCATTTTGGGATGATAAAATAGGATAGAATGACATTTCTGGATGCAAATGCTCTTAGAGAACTCAGTCCTAGGCTTACCAAAATCTTTCCTAAAAAGGAGGAAAATGTTGAAGGTATAGGGCCAAGATTTTATTCTTGAACATCACATTATTTAAAATTTAAAAACATTATATACGTGGTGAAATTTGTGATATATATAATTTGAATTAAATAGATTAATTTTAAAATGGAGAAAATTCTTTCCAAATTGTTTGAAATTTTAGTACTTATAAATTAAGTTATAATACTTGTAATTAGTGTCACGTTAACAACATAACAAATTAATATTTAGTAAAATTATATTTTTTTAGTTTAATAAAATTATATTTTTAAATTAAAAATTCGAGCCTATAGCTTTAGAAGTAACAGATTAAATCTTGAGATTTTAAAAAACAACCAATTAAATCTTATATTTTCAAAAGTAACAAATCAAATCTTGGGAAAAATCTACTCATTTAAGTGGAATAACACTGTGTTTGGGGTTTAAATAAATTGAGGGATTAATTCGTTACTTTTTAAATCCTCATGGTTTATTTTTGTACTTTTAAAACTACGAGGTTTAATTTGTTACACCCTTTAATTATAAAGTTTAAAATGCAACTTTTCCCTTTTTTAATTTTTTTTAAAAGATATCAAGGCCCAATCCTAGACAATGTCCAAGTCTATTATCCAAAGTCATTGTATCTAATCCTACTTAGAATGCAAACAAAATAATAATAATTTTACTAGGAGTGTTGACAAAGTAATTTTAATTCTACTTGTAATGTAATTATATTAATCATAGATTTATCTAGAATTTAGTTTACTATCAATATTAATTTGCCCTTCAATGGGTTGATTATAACATACAGAACTTTATTTTAGAAGAGAAATAGGTAAAACTTAATAGTAAAGATATATAGTCATCAAGATCTTTTTGTTGTAATTAAATCTAGGCCTATAAGGCCGACCACATCCAAAGAATTTGAACACTGAAAGCAGAAATTTATACTATTCTACACTAGGATAAACTCTTTAGGGGACAAAGATCTCGTTCCATTTGGCTACCTGCAGGTGATAAAAATACTAAATTTTTTCACCAACGGGCTAGTCAAAGGCACCGCAAAAATCAAATATCTGGTATTCAGGATGTAGATGGTAGTTGGAAAACATCTGAGGACCAAATTACACAGGCTGTAGAAAAATATTTCCACGATCTCTTCACTTCAGAAAATCCCACAAATATGGAGAGTGTACTGGATGTGGTGGAGAAGCGGTTTAAAACGGAGATGAATAATTCTTTATTACAACTGTACACAGTTGATCGGGTTGAGTGAGGATTTTTGCAAAATATAATGCTAAAGCTTGGCCTAGACCACAGATGGGTAGATATGACCATAGAGACAATTACTACAGCATCTTATTCAGTCCTTATCAATGATGAACCGAAGGGTTTTATTACTCCCACAAGAGGAATAAAACAAGGAGATTCGCTTTCCCCATATTTGTATCTCCTATCTGCTGAAGGCTTATCTGCTCTATTGAGGAAAGTTGAAGAGACCCGGGCACTTAAGGGTGTGTTGTCCAATTGACAGGGGGTATGTATTTTCCATCTTTTGTTTGCTGATGATAGTATGTTATTTTGTCAAGCCACAGTTGAGGAGTGTCAAAAATTGTTAGCTATTTTGGGCAAATATGAAGCGGCATCTGGGCAGACAATAAATAGACAAAAAACAACCTTATTTTTCAGCAAAAATACAAGGCAAGATGTAAGGAATGATATTGAGCAAATGTTGGGGGCTCAAGTCATGTCAGAATGTGAGAAGTATTTGGGTCTCCCAATGCCAAGTGAGAACTCCAAGGTGGGAACATTCAAAGAGCTCCAAGAAAAAATATGAAAAGAGTGTTGGGGTAAAATGAGAAATTTATTTGTAAGGCGAGGCGAGAAATCCTTATCAAAATAGTGGCACAAGTCATCCCTACATACTCTATGAGCTTATTCAAACTCCCACAGTCAATATGTGATAGTATCAATTCCATGGTCTCTAGATATTGGTGGAGTCAAAACGGGGAGGAGAGAAAAATTCATTGGATGTATTAGAGTAAACTATGCACTTCAAAGAAGAAGGGGGGAATGGGCTTTAGGGACCTTCGTGCTTTTAACCTTGCAATGCTCGCCAAGCAAGCATGGCGCCTAATTCATAATAATGGGTCGCTGTTTTTTAGAGTATATAAAGCAAGGTACTTTCCGAATACTTCCTTTTTAGAGGCTAAGCTGGCACTAATCCTTCATTTGTGTGGCGTTCCTTACTGGCGGCTAGGGATATTATTCATGCAGGGTCTTAGTGGACAATTGGAGATGGCAGAAATATTTCTGTGGCATCTCACTCTTGGCTGCCTCACCCACCAGTTTTCTTGAATACACCCTCACAGGATATGAAGGTGGTGGATTTAATTGACAAAGACACTCGGCAATGGGATAGGGGAAAGCTATTTGCTACCTTTGATTGGAGAACATGTGAGACCATTTTAGCGCTGCCCCTTACTCAACAGAATTCCCAGGATCAGCTGATATGGAAGGAAAACAAATCACAAAGATTTACGGTCTGCTCGGCGTATCAGGTAGCTTTCCGTCTAAAACATCCAAACCAGGCTGAACACTCATCGGCGCATGCACATGGGTCCACTTGGAGGAGGATATGGAAGCTGAAGGTGCCACCTAAGGTTCGTAATTTTCTGTGGAGGGCATGTACAGGATGCTTACCCACAAGGGAGAACCTCCACAAAAAACGAATCAGCGAAGAAGAACGATGCGAACTGTGCTACCACCATAGTGAGACAACAAGTCATGTGTTGTGGGAATGCCCACTGGCACGAAATGTATGGGCTCTGTTTAAAGGGACAATCCAAAAGTGCAGCAATGAAGCAGGTGACTTCTTCCTTCTGTTCAAAATGTTGCAGCAGAAGCTTTGCTCATCTGAGTTGGAAAAGTGGGCAATCACGGCTTGAATGATATGGAATGCCAGGAATAGGTTCTATTTTGAGCAGACACAAGTACACCCGAAGCATATCTTTGACAGCGCAATGGGCCTATTGGAGGAGTATCAACTCCTAAGTGCAGCGCAAAGTGTGATGGAATGAGTTTCCTGCCACTGTGCAGGTGTTTTGGTTATTCTTACTTTCCTGGGACATCACAGTTTGCATACTTCTTGTTGTCCCCCAAAACTAGAGTTATCTAGTTATACTTGTATACTATTATTTATCTTTTAATGAAATTTCTATCGTATTTCGCTCAAAAAAAAAAAAAAAATTTTCCATTCTCTCTCTCTCTCTCTCTCCATTCTTTGTTTCAAAGTTGTGTCATGCGCGCATTTCCTACGCAGCCTTTCCATTGTGAATGTTAATGGAAATTGTAGTTACTATCATGTTCGCTGGCTAGTGGCTATACGGCTATACCCCACAAAACAAAAACAAAAAAACCCAGTTTTTTAATAATCACTTGTGGGGTTTTAGAACAAGTTTTGTTTGGTTTGTGTTCAAAGTTCGAAACCCATCTAGAAAAAATTAGAGAAGGGCCTAATTTGAATCTGACTTAAGGAAATTTATGCTTAAGAATTAGAAATCAATAAAGAGCCCAACAAAGTTTTTTTTTTTTTTTTTCACTTAAGAATTTGTATGTAATCGAGTCGTTGTCAAATCTTATTACATTTTCTTGGAAAGTGTTGTATTTATCTAGTACTTACCTTGTTTTTACCAGAGGAACTTGTGAGAAGGCCAGGTAATTATAGAGTCAATCTATGATAGCATTATAGCAGGTTACTCTCTCTTATTTTGTGTGGCACAGAGAAATTGAGTTTTGAAACAAATGGGTAAAGCTATGAATTGTACAATTGTTTTTAAAACTGGGAATGATGTAGATACACATGATTGCATTATTTGCATTCTCGCCAAGCCATTTTGATTCTGTGTTAACATTGGAATGCCCCACTTGATGAGAGTTTGTAGAATGGTCAGTATAATTTGAAAGGAGAGTAGGATTCTGAATTGCAACTTCATTTTTGGAGTTGGCTGTCTGCTTCATTTCTTTTCCCATATTTTCTAAGTCTTTGAATAGATTGTCTCTTTGTCATAAGGTAGTTTGTCCACATAATTCACATGGGCCACTGATTTCAAGACCCATCAATTTTCTCTTGGGATAGTCCTTAAACATATATTCCTTGTGCAAGCTGTGCCTAACTCATTTCTTTTATTCTCTGCCTGGCACACCAGTTTAAAGGGGTTCTATGGATAAAGTAGATTAAGACAAACATGACAGCTGTGAACAAAAATGAGATTCCATGTATTTGTAGGACATAGCATGTCTGGTGCCAAGGAAGGATAAGAAAACGAGGGTAAAAAAGTTCAAATACTTGTGTCACATTGAAATAAGCCTTTGCAAAAGATGTTTCCCACTATCCAATTGATTGAATGGAGATAAGTTCTATGAATGGGTGCCAATGAACTGTGGAACTTAGTACATAAAAATGGGCAGAGGGTGAGGTTCTGGGTTAAAATCAAAATTTATATTTACCTATATATTTTAAAGAAATTATACCTGTATTGTGAAGCTTTATCAACATTTTCAGACAGTTTGATATATTTAATTTTTTTTTGAATCACAAATATCATTTTGGATTTGTTAAAAAATATTTGGTTGTGCACTAGTGGTTCACAGTAACTTAGACAGTGAAGGAACCAATCCAAACTTTAATGCAGACTAGCTTTGGCCTATGGCATGTATGACAACAATCTTATTACTTTTCATCTATTGAGTTATTGTGCATACATGCTTTCCAGATGCCTATCTTGGTTTTCATATTTAATAATAATAATAATAATAATAATAATAATAATAATAATTTCCTTCACTATGATGTCAAGGAATATATGCAAAAACCAAGATTTGTTCACATTTAATCATGACAAGGACATTAATTATCATTTCTCAGTATGCTAGTCTTATGATAATCTTATATGGTAGTTAATATAAAGTTCTCTTTTGAAAACTTGAACCTTGGCATTTGCTCCCAACAATTCTTATGGAGTAACCATCACACTAATCGTGAGTGAATATGCCTTGAGCCCATTACAACTATGATACCATAGTGCCCAATCGTTTAGAACTTTAAATAGTGGAAATATGGCCTTGAGCCCATTACAAGAAGTAAAAAATTATGGGTCATGAGCCCATGAATGCGGTTGAGCGCCCGAGAGGGTGTAAGACATTTGTTTATAGGTAATAAAATTTGTAGATGAACAAAATGAGTGTCCTTAAAATTTTCTTCTTATCTTTTGGTTTGTCTTTTTATAAGACAATTTTTACCAAATACTGCCACACATTTTTGTAAAAGAGCAACGAATAATAGAGCTTCATATTTTCAGAGTTTTCACTTTGTGTTTGTAAAGTTTTACCGCAATTTGCTTACATTATAGTGATGTGGCCTCCAAGTATGCATTAGGAACAAGTGAAGAGCCTCCACATATAGACACAAAAGAAAAAAATAATAATAAAAAACAAGACCTCTACACCTTGCGAATAATTACATGATTTTAGAGCTTTAACAATAAAAGCATTCACATACGAGAATGTAAAAAATATTTATTTTACATCCTCAAATACTACTTTATCTATCTTACTAACTTATTTAACAATACACCCAACAATTTAGTTTTTATTCTCACATACAACTCAATAAAATAATATAAAATACAAAAAATATATATATAAAAAAAAAAAATCACTCATCTCTCTCCTCCTTCCCACTCTCTCTCTCTCTCCCCCATAACAACCACAATCACAAACCACCACCACCGACCCACCCACCTCCACCTCAGAAACACCAGCCACCATTGAACCACCCATCCACTATAGAAACACCAGCCACCACCAAACAACTACCCACCTCAAAAACATCTACCTACCACCGAACCACCCATCCATTACTAAAAACTAGCCACACCAAACTAATGGACAAAATTGACCAATACCCTTTTTGCCCAAATTATATAGCCTTCTGCCTTCCTTCCTAAACTAATTAGGGAAATGCTTCTCTTTTGTAACTCGATTTTCTCAAAATCGAGTTTAAAAAAAAAAAAAAAATTCTGGATTCTTATAGTAGCGTTTTAAGGAGCCTATAGTAACGTTTTAAAGATCTATAGTAGTGTTTTGGAACTTGAGCTCCATGAACTCGAGTTATTGGCAAATTTTTTTTTAATTTTTTTACCTATAACTCGAGTTCATGGAGACCGAGTTCCAAAACGCCACTATAAGTCTTTAAAACGTCACTATAAGCTCCTTAAAAACGCCACTATAGGGCTTAACTCGATTTTGAGTAAAATGAGTTTTAAAAAAGGGGCATTTCCCTAATTAGTTTGAAAAGGGGGGAGGGAGGGGGGGGCAGAAGGTTGTATAATTTGGGCGAAAAGGGCATTGGCCAATTTTGTCCCCAAACAAACCACCCACCACTGAAACACCAAACAACCAACCACCACACTAAAATCCCAAATCCAAACACACCAAACCCAAACCAACCAGCTAAACCCAGATCACAAATGCAAACGCAAACCCAAACCACAACCTCACCGATCCATAGCCAAACCCACGCTATCACCACCGCAATACCTATGAGCCACTAGCAACCCACAACCCACTTATGGTCAAACCACCATTGCACCACCTGAGAGAGAGGGAAGTCCAAAAGAAGCACGAAACAAATAGAGAGAGATGGAAGAAATAGGGGAAGAGTGATGAGAGAAAGAGAATATATATTAAACAAAGGGAAAAATAAGTTTTCATCCTCCTAATATAAGTTCTATATTAAACAAAGGGAAGCGAGCTTCCATCCTGCTACAGTAAGTTCTATAAGAGCTCTAAAATTCTGCACCATTGTATCTACTACTACAAAAACCAATTACAATTAGAGTTGATGGAATATATGGGCTTGCCCTTATAGTTTTTACTTACAGGTAATCAAGTTATGGTTTATCACAATTACTTGAACCCATCCTAATTTTGACACCTTGCTTTTCTTCTTTATTGAGAAGGAAAATCAAAGTTTTTATTAAGTAACAGAGGCCAAATCTGTTGGGTGCAACGATGGTTATGAGTAGCTATAGGAGAGAATTTATTATTTTAGTTTGTGAGGCATATAGGTGTAAGAAAAATATGGAGATGGATGCTTTAAAAAAAAAAAAAAAACTTTTTAAGTTTTGTTTTAAGGAGGAGGCACACGTATAGAGTTGCAATTCCTCTATATTCTACTTCATTTCATTTCCTTGTAATTCTTAGTACATGGCTTTTATCTAGACATCTTCTTTTGCTACTTCTTCAAAATTTTGATGCTCACATGCAAGAAATGCTACATCACATGATTCATAAATCAATATCAATCAAAATATATATATCATCTGGGAAAACATGAGGTTTTGCCAAGTGGCACATTTTATGCAAAAATAATTGATATATTCTCAAGTGCCACATTAGAGACAAGAACAAATTAAAAATTGACCTTTTTTTTTCATTTGGTTCAATGTTTCAAGACTTTCCTAATTAACAAATAAATATTCTTTGTATCTTTTGGTGTAATGTTTCAAGACTTTTCATCCATCACACATACACACAAAACTCTTTGCATTTTAATTCACCATTTTCACCTCTTGCACTTCTACCCCTTTATATATACTTACCCATAGCCCTTCATGCTATCTCATGTTAAATACATAGACAAAAAATGATGTCATTTACCTTCAATCTTTGGACGACACCTACCTAGCTCTAATATTGTTGTTTTATCTAATCCTAACTCATATGAGTTGGCTACAACCAATGAAGGGGGGATTGCATTTTATATTGAATAAAAACAGCAATTACAATTTTGATGTTGTTAAGGACAAATTTTTCATGCCATATGGCTTTATTTCATTGGCAACCCGCACCACATCAACATTATCATGGATTTTGGGAAAATCTCTTTTAAAGACCAAAAAAGTCCATATTTACACAAAAAGGCATCAAAGCCCGTGGTCTAAAACCCATGGCGATATTATCTCATCAAGGCCCATGGTTCAATCTCGTGGCACATCAGCTCATTTTCGGCTCATGATCCAAGCTCATGAGTCTCATCGGGGAAATTTTGGGATTCATGGTTTGGAGGGCCAAAAAGTATGTTTAGTAAAGCTCTAGTGGTTCAAAGTTGAAAAAGGAAAACATGTTGCTTGGCATGTCTTCCCCAATTCCCTAAACTTTGATGGGTCAGTGTGCAATAGGTAGCATCTTGTTAGCCGCTCATATCACTTAACACTTAAAATAATAAAACTCCCCATGCTCTTTACATAAAAAATTAATGTTCATCATATAATATAAGTTTAAAAATGCAATCATATTATTTCATATAAATTATATTATTATTTTTATTTAAATCAATCCCAAGCACATGGCTAAAGCTATATTAATATCTCATATCTAGCATTAAATGCTCTCCTTCCTCTCCAAGATTTGGTCAAAACACAAAGAAACCATAATTACATCTCTAAAACTTCATCAAATATCAACCAACTAGTCTATTATTTACCAAAATTATATATGGACTAAACATATAATTTTCCAAGAGAGGAAAGTTAGCCAAAAATACCAACAATGGTTCTAGCAAAAGCTGTAACAGCTCCAGCAGAAGAAGCTGCAACAGCTTCAACAAAAGCTGCAGCAGCTCCAGTAGTAACTACAATAGCTCCAGCAGCAACTTAGGTAGTTGACACATGTCCTAAAATGACATCACTTGCCCATTAATGCCCAATCCCAGCAGCTTGCTGTCATACCCAAAGAAGTAAAGGTCTTATAAAAGAATCATACCATTTTAAGCTAAGATCCTTAGCCTCCAACTGCAGTATCAAAAATAGAAGGATCTCATAAATGTTATCTTACCATTTTTAGCCAAACCCATGAATTTAATGCAAAATATTTTCTCTAGCAGGAGACCTCACACAGCTGACATCCTCCAGCTATGTTAGGACAGCTAGAGCTGTAGACCTGTCAGCTACAGCAGCTATTGCTGTATTGCTGCAGCAGCAGTATTAAAGTCTCAAACTTTCTTCTTTTGGCTAAAAAACAAAAACCCACTAATAAAACCACTTACTTTGTCAAAAACTTTTCCTTATTTGCTAAATTTTACTTCAACTAATTATAATCTAGTTATAGACTTGGCTCTATATAAAGAGAACCAAACCACACACTAACACACACACTATCCATCCCTTTCTCATCCTCAATATTCTGAAACTTCATTCATTTTGCTGCCATATCTCTAAACATCTCCATATTTTCCTTCATCTCTCTTCCAAAATCTCTCTACTTAGATAACACCTATTACACACACTATTACCCATCTCTCCCACAATTTAATGTTCTAAAACTTCATCATTTTGCTGCCATATCTCTAAACATCTCCATATTTTCCTTCATCTCTCTTCCAAAATCTCTCTACTCAAATAACACCTATTACACACACTATTACCCATCTCTCCCATACTTTAATATTCTAAACCCTCATCATTTTACTGCCTAAAAACATATCTCCATCCCTTTCTTTATTTCTCTTACAATACCTCTCTTCTTAGAAAGCAACATAACCAATGTCATAGCACAAAAAACAACTCCAGCAGCAACTTTTACTATATTTAACCTTCATATTATCTATCTCATATTTCCATATATTGTACAAATACATTCCTCACAAACTATCCATACATACTTCTCACTTATATATTTCTAATCTATCTTACAAACACCATATCTCACAAAACATATACATTTTTTACTATCTCCATACATTTTAAAAGATACCAAAGACTCTTCCAAGAACATATTACAAAAGCGCTTTCTCATGGAAGGCATATGAACATTAAAGACTAAAAGTCATTCTCTTAGAGGGCACAATGATTTCATATTAAATTCATTCTCATGAAAGACATAAATTTCTAATACTAAAATTCATTCTTATCAAAAGCAATAACACTTATATTTGACTAAAAATTAAAAGAGTATTACATGGGGAAAATCATTTAAGTGCATGATAAAAAGGATAAACTTAACCAACCTATGCACATAGCTAGACATGTTCTCTCTCCCTCCAGTTTCACCCATTTTCCTCCTTCAATCATGAAGTCACCATAAAGGACTCATAATATCATATTGTACCGCTGGACTAATTTTATCATGCTGCTGAAATGTTATAAATCCACTGCTGTCGTACAGCTGAAGCTACAAACTGTGAAGATTAGTCATTATATTTTTGTCTCGAAAATTATACTATTGAGTATGTTTTAATTTATTATCATTGTACTATTGTACTCATATTATTCTGCCGCTGGAATGTTATCAGCTCACTAATACACTAGAGTCACAAATCATATAAAGAATAAAGTGATGCTATACAACTAGAGTCAGGAACACAAAAGATAAGTCAATATTTCTCTATCTTCAAGATTACATTATTAAGTACATGTTAATTCATTGTTATTATACCGCTAGATGCAAGTTACTTTAAAATCATCTCAGTATTCAATAAAACATGATTTCACTAATACTTCATTAATGAACATATATATTAATAAATTGATCTACCATCACTGGACATATTATTTAGACATAAACCACTAATGGACATATATTATTTGGACATAAACCACCGTTGGACATATATCATTTGGACATGAACCACCACTGGACATATATTATTCAGACATAAACCACCGCTGAACATATATTATTTGGACATGAACCATAGCTGGATATAAACTATTTGACATACATAGACCATTGCTAGACATACCTTATTATATTGAACATGAACCATGAACCTGGAATTGGATATGGACTATTTTGGACTCATCCCATTACTACTTCATTAATGAACATATATATTAATAAATTGATTTACCATCACTCGACATATTATTTAGACATAAACCACTAATGGACATATATTATTTGGACATAAACCACCGCTGGACATATGTCATTTGGACATGAACCACCGCTGGACATATATTATTTAGACATAAACCACCTCTGAACATATATTATTTGGACATGAACCACAGCTGGATATAAACTATTTGACATACATAGACCATTGCTAGACATACATTCTTACATTGAACATGAACCATGAACCTGGAATTGGATATGGACTATTTTGGACTCATCCTATTGCTGGACATATGACGCTTAATTAATTACTTTCTAGTATTGGACATCACTTAATATACATAATAATAACGATTAACTCACCATTTAATCAAATCTATCCAATTAAATGTATTATTATTATTTTTTTAACCATTATCATGATTCTAAGACTTTGGACTTTATCCATTTTGTAGGCTTAAAAATGCACCGGAGGCCATTGATCTATGTAGCCCAGTGTCGTGTTCCGGGTTGAATTCCCCAAAACAAATTTGAGCCTAGCAAAGTCACACCTCCAACGAAAGACACATGGCCATGCGCAAAAATCGCCCCCGACAGATGTTAAGGTTGGACGTTGTGGATTTGTGGTTTTTGTAAATGAACTGATTGATTGTGAGTGTTTGAGATATGTATTTTGTTTTAGAATTAAGGAGAAAGAAAAAGACACATTTTATATCAACTTTTACTGTATAACATTCCTCCAAAGTTTTTTTTTTTTTTTTTTTTTCATTCCTTTAATTGAATAATTATAATAGATATATGTGTGCAATTTATAATTGTTGCATTTTATGATGAACTCATTTCTAATAAAGTTCTATGACAATTATGCTATAATACATACACAACATTCTCCAAAACTATTTTACATAAAATATTACAAGATTATCCATACATCGCATAAGTAACTTACTAGTTTCTCTTAAATAACATACCCTTCTTGGTGGAGTTCCAAGATCTAAGGATGTTCCAACTAATGTGCTTGGACTTTCTAATGGGTTGTGAGCCTATGACTTGGACTTGCATTTAAAGTTGATTTAGGGCTTGAATATTCTTGATTTTTCACTGGATTAATAATCTTAAACATTTTAGGCCTTTGAGTGGAGTCGATTACCCAATTCCATGTTGCTGATTCAGCGAAGATAACATCATGAAAAATCACCAACTTATTGGTTTTGGAGTTGAACAGGAGTTAGCCTTTTGATTCATTGTTGTGGCCACCAAAGATATTCTTCTCTCTTTTTTATCAAACTTTTCTCTTTCTTGCTTTGGAATTTGAGCATAAGCAATACATCCAGAGTCCAATTTTTCGTTGATGGACCTAGGGTTTATGTCCATGCCAAGCTTGATATAAGTCTTGTTCAGAATGGCCTTTGTAGAAGACCAATTTAAAATATATATAGCAATGTTAATTGCTTCTTCCCAAAAACTATTTGAAATTCCTTTCCGTTTCAACATGCTTCATGTCATTTCTACAATTGTATGATTCTTGTGTTATGCCATGCCCTTTTGCTATGGAGTGTGTCATACTGTGAGTTGTCTTGCTCTTTGCATATTTTAGCATGGGTTCATAAATAAATTCTTCGCCATGATCTGTTTTGAGAGACTTTATTGGTCCGGTCACCTTCTTTTTTTTTTTTTTTTTTTTTTTTTTTTTTTTTTTTTTTTTTTATAAGTGCTTCAAACTAGAGAAGAAACTTAAAGCCTTTAATTTGGGTTTAAGAAAATAGACCCATTCGAGTATAGTCATCAACAAATAAAAGAAAGTATCTATTATCATTGAGTGATGGGGTTCTTATTGGTCCACAAATATCAACATGCATCAATTCAAGTGGTGCTCAGGCTCTCCATGCAGTTTTTGGAAATCGGAGCATGTGCATTTTCCATAAAATGCCTCCGTCACAAACTTGATTTGCTTGGTGTTGGGGAACGTTTTGCGGCAAGGGCCAAAAAATGTGTGAATAGCTCAAACCTCCCATTGGGTTCTTTAGAAGTGATTATTTGTGGAGAGTATTAAGCTCTAAAGTCCAATATTTAGTAAATAAAGGCTGATGGTGTTTTAATAAGAAGGAAATCAAAATGCCAATAAGTAAAATGAAGAAAAATGTATAAAAATAATAGATTTGAAACTTCAACCCATAGTCAGCAAGGAGGAAATTAAGAAAGGTTGTGAGGAAGGGAGGGAAGGTTCCCTTGTACCTATATTTCCACCCCAAACTTCGGAATTGTGAGAATGTTAGTTAGTTGAATAAGTTTTTGCTCTAAAGTTTCAGCTCTAAAGGTAAAACGAGTTTGGTTTTATTTTGAGCCGAAGGGAGAGTTTTATAGTAGTCTTTAGGTGTCCTTAATGACTGGTTTTTAGGCTAAAGATAAGGCTATGGACCTCCAAGGTGCTAAGTTGATGTTTGGTTTAGATTTGTTTTAGTTGGGTAAAAGAGTTAGCTTGCTTTATGCATAATTTTGGAAAGATTTGACTAAGGCCCCATTGGCTCCTCATTTTTAGTTGTTTCAGACTCTTGGAAGGCTCACCTAAGTGAGGGCTAGCAGCCAGAGTTGGCCAATGAGAGCCAACTATTTTTAAAGGGAAAAATGGATTCAAGCAGAAATTTTGGGCCACAATCACCAGAGCATAAAAGCTCTTTTGGAGTGGAAATTTCGGGTATAAGACCTCTTCCATGAGCTTGAGATGCTATTAGTGTCTCTTGCCCACTTGGTAGCACGCCTAGGTTGAGCACATGAAAAAAGTCCGAAAGAAATTGACCCATACCCTCCAAATTACACTTATTCAATTTCCCTAATATGTTACATGGGCTTGGGCCATACTTAAAAGAATAAAATATAATGGTACTTTTGCCACTATGGAAATTTTCATCTTATCTATAATGGTACCTTCAACATCATCAAAATTTATTTTGTAGCCTTTTTTTAATAGTTGTCCAAGATTTAATTGATTTGTAGATAATCTAGGAACATAATGCACATCATAGAGAGTTACCTCCTTTTGATTCAACAACTACACATTTTCCTTTGATGTCGTGAAATTCTACTTCTCCAAGCTTTTACTTTTTTTTTTTTTTTTTTTATAGGAAAACTGTAAACTTTATTAAGAAAATCACGAAATGCAAGATACATCATGGAGAAGAGCTTGCTCTAAAAGGCAAGGATTCTCTTCCATCCAAGTCGTATAGTCATCAATACCTAACACATATTTTGTTAACAAATGAGTTGGCTTATTGCCTTGTCTTCTAATATGTGAAAAATCAATCCATGAACAAGCCCCTTAATTCCCAATTATACCCGATATAATGTGTGCCACAGATGAAGGAGGATCAGAATGACCACACAACGCATTGTACACCACCAAGGAGTGCCCTTCAACAGTAAAATCAGAAATCCCAACGTCCTTTGCAAATCTGATTCCAGCTTCAAAAGCCTTCGCCCCAACCTCCAACGCCCCTAAAGGTGAGTTGATTTTCTTACTTTGTATGTGAAGCCTTCGTCAAGACTCAGGAAAAAATTAGATGTTCTCAGTTATATGATTACTGCAAGTACTATCTAGATACCATGTATATTTATATTCTTGTTGCATAGACATGGATGAGAAAAATACTTATCTTCAACTTCCTTAGTGAAGTGGCTTCATTTTCTTCTTTTGCATCTTTGTTCTAACAGTCTCTTTGGAGTGATTTGGGATTTTACATTTAGTGCGTTGGAAATAACAATTTTTGGACTCATGTCCTCATTTTTTTATTTTTTTATTTATCTTTACAAATAATGCATTAACAGTCAAAGTTACCATAAGAATTTCTTTTACTAGAAAATTTTCTTTTTCCCCTACCTCAACTTCTAAAACTTTGTTTTCCACATCCTCTAAATTGGCTCCTTTGTTGAGAGGAGCTACTGGCTTTGTTTTCTTGTTTTTTTTTTTTTTTTAGATTGGAATGCTTGTTCTAGAGGTTGGGTAGAAAATCTGCCCATCTTTTTTTCATGTGCCTCAAGGGATCCATAAAGCTCATCTAATGTAAGCTTTGATAGATCTTTATCTTCTTCAATTGTAGCAACCACATGCTCAAATTTTAATGACAAGCTTCCTAATATCTTTCTACAATTTTTTTTTTTTCAGCCACACTAGAAAAAAGTGTCTAAACCCTTATTGTTTTATTTTAATTAGGTTTAAGTCTGACGAGAATAATATTCTACAACTAGTAATTCATTTATTTTCAAACAGATCCATTTACTATTTATTATTTGATTGACTAATCATTTATATGGGAATGGGTAAAGTGTAAAATAATTTATTTTATCTCCATAGCCTTTAGAGAAAAATTCTTGCACAATTTCATTGCCTTTCATTTGAAAATTATCAAATTTTCTCCAAAGATTTTATAGTTTAATAGAAATTACTTTATTATAGTCAATAAATTGTTTTTTTCCTTTTTCAAAATTCCCGATGCTTTTTCAGATTTAGTTGCACTCGAGATTCTAGGAAAAATAGTTTTACTTACCCCTTTTTGGATGAAGAGTAGAACCATTGTATCTCTTTGCTTATATTCTTACTACTTTGCCATGTAATTCCTGAACTTGCAGGTTCTTTGTAGCCTTCTTCAATTGAGTGTTTTCATTTCTGTGCTCTCACTAGTGAAGATGGAAACAATTTATTGGGTATAATTGAAGGTGGATGTACTTTTACTCGCTGCCATGGTTATAACTTATGTAGGAAGATTTAGGACAATAGGGGCTCGCTCTAATACCAAAATTGTTGGGTGCAAGGTTTGAAATAACAGGTGGGTAAGAATTTAAACAAAATATTGAACTACCAGTTTTTAAAAATTTGGATGGTAAAGAGCACCGGGTAGCAACAATAGAATAGCAATTATAGCATTGCAAAGAAATGAAAGGCAACGCAGTTGCAATACTCTGATTTGAGTGAATGTTATTATTGTGGTATCCTCAATTATTGTGTATGGTCAAATGAATCATTTGGTACAAAAATTTAAAAAATAAAAATAAAATAAATGGAACATGGTATAAAATTAGACTTCAATTGAAATCTAATTTTTATTTTTATTTTTATTGAATTTTTTCTCTATTTCAGCATTCATATAATAATATATATGATTAATTTTTGCGATACTTTTTAGGTAAAATTACTATTGGGAATTAAATTTGCAAAGCGATACATCTTACATGAGAGGGTGTCTTTATTGCAATCATCATTTTATTATTATTAACATATAGATATAAAATATTTAAGGCGAAACTACAAAATTACTAAATTTATTTTACACATAAGAAACTCATTAACACGAAATTTTGTACCTAATCAAACCTAATGATTAGGTTTGGCTAATGACAAACCCAGTGTGCTACGGTGAAGAACTTCAGGAGGACCAATGGAGAATTGGGTTTAATTGGCTAAATTAAACAATAAACCAATGCTTGTTTCTTCAAGAGCTTCATTATCTAGTCAAAGTTCTCACCTGACGCCTGATTCATCAACTCCACGCGGTTGTTGGTGAGCTGCCAAGTCATCGTCGTCGATTCAGTGGATATCTTATTTGAATCATGTAGACCAATTTGTTTGGGGACAATGTGGGAGAGCAATTCTAATTTTAAAATTTTGATTTGTCATTTTTTCTTGATTAGTTTGTTTTGATTTCTTTGTAAAAAGCCCATATTTATATTTAGAGCTGAGCAGGGCATCGCTGCCACTACCGCCGCTCTTTGGCTCATCGTAGTTCCTTTCTATTTATTTCTTTGTTCTAGCAAACGTACTTCACCTTGCAATATTTTTATATTTAAAGCTGAACACTGTAGTGGTGAAGGCCAATCTCCAACGAACCCACCCGTGTTCTTTCTTCTAATTTCTTGATTTTTTATTTATTTATAAATATTCGGGGGTTAATGGCTTTTGACGTGTAAAATAAATTTTGCAATTTTTTAATAAAAATGGTTACATTATTAAAAAAAAATACTAGGTCACTGTTCCGTTAATGCCACATAAGCGATATTATTAATGGTAGTTAATAAAAGGACTAATACAAATTTTTTTTTTTTTTGGGGATAATACAATTTTTTTTTTAAACTTAAGAAACTAACATTGCTCACTTGAAACTTAAGGGACTAATTGCACTTACACTATAAATTAAATTTTGGCAAATCTTTGAATTCAAAGATTAACAATATAGTTTCATCAATATTTAATTTATAGCGATCACTCTTTAACAAAACCTCACTAAACTAAAACACAAATTCTGCACGTATCTCTTTATATATATAAATAAAAATAAAAAAAGTTCTGGCACAAATTTTGCCTGCCACTATAATCTAAAAGTTCAATTACGAGGCCACTTTTGGTACGTAGATTTGATACCACTTGAGCCAAATTGTTCCATGGCCACTCTATACGCACAGATGGTTAGTCAATTTAGTGGTAGAATTTCTTTCCCTCTTTTTTGTGTATGTGTTTGTTTTTTTTTTTTTTTTTAAAAAGAATAGGTAATTGTCTCACATTGCTTAAGAGAGTATGTTGTATGTAGTATAATTTGCTCCATCCTCCCTTAAAAGTTACCATGGCCTTTGAGTGGAGTTGTGGTGAGCATTTATGTTAGAATATATTTCTATCTCTCGCATGTGTATGTTTATTTCTCAAAAATAAAAGAATAAGTAATTGTTTCGCATTACTTAAAAGAGTGTATTGTGTGTAGTATAACTTGGTCTACCCCCCTTAAAAATTATCTTAGTTTTTTAGTAGAGTTGTAGTGTGCATTTGTGTTAAAATCAATTTCCTTCTCTCGTGTGTGTGTTTGTTTCTCAAAAAAAAATTATCAAATTCGTCATGTGTATATATATTATTAGTTTTGTATATGAAGATATAAAAATGGTCAAACCCATTTTTAAATATTTAAATAATTATATACAAATGTAACAAGTAATAACTGTCTCATGATTACTAGAGTTGGAGACGTACCTTTTTACACAAAATTTCTTGTTTAATATATATTATATAATAAAAATTGAGCCTAAAAATTATGATTACTTAAGGTGAATATCATGTTTAATTGTCAAGTGATTGCAAAAAATTTCAGCAATTTTTAAGATATAATATCGAAAAGAAAGATTTGGCACTGGATCCCGATAAGATTGACCAGATTTGTTGCATGAAAACTTATCTTTCAATATTTATCTCGAATCTAAAACTATTTTTGTATTGATGTTTTTAGCATGGAAAAGTAGCTTGGTACTCGAAGAATAACATGTCTATTTGATATTTTAATCGTTCCGATTCATTATGTGTGTATCTTTGAATCTCATCTTGTTGGTAACTTCGGTGCGCTGGTAGATCACTTCATGTTCATATCATTTCCTCTAATATGTGACTAAGGATGCATCTTCACTATTTGATCTTGATCTTTAGTATGAGATAGACTAGGGGGTGTTTGGTAAAGGAATTTGAGTAATGTTGTTTGTAATTTTCTGAAATACGTGTGGGTAAAAAAGTGTGTAGAAATATTTATAATGTTGTTTAAAATGTAAAAATGTGAGTTTGAGCTTGCCCACCAAACAAAATGAGAGGAATTTGAAAAATTCAACTGAATAGGATCCTTTCCCATATCTAGAAAATTCAACTATGATATTTTCATGTGGCTACAACTAAGTAACATTAGAATTGATGAGCTATTCCAATTAAATCAAGTATTTGAAATCCAAAATTGAATCTGATAAGAAAAAGAAGTTTGTTCACCTATGTTCAACTATCCTAGAAGGTTTCTACTAGGGGTGTGTAGAAAACCCACCGACCCGCCAAACCCTACCCAACCTAACCCAACCCGTCAGGTTGGGTCGGTTTTTAAGACTTAGTGGATTGGGTTGGGTTACAAAAAAAAAAATTTTATAGCGGGTCGGGTTGGATTTGGGTCATAAAATTATAAACCCACCAAACCCAACCCGACCCGACCCACACATATTTAATATATATTATATATTTAATTTTTTTTTTAAATCAGCTATAGGGCACTTATATATATATATATATATATTTAAATATATATTATATATTTAATAATTTTAAAAAAAAAATCAGCTGTAGAGCAGCATTTCTTTAGTTCCTCCTACTAATACTAATTTAATATATATATATATATATATATATTATATATTATATAATTAATAAAAAAATTTTAAATAACCAGTTCTTCCTATCCTATATAAAAGTCAATTAATTCACACAAATCCTAATAAATTACTATTTTTGTTTAGTCATTAATGTTATTTGCCTTTAAAGAGTTACATTGATTCTAATCTTTAGGTTTTTTTAATATTAATATTTATATTTTTTTATACTCAATTTAATAATAATAATAAAAAAAATTTGTCAAACCCATGAGTTCAACCCGACCCATGTGGGTTGAATTGGGTTGGGTTGGACTTATGTGATGGGTTGGGTTGAATTTTTTTGACCCACCATGGTGGGTCAAAAAATTCCCTCAACCCGACCCATGCACACCCCTAGTTTCCACGACTTATAGAAAAGTTCAGTTTCGTTCTTATCCAAAGTTTTTTATTTTTTTTTTCAGTTGACAGATGCATTGTTCTTATTATGGCTGCCATTAAAAAGCGTTGGTGTACGAGTGTATTCCAAATACTTTGTCTATTGCTTCCCAGTTCCCAGTGTTCCCACATTGGTTTGGAGAAAGCTCCATATTGTATTTATTATGTTCACCTCCAACAATGCCTCAAGATAGTGGCCTAGCTAAAGCAGACTTGGGCTTTATTCATATCATTCTCTTCGCTCCACCTTGTCTTGTGCTTGAGAGGTTGAAATTAATTTTGCTTTAGGCTTCTTCTTTCTTTTTTTCAGCCCATTGAACATTAATGAGCCATCAGTCACATTTAAGCTAACTTATTATTTTATTGTTACCAGTGGCTTATTTAATGTACCATCAGAACACTTATCATACAGAATATATTACTCTCTCTATCTCGAATAGAACAATCGAGCTCTCCTCCGTCCCACCCCCCCCCCCCCCTTCCTAAAAGTGTTATCTTCTCACCCATATATTTTCTCTTGGGCAAATTGGAGTTTTGCTCAATTGTGATTAAGGAAAGGCGTTACAAGGTTATTCTTGAACCTCTATAAGTGGAAGTGTATCCATTACAAAGGTCTATAGTCTAATCTTGAAGGGATTGTTTAGCTAAGAAAACTAGTCGTATCAAGGTTTATTATGAATGACATGAATCAATCTTTAAAAATAATGCTCTTTGCATGATTCCATAACTTGTAAGATTATTCATAAACTCTTCTTTTTGTCCGTTCTTGCTTATTATTTGGGATGTTATTAGTTAAACTAAAACTTGTTTTCTACTAAAATATTTACAATAAAAGTAACTATGTTGACAAGGATGACAAGAATGAGTATTTAACACCTCATTCTCTTCGATCCACCTTGTCTTGCGCTTGTGAGGTTGAAGTTAATTTTTATTTAGTATGAGTTTGGATATCATTGAGGATGAAATTTTCAGCTGAGTTTGGCGTTTTGTGTGGGTCCCGTGCACTGTTTACGGGACCTGCAAGTACAGATTTAAGCAAATTTTTCTTTAAAATTGGGTCCCATGGTACTATTCATACATTTAAAAATTATTTTGTTACAGTGTTTTCAGTTTTCAATAATAAGCAGTATCCAAACAGACACTTAGGCATTTTTTTTTTTTCCAGCCCATTGAACATTAATGAGCCATCAGTCACTCTTGGATCAACCCATTGGAAATTAGTTTACTTGTTTTAAGCTAACTTATAATTTTATTGTTACCAGTGGCTTATTTAATGTACCATCAGAATACTTATCAACCTTAATATATTGCTATCTCTGTCTCAAATAGAACAATCGAGCTCTCCTCCGCCACCCCCCCACCCCCCTTCCTAAAGTGTTATCTTCTCACCGTTATACTTTCTCTTAGGCAATGGGGTTTTGCTCAATTGTGATTAAGGAAAGACATTAAAAGGTTATTTTTGAATTTCCGTAAGTGGAAGTGTGTCCATTGCTAAGGTCTATAGTTTGATCTTGGGAGATTGTTTGGCTAAGAGAACTAGTTGCATCGAGGTTTATTACGAATGACATGAATCAACCTTTAAGAATAATGCTCTTTGCATTATTCCATAACTAGTGAGATTGTTCCTAAACGCTTCTTTATTGTCCATTCTTGCTTATTATTTGGGATTTTTTTTTTTTTTTTGGAGGAAATTATTTGGGATGTTATTTGTTAAATTAAAACTTGTTTTTCACTAAAATATTTACAGTAAAAGGAACTATGTTGACAAGTATGAGTATGTTTCCATCACTAACCTCTATGCAAGTCTTTTTTAACACTTTACTTGCTGACCATTAATATGAAATTGATGATACTTAAATTACTTAATAATCATTCATTTAATTATTATTTCTCAATAAAATTATATATTCTATAAATTATATATTTGATTAATTTTACAATGATTAAGTGATTAACATAAATATCAGATTCTTATATAAAAATATCTGTAAATAAGAGGTGCTTTATAAATTTTATAAAAAAAATCCGAAGAACCTACATCTTACACAATCAAATATATACTTCAAACTTTTTCTATTTATTTTTGGATGAGTTATTTTTTGTCGGATGAAAGAAGAGTAGGACAAGATTCAAACCATTGAATACCTCAACCATTATGCCAGCGGCAGAGCTAGAAATTTTTGTTTGAAGGAGCCAAGTTGCAGCACTAATATATTTAATAAGACAACTTCTCACACACACATATATACACACATTTTTTAATTATATGCACACACTTTTTTATTTGATAAATTATATATATACACACACCCAACAAAAAAAAAAAAAGAGTTTAGTATTTTCAATCAAAATTATGTTTGATGGCAATTTTTCATAAAATAAAATTCATTTTTACCATTTTCATAATGAAATTTTTAAAAAGTTTCATTTTCAATACAAATTATCAAATTTTATACTAAAGTAAGTAAAAAATCTTTCAATTAAACTAATAAAATTTTCAAAAACACGAATGATCCAAAACTTGGAGGAACAAGTTAGGCTTCAAATTTATTTGAAACTATCTTGCTTTAACCCATTATGTGTCAACTAAAGAGACATTTCATGTGTAGTTTTAGTGACAATATTTTTTTAATGAGTCAACGACTTATTAATCGCCACATAACGGGTTGAAAATTATAAATTCAAACATGTTTGGTGCCAAACTTTATCAAATATTTAATAGATAAAATAGCACATTTTTCAATAAAAAATAGAATTATGAAAAATAAAGCTATATATGTCTCTATAATTATTAGACCATTTTTTTTTTAAAGAACATCATTGGAGTAAGTGTGCGTTTGGGTTAGGATGAAAAATGAAAATTATTTCATTATTTAGTTTATTTTTGCTACTATTCATGGGCCCTACTACACTTTTTGGCACTATTCATGAATTCCACTGTACTATTTTAATTAACTTTTACTTTTATCTATAGTACTTTCAGCAATAATTTTTCAATTTCAGCAAAATAAACGATATCCAAACACACCCTAATTCAAATACTTGTGGGGGGAGGGGGGGGAGCAACTCTTATTTTTATAGACTAAATTTTGAAAATATTAAAATATTTATATATATATATATATATATATATATATAAATTTCAAAATTTTGGGCCCCCACCCTTGAACATAGCACCGCCCAGCAATATGCCCTACAATAACAATCAAATATATACCTCAAAATTTTCTTTTTGGGTAATTATAGGTTTATATATATAGCATTAGCAATATCAATTTTACATTATAGACTAAACAAATGTGTATAATGTTATACACATTTGTTTAGTGTACAATATAAATTGAGAATTTTTTTTTCCTTTTATTTGAGGATGAGATTCGAATCACCGAATACCTCAACCATTATGCCCTACAGTATCAAGGCAATGCCCACGGCCATAATTGGATGCCTGACTTTTATGTCCTTGGATAATTTCGATAGCCACCATATCAGTTTTTAACAATTTATTAGTTAATCACTACCAATTTCTGGTACTTGACTCTAGTGGGCAACTTTTTTATAAAAAAAATTTTCCCGACAATTTCATAGAAGGTTTCTACAACTCATAGAAAAGTTTAGTTTCGTTCTTATCCAAACGTATTAGTTTCTTTTTTCCAGTTGACAGATGCATTGTTCTCATCATGGCTGCCACATTAAAAAGTGTTGGTGTAGGTGTGTATTCCAAGTACTTTGTCTATTGTTTCCCACATTGGTTTGGAGTAAGCTCCATATTGTCTCGTGCTTTATCCATATGATGCCTTTAGCTCCACCTTGTCTCGTGCTTGTGAGGTTAAGAATTTTTTTTTTTTTTTTTTTTCAGCCCATTGAACATTAATGAGCCATCAGTGACTGTTGGATCAACGCAATGGAAACAGTGGCGGCTTCAAGAATTTTTCTCAAAGTGTTTCTTAAGAAACATAAATTATACAATCTAATAAAAAAAGAAATTCATATATTGATAACAACAACAATAAAAAAACATGCAAATACATAAAGTTTACAATTGTCTTCTACAAGTTTTTATATTTTGAAATCAGTACATGATAGTCTCATTATCAATGCTACAAGCTACATCTCTTTCAATGTATACAACCAAATAATCATTCATCCATTGAATATATAACAAATTATGAGGCAAAATTTAATTTTATTGACATAAAAAAAACTGAGGGTGCTCTCAAATTTTTTTTTTGAAGGGTAGACAAATAAAAATTTTTAAATTATTATTATTATTATTATTATTATTATTATTATTATTATAAAAATTTCAGGTCAAGGCGATCCTAGGACCACCCTGGCCTTAAGGTGGTGCCACCCCTGACTGGAGATTAGTTTACATTTTTTAAGCTAACTTATTATTTTATTGTTACTAGTGGCTTATTTAATGTACCATCAGAACACTTATCAACCAAAATATATTGCTCTCTCTATCTCGAATAGAACAATCAAGCTCCTCCCCCCCCCCCCCCCCTCCTAAAAGTGTTATCTTCTTACCCTTATACTTTCTCGTGGGCAATTGAAGTTTTGCTCAATTGTGATTAAGGAAATGCATTAAAAGGTTGTTCTTGAACCTCCATAAGTGGAAATGTGTCCATTGTTAAGGTCTATAGTCTGATCTTAGGGTATTGTTTGGCTAAGAGAATTAGTTGCATCGAGATTTATTATGAATGACATGAATCAACCTCAGCCAATATATGTGACGGTAAAAAAAAGTTACAATAAATTATTGGGTTACAGTGAAATAATATTATGGGAAAAAAAAGTTAAAAAGACTAAATGGAAGCTTAGAGTGCCACATGACAGGACCTCATGCATTCTTGCTTGAGGTCTAAGCAAAATGTTTTCTCCAAATATTTACCTAATATTACTTGAATATATTTGCTTTCTCGGATTCTAATTATTTATATATAAAAATTTATTTGTGAACTCTTACAAAATTTTCATTATTTTTATTTTTATTTTGTTAAAAATAGATGTACTTTTTTTTTTTTTTTTCGAGAACTCGAAAATACATGTACTTATGTAATTCCTGTATATTTGCACGGGTTTAGAAGCTAGTATATATAAAGCCAGAGACCTCATGCGGAAATGCATGAGTTCTTGCCATGTGGCACTCTAAGTTTCTATTTAGTCTTTTTAACTTTTTTTCCTATTAAATTATTTAACTGTAACTCAATAATTTATAAGAATGTATTTTTACCATCACATATATGGCTGAGGTTGATTTATGTCATTCGTAATAAACCTTGATGCAACTAGTGTTTTATATATATATATATATATTGATGTTCTTTGCATGATTTTATAGCATTGTAAGATTGTTCCTAAACTCTTCTTTATTGTCCATTCTTGCTTATTATTTGAGATGTTATTTGTTAAATTAAAACTTGTTTTTCACTAAATATTTCCGATAAAAGGAACTATGTTGACAAGGATGAGTATTTTTCGATCACTAATCTCTATGCAAGTCTTTTTTAACACTTTACTTGCTGACCATTAATATAGAATTGATGATACATAAATTACTTAATAATCATTCATTTAATTATTATGTCTCAATAAAATTATATATTCTATAAATTATATATTTGATTAATTTTACTATGATTAACATAAATATCAGATTCTCATACAAAAATATTTGTAAATAAGAGACCCTTTATAAATTTTATTTTAAAAAAAAAAAATCCTAAGAACCTACATCTTTAGACAATCAAATACATACTTCAAACCTTTTTTTTTTTTGGATGAGTTATTTTTTATCTGATGAAAGAAGAGCAAGACAAGATTCGAACCATTGAATACCTCAACCAATATGCCCTACAATAACAATCAAATATATACCTCAAAATTTTCTTTTTGGGTAATTATAGGTTTATATTGTATTAGCAATATAAATTTTATATTATAAACTAAAAAAATGTGTATAATGTTGTACACATTTGTTTAGTGTACAATGTAAATTAAGAATTTTTCTTTCTTTTTATTTGAGGATGAGATTCAAATCACTGAATACCTCAACCTATATGCCCTACAATAACAATCATAATTCATATATATATCTCAAAATTTTCCTTTTGGGTAATTATATGTTTATATTGTACTAGCAATGTAAATTTTAAATTATAAACTAAAGAAATGTGTACAATGCTACACACATTTGTTTAATCTACAATATAAATTAAAAATTTTCCTTTATTTTTATTTGAGAATGAGATTCGAATCACTAATACCTCAACCATTATGCCCTACAGTACAAGGCAATGCCCACGGCCATAATTGGATGCCTGACTTTTACGTCCTTGGGTAATTTCAATAGCCACCATATCAGTTTTTAACAATTTATTAGTTAATCACTACCAATTTCTGGGACTTCACTCTCTAGTGGGCAACTTTTTAAGAAAAAAAAATTCATAGCAATTTCATCGTTTATCACTAGAAGTAGTAAAATAGTACATGGGTTAGTCATGTCAGTTTCTTCTTAGGGTAATTTGACACTATATTATGCTTTGCACCACAGGTTAATCTCGTGAGTGCCTATTGCATCCCACTCAGAAGATCAATGCCCATATAAATGACAAACTATCGTGTTATATATATCATATATCTAATGGTCCACCCACTATGTGTCTTCATGATTCCATTTCTCCCCCATATAAATTCATAGCCACTTAATCCCTCCTCCAATCTTCTATAAAACCCTAGGCATCTCACACTTGTCTTCACCAAAATTGTTGACAAGAGACCCCCTTCAACAAGTATCTAATTGTTTCATTTAGCAACCATGCATTCAAACTCAACCACCATTAAAACTTCTTCGGATGGAGTTTGGCAAGGTGATAATCCTTTAAACTATGCCTTCCCGTTGTTAATAGTCCAAACCACCTTAGTCCTCTTTGTCAGTCGCTTACTCGCCTTTCTCCTCAAACCTCTCCGCCAACCCAAAGTCATTGCCGAAATCATAGTATGTTTTCAAATAAAGATTTCTTTTTTCCATTTCATGCATGTTACAATTTTTCCAGAGTTCTTCTATAGATACAAATTTTGCCATACATTTTGACACAATTTGCATATTGTATTACATCAATTACACATGAAAGTCACCATTGGTACTTGTAAAAATTATAATTTGGTCATTTTTACTTGACATGTGTACTAACTGTGACAAAGTGTATGCAAAAATGTGCGTTTATAAACTTTTTAATTTTTCAAATTTCTTTTCAAATGAGTTTGCTATTGGTTTCAGGGGGGAATTTTGCTTGGACCCTCCGCACTAGGACGCAACAAGCAATTCGTCCACCTAGTTTTCCCTTCATGGAGCACTCCAATACTGGAATCGGTAGCAAGTATTGGCCTCCTCTTCTTTCTCTTCCTTGTGGGTCTTGAACTCGATTTAAGCTCCATTCGCCGCAGTGGCAAGCGAGCTTTCACAATAGCACTTGCCGGAATTTCCCTCCCATTCCTCTTTGGAGCCGGAATCACATTCCTCCTCCGCAAAGCCATCCACGGCGAAGACATAGTCGGTTACGGCCAACTCCTTATGTTCATGGGTGTAGCTCTTTCCATCACAGCCTTCCCAGTCCTAGCCCGCATATTGGCAGAACTCAAACTCTTAACAACTCAAGTAGGGGAAACTGCCATGGCTGCTGCAGCCTTCAACGACGTAGCTGCATGGATTTTACTTGCCCCAACTGTGGCAATATCTGGAAGTGGACACAAGAGTCCCTTAGTATTCATTTGGATTCTCATCTCCAGTTTTGCCTTTGTTGCTTTCATGTTGTTTCTAATCCGACCAATCATGAACTGGGTCGCGAGAAAGTGTTCCTCCGAGCATGATTTTGTTAACGAAGCCTATATATGTTTGACCTTAGTTGGGGTTATGGTGTCTGGGTTTATGACTGACCTTATTGGTATACATGCAATATTTGGCGCATTTGTTTTTGGATTAACGATTCCAAAAGGTGGTGATTTTGCTGGGAAAGTGATAAAGAGGATTGAGGATTTTGTGTCGGGTTTGCTTCTTCCACTTTACTTTGCTTCCAGTGGGTTGAAGACAGATGTGGCTAAAATATATGGGGCTGAGGCTTGGGGGCTTTTGGTGCTTGTGATATCCACAGCTTGTGCGGGAAAGATTTTAGGAACATTTGCGGTGGCCATGCTCTGCATGATTCCTGTCAGGGATTCCTTGGCGCTAGGTGTGCTCATGAATACTAAGGGCTTGGTGGAGCTTATTGTTCTCAACATTGGCAAGGAAAAAAAGGTTAGTTAAGTATATATCTATATTGAGTCATGTTTATTACACACGTTAATGCATACATCTTTACACGTACGCTATAAAACAATCAAAATCATGTCACGATTTTAGTTGTTTTTTTGCGCGCATTAATGTGCAACAAGTTTTTGCTTATATGTATATATTCACATATCTTATATTCTTATATAAACAAATAGGGTACAACTAATCTTATATAACATATAAGTTAAAACAACTAATTAGTGCTTAAAGTCTGCACATAATCCTATATTTTTCAATTCAATGACCTAGTTTAACATATATATATATATATATATATAATATTGTGTTTGGGCTAAACAAATTTTGGAAAGTGAATGATTCAACCTAAGAAAACAAAGTAAATGAGGAAAAACTTTGAGGCGGTTTTCTGGCCTATCAATATTTTTATACACAATTCATGAGTTTTTGTACTAATTGTAAAGTACACGTGGGGGAATGAGGAAAATTAATCCAGGTTCTCTCCATTGCAAGGAGTAGGGCTGTCCAACAAGTCCAGGACTCAACCAAATCCGACCGACCTGAAGCTCAGCGGGTTAACCCGAAGCCCATGATCGGTCAAGTTCGAGTCCTTCTCTAAGAAAACCCGAATATTTGGTTCAGGTAGCAGGTTAAGGTTCTAAAAACCCGTATAACCCGACCCAACCGAAAGTTTTAGAGTAAAATATATATATATATATATATCGGTTCTTTTAAGGTGAGCACATGAGACTGGGGATGATAAGACTAAAGCACTATCAAATTGAGAACTAAATGCACCTTGACTCTAGAGTCTTACACGCAAAAGCAAAAATAAAATCACCCAAAGTTCAGAACGACTAAAATTGAAATGGAAATCAGTCTTCCACAGTTCCACATGCAAGCCTCAGTCTTCAATCCCATCTCAAACACTGTTCTCAGTATCTCACTCTCTCATAAATCAAAATGTCACTCTCAATCTAGTCTCCGTTCTCTAGTCTCAAGTCTCAACCCTTCACTCCATACCCTCCACAATCCACACTCCTTTCCAAACCCTAGCTATTGTCGCCGCCACCTCATCACCACACTCACAACTTCACCTCAATTTTCACCATGGGTTAAGCCTTCTCATGCTCATGGATCAGCTTCTTAGTCTCAAGACTCTTAGGAATATTTTCTTCCTTTTTCATCTATCTTTTTCTCTATTTTGAGATATGGGTTTTTCATATTGGATGTGGATCGATGGGTGTGGGTATGTGGGATGTGGATTGGCCAAGGTGGGTGTAGGTATGGTGGGTGTGGATCGAGCAAGGTGGGTGTGGGTTTGCCGAAATAGGGATTGAGTTATGTGGGTAGATGGGTAGCTTAGATGTGGATATTAGCTTGGATGATGGCAAGGATGGATGATGGTAGTGGTGGATCGGAGACATACAGCGATGGTCGGAGCTGAGCTTCGTCACGTCGGTGTGTGAGGTGGTGCCGGAGCAGTGCTATTGCCAAGATGGATGAGTGGTCACAGCTGAGCTTTGGAGAGAGTGTGTGTTGAGAGTGAGGCGTGTGAGGAGTGACTTAATTCGAAGCCCAAATCCGCCTAACTAACGAATCCAACCCATTCAACTGATGGCCCGAACCGTCGGGTCCGATTCATATATCAGGTCAATTGTAGGTCATATTTTTGGTAACCCGACCTAGTCAGTTTAAGTCTAGATCAGGCCCAAACCCAACCCGTGGACAACCTTAGCAAGGAGAATCAGCTAATGACACAACGAGTTATGAAGTTCTCTTTTTTGCTCAATAGTCATAAAGTTCTCGCTAATTGTATTAAAATAGATATACATCAATATATACATTAAGATCTAGCACAAATTTTGCCTGCCACTATCATCTAAAAGTTAATTTACGAGGCCACTTTTGATACAAGGATTCGATACCACTTGAACCAAATTGTTCAATGGGGGCCACTCAACGAATATACGCGCACAGATAGCTAGTCAATCATGAAATTGGTCATTGTCATATTAATTAGTAAAAAAAAACGAGAAATACAATTTATATTATTAAATTTTGCATATGAAGATATACAAAGTGTTCAACTCCATTTTAAATATTATATAAATATATACAAATGTAACAACTGTCTCATTATTATAAGAGTTGGAGATGTACCTTATACACAATTTTTTTTCTATAATGTAATTAACTTTACAATAATTAACATAAAGATCATATTCTCATACATGCAAAAATATCTGTAAACAAGGGACCTTTCATAAAGTCCAAAAAAATATATACCTCAAACTTTTATTTTTATTTTTGGATGAGTTATTTTTTACCAGATAAAAGAAGAGCAAGATGAGAGTGCCTCAACCAATATTCCTTGAGGCAATGCCCACGAGCATTTTTTTTTTTTTTTTGCTAAATGATAAAGGATGTCTTTACTGTAAACTCATTGATCCAACACCACGTGATAACGATGGATAAATACCATGTGTACCATCAAGCCACACTCCTACAGTGGTGTCCACGACCATAATTGGATGGCTGACTTGTACGTCCTTGTATAATTTCATAGCCACCATATCAGTTTTTAACAATTTATTAGTTAATCACACTACCAATTATTACCGGAACTTGACTCTCTATATATAGTGGGCAATTTTTTTAAATGTAACCTCAATTTCATTGTTTATCACTGGAAGTAGTCAATGGAGAATCACGGAATAGTGATTGTTCTGAGAGTCTAATTAAAAAAAATAAGTATATGGGTCACGGTCAGTTTCTTTTAGGGTAATTTGACACTATACTAGTATACTGGTCTTTGAGTGTTATGCATATTATGCTTTGAACCACAGGTTTTAATATAATAATATGTCTAATTCATCCATAATGGTGAATCTCATGAATTTTTTAAAACTTATCGTATGTGCTTTCTCAGTGGTGCTCCTTGCCATTATCCCCCCAAAAAAAAAGGGCTTTTATTTGTTGAGATTTACTCCATTTTCATTTTCATATTCATATATTCATAATATATTCATATGTTGTCACTTCCTCTTCCCTCCAAGATGGATAGTATCCTCCCCACTCCCCAAAAGATTTCCTCCATATTCATAGAATATATTCATAATATGATGTGTTTTCTCTTCCCTCCAAGATAGATAGTATTCTCTCTGCCTCCTAAAAAATTTGGGAGATTTTTTTTAATTTTTTTTAATACATTGATAATTAAGAGTGGAAGAAAAATATTACTAACAATCCCCCAATTCAATTAATGTACTCTTCATACTTCAGTATCATGTTTTATAATTATCGACTTTTTTTTTTCTATTTTCTGTGTAACTTTGTTTTATAATTATCGACTTTTTCTTTTTCTTTTTCTTTTTTCTGTGTAACTTTGCCATTTTTTTTAGAATACGTTTATCAAAAAGAAAGTATCACGTTGAAAATTTGAATTCTGTTTTTCATATCCCTCTGCTTTTGTCCCAAGTGGCAAATATATCTGCTAAAATGGTTTGATTATACAAAGAAGACCGGTGACTACTATAACAAATAGGTAGGTTCACCTTAACCGAGACCACAACACCAGATGGATAGGCCGAAATGGATGCCTATATGTAACAATAATAATTATAAATAAATAAATAAATAATCTGGTCTATTATCATCAGAATTTATAATTTTTTTTAACCAAAAAAAAAAATCTATCTATCAAGAACTATTCAAGTACAAAACCTTATCAATTGATGATTGCAGGGTTCATAAACCACTGTCCTCATAATGATTTTCAATGTTTTTTTTTTTTTAATCTTTTGCCAATAACATACTATTGGTGTGTTAAATCTTATAATTGCTCCACAGGTTCTAAATGACGAGATTTTTGCTATATTAGTCCTCATGGCACTATTTACCACATTCATGACAACTCCAACAGTCATGGCAATATACAAACCCTTGCGTGGAATTTATTCTCAAACTAATCGCCGACTCCAGCGACAATTGCCTCTCACAGAGAACTCACAAGATGAGCTTCGAGTCCTTGCTTGTGTCCATGGACCTGAGAATGTTCCCTCACTCATCAATCTCGTGGAGTCAATTCGTAACCCCAAAAGATCTCCACTCAAACTCTATGTCATGCACCTTGTTGAACTGACTGATCGCTCATCCTCCATTATGATGGTTCAACGTGCTAGAAGGAATGGTTTTCCCTTCATAAACCGCTTCTGCAGAGGTGCAAGTGCAACACCAGACCAAATTGCTGCCGCCTTTGAGGCCTACGGCCAAGTCAACCGCGTCAATATCCGTCACTCAATAGCCATCTCGGCATTGTCCACGATGCAAGAGGACATTTGCCACATAGCACAAGAAAAAAGGGTGGCGATGATCATATTGCCTTTCCACAAACATTGGAGAGGAGAGGGTGAAGAGGCTATGGAGAACGTAAACAATGGCTGGAGAATGGTCAATCAGAGTGTGCTAAAGAGGGCACCATGCTCAGTGGCAGTGTTTGTGGACCGTGGATTCGGTGGTGGGTTAAAGCAGGAGGCAGAACCCAGTTCCCCAACACTGAAAAGAGTTTGCATTTTGTTCTTTGGCGGATCTGACGATCGCGAGGCTCTAGAGTTGGGAGGAAGGATGACAGAACATCCAGCCGTTAGTCTAACCATTCTGAGGTTTCTGGAAAAAGCTAAGGATGAGAGTATGAAGCAGAGTCATAGCAGCTCAACTGTCCCAATAAACGATGAGAGAGAGAAGGTGACCTTTTGTACCTTGTGATACCTTAATTTTAGAGTTTTCTTAACTTTATTGAGGGTTCCAATGTAGTAAACTAAAGTTCTTTTTTTCCAATGCTTGGACCAGGAGATGGATGAGACTACAATGGCCATATGGAGGTGTAATCAATCAGTTAAGTACGAGGAAAAGGTTGTGGACAACATCACAGAAGAGGTGTTAAAATTAGGCCAGAGTAGGGAGTATGAGTTGGTTATTGTGGGAAAGGGACAATTCTCATCAAGCATGGGGGCAGAGTTGCCAGCGAATCAGATCGAGCATGCTGAGTTGGGGCCCATTGGAAACATTTTAGCTTCATCCGACTGTGGCATAGTGCCCTCAGTCCTGGTCATACAACAGGATAAACCAAATGCAGATGAGACTGCTACTTCAAGAATGGTCCAGGACAAGCATGTAACAACAATTGATGCTTCAATCACAAATAATGAACCGTCTGTGTGATCTAAAAGAATATGGATGCTCTAAATGTAGTTTTTGTAAAAAAACAAAAAACAAAAATATTTAAAAAAATATGCTCATGGTTCTGTGTGATTTGAAAGAATAAGGACACCTGAATGAAGTTCTTTGTAGACAAATTCCTATCCTGCGTGAACTGATTGAGGTCTGTTTGGTTGGAGGGGTGGAAAAGTAAGAGGATAGAAAATAGTGAGAGGATAGAAAAAAAATTTAATTTCTTTCATTTTTGTTTGATTGGGAGTGAAAAAGTGAAGGGATAGAAAAAATGAGTTTGTATAAATTTACTCATACACCCTTATTAAAAAATGATGTCCAATTAAAACAAAAAAAGTGACCAAAAAAAAAAAATCACCCAATTTATTAAAAAAATAAAAATCATGCCCCCAAAAAAAATTATGCCTAGTTAAAAATAAATAATAAAAAATAAAAAAAGAAAGCAAAGAAAGGCAACATCCAAAAAAGAGAAGGAAAAAAAAATAGATATGTGCATTTTTGTTCATTAAGTAGTCCTATTTTCTCTTTTTAATTTTCTCTCTATTTTGGGTAGAAAATTTTTTAAGAAGTCTAAAAAAAAAAAACACTCAAACCTCATCATTTATTATTTTTCCTTTCCACCCAACTAAACATGTACAAAATTTTTTTTTTTCCCATGAGAAAATACAGAAATTGGAGTCTAGCACGTTTGGCGCAAGAATTGAGAAAGTGAACTTGATGGAAGGAGCACTAAAGTCAAAAGAGCATTTATTTTTTATTTTAATTTGGAAGCATGCGTGGATGGTAATCTTGCAGGCTTGATGTGCGGCAACTTCCCCCCTATTGACGAATGAATAAATCTAGTACCATACAATTTGGCATAACAAATATTACAACTCGCTATATGGCGGATTGTGATTGATAGAGAAGTATGCCCACATAGACCCACCGTTATTCTTCTACCAACACAACTCACCACATGGCAAGTTATGACATTTGTTGTGCCAAAATGTATGACACTAGACTTACTCTTGATGAATCCCTGTACCCTATAAAACTAGGACTCTTGTAATGGTGAAAGACAATTTTGTTTAAGAATTTTATGAGTTGGTAATGAGCTCCTCTTTGTTTGGTGGCGATGCCAGGCGCCCTTAGGTGGTGTGATGCCTAAGGTTTCTAGGCAAATTTTAGGCGGTGAAGCTTAGAACTAGTTCTGTTTACGTTTTTGTTACTCTTTTATCCATATTCTCCTACACGTCCTGCATCAGAACTTAAGTTGACATGGCAACAAGGTTACACGGTTTAAAAACTATTGGCCAACATAGTTGATGAGAACATTTTAAAGGATGTAATAGTTAGTCCCCACATTTCTATGCTACAAGTTGTGCCATTCGCACACCAAGACGGCCTAAAGCCACATATTCATTTTTTCACCCATATCACACAGCAGATAATTGAGATGCGCTTCTACGCCACCCCCTTTAGAGAGCTGCAGGACCAAAACCCTAACTCCCTGAATGGCTCAACGTTCATTTTTAGCTAAGCTCTTTGGTGACAACCTTTAGGGCATGAGCATTTTTAACCTGACCTTTTTCTGTTGGCCTCTCATACGGCTTAGTTTGTTTCTTGGCAATTATCTTTAACTCCCATCAATTTGAGAACAAGCCCAAAAAAAAAAGTGTACCAATAAGGTAGACCAGGATTTTTCTGAAGATCTGAACCGACCACATAGTACAATTTCCATGAAATTTTGAAAGGAAAAATGTCTTCTTATTGCAAAAATTCAATATGAAACACACAGGGCAAAAGATATTGAGGGAACAATTAGTCATTACAAATCAAAAGCAACTTTGGACTTTAAGTCAACAAATAATGTTTCTTCACACACAGACAGCCAGTCCTCTTTTGAATGGGCAATTACCCTTTCCTGAGTACAGTTGTACAGATATAAACTATTCTCAAACAGACAAGATGTCCCCCAGAAATAACATAAAACGTTTAAAAGATTTAGCACATAAAAAGAAAATAGAAGAGACTTGCTGAAATATGCTAACCTTGGAAAAGCATATCACCTATCCACATGGGATATGACCCAATCACAACCAACTTTCCATCAGCTGAATTCTAATTTTCATATTCATCATCTTTGGAATTTCCCTTACCAGTCACTAGTTTGAACACTACTATAATTTTTGCCCACCGTATACAGGTAAACCGAGAATTTGGTAAAATTGTGAAATGATTCCACCTGGCCAGACAAGAATGTGTTTAGTTTCAAATAAAGCACAAATGGATGACAACAAGAATGAAACTGAAGAACAAATAACTGTCACATGTCCAGAATGACTTTGAATATTAACACTACAAACAATGTTTCTCAGTACTCTCACATAAGCTATCTAATTTTCCCCCCATATTGATTGTTGTAAATACATAAAGTACTTTCAAAGACACAACCCCTTTCGAACGAGTCATCAAAAACCTTTAAAAAAAATGAAGGGAAAAAATAAGAGAGGAGTTTTCATTGTGTACTAACCTTAGAGAAATCCTCCCCCTGTCCAAGTTGAATCTGGTTTCCCATTGTGACCAACAGCTTTCTTATCTGAGGCACTCTGGTAGAAATTATCAAATCCATCATCTTTGGCATCATCCCAGCCAGCCCAACCATCACTGTTATGAGATGCTGCTCCCTTTGTTGATTCTTCCTTCCTATTGTCTTTGCTGTCCCAATCATCCCAAGAACTTGAACTGTAAGAATTGTGCCCAGTTGATGACGATTGCCCTCCTCCAGGTGAAGAATTCCATCCTTTGTTCTCCTGTTTAAACTCTTGATAATATCCATTCGTCTCATTATCATTTCGTTGCCAGTTATCAGTCTTCCAGTTAATGCCTTCTTTAGTGTACTCTTCAACCTTTTGTGAAGCCATTGCCATTACCCCCTTCATGATCCCCCATGTCTTCTGTCCAATCTCTGATGTCTTTGCAGTGACAACAGTTACAGTTTCATTTACCTTGTGATCATAACCGCCATCCTTCACCTGTAATAAATGTTTTTTCATGCACCTTGTTTGTCTAATTTCATATATTGTCCATCCTTAAAATCTATAGTAAAAAGGGGGGTGGGGGAGGCAGATAAAGTGATAACTATAACAAACAAGGTTAAGAGCTGCAGCAAAAAAAACTGTGCTCATGTTAAGCAACATAGTATTGATTATACATTGTGTGGAAGCGTAATGGGTCCATAAACCATGGGTCCCAAGATCGAAACTTAGCTTTGATACCAAGTTGATGCAGGATAATATCAAAAGGAAGATGAAAATAACAAAAATTAAAAAGATAACCCTAAGAATCAGCACTTAGGGTTGCCTGGAATCAACACCAAACAAGAAACTTAGAAATCAGCACCAAACTGTTTGGAAAATCTCCAATCTGAAATTTTATTCATCAATCATCTAATTGAAAGAAAACCACCTGAAGCCTTTTTATAAAGCTTCCAAGAATAAAAGATCATGTCCATAAAACTCTCAACCGATAACAATCTAAAATACTAGTCCCTATCTGAACTCAAAATAAAATGAAATTCTAAACTAATCCAACTACATAAGATACCAAATCCCATAAGGTGTGTTGTCCGCAACAAATGCAAATCTGAATATCTTCACCTTGCAAAACACAAGCTTAAGATACACCAAATAAATAGTAAATTTTATTTCTTTTGCATGCTTGATGACCACAATAAGGAGGGAAAAAAAGAAAAACATTAATATAAACTTAAATGCCAACATAATTTCCATTTTACCATGTTTTTGGGATCCATACAAAGGCTTGATAGATAAACGTGCAAGTTAAAAATATATTAAATATCAACCAAACTCAAAATAAATGAAATTGGAATGTATAGTATTAGGATCCGTTTGGATTGACGGGGGAGGGAGGGAAGTAGAGTAGAGTTGACTGAAAATAAGCTAATTTTGGGCCATTTCTACTCTACTCCCCCCTCCCCCCAATCCAAACACACCATTAGTTACCACAACATGTGTCTCAGAGGGTTTATCCATCAACAGCTTGTAATTTGATAAATCTCTCTCTCTCTCTCTCTCTCTCTCTCTCTCTCTCTCTCTCACACACACACACACACACACACTAACTAACTAACTAAATAGCCAACACCAAAATAAAGGTGGTACCATAACTTCCATCAACTAGTGACCAAAGATCTACCACTTTCACTACTAGTTCAATCCCCAGGAAAATATTAAATTACAATCACAATTATTGTCAATTCCACATCAAATGTAGTTCCCCACTCTTAACCTTCATGGTATATTTGGAATGGGGAGAGATGGAGGAAGAAAAGAGAAAAGTAGAGGAGCAACTGGCTAGAATATACTAAAATTCAGTACATTCTGCCATTCTGGCCATCTTGCCCTCTCCTCTCATCCTCCCCACATCTCCCTCCATACAAATATAGGGTTAGCTAATCCCCTGGCAGCCTATTTCACTGTCACTGCCAAAGTGACACAACCACCATCATTGCCAAGTCACAATTTTAGTGTTGTTCCACCACTGATATTAGTAACAACCAACTTCAGGTATGTGCAACTCTTGGCAAACGTCATCCAAATCAACCCCAATTCTATTCATACTCAGTCCCTTCGAGTCACCCATCAAAAACTCTTATTTAGTCAAGATTCCCAAATCCCCTCCCTCATACCTCTCTTATTGATCATGTGATCTTAAGTGCGTGGGACATTTGGTGTCACGAAGAATGGAAGCCATCATGGCAACAGTGTCAAATATAAGAAGGTTAAAATGACTTGTTTACAGCAGATCTCGTCGTTCAGCTACATGACAAACACTAAATGGCTTTATCTTCCAGTTCAGTAACCCAAATTTAAGTATACTAGTTAAAACAAGTCAAGTTTGTTCATTGGGAACAGATGTGTTTTTGGAAAAAAAAAACAAATTTCCATGATTCATTGTATAGGAAAACAAATTAGCGGGATGTGTCCACATGACATCGGTGAAATTGAAAGACATCTCATTAGAGGTACATATACTTCACCTGTTATATGTTATAAGAGTTACTTTCCCTGCATCAATTTTATTTATACTGTAGAAGGGGAGACAAAAAGAAGCTGGAATGTCAGTTTTCAAAGAGCTTTCAATGATTGGGAGTTGGACTCTTCTTTTCTTTTTTGGATAGGTCAAGAGTTGGACTCTGCAAGTACTTTCCTTAATTTCTTCAATCTAACACCCCTAGGTGAGAGGATTATGATAGACTGAGTTAGAGGTTGCAGGGGAGTGGTTTTTACTGTCCATTCCTACTACAATGCACTACAGGTGAATTGTGCAGTGCCTTTCTCCTTGGAAGAGTATCTGGTGTGTTAACTGTTAAGGCTCCTTAGAGGGTCTCTTTCTTTGCTTGGATGGCAGCATGGGGGAAGATTCTTAACACTTACACATGATTATGCCCTACTTACAGGCTTGTTACTATAAGAGAAAACCTATTCACACATCAAACTCTTTTGTAAATTGACATGGGCACCAAATGGCAGTGCGATATCTATAAAACTTTACAATTATCTTAGGTTGTCATCTACAATTGAGTAGTTGCACCGTTCTTTGGTTCACCTCACTTGATTCCTCCTCCTCAATCTCTCTCCTTTTGACCCTAATTTACTCAGACATCCTAATTTTTTTTTTTTTTGATAAGTACTCGGACATCCTAATTAACAAGATCCTTCCCAATAATCAAGATCAAAACTGCAAGATAAAATGCAAATTGGTAATTTCCTTCAATCTCCGTTACATTAGACTAAATGGTCAGAGACGGCAATTTGAATCATGTCATTAATTTAGAGGGGACATTACTGCAATTAGTAGTTTGTCGGAGATACTGCAAATTGGAAAATATTGCCATCAAAGTAAGTGTTATCGTATTAATTTTTGAAGTCTTAACTGATGATGCAGCTCCATGTAGATGGAAATTTTAGATTGTCAAAAAGAGACAACATATGTAATTCTTTACAGATAGTGTATTTTGTTTACCTTGTGATGTCGCTAGTCGATTGTGGTTATTTGCCTTAACTTCATTTGAAGTGTATTGAGTTATGTCTCAAAGTATGAGAAAAGGTGAGAAGGCATGCTGGAAAGGGTGATTTTTTTTGTGGGTGTGGGGGGTTTCTGTTTGCATTATGTGCACATTTAGCAGAAGAGGTATAGTTTTGTACTTTGAACAATGTAGAGCTGAATGGGAACACAATTAAAAAGCATTAATTATGTTCTCTATTGGACCGGCTGTGAGGTTTGGGAAGTATACATTGCAATTCTATTTTGGAAGGCAATTCCTCATTGTTAGATGTGGTGCATACAGAGAGAAAGGAATGCAGAAGCATTGGGGAAAAAAAAGGACCATTTTAGATTTGAATTACCATTCTTCATATATTTGTTATAATGTCCATTCAAAAAAATATAAAAAATAAAAATAAAAACTTTGCTAGAATGGATGGCATTGTCAGGATTATTTTTATTGACATTTATTGGATTTGATTAATCATTGTAACTTCCTAGTTTAATTGTGGGTCATTGAGCACTTCTTACGTATATGCGCTTTACACCCCCCCTGTTTCAAAAAAATCTGTTATTTATCAGCCAAAAAACAAAACATTTTTTTTTAGATTTCATAGTTCTTTCTAATTTTAATTTGCTAAAAGGATGCCTTACAATCCTAAATCATCATGTGTATTACTATTAATCCTAAACATCAAGATTAGAGATCACAAACTAAGAACATGGAATGAATACGCCCTAACATAAACACAGATAAAGATCATATCAAATTATCAACAGAACCAATTCCAAATACCTTAGTAGAGATCTCTTTTGTACCAGCTTGGACAACAGTGGCCGCCGACTGCGCCGCGGCTGCAGCAGCCAAAGATAGCTTACCAAATCCCTATAAACAAACCAATAGCATAACATATTAGATCAATTCAAATCATTCAGCACCAATACAACAATAACACACGGTAAAACATGAAACCTGAGAAACAACGGAAAAGACATCTCCTTGAGCATCATTCCTCTGGGAAGAAGAAGGCGGAGGTGCGGATCCAAACCCGACATACTTGCCACCTTGCGACGGCGGAAGCCCGTCGGGGCGGGACTCATTCTCGGCCCGCTTTCGTGCGAAGAAACTCTCCTTATTGGCCGCCGACGCCTCCAACTGCGCCCGCGTGTAGATATCCTCGGTCGATTTCGATCTCACGGGCCCACCGCCCATGCCTCCGGCGCCTCTGACATCGCCCGTCGACTGGTTTCTCCTCATATCGCTAGAAGATCTGAATCCATCGTCGGTATCCCAACTATCCCACCCTCCTCCTCCTCCGCCGCCTCCGCCTCCATTGCTCCCATAACTACCGTTCCTGCCGCCGCTCAACGGCGGCTTCGATTTGCCGAATCCGGTGCTCTCCTTCACGACCGGCGGGTCCCGCCAGGGTTTCCCTTCGGCCAGGGCCTGGATTCGATCCCTGTAAACGCTGGCGGCGTTGGTGTTGTACTTGGTCACGATGTCGGTCTCTTTAGCGATCCCGTACTGCGCGAAGAACGAGTTGAGCTGCTCGTTGCCGCCGGACTCCATTTTCTTGATCTGGATCTCGGACCAGGAGTCCATGGTGACGGATCGGACGAAGGAGATGTGGACGCCGAGGCCGCGGTGCTTGCCGGAGCACTCTAGGCACATGAACACGCCGTACGACACCGACGCCCATTGCGGATTCTTCTGCGAACAGTCCACGCAGACCTTGTTCCCCGCTTGCGATTGCAAATCGCGTAGCCGCCTCGACGCCGCCATTCGGGTCCGATCCGACCGTTCTCAAATCGGATTCTGCTGAACCGAATCCAAAAAATAAAAAATCGGAGCAGAAAGAGAAATGAATCGAAATGAGAGAAAAAGCTTTTGGAAAGTTTTTAGTCTGAGCTTTGGAGGTTATATACGTATACGTTGTGTAGAGAGAGAGGTGTTTGGGCGTACCTGATTTGTTTGTAGCTTGCTTCAACGGAGATAATTGGGGATCACCGACACCGTTAGTTTTGTAACAAACGTTTTTTGGAGTCTAAATTCGATGACAGGTGCTGCTGCACAATTACTCAATTAAGTAAATTCATTTTTCTCTTTGGTAGGTAACTACGCATTCGTTACCAAAAATATATTTATTTATGTTTTAGAAAAGCTTTTTGTCAAAATGGCTCCTCTACTACAATAAATACCATTTAACCTTTTTTTTTTTTTTTCCCTCTCGAAATCTATTTTTAATCAATAATCGATCTTTCTTAAAAAAAGAAAAAAATCCATAATCGATCTATAAAACTTTCCGATATCACAATAATGTATCACGTAAATTTTTAAGATTTTTTAATTTTGGATGTCATTTATTTAATATATATTTTATTCTATATTTAAACTTTCTATTAGAATTTTTGTGAAAACCTCTTTTTAAGTGAGGTGAGATAAGAGATAACCAAACCTTGGCTTAATCCTACGTACGCTTTATATAGAATATCATGGACTCTAATTGGTATAAGACATTTTCCCATAAAGTTCTTTGTCACATTAGGAAGAGTAAAACCGTGTAGCTTGTGTGGCTAAAGCCAATAATATATTTCCAATTGGGAATAAGAGGGGTGAGGTGCGGGAAAACTAAAGCTTGGCTAAGTTCCACATCACCTAATTAAGGAGAGGTTATGCACCTTATATGAAATTACTTTCGACTCTAACCAATAAGAGGCTTTTTTCCACAAGGTTGTTTGTCACATGAGGAAGAACAAAATTGATAAGGAAAATGGTAAAAGGCATTCATCCACTTTTAATGCTTTTGTTTAAGGAAAATGGTAAAAGGAAGAACAAAATTGATAAGGAAATTGATAAGGAAGAACAAGGTTTTTTCCACAAGGTTGTTCGTAATACAAAAAAGTTTGCTCCCACCTCTTCTAATGCTTTTGTTTCGCCTATTATGGAAGACTGCAGATTTTTGGCTAATCGGATTCCTCAGAAAAGATTTAGGCATATTTATAGGGAGGCTAACAAGTCCGCGGATTTTTTGGCTAGATTAGGAATTCTTCTTGACAGTGAGTTTGTTGTGTTTTCCAGCCCTCTTGTAGAGTTAATTAGCTTGTTGGAGGCTGATGCCGTTGGGCTGTTTGTAAGCAGGCTCTGTTCTGCCCCTCTGTTTTCTGTTTAGCTGTTAATGAATTTCCATTTCAACCAAAAATAAAAAATAAATAAAGTTTGTATAAATTGACCATTATGTCTTTATTAAATAAAATAAAAAATAACACATTATACTTTTTTTAAAAAAATTATGTATAGATAGACACTAAGTAAAGTATTTAAAAAAAAAATGTTTTCAAAAAAAAAAGAAAAAAAAAAACAACCGAAATTAATGAGAAAATAAACATATGAGGAAAAAATAAATAAATAAAAAAAACCTACACATCCGGAAAAAGTCAAAGAAAAGAAGCTACGATCAGACAAAAGGAAAGAAAGAAAAAATAATAAAAAATGAAAACCATTACGTCAGTAACAAAGAAAAAAAAGTCAACACGTCAGTAATGAAGGAAGAAAAATATGATATGAAAAAATAAAAAACCAACACATTGGAGACTTGAAGGTGAATTTTAAGGGTATTTTTAGAAGCTTATTTTATGAGTTTCTTTCTCTCAATTTTCTCTTCATCTTGGAGAGAAAACTTTTTGGTAGGGCAAGAGAGAAAACACCTGGGTTCCACTATTTATTTTCCTTCCTTTCCACCCAACCAAACATACTCTAAAAAGATTTTCATTCCTATTTTCTCTCCAAAGTTTTCCATCCTTTTTATTTCACCTCCAAACAAACACACCCTTAGCCAAACAGGTATACATGAAGTAAGAACACCACAAAAACAAATGGATCATAACAATGACAAAGCCAGACTATTTTCTTAGGATAGGCTAGTGCATAAAAAAATTTTTTTTTTTTTTAATAGAAATTACAGAGAGGAGAGGGGAGGGGTTTTTTCAAAACCTAAGGGGGACCAGGCCCCCCTCTAGCGCCCCCCCCCCCCCCCCCCCCACTAGTGATCGTAACTTTCACATGCTGGACACCATAATTACTTTTTTTCATTTAAAAATCCTCATTGGTTTGCACTTATCGATCCATAGAATTACGAAGTGTACTTATTTGCAATTGTATGATGGCAAGGAAAATCTGAATATGGATAAAAATTATGACACATGCCAATAAAAGATTCATATAGAGGTTTTATATGAATCTTTTTAATACATGATTCCATTTGAAACTCAGACTTATCTAAGAACCTAACTTCTAGCTCATACCAATTGATTCCATTTGACATTCATATATGCCCTAGGAAGCCAATACAACAGATGAGTGAGGTTTTACTAGATTTTGCTTGTCGACTGCAAAAAACCAATAGCAAATTTGCCATAAGAAAATTTGTCAAATATCTTGCCAGCAAGGACTTGGAATTGCAAGAGACAAGTGATGATGCAGAAACACTTGAATTTTGAGTCACTTTGAGTTCCTGACAAAGCCTTATTTGTAATTTGGATTCAAACAAAGAACAATCAAAATTCATAGACTGTAATGCAAAATGTATATGTTAGAAATACTGAATAATTTGTAGTATTGTATTTCACCATAAAAGAATATACATGGATGCCTTTATATATGAGGCATATGTGTGCAGTACAAGTAAATATGTGTGTGGTACAAGCAAGAGTGTAGTACAAGACTGTGTGCTATACAAGTAATCTAACTAGGCTTAAAGCCCACAACACTATACATGTTAACAGCCCCCCTCAAACTCAAGGTGGATGTGAGACCAACTTGAGGTTGTCAACCAAATCACGAAGGCGTCCCTTAGGATGTGACTTAGTGAAGATATCAACAAGTTGATCTTTGGAAGAGACTGAGAAGAGCTTAAGAGCACAATAAACAAGATGATAACAGATAAAATAACAATCAATCTCGATGTGTTTAGTCCGTTCATGGAAGACATCATTGTGAGCAATATGAATGGCGCTCTAGTTGTCACAATAAAGAGGAATAGCAAAGGATGTGGACACACCTAAATCCTTAAGAACCCAACCCAACTAAAGGAACTCAGATATGGTATTAGCAAGTGCACGATATTCTGCTTCAGTACTAGAGCGGGCCACATGAGTTTGTTTCTTACTTCGCCAAGAAATCAAAAAAGAACTAAGGAGAAAGCAATAACCCGTAGTGAACCTGCAATCAGTGGGATCTCTTGCCCAATCAACATCAGAGAATGCGCGGAGTATAAGAGGAGACTGAGCTAAGTAGAAAAGGCTATGGAAGAGAGTGCCCTTTAAATATCGAAGAATGCGCAGAACAGCAACATAGTGAGTCGATCATAGGGCAGACAGAAACTGGCTCACCTGATGAACAGTATAGGAAATGTCTGGACGAGTAACTGTGAGATAAACTAAACTGCCAACCAATTGTCTATAAAGAGAGGGATTAGATAATGGTTTCCCCCCCGAGGGTGTCAAATGCGCATTAAGTTCAACTGGAGTGTCAACAGTCTTGCTATCAGTGAGTCCAACTTGAGACAAGAGTTCAGAAGCATACTTGGCTTAAGTAATATAAAGTCCATCTGTAGAATGAGTGATTTCAAGACCCAAGAAGTAGCTGATATGTCCAAGATCTTTCATCTCAAACTGTTGACTGAGGAAATCCTTGAGTTCTTGAATGCCACTGAGGTCATCACCAGTTATGATCATATCATCCACATACAAGAGAAGTAAAATAATGCATTTGTCAGTGCGACGAAAAAATAAGGCAGAATCATAATGACTGGCCATGTAACCCAAGCGAGAAATAGTAGAGCTGAATTTGGCAAACCAAGCTCGTGGAGCTTGTTTAAGGCCATAAAGTACACGTCGAAGGTGACAAATCTTGTTTGCGTCAATAGAGAAACCAAGAGGAGGTTGCATATAAACTTCTTCACTTAAATCCCCATTAAGAAATGCATTTTTTACATCCATCTGAAAAAGATCCCATTTACTGGCAGCAGCAACAGCTAAGAGGGCATGAACAGATGAGATACGAGCAACCGAAGCAAAGGTCTTTTCATAATCAATCTCATACTCCTGTGTAAAACCTTTTGCAACAAGACGAGCTTTGTAGCGCTCAATGAACCCATCAGAGCGAGTCTTAATCTTGTAGATCCACTTATAACCAACCACAGATTTCCTAGGGGGGAGTGTCACCAAATCCGAAGTATGGTTTTTAGATAATGCATCAAGTTCCTCTTTCATTGCAATCTGCTATAAAGGGTCAGTGGAAGCCTCATGACAGGTGTAAGGCTCGTGTAGTGTAGTAAGGGCAGTGTAACAATGATAGTCAAGTAAATATGCAAGAATAGATCTTACCTGAGTTGAGTGACGGGGTGGAATGTCTTGTGTAAGATCTTTAGGCAAAGCAGGAGCAGGGGACCCAAGCTCAGGGTTGGAATTGGGTAGCTCGTCTTTGACCTATTCATCTTCCACCTGTTCATTAAAAGGTGAACTAAGAAAGGGATCAGTGATATCTGGTGGTTGGACATAGACAGAGAAGTTTACAGGAGAATCTGGAGTAACTATAGGAAGATCAGGAGCAGCTACAGAAGGAATATGTGCTTCATCTGGAAAAAGATCTAAGACAGAGGAAGAAGATAGGGAGGTATGGAAATGAGAGAGCTCAACAAAGAGGCGATGTTCCCAAAAGACAACATTGTGGAAGATACGAAGATGATGAGAGACAGGATCATAACACTGATACCCCTTTTGAGTTTCGCCATAGCCAAGAAAACAACAAAGCCTTGACCGAGGCTCAAGTTTGTTAAGTTCATGCGGCTGAGGAAGAACGAAACAAGCAGAACCAAAGGAGCGAAGATGGTGATAGTCTGGAGGTGACCCAAAAAGGCGCTCATATGGAGTTTGATTTTGGATAACAGGACTCGGAATGCAATTAATAGTATAAACAGCATGAAGAGCAGCTTCACCCCAAAAAGGAGCAGGAACTTTGGCAGAGAGAAGGAGAGTACGAATAGTGTCAAGAATATGACGAAGTTTTCGTTCGGCTCTACCATTTTGCTAAGAGGTACCTGGACAAGTTAGTTGATAAACAGTGCCATAGGAATGCAAAACAGCTTGGAAAGCATATTGATTGTATTCAAGAGCATTATCAGATCGAAAAATTTTGATGTGTTTGGAAAATTAAGTTTCAACCATTTTTGCAAAATTAGAATATACTTCCAATAATTTAGAATGATGTTTCATATTAAAAATCCAGCTATAGTGAGAGTAATCATCAACAAAGACAACAAAATATCGAGACCCACCAATACTAAAGACAGAGGAAGGCCCTTAAACATCAGAATGAACAAGGTCAAAGATATCAGTGGATATTGATTCACTAGTATTGAAAGGTAAAGTTTGTTGTTTTTCTAACTGACATGAAACACAATCAAAATTTTCTGTAGACACTGAACCTAACAAACCTCTAGAAGCCAATTGTTGTACCCGAGAGGAAGATGCATAACCAAGTCAAGCATGCCAAAATGCAAGGGAAGGAATTGAAGAAACTGTAGTAGCTGTAGCAATAGAAACAGAAGCAACAAGTGGAAGACAAAGGTTGTCCATGGGAAACCTACGCCCAACTCTGGGACCGGTCCCAAGCTCCTGTCTCGTCCTCGGATCCTGCACAATACACCCAGAATAATCAAAGATAATGCGATAACCCAACTCAGCTAATTGTCTCACAGAAAATAAATTATAAGAAATGTCAGGAACATTAAAGACTCTAGGAACTGAGAGATTGGAGGTTGAAACTGAACCTATATTATGACCAGACATTGTGGACCCATTTGCTGTGCGAATATTAAGAGGGTGTGATGCAGGTTTAAGGTCAGAAAATAAGAACGAATGAGGTGTCATGTGATTGCAACAAGCAAAATCCATAAGCAAAGAGGTAGGACACATACCAGATAAAGCCAAGAGAGAAGAGGAATAAGATGCATTACCAACCGTGTGAATGACATTGGCGATGATATTTATAAGGTCATCTCTGGAAATGGAGAAAGTGGATCTAGAAGGCTAAGACTATACAGAGATAGAAGCCATGGGTTGGAGACTCTCAGTGTTAGCAACTGTAGCAGCAGAAATGGAACCAGCTGATTTGTTGCGTTGATAGCAAGTCTCAATATTATGGCCAAAACGTTAGCAAAAATTGCAAAAACGTTTGTTAGATTATCAGCGACGATTGTTGCAAAAGAAAGAAGACTTGTCCTTATTCTTCATTTAGAAGCAAAATATGCAAAAATGGACTGCAAAAATGAAATTTACACGAAAAACTGGGCAAAGAGCACCTGGACTGAAAAAAGTCAACTCTTGGTCAAAGTCAACGATCAATGCTTGAAAAAGTCAACTGCCTGGGTCAAAGTCAAGCTGGAGATAACGTCAGCGATGACGCAATATGATGATGTCAGCATGACGTGGCAGAGATGACGTCAGCGAATGACGCACCTAGGGTTGACATGGCATGATGACGTCAGCAATGATGTCAGCAGGCGCGTGACGGCACGTGACGACGTAGGGCGGCGCATGAAGCGCGTGGCTGAGCTCATCAAAACTGTTACTGGCGCGTGAGGGCGCGTGGTCTGTTGGATGGTGACCGATCTGACGTGGCTGAATAGATCATTTGACGGCTTACACACTGATATGATTTGTGACTTAGTCAGAGGTCAAAAACAACAGATCCGACTAAGGCAATAGTCTTGGCGGTGAAGATTGTGCTTCTGGCGGCGGAGATTCAACCCTGAGACCTCTGACGATGGCGAGGCAGTCTGGAAAGGCACTAAAGAGGTTTACTGACCAGAGAAGTTGAGGTAGTGGAAATTACCGACAAAGACAAGACTGCAGAACACAAGAAAGTTAGAGCAATGGCTCCGATACCATGTTAGAAATACTGAATAATTTGTAGTATTGTATTTCACCATAAAAGAATATACATGGATGCCATTATATATGAGGCATATGTGTGCAATACAAGTAAATATGTGTGTGGTACAAGTAAGAGTGTAGTACAAGACTGTGTGATATACAAGTAATCTAACTGGGCTTAAAGTCCACAACACTATACACGTTAACAGTATATGTGATTTTTTAATCACCTACATTCTAATTTTCTAAATTTGGAAGAGATTGAAATTTTGTACTAAAAACCCAATAAATCTAGTGTGCATTTGGAACGCATGGAAAACGTACGTGCCTGCATGGGTCCCATGCACTGTTCACGGGACCCACAAGTAATTTTTTCAGTAAAAAAATTTAAAACTTGGTTCACGACATTATTCACACATTTAAAAATTATTTTGTTACAGTATTTTCAGTTTTCAGCAATAAACGTTATCTAAATAGACCCTAGGGCCTGTTTGATACGTGTGTTTAAAGAACAATTTTCAGTTTTTTTGAAAATACATGTAGGTGAAAAAGTGTGTGAAAATACGTGTAATATTATTTAAAAATTAAAAACATGTGTTTAAACACATATACCAAATGGCCCTTAATATCAAAAAGTTTAGAAGCTAACTTCAAACTCCTATCTTGATCATTTACACCCCAAAATGCCATCTTATTCTACTTTACCATCCCAAAAAATTATTTTATCAATTATACAATACTATTTTACAATATTTCAACATTCCAACTTTTATTTTACAATACAATACATTTAACTAATATTTCTACATAATAAAATAACATATCCTAAAATCACTATCATCTACCGTACAACACATTAGTTACAATGCATTTAATAAAAAGTAGGAGAGAGAAAATTAAATAATAATATGAGAGTTTACCATTCAGCTACAATGCACTGTAGCAGTATTGCAAATTTTTTTGCAATACTTAGCTTCTACAATTTTTGATGGAGTGAAAATTTTAGACTTAAATGCTAAAAAATGCTTACATTTGGCATTTCCCATTTAGAGTATCTTCAACCGGAAATGTCATCCTATCTCATTATACCATCCCAAAAAACTACTTTATCAATTATACTATACCATTTTACTAAACACTCAACATCCCAAAATTCTATTATTTTACCATCCTATTAAAATATTCTTTTTTAAGTACAGAAGGCAAACATAAAAAAAACATTTTTTTTATTCCTCCTCTCTCATTTTTTTTTTTCATTCCTCCTGTCTCACTTCTCCGTTAAAGGCAAACATAAAAAACATTTTTTTTATTCCTCCTCTCTCAATTTTTTTTCATTCCTTCCTCTCTCTCTCCTGTCTCACCTCTCCGTTAATTATCTGGGTTTGATTGTGCTCCGGTCTGTGCTCCGTTGTGGATCGTGGGTTTGTGCTCCTGCGGTGGGTTTTTGTTGGTTGTGCTCCGGTGGGTTTTTGTTGGTTATGGGGGTCAGATTGTGGGTTTGGCTATGCTCGATGGCGTCGCCGTCGGTTTGGCCGTGGGTTGTGGTTGTCACCGTCGGCTTGGCCATGGGTTGTGGTGCTGGGTTTGGCCGTGGGATGTGGGTCGTGGTTGTGGTGCTGGGTTTGGACGTGGGTCGTGGGTTTGGCCATGGGTTGTGAGTCGTGGTTGTGGTGCTGGGTTTGGTCGGTGTCTGATCTGTGGTGCTGGGTTAACTGTGCTGTGGGTTGCTTCCGATGAAGCTCGATGGAGAGACAGAGAGAAGCTTGATGGCGCGAGAGAAAGAGAAGTTTGCGATGGCGCGAGAGAGAAACAGGGGATGGGAGTCCGGTACTGTAGCAAGAGAGAGGGATTAAAATACACTAAATTGTTTTGGCATAACGCTACAGTACCATCTCATTTGTGAGATGGTACTGTAGCGCTATGCCAAAAAAATTTGGCCTCTAATGGTTTTAGCCATTCAGTTTCTGGCGTATTTTGGGCTTGTATTCCAAATGTGCTTTACATTTGACATTTGACAAGCCCATTGCTGATGCTCTTGGGGTGTGAATGCTCACTATTCCTAATTCCAGACTTCCAAGGGAGCAAACATGGACAAATCAAAATTATCGAAAACTCGTATTTCAAGGCTACAGAAACTTGAGAGCTTCTATGATTATTTTACAGATTTTTATAGATTAAGGGTCCAAAAGTAAGGAAGAAACTGTAGATTCTTTAGCCATTAAATGGTTTTTTTTTTTTTTTTTTTTTTTTGATACGAGCCATTAAATGGTTATTCTAATGCTAAATCCAACTTCTAGCATGGTCGTTACAGAGAATGCTATTTTGAGTCAGACTCCATCATCCAAGTTGAATATCATCCTTTTTATCATCTTGAACATTATTTGTTTATCATTCTCTATAACCATTTAAATAAAATAGTGAGTTAATAGGGAATAGAACACCCAATTAGAAATTCAAAAACCAAATTAAAGAAAAAAATAAATTTGTGTTGTTGTTGAGTTAAAGTATCAACCACAGAAAATAAATAATAATAAAAAAGCCAAGCAATGGCCAAAGTAGTGTCATATAATTATTAAACAATTGGTGATGTGACAATAAAACTAACGAAAAGTAAGTAATAGAATACTAGATAGAGCATTCACATCTCAAATTCTTATCATATCTTATTTTACTATCCTAAAACTCTATTATTTTACCAATTTATTAAAATATTATTTTTTAATCCTCTTGGAGTAGGAAGGCAAACATAAAAAAACATTTTTTTATTCATCCTCTCTCATTTTTTTCATTCCTTCCTCTCTCTCTCTCTACAGTCTCACTTCTCTGTTATCTGGGTTTGATTGTGCTCTGGTTCGTGTGTTTGTGAGATCATGGGTCTATGCTCCGATTGTGGATCATGGGTCGTGAATCGTGAATTCGTGATATGGGTTCGTGGGTCTGTGCTCCAATTGTGATATGGGTTTTTGTTGGTTGTGCGGGTTTTTGTTAGTTATGGGGATCAAATTTGTGGGTTTGGTCGTGCTTGATGGCGTCGCCGTCAGTTTGGCCGTGGGTTGTGGATGTCACCATCAATGTGGCCATGGGCCATGGGTCGTGGTTGTGGTGTTGGGTTTTTTTTTGCTTGGGTTGCTGGGTAGCGATGGTGGTTCGGTGTCTGGCTACAGCGATGATTCGGTGGTAGGTTGTGCTTGTGTCATGGGTTGCCATCTGATTTATGGTGCTAGGTTGGTTGTGCTGTGGGTTGCGATCTGATCTGTGGGTTCAATGTTGGGTTTATGAGATGAGTAAATCGGCAAAGGGATTTGGATATAGGTGAAGGTGAATCGGTAGGGACATTTAGAGAGAAAGAGAGAGACTTGGTGAAAGGCTTCAGTGATGGCGAGAGAGAGAGAGATGAGACCGTGTGAATGAGAGAGAAGAGAGAGGCTTGGTGAAGCTTCAACGATGGAGATAGAGAGATGAGAGACGTGTGAATGAGAGAGAAAACTAATAATTAGAATAAAATATTAATATTTTCTTTTACAATTGAGTTACAGTGCGATTCTACATTTAGAATCACATTGTAGCACAATTGTAAATTTTTTTGCAATAGTTGGCTTTTACAAGTCCGAATGTTGTGGAGATTTTGGGCTTTTATGCTAATTTTTTTTTTCTACATATGGCGTATGTCATTTCCAATGTGAATGCTCAAGTTCTTAATAAAACAATGATAAAGAAATACAACCTACTATTTTATATAATCAAGCCATCAATCATACGAAAAATTAAACAAAAAAAAAAACACCTAAAGGCTAAAGAAATTGACAAAATCATTCCAATGGCAAAAGAAGTCACATCCAAATGGAGAGTGGTAACAAGTGAAATAATTAAGGAAAAATAATTGATATGATATAGGACACAACCATGCACAATTAGATAAATAAAAAAAATGGGTTCTAGTTAGCTTAACTGGTAAAGTTTTTCATAATTGAATAAGAGATCTGAGATTCAATCCCCACCTACACCAAAAACTGATTGATGTTTTGGTATGATAATAAAAAACTATTTTTCAAAATGAGATGCTATAGGTTGAAACTCTCTCAAAATATATATAGGACGTGGAAGTCAAATAAGCAATTCCTTAGTTAATTTTTTTGAGGGGATATTCCTTAGTTAATTGATAATGCAATATAACAAAACTTTTCGAAAGCAAATAGAGTATTAATCCACAGGTTGTAAAGCAAAAGTTAAATTTAAAAAAAAAATTAAAAAGAAGTGAGAACCAATATTGGGCATTTCAAATCAAAAAAAGTACTAAAGAATTCATGATTTGCTTAGAGAATTATTCCAAATCAAATAAAGAATTCATGATTTGCTTAGAGATCAGTTAAACACTTGGCAGAAAAACTTAACAAATACAAAAAAGAAACAGAAAATTAGAACGATTTGAAAGAAAAATTTATCGATGAAACACCTCTTAAAATCCCCATGGAACTTGGATTTTCAATCAGATCATGATATCATAGGGTTTTAACGGCTAGAAAAATTGTCATAGGTTTCACTAAAAAAAAATGATATTTTTGGAATTTTCATAGCCTCATAGGTTTTTAGTGGGATAGCTTTTTATTGTATTTTAGCCACGATTGATTGCGGGAAGCAGAGAACGTGAGGATTAAGGTGTTTGTTTGTGTTGGGTAACTTTTATTAAATTGGAGAATTATATATTTGCCGTGGCTATTTAAAAACCATTAGATTTTCCATATATTATATGTCTTTACATTGTTAAAAAAAAGAAAAAAAAAAAAAAAAAAAAAAAGGGAATTTTTTTTAATGAGAAGTAGACATTACAAAATAGGCGGGGTGGATTGGGTTACAGGTCAAAACAGATCATTTTAAGCAGGTTAAAAACAAGTTCGGGTCAATCAGGTTGTGGGTCGGGTCGGGTTGACCTGTATTTTTCACATGAATTTTTTTTTTTAATAAAGAAAACAACATGTATTTGCTATTTGAAAAGTCATGTAATAAATTACTTAATGTAAAATGCATTACTTTGAATTCACCACTTATATTAAGAATGAACTCAGTTAAACTTATTAATACATATTCAATAATTTCAAAATTATCAAATCCTAACATTGCTATTGTACGGGCCCGGGCGGTGCAGGTCTGCCTACGTTATTTGGACCTTGGGCCAATAAGGAAGGCCATGGGCCTTTTGCTTGGTTCTTCCGGGCCACATTCTAAACCCACCTACGAACGGGCCCGGCCCAAATGCCGTCCGAGGATCCAATCCCTTCTACCGAACATAAGCGTTACTGCTGATATGGTTGTCCGGGTCGTTTCACCGAACACTTTTATGTTTATCCCGAGCACTCAATAATAGGATTACCCGGTGGTATCTTGGGAAACATCGCTGCCGTACATACTCGCTGTAGTGGGAATCATTTCCAAAGCCACTCCTACCTAAACACCCACTAAATCCTTCTGAGATTGGACCTTTAAATCCATTAAACCTTAGGACAATCATTATCACCCCACTAACAATTCCCTATAAATATGAAATTGGAAGAAGAAACAAGGGTTAATGAAACAGGAGAAAAAGAGTCATATATAGAGGAGAGTAACTACAGAGTGAGGGAGAGGGATTGTGAGGTGGTGCATAAAGTGAGATCAAAGGGGCTCTCATCGAGTCTCCTAGCTGTGAAAGACCCATAGTAGGAATTACTATCCCACCATACAAATAGGTTGTGAGACAAGGTGTGGTGAAGCCCATTGGGCATATCCTCGCCGCCACAGCTATCTAAAACAAAATAACACAAAGATAAGTAAAACAAATACACAAGTTTTATTTTTACACAATATCAACATCCCAAAATATAAAACAAAATTACAAATGACTGATTGGATAACTTATTTGACAAAAAATAAAAACATATAAGAAATTTACAATCTTGAAAATTAATTTTATAATCTATTATTAATTTTGGTTGGCACTCTATTTTAATTTGAGATATACATTAAAGTTTGATTGTTTACTTATTTATACATGGTCTTTTTTATGAATATCATATCATTGTTAAACAACACACACTTTAGGAAATATCATAATTTATTTTGAAAAGCTATTTATTTTGGACATAAATTGTTAAAAAAATAGGTCTAAGCATTCGTAATTTATGCTAATTTGATATTTTGGCTTCACTATTTTCACATTTGTAAATGTTTCTCACACATGTCTACAATTTTAAATCTATATTTTTAACTCTACTGTAACTAGATTATCTTGACATGTACTTTGCTATTTGATATCTAAAAATCTTTACTCATTACAGAATGCTCAACTATTCATCTTTCAATTAATTTGCATGCAGTTATGTAAATGTCTCAATTGCTTCCTTAAAGCTCACAACAAATAATTTAACCAATATTGTCTTAATTTTGCTTTTTTTTTTTTTAATAAAAAAAAGTTTAAAAAAATGTTTCGGGTTCGGGTCAGCGAGTTAACCTGCAAAAAACATGGGTCGAGTTACGGGTCAACCTGTTTTTGTTTCGGGTCAAAAAAATCAAGTTCGAGTCAGGTATTTTTGGAGTCAGGTCGGGTTAGAAAAATTTTGACCCATTTTGTCATGTCTAATGACAAGGGAGCCAAACCCATTTGAGCCCTTCCAGCAAAGTTTTCAGACCCAGACTGGATAGGGAGGTCAGACTGTGAAAACCAGGAACAGGATGAAAACTAGTTTTTTAAGCATAAAGAACCGAATTTTTTGTTAATTCCGTGAACCCCTAAAATCGGGGTTGAACCGCACAAATCGGTGGCAAGAACCGTGCGGTCCAACCCCTTAGCAATTTTTTTTTTTTTTTAATAAAAACAACTTATCAAAATTTTATTCTACTTAATTAAATTATCCATCTCTTACAAGGAATAAAAAAAATTATAATTAAAATCCTTCAAAGATATTCAACTTTACTTCAAAAATTAATCATAAATTTTAATGTTTTCATGGTTATTATTTTATTTTATTAACTTTCTTATTTAATTATTAAATATATGCTTGAAAATTATTAAATTTTCCTCACATATATAAATATATTAGTCAATTTTGATAGTTTTATAAATTTAATATCTATATTTAGGCTTTAATTAATTATGACGTCATCATAGTTCGACCTCAGTTCGAACTCGGTTCGACCTCAAAAAGCTTAAACCTCTCTATTTTACGGTTCAATGAACGGTCTGGATTTGAAAACCTTGCCTTCTAGTACTGTGTATCGAGCCTTTTTTTCTAGCTTTCAACGTATTTACAGTTTTGTCATTCTTGATGTATCAACTTTGTGCACTTGATTGACAGCCTTCTCGACCTCCATTTTTAGTATTCTCGGTGTCATTGTATAACTTATGATGTCTACTTTTTAAAGATACCAAATTTGTGCAATTTGGTATAGTAATCAAAGTAAGAAGTCGGATGGTTAAATCTATCAAATTTTGAAAATGGTCTTTTTTTTTCTCATTCCAAATCGATTTTCAGCAATCCAAAGATAATCTAGTGATGCCATTTTAACCAAAATGTAAAGGAACATAGTAATTTCCTAAACTTCAAGCTTTTTGGATCAAATATGCTTTGTTTGCAACACATATGTGCGCAAAGTAGGTACCTCAAGCTAAATTTATAGACCAATATGAGATTTTTCCAAGTTTTTTCCCCCACTTCCACCGACCTGGTTCTTAGCCTTCCTAACCTTGAATTGGCTTAAACAAGGTATCATCGGAAAGCTTGTTACGCCAATTTTCTTAATTTATTAGTTTTGAAGCTCAATGATTTTGATTTGAAAAATTACAGGGTTGTGAACATGGGCAATTAATCATGTTTTGGTCCGAAATCCAACTTTTCATCTTTTAGTAATTTTTCTTTGCATATGTGGATTTTCCATGATCCAATCCTACCAAATTAAAGCTTATCTCAATATCTTTCTGACGACATCTCATTTGCACTAATCCGAGATCGTTTGATCATGATCAAGTCAATGATCAAATTTACCAACACTCGAACAAAAATGAATAAATGTTGGGCAATTTTTTATTTTTATGTTTTTGCAATATTTCACTAGAATTAAGTTTGATTTGGCCCCGTGAGCATTCATTTTAACGGGATTTTATTTTTTTGCATCAATTTAATTCCATCGGACGGTTTGATTTATTGTCAAATCTTGATCAAACTTTGATCAATCGTAGTCAAACAGGTCAACTTTGATCAAAGTGTCTAAGAAAATATATTTTATCAAAAAATCATTGAATTTCAAAGTTTAACAAACAAGTATCCATGCCAGAATTTAAACTTTTGATCAATGGTATTTTTTAAATATATTTTTCCATTCGACTGACTTAAATCAACTCATTTGGCTCCATTTCCAAGGGTGAAATGAAGATTTTTCTCCTAGGGTTGGGTGTAAGGCAAGATGGGTATTTGGTATTCTGTGATAGCCAGAATGCAAAAAAGTGCAATTTAAGTGTATCCCCATTCAATTCTTAAAAAAAAAAAAAAAAAAAAAAAAAAAAAAAGGTGTATCATAATGATATATCAGGGAAAGTAAGAGCATGCAAATTATGGTATTGGACGCTGCATCGTGTAAATTCATGGCAAAAGTGCACAAAACCTTTATGTAATTTTTTCTTAAAATACAAAAATTTCTCTAAAGTTTTGAGTGTAACTCTTAATCTTGAATTTGATATTGTTTTATGTGGAAACTATAAATCATCGATAAAAATAAATAGTAAATTTTCCATGTGATAACGTGTTTATATTTTAAAACTGCATTTTCATAAAGCCAATACTACATTGGGGTTTTTAGTTACCCCAAAAAAAAAAAAAACTTTAGAGGCTTAAGTCATATAAGCGTTACAAATTAATAGTTTATACTAGAAACAATATAGAAATGTTAAATGTTACACTCAAAATCTTAAGAAAATTCTATGTTTTGCAAGAAAATTACTGTGTTTTGTGTATTTTTTTCAAAATTCTTATTTCAAATCAAGAAATGTTAATTAATTTTAATGACATGACATCATACTCACCTTTAGTATATAATATTTTAAATAGACACCTCTATTTTAAGAACAAACAAAAGGACATTAGTGGCACATCATAACACTTATTAACTTATAAATTTCTAAATTCAAAAAAAAAAAAATTTATAAATTTCTGAACATGATGTGAAATGGAACTATGACATATCACAATACGTACAATTATTCAATCTTACGATTCTTTTATTAAATTTTATGTAGAGATGGATGTTCAAATGTTACTTACATGCTTATGTTGAATCTAATAATTTATGTTGTGTAGGAAATGGTAGAATGTGTAGTTGGATTTTTTTTTTTTTTAATTCCGAGGAACTTGGCCTATGTGCAGTTGGATGCTTTCAAACACATTGATCATAAATCTGTTTTGTTTTCCATCTCAGTGGCTAAAAAGAACTAATGGCTGTGATTAATAGTTGTACACAATGTTTTTGTTTTGGGCCTATATTTCCCTTAAACCATCTTTTTAGCCCCAGGTAGTATAAAGAATGGACCTCTCTCTGTCCAGCCTGCTTTATGCTTCTGCTGAGGACAAGTCCACATATGGGCCTGGAAAGAGCCTAATAAGTTTCAAGTCCATTTTAAAACATTGTAACCTTAATTAAGGGTCTCAATATGTGCAAAAAAAAGGGTCTCCAATATGTGTATATTTTTATTTAGGATTTGAATTTGGAATAAAAATTGTTAATTCACAAAAGTTATTACAAATTTGGTTGCGCTTTGACAAATTTTTGAGAATTGCAATTCTCATAAACATCTCAATGCTAATGAAATGCAAAAAATTTGGTCACCTTTTAGATAGGAAATGTAAATTCTCACTATATTTGATAAATACTAATGTGATGCTTGAATCCAACATTTCACATGTACTTTCTTAAAACTAACGTTAACATGCATAGATATAAATTTAGAACAGAAACATTTACTTTCATCCAAATGAAATAATCATTAATGATTTAAGGGAATTTTTGTCATTTATGTCTAAGCTGCTACTAAAAACACATCCTTCCAGTAAATCCGTGGGAAAAAGTGGCAAGGTATCAATTTTCCGCAACCATTTCCAATCTGGGACGAGTTTTTGAATAGTGTTTTTTAGGTCAAGAGAGATCTTGTAGGCTGATTTGGTACTGAATTTGCCATTTTTGAAATGAATCCAGCAGAGTTAGTCAGTATGGGTTGGCGTGAGTGATTAAGGAATGGCCCATATGGTCTCCTTCAAGGTCACAGGGCAGAGTAAAAGAGAGGCTGCTGAAGCTTGAAGCACCAATTTTCAACAGGGTCCCAAAGGTCACAAACTTTCAAAGATGCCTCATTTTTTGGTTTAAAGGTCTTGGGATAATTTTCTTGACAAGGGTAAGAGATGTACAATTATCGTTCCAGAAGTTAATAGATTGGTCATTTTTTACAAGCCATCCATTTTCATATTCTCATAGATTGTTTCAAATGATGGATTTTCTTTTATTGGGGCCTTGTGTGCAAAATGATTGATAGCAAAGCAATGGGGTTGTATTTTGTTCTGTTTTACTCCATATTTTACTTTGATTTGTTGTCTGTCTTCCATGAGTAAGAGTATCTTATTTTATTAACACCCCCCCCCCCCCCCCCCCCAAAAAAAAAAAAAAGGAGTATTTTTTTTTTTAATGTAATGGACAATATGTATCTATTATCAATGTCGATTAATGGATGTTTTTCTATTAACTGATCACTACCTTGATGCACTAAATTTAGGATGTAAGGTTTATATGATGTAAGAATTCATTATGGACTACATTTTAGAGTTTTTAAGGTTGGATTTTATGTAATTTCTGTTATTTGCATGTGAATTTTTATGTATTATTATAAAACATTGGTCGCATACACACATGATCAACTTAAATTTTCATAATATATTTAAGTTTGGTGAGAGAGTATAATTATGTGTGTTATTTAGCAATCAGTTTGTTTCTATAAAAAAAAAAAAAAAAAAAAAAAATCCTCTAAAAAAAGCTTCAATTTTCATATATGTAGTTTACGAGTCTAATCCTAGTCTCCTGGAGGCTAGAGCCATCCTCCCACAAGTTTGTGGACAGAATTGCACCACGTTTACTAGCCCTCAAAACTTAATATACATCAAATTATTAAATGATATAATAGCTAATAATAATTGATAAAGTAAAAACTTGTATAAAAAAATATATATTAATTTGAGTGGGTATACGTTGGGTGTGACCCGTGTGGGTGGGTTAGGGAGTTTGTAGCTGTGTTGGTGGGGCCTAATATTGTTTTCCACATTTTTAGATTATAAAATATTATATACTCAACAACTGCACTGTGCCTGTGCAGTACATGTGCTAAGTCCTGTCATTTTATCAAGTATCAAAGTATCAAGCATAAAGCTTTGTGCCGTGTGCATTGTCACTGTGCAGTGGCATCAGTGCCGTCGAGTGTGAGCAGATTGTGCAAGAGTAAGAGCAAACTCAGCGTGTTGTCCTTCCTGTCAATCAAGTAGATTAAAAAATATAACTTAAAATGAATGACTGAGTTTGTAGAAAAAGATTAAGAATCAAGACTCAGCGTGTTGTCTTTGTCCAATCAATTAAGTAGATTAAAAAATAAAACTAAAAATGAATGACTGAGTTTATAGAAAAAGATTAAGAATCAAGACTTAGCGTGTTGTTCTTGTCCTATCTATTAAGTAGATTAAAAAATATAACTCAAAATGAATGACTAAGCTTATAGAAAAAGATCGAGAATCAAAATGAAGAAAAGGGAGAAAAAAATACAAGAAGCTATTTGGATGGTTGTTTTTCATAATTTAATTCTCTATTTTTATAACTCATAACTAAAAAATGTTGAGACTCATAACTAGAAGTCCGTTTGGTAAGGAGATAACTCTGTTTCCATCACTCAATTTTCTTATTTTTAAGTTATGAGTTATAGAAGCTGAAAACACATTTTGACTGTTTTTAGTTTCCATAACTCATAATTTAATAATATTTTTGTAATTAAACACACATAGGACCTACTGTCATAACTTTAACCGCACCTTTTAACCACCTTTTGACTTTTTTTTTTCTTTCTTCTCCTGGGTTCGTCTTCTCCTATTGTTTTTTTCTTTTTCTTTTTTTTTTTTTCACCGGATTTGGGGCAAGTGAGTGATGGCAAGTGAGTGATGGTGCCAAATAGCCTTGGTATTTTAGAATGATGAGTAATGAGTGATGAATGATGAGTGGTAAGTGATAAGTGATAAGTGATGGAAATTGAGTGACGAAAATTGAGTGACAAAAAAAAGCATCCAAAGAGCCTCTAAATATTGAAGTAGAAAGATAGAAAGATGAGAGAATTTTTCTTTTGATTTAAAAATTTATATTCTTTATTTTAGTATATTTTAAGATAATTATGTTGTATTATTAATAAATTTTTCTAGTATTAATTTTAATTTTAGCATATTTTAAGAATGAGTTAATGAATTTGTCTTTTAAAATTTAATTTTGTTAGCTAAAGTTTGGATATTTTTGTTTTTCCTATTTAGTGAGCGTTTGGATAGGAATTATTTGTGTCTAGCGTTTTGAGTTTTGCGTTTTCCTCTTTTTTTTGGCATGTATTTCAAGAAACAAATTTCACCGTTACGATTACTGTTCATGAACAGTAGCCGTAATATTTGACTTTTTAGCAATTTTTCAGCACACCAGTGGGTCTCGTGCACTGTTCACAGGACCCACAAACTTTACGTTTCAGTAACTTTTTCATTAAAAATGAGTCACACGGTATTATTTACACATTTAAAAATTATTTTGCTACAATATTTTTAGTTTTCAGTTTTCAACAAAATATGCTGTATCCAAATGGACCCTTAATCTTCTGGATTTTAGGATACAATGAGCATTTTTTAATGCATTTTACTGACCAATAAAAGGACTAAAATATTTTTTTATAATTAAAATATATAGATAAATATTACACACACACATAAAATATATATATATATATATTTTCTTCAAGTGGGGGCCTTCTTTTATTTTGGGGCCTTAAACAATTGCATCTATCATGCAGCCGACCCTATTGACTAGGAAAGGATCTGATTCAAGTAAAGACCTTATGCTTTTTGATAGTTCATTTGCGGATCTATGTATTCGTTTATTTTATGATAACTATGGTTTATATTATGAGAGGCTTAGGCCTCTTAATGATGTTTCTGTCTTCAAAAAAAAAAAAAAAATTTATTTGGGCATGCATACGGGACTTGTTAGATTATTTGGTGTTTAATTTCTCTTTATTCATTTTATGTTTTGGACATAAAATTTGGTTATTCTTAGAGAACAAAAGACATAATGTTAATTTTGCGCACAAAAAATATATATGTACATTTTATTTGTACTTTGGGATATATAGAGGAGGATCCGAATGATAGTCATTCATAGAAATTTAATGGCTCCTAATGTGCCATTAAAAAGTGTAATGTATTACAATATATAGAAGGATACTGCTTACCTAATTATTTCAAACATTTCATAAAAATAAAATAAAAATACTGTTCAAACATAGTAATTTCAATTTGTACCTGAGTTTCCGAATCATTTCCAATGATCATTTATCAAACTAGACATTTAAGAGCAACCACACCAGCTTGTAGATAGGTTTTTAAATACAAAAAGTGCTCAATTTTACATATTTTAACCCAAAAACCCCCCACATCAGTCTTTGTAAAAATGTCTAAATATACACAATGGTCTTGTAAATGAACAGTACCATGCATATATACACTGTTTTTGTTCACCGTGTAAATAATTTTTTAATTCTTTTTTTCTTTTTCCCCGCTTTCTTTTTCTCACTGCCTTTCTCACCTCACTCTCACTGTTATTGTTTATAGTGTTAAAAAAATGAATATTTTATATGAATAAATATATATAATAGACAAATTAATGTGGATGTTTTGTAAAAATAAATGTATAAAATAAAAAAAATAGATTTTAAATGTGCAAAATAAAATTTTTTTTACAAACGAATGTGAATGCTCTAATTTCTACCGATCCGGGCATGGAATTGATTACGACGACACTTATCTTGACTGGTATTTTTCAATTTTACGTCAAGGGTCCCAGCCGATTTATTTGGGTGAAGGTCATGATCAGGGCGACAAGTTGTGTGTTTTCATAAAAAAAAAAAAAAAATAATAATAATAATAATAATAATAATAATAATAATAATGATTGCATTGTAAGTTAAAAATCAGGTTGTTTTTACCAAAAAAAGTTAAAAATCAGGTTGTCCATCCACCATTTTTAGCTTATAGGTAGGATGTCATTTCCAATTTTCCACCGCTCTTTGTGGCGTCTGCTACTGCTATAGTACTACATCAGTAAAAGCTTTTGCTCTCAAACATGAAGAAGTCGTGTACGAATCTTCATACGTAGTTACGTAGCACATTTTCCTTGTATACCATGCGGTGATGCTGACGATGATTACAACATCATGGTGCTTCTTTCTTTTTGGCTGAATGGTGCTTTCTTTATTTGTTTTATAGGGAAACTACATAAACATATAGAGTTTATAGCCTGTTTCATATTAGGTCTTAGACTTTTAATTTTGTCAAAATCTCATATGAAAATAAGGAAACTGTTTCATATTGATGTCTTTTCCCATCTCCATCTTTCATTTTTGTTATTCTAAGTAGTAAAGGAATGGATAAAAAAGGAAAGTGGTTGATAAATCTTTGAATTTCACCTATGTAATGTAACTAGCTTTTGATTATTGGGAAATCACTTTCTCATTCCAAGTGTGAAGCTTTCTCTCTCTAAGTAAATCTTTCCCTTTCTATACTCTATATTCAATGGATTCAGATCTTCTAGAGTTTTTAGAGTACTCTACCAAATAGATTTCATTAAATATTAACCGTTCTTTAATGATTTAATGGTCTAAATTTTGCCATATCAATATTCCATTAATAATAATCTTAATTGTTTTGTTTGCAATATTATTATATTATTTTAAAAGTATTGTTAGTGGAATGTTGATATGGCAAAATCTAAATCATTAAATCATTAAAGAATAGTTAAAATTTAAGAAAATTTATTGATACAGTACCATAAGAATTTTAAAGAATCTAAATCTCATATACAATAGGTGTCTAATTTATTTATAGACAAATTAAAAGTGAGACTCATAATTGTTAACCAAATAAATAATTTATTAATGAGATGTGGGGGTAAAGTCACGTGGTAAAGATCGTGATGATGTGACTACCCAGTGAGATTTGACCATAAAAGGGTGAATGCCTAAATGAATGAAAATTAATGACAATTCAAAGTAGTTCAACTAAAAAGTGGGGTAGTTACCTCAAGAAACTAAAAAAAATCACCCTGCTACGTGTGTTTATTTCCTCACACTCACAGTTGGTGGGACCCATACAACTGTGAGTGGGAGGAAGTATACTCTCGTAACAGGATATACTTCATCCAAGAAACTTACTAGTAGTTATCTCGAGCATTTACGAGGTCATTTAGATACCAAGGCATGTGCTAGATGATCACCAACATGAAAGTGGAAGTTGCTCCAAGAAAATTACTAAAGGCTGTTGAATCCAAAAGGTAATGAGAAACTTGGCAATGGGAATTAACTAGAATGCAAGACTTGGAAAGTGGAATTGGGCATAATTGTCAATGCCTCAAGTATAAATAGAGGTTCATTATATAAGAAAAAGACATGCACAACTAAGAACACAATAAAGATCAATTTTGAATCATTTATACTTAGATTCTTAAGAGATCAAGTAGTTTTTAGGATTTGTAGACAGCTATATGCTTATATGTTGTTTTCCTTGTAATTATGTTCTTATTTAATCAAGTATTGTTCAAATTTGATACAATATTTAGGTGTTTGCTCATGTTTGATCTAATTTATGTTTGCTTTGAATCAATTTGATGTTAGCATGCATGATGACTTTGACTTTAATTCGTTGTGATCACTGTAATTTAGTATACTTTGAGCTATTTTACATCAACCTGATTTACTTAGAGAAGATGTAGTTTAAATCAATTTAGTTCGATTAGGTTTACTTCAAACCAAAGCACTTTGACTTCGTCTATTTAGGAATCATCAATTTTGAATGAGTTTAGTTTACTTTGAATCAATGGCAGTAGAGAACTTAGGCTTGAGCTGAATTTAGTCACTTGAGAACTTTAGTTATTTAGGATTTCTCATTTTCATTGTTAACTTACGCATTTCTCAAAAAGCCCTCTTAAGTGAGGTATTTTTTAATCTCATACCTTAGTCTTCAAAGTTAGATTTCACTTCAAATTAGTCTTTGCCCTTAAAGTTGCACTTTGAGCAATTTTGAAACATTAATAAGAGACCAAGGTTAATTTAAAATTGATTTCTACTCAAATAATAAATCAATGGTTTCTTGCTTTTCTCTACTCCTTTACTGTCCAGAGTAACAGAAATAAAAAATTTCAAATTGAAACAACCTCATAAATTTTAAATTTTATTCGACAAAGTTTAAAAGTTGAGACTTGATATGAAATATGGTATATATAAATTAATCTTTTTATTTATTTTCTCCTTATTTATTTTTTACTCGGAAAGTGAAGATATATCTTACAAAAGAATCATTTGTTCGTACTGGAGGACGATTAATTGATAACAAAACAACTACATTTTTTTTTTAATAATCAACAATTTTATTAACAAAATGAACCAAAAACAACAGCTAAGAAGACAAAACAACTTTAAATTGGTATCTCTTGAGGAGAGTTCCCAACATCCCATTTAATGTGATAGTTACACTTTAATAATGTTGTCAAAATGTAGATGTTCTAAGCTGTGAGAGAGTATACCATGTTTCCAAAACATAATGGATTTTCTCCTAAACTGTAATGCTGTAGTTTCAGGTGGGAAAATTAGGACATCAAATTCTTATATATAAATTAATTAAAAAAAAAAAAAAAAAACCAAAGTTTGAGGGAAAAGGGAGGTTGGTTGTGTCGATATATTAATATTTACTATAAAACTAAGGGCATGTTTGATAGCTATTACTATGGTTTAGCTTCTCAATAGTTTAGTTATATTTTTATTATAAAAAAATAATTATTCTTTATAAATAGCTATTCTTTAAAATAAGGAATAACTATTCCTCTCTAAAAGTGTTGTTTTGGAAGACAATTAATTGATAACAAAACAAGTACAATTTTTTTTTTTTTTTAATAATCAACAATTTTATTAACAAAAAGAACCAAAAACAACAACTAAGAAGCCAAAACAACTTTAAATTGGTATCTCTTGAGGAGAGTTCCCAACATCCCATTTAATGTGATAGTTACACTTTAATAATGTAGTCAAAATGTAGATGCTCTAAGCTGCGAGAGAGTATACCATGTTTCGAAAACATGCATCCTTTCCCTCACATGAGGGTAGACCCCACACTTGTGGGGTCTACCCTCATGTGAGGGAAATGATGCATGTTTCTAAAACATAATGGATTTTCTCCTAAACTGCAATGCTGTAGTTTCAGGTGGGAAAATTAGGACATCAAATTCTTTAAAAAAAAAAAAAAAAAAAAAAAAACAGAGTGAGAGAGAAAAGGGAGGTTGGCCATGTCGATATATTAATATTTACTATAAAACTAAGGGCATGTTTGATAACTATTACTATGGTTTAGCTTCTCAATAGTTTGGTTATGTTTTTATTACAGGAAATAGTCATTCTTTATAAATAGCTATTATTTAAAATGAGAAATAACTATTCCTCTCTAAAAGTGTTGTTATAGTTATTCCTTAGTAAGTGTAATAATTTCTAAAATTAATATATTTCCAAATAAACAAACTTTCCATATTCATATAACAATTATGGAAATAAATAAAATAAAATAAAAAACTCATCTATATCAAATTTAAAAAATATTATTTTTAAAGAAATATAATTGTATGAGTGAGATATTTCTTAAAATAGATCTTAAGTTTTATTCTAAATTTCTAATGTTACAACTCACAACAAAACTAAAAAATATGTTTAGTAATTCTATTACAACACACTTTATTTCCAGTAATAAAGATTACCATTCTTATTGTAATCTACATTCAGTGTACTAAACATGTCGTAACATTAACATAGATATAAGTATTATTAGAAAAGATGAGATAGTGAATTCTAGTTAGCTCAACTGGTAAAGTTTTTGATGATTGAATAAGAAATCTGGAGTTTAATCTCCGCCTACACCAAAAATTGATTAGTGTTTTTTTTATTTGTTGAGAGAGAGTTTCAACTTATGGCTAGAACCCACAAAATTGATTAGTGTCTTGGAACAATCGTCAGGAGCAAATGCCATAGATTTGAAACCCTCTAAAAAAAAAAAAAAAAAAAAGAAGATAAGATGAGACATTGTTCATAAAATACGATTCTTGGTTATAACTTATAAGTTTTAAACCCAACTCAGATACCGTCTTAAAAATAAAACATAACTATCATATTATGTTATAAAATATTAGATATAACTTTAATATAATGGTATATGAGAAGATGTGAAAAAGAAAATAAAGAAGATAGAAGAAAAAGAAAGAGAGACTTGGGTCTTAAAAAGGATTGAATCTTGATATATATAACAAGTAGCATGCCCATTTGATGCATAGGAATCAAAGAGAAACTAAAGAAAATATTTCGATAGTATAGTTGAAATTAAACAATAAAATTAAAAGTAAAAAATTAAAGAACAAAAATTATTTCAAGGAACCTAGCAAAAACACATCATGTAAAATAGGGTTTTTTATCTTTAAAAAAAAGTATATTATCAAATTAATTTTAAAGAAATAATAAAACTTATTTTAAATTCCAACAAACTTTACGTAATAGAATTAAAAGTAGCATTTTTCATCTTTTTGAAACTTTGGTACGTAATAAAGCTCACCTAGATAAAACTATAATTTTATTATATTTATAGTGTGACACATAGGATGTAACTTAAGTTGAGTCACTCACTTAGTACACCCACAACATATAGGATGTTACTTTTATTATATAATACATATGATATGTACACTTAAGTTGAGTCACTTAGTTTACCCAAAACATATAAGATGTAATTTTTATTATATACTACATATGATCATAGTTGTCAAATCGTGAATCGTATCATGAATTAATTTATTATTATTATTTTTTTTTTGTATTGTGTATCATATCAAATCGTGTATTGTAAGATACACAAATATCTAATAAAATTCTAAAATAATTATAAATATAAATATACATATATAAAAGGTATATTCATTATGAATTTGAAATATATTCAACTAATGACCAATTTAATCATTATTTATGTAATAAAATTTAACAAAGCTAACTAAATAAATCAAATTAACTTATGTTTATAACATACACGTTCAAATTGATTAACTCAGAAGTGATAATACATGATATATGAATCAAAATAATAATATCTTTTCATCATCTTGGCTAATCAACTCCATCTAAGTCAATGTTATCATTATGTTTAGCATTTTGCAAAATTATTTTTTCATAGACATTTTCTTCATCATTATCAACATTTACTATTTTGTTTTTGTTTTTTTATTCTAATAATTTTTTCTTTATATTTTTTTCTTGGCATTCTAGCTTTTTAGACTCATAATAATAAAAAAAAAAAAAAATATATATATATATATATTTTCATTTAATACATTATTAATAGCATAGAAAATAAATTTGCACATATAAAGTGAGTGTTATTAGACTCAAATAAGTTTCCCAATAATTTTGTGTTAAAAAAGGCCAACAACATGTTTAAATCAAATAAAACCAAAATTTTAACAAAAAAAACTTATTTTAAACTCATATGTCTATGTATCGTACGATATATACAATTCACCGATACGATACGATTCATATATGCACCTATGTATTGGACGATTTATGAGTATTTACGATACGTCCTTATGATAAGAAACTTTTTGTACGTGATACGATACGTATTGTATGATGCGTATCGCGTATCGCGTATCATACGATATTGACAACTATGCATATGATATGTACAATATGGGATAAAATGAAAATTAAAAAGGAATAAGTGGTGTATAATTGTGTGTGTGTTTTAGATGCAATAGAATTTAAAATATTGAAGTATATTTTTTACCCTTAAAATTTGAGATTGTTTTTATTTTGGCTCTTACGTTTTAAATTTTTTATTTTGATACCCTTTATATTTGATTTTGTTTTCATATTGAGCCTTATGTTTCAAAATTTTATTTTTGGTTGATTTAGCTTTCTATTTGGCCTTTAAATTTTAAATGTTTTATTTTCATTAAAAATTTTAAAACATAAAGGGCCAAAATAAAAATAACCTCAAATTTTATGGGCCAAAAATGTACTTTAGTCACTTTAATTAATTAATACCTATGAAATTTGTTGTATAATGATTGTTTTTTACCATTAGACCAAGATACAAAGAATTTTTTTTTTTTTTTAAGATAAAATACAAACACAAATCTCTTATTTAATGACAAAAGATTTTGTCAACTAAGCTAACTACAACTCTACATTCTTCTCAAAAAAAAAAAAAAAAACTACAACTCTACAATATACGCCAATGTTGAGAAACATCAATTTTCCTCTTCGTGTGGTAATATAGTACTGTAAGAAGCTGAAAAGTGTTAGTGAAAAAAAAATATTAAAAATTAAAAATTAAAATAAAAGCTTATTGAGCATTATCTAAAATGATTAATGGGTGAATTTGAACTGAGTGGGTTTTTAGAAATTTGATTGTTCTATCAAGAAAGAAAGAGAAAAAATAAATGCATTTCAACCTGAATGTGGGACTCACCTTTGGCTTTTAATTGGGAGTTTAAATTCTATGATATATCTATTCTTTTTTTTTAAGATGAAGTTATTGAGCACAACTTATTAGATATGAGTTGTTGGATGAAGACTTGGAAAAGAAGGTGGTGTATTATTTGAACATAGTCCTTTGGCAAAGGGCACAGAAATGGGGATGACTTGTCTTGATAGCCTATATTTAATTTGATTTTCAGATATAAGAAATCAAAATTAATACTCTTTAAAGATCATTTACTCAAATCTTAAGTACGTTCCTTCTTCTTTCTTTAGGCCAGAAAATGATTTTTTATTTTATTTTATTCTGCTAACGGGTATTCTTATAGCAATTGATAATAAACTAATTACGAAAATTTTGGCACTATTTTTATGAGAAAGGTAAAAAACCATCAAAAAAATTAATTAATTTTTTTTACACATAAAAAATTTTAAAAATTTTATGCTAAACCAATGTCTTTAGAGCATTCGTTAATGTTTCCTTACTTTATATTTAGACAATGCTTTGCCCTCACCTCCACCTTTTCTTTTCTTTTGCATGACCCAACTTGTTAGAGCTCGTTTGGATTGGCCATCATCTAATTTTCAAAACTCAATACTCAAAACTTATCACTCATACTCAAAATCCATAACTCATAGCCCAAACCCCACTGCCAATGAAAAAGTCAAAGACTCTTGTTTGGTTAGAAAGCTAGCTCAGTCACGTAACTCAGCTTTGAACTCCACTTTTTGCAAAATGGTGGAGCCCACGAGACTGATAGTACACAGAAGATTTCTGGTGATTCCCGCATCCCTTTTCTTTTTTGCTCTTCCTCTTTCACAATTGTATTACACATCTAATTTTCAAAACTCAATACTCAAAACTTATCACTCATACTCAAAATCCATAACTCATAGCCCAAACCCCACTGCCAATGAAAAAGTCAAAGACTCTTGTTTGGTTAGAAAGCTAGCTCAGTCACGTAACTCAGCTTTGAACTCCACTTTTTGCAAAATGGTGGAGCCCACGAGACTGATAGTACACAGAAGATTTCTGGTGATTCCCGCATCCCTTTTCTTTTTTGCTCTTCCTCTTTCACAATTGTATTACACATCTAATTTTCAAAACTCAATACTCAAAACTTATTACTCATACTCAAAATCCATAACTCATAGCCCAAACCCCACTGCCAATGAAAAAGTCAAAGACTCTTGTTTGGTTAGAAAGCTAGCTCAGTCACGTAACTCAGCTTTGAACTCCACTTTTTGCAAAATGGTGGAGCCCACGAGACTGATAGTACACAGAAGATTTCTGGTGATTCCCGCGTCCCTTTTCTTTTCTGCTCTTCCTCTTTCACAATTGTATTACAAATCTGTATTTTTGGAAGGGGAGCAATCCACGATTTATGACTATCTTTGCAGGTTATATATCTCCATCTTTCATTTTCAAAGGGTACAGTTATTAATAATACAGAGACCTCTATTTGAAACAGAACAATAGCGATAATTAATAAGATTTCCATTCATAAAAACTTAAAAGGATTCACACTTATTTGGTCCTGTAGCGTCCGTTTGGAGATACTATAATTTTTGATAGCTTTTTTTGAGAAAGGTAATTTCTGATAACTTATTCGCTAAATATAATTGTCAATTTATAAATTTTTTATATCTATCATATTAATTGTCAAATATATAACAAAAAGTTAGAAGCTAATTAATTTATTTTAAAAAAAGATCATTTTGTTATTTTTTTTTTTTTAACTTAAGACAAAAAGCTATAAAAAAAAATCAACCAGTGTTGCGGGCATGGCAGGAGAAGCTGCCGCAGACACCCCTACGTCTGCTGAAATGCCTAACTCCCCAAAAGTCTCTGCAAACAGAGAAGTAGACATGCAAATAAAGAGGGAGAGGGAACATATCAAAACAAAAAAGGAAAAGAATGAACTTAACGGAGAAAGAAGAAAAAGGAAGGAAGAAAACACATACCCATTGTCTCGAGTGGAACACTCTCCTCTTCCTCAGATTCAGAAATCCTCCTCCCCAGGCTAGGCTCATCCTCAGGATCCTCAAAGATCTCCTCAGACTCCTCTGAGGACAATTCAGCACGAGGCCCACGTGTGGCAGAAACAGGAATAGAAGAGGGGGTAACTACCAGAGAAGAAACGCCCTGCACTGCCTGAGAAAGAGCAGCAAAAGGATCACCAGTGGAAATGATGAGAGGTGCAGCAGGAGTAGCCTCGATTTGGGTAACAGCAGAAGGGGTGGTTCCCCTTTGAACAAAAGGTGTCATGGCAGTAGTAGGGGTGGCCTCACTAACCTCCCCAATATGAGTACCCTCATCCATGGGTACTGGTCCAGTAGGAGAGGTAGTGGCTGCAGAAGGAGCAGATGTTGCAAATTCAGCCTTACCAAAAGTGCCCTCCGTAGGAGTGCCCATGGGGGCAGAAAGCTCCTCGGTAGTAGGGCGGTATATGGAAAGAGGCTCAGGCTCATCCTAAAAGACAAAATAAAGAAGAGGTATGAAGACAGAATTAACTCTTTGGGCGAGTGAAGTAACCAAAAACATGTAGCAAACTGAACACGTGTAGGAGCAAGAAGAAATATACCTCTGATTCAGGTTCCTCAAGCATGATAGGACGGGTGGCTGACGTATCCTCCTTGTGCTTAGACTGCAAAAGGAAAAAGGGGTCAAGGAAAGGAGTCAGCAAGCATGTCAGGATTCAGAAAAAGTCAAAGAAAAAGGGAAGAAGTATATATATATATATATATATATGTACTTGGAAGACAAAGCAAGAAAAGGTTTTTTTTTAGAGACTTACTCTTCGTTGAACGGCAGACGCAGGATGGGGAGTTGTCTTCCTTTTACTGCCTCGTGAGTAGCACCTATGGGAGGCTAAGGAGTGGCAGACTTAAACTTGCTGGTAGATTTAAGCTTGGCAGGAACTTTCTTGGCTGGCGCAGGAATGTTTACTACTTCAACTTTCTTTTCCCAACCCGAGGGGTAATCACCTGTGTGCCAATACCATCCTCTCTTCTCCTTGTCCCATTCAAAGATGGCAGATCGGTTCTCTTTCCTGGCATAGGCCAACACGGACCTCGAAGGAAGAAGCAACCAAGGATTGGGAGAAATAACCATGCTAAGTCCTTCAGGAGGTATAAGAGAGAAACCGCGACTGCCAGCCAACTTTGTCTCAAATGAGGTCATTACAGCCTGCCAATAGCTGTACATAGCAGGGGTGCAAAGGCCTTCCCTCATAGAACCAGCAACTGTGACTGCATTGAAGCACTGTCTCCAAAAATCAAAGGCAGCGTGCCGCAGAAAGGGTCTAGCCGAAGTAGGAGACTCTGCGAGGAAGGAAAGGTCATCAGAAATATCCTGGTCCAACCCAAATTATCTCCTTACTCGGTTGGCAGGATAATGGACGAATTTGACACATTCATCTGCTAAATAGGACAACCATCCAGGATTAGTGACAGCCAAATAGGTGATACCCGTCTCATCGAAACCAGCCAGCGGAGTAGTAGTACCAACAGTATCAACAAATGAACCAATCGCAAAATCAACACAAGTATAACCAGAACGCAAATGTCTATAAGCTCTCTAGGAAAAACCAATACCTTCATCAAAGGACTCAACAACAGAATAATCGATGGGCTTCAAATCGGACCAACGAAAAGCCAGAGGAAAATCAAACTCAAATCTGCCACAAAAATCAGTAATGGCCCGTGGGCAGGATTGGTACTTCTCTTTAGCAAATCTGACAGGCCTACACTTTGCCAAGTATTGAGCACAGCGCTCAAACAACAACTGTTGCAGAATAGTGCTTTGTACAGAGGAAGCAACTATGTGGCAGGAGCCAGCCTGACTCTCGTCACTCCGTAGGATGTCAAGCTGAACATATAAATGCCCCAAAAACATAGGGGCTAACGGCAGACTTACTCCGGTAGATATTTTTATGGCCAAACGAAAATACAAAGGCTTTATGGCATAATAGGGATGGGACCCAAAGACAAACTTAGAAAGCCAAAAAGTAATAAAGGCAGCACGACGAGCAACAGCAGAAAACTTGGAAGAAGAACTAACCCAGTAAGACAACTTAGCATTTCTGACCATCCTCTTCTTCAACTCCGCTTCGATATTTCTTCTTCTGGGGAAAGCTCAATGGTGGCAGGATCAACATCTCCAAGAATAGGTAAAAGTAACTGATTAGCCATGTCCTCGAGAGTAACAGTGAGTTCGCCGCAAGAAAAGAAGAATGTGTGAGTGGTGGCACACCATCGGCGAACTAAATAGCGAAGATTGTAGAGGTCTCGAAAGTTGGATAGGCTTCGGGAAAGAACGACGGCCTTTAGAACACCGGCCCTCTGAAGCAAACCTATGAAGTCTGTATCCGATAACTCACTGTCAACCCACTCCTTCCAACCCAAGGCAGTGCCAGACCTAAACTCGAAATGAATGGGTACAGGAAGGGCGACACCTTGACGAATGACCAAATCGGAGATGGAGGAAGACACCGGAGCCCAAGAAACGTCAGGGTTTCGCCGGCAAAGAGCGAGCCACACACGGCCCAGCGGCGGCGACGCATAATCTCCAGGAGCCTTGGGGAAGTAGGGACTGATATTGTACCAAGGGTCGATCAAAGGGGCGCACTCGTTGTCTGGGTCATGCCGTGCCTCCTCCTCATCGGAATGGTCTAAATCGGAGCACACGTCCTCTTCTTCTACTTCTTGTTCCACCGAAGGGTCCACAGCGACGCTTTTCCCTTTACGACGGGAAGAAGCTTGAGTTTTCACCGGTGCCATGGCGGGAGGATTTGATCGGAGTAAGAGGGGAATGGGTGTTCAAAAAGAAGAAAATGGTGAGGGAATGAAAATATTTTGGAATAAAAGGAGTTTGTGTCTGCGTTGGGAAGGGACTCTTTTCTTAAATACCTGAGTTATTAAGGCCGGCGTGAAGGGAGGCGACTAGTCAGCCATTGAGAAAAGAATGAAATTAATGAGGCGGCAGTTATGTTTTAAAGTAACTGCCACTTTGGGAAATTCGAAGAGTCACCACTGTTCACGGCAAGAAAATAAACATATATGCAGGAAGGAGTTCATGGTTTAAAAAAGCCCGCGAAGAAAAAGAAAAAAAAAAGGGAAAGTGAAAAAGACGAAGAAGTCCTTCATTCACATATGAACCGCAAGAACGCTCTATATGTTTAGAGGGCTAAATGTTGAGGGTCATTTTTGTAAAGCAGACCCAACTCAGCAAAGCAGGCAGTAAGAGTAGCAGGCACAAAATAAGACTATTAAGCCCAGGCGGCAGGAGTAATAGAGCACAGGCCCATAACATGAATAAATGGGTCTTGAGGAAGTAAATGGGCCCAAAGGGCCCGAAAAGAGAGAAATGACACCTATGGGCAATATATGGTATGGAAAAGTGAGAATGGGCCGCGACAGGCCCAAAGCAATGCAAACAAAGAAAGTAGGGGTTGATGGCAAGCCCATGAACCCTAAGGATGAGAATGAGGAGATTGGGCCGGGGAAGCTCAATCAAGTTAGTAAAAGCCCATGGGAATGCAAAGTTAGTAAATGGGCCAAGGAAGCCCAAAGGAAGTAAATGGGCTGCAGGCCTAAGGGAAAAAAAAGGGACAATGGAGCCCATGAGTAAGAACACTAGTGGCTCTGTTAAGTCATTGGGGGAAGGAATGAAACGGCAAGCTTGAAAAGAGGCCTAGCAGGAACATGTCATCATGGCAGGAATTGCCAAGTAACGAAACAAGACATGAGTGTAACTAAGAAATGGGCCAAGAGAAATGTGAAACCCGGTATTAAAAGAAGCCCAATCCCAAAGGGAAGCAGTGAAATGTACAGAACGGCCCACAGGAAAGAACAAAGAAGCATGGCAGACGATGCAAACAAAGCTCTAGATCACAACAAACATATGAGCCGCAGGCAGATTTTGAACGTACATAACAGGAAAGCACGCGCAAGGCCCAGGCATCACCAGCTTGTACCCAGCCAATATGGGACGTGGTGGGGCCATGGGTCAGTGGTAAGAGGTAGGGGGGTGTGGTTTGGTGGTAGGGAAAGGGGAAAAGATCTATTTTTGCGTTTCCTATCCAAGCCCTTTTGGGGGGTACGTCCTGCTAGGATGACAGATCGCCCAAAAGAGGCAAGGTTGGGGGGGGACGTTAGGTGCATGCCATAGGGAGAGAGAGAGAGCATTTACGCCACGGCAGGAGAAAGTGCCACGGCGGACTAAGAAACAACACAAACCTGTCTTTGTCTGGCGAGGGTAAGTAGTACATAGACGATGGTCGGCAAGTACGCCCAGATCAGACAAAGGCCGTTGGAGGATAAAATGGTAAAAACCAATCACGGCAGGCCCTATAAAAGGATCCTTGTTGTGCCCTGTAGAAGGGACCGAAAAACAGAGGAAGGAAAAAATAGAAGAAAAACAAAAAGAAAAAGAAAGGAAAGAAGAAAAGATAAGAAAACAAAAGGTAAGGGTAATGGGCATGTACCAATAGATCGGTTCTCTTCTCTCCCCCTTAAAATCCCACTCTCTAAGAAACAATTAAGTAATAGGAATTCCTTTAGGCATTTATTACTTAGGTCCGATTCCCTCAAAGTCATTAATCCCCGCAGCAGGATATTCTCCTAGGAGGTTAGTTTCATTGAGAGGAAGCGTTCTTCCTCTTTGATTCTTTGCCACTGCAGACTCAGACTTGACTTGACGTTTATTTTTTTTTATTAACTTCCATCATCGTTCAATCAGTTATTCTTTTCCATAAAAGCCGTTATTATTATTACCATTGTTATTATTGTGATTGCTATAGAAATATTCGGTCTTTGTTATTAAGAAAAAGTCACTGTACTCAGTTTTTTTTTCTTTATTGTTATTATATCTGCCTGCCGTAACCTTTTGTAATAGCTCTGCTTGCCGTGAGAACGTTCCTGGCAGACAAGGCTCAGTTTGTGCACAAGCCGGCCCAAAGTGAGTTACAGTTAGGCCGGTCTCAACTCTCCTACTCAGAAAGTACTCGGGCCCATCACTGCAGGAAGCAGCCTAGTCCAACTCAAAACATAAAAAAAGGCCCCTACAGCCAGCAATATTATTTGCAATAAACGAAGGAAGGTCAGTGAGGCGCAGCATTGCGTTCACCACAGTGAAGGAATCACTTTCAAAATGGCAGTCCCGAATCCCTATATCCCATGCAAAATTGATTGCTTCCTCCATTGCCTTTGCCTCCACCTCAATAGCACCCAACGAAGCTTTTAGTTTCTTGCTTAGTGCCGCCACCATAGCCTCGTGATGGTCCCTGATCACAACTCCAACTCCGATTTCCTTTTGCTGAGAAAAAACTGCACCATCCATGTTAGCTTTATACCACGGAGGCTTGGGAGGCTGCCACGTTGCTTCCACTGATTCTTTATATGGTCGAGTAGAGTGGTTAGCCATCACATAAGTCTCCAAGTAGTCTTTTATCCACCGAACAAGAACAAAAGCAGGTTTTCTACTCTTCTCATGGTGCACCTCATTCTGCTTTGTCCAAATACCCCATGCCGTCAGAACCATCAAACCAACGTCCTCTTCCGTCCACTGTTTCACGTTGCGGGCATGCCACAACAAATCCAATAACTCCGAACATCTGTCTATAATCTTATCTGTGTCCAAACTTAACTCCTTCCACACTTCCTTTGCACGGTGACAGTGCCAGAGCACGTGGCCTGTTGTTTCTTCAAAATTTCCACATACCTCACAGATATTGTCTGCTGTTATCTTCCGATGAAAAAGGTTAGCCTTTGTGAGAAGAATATTTCGGCATGCACGCCATGTGAAGTTTCGAATCTTATTAGGGATGTTCAAACGCCAAATAAAATTTCAAAACTCCTTCATGTGCGTTAAGTTTGAGCTCTCCTCAGCAACGTGGCCAGCTCTCTCATCCAGTACCAACCTATACGCTGATTTCACCGTGAATTTCCCTGAAGAAGTCAGAGCCCAAATGAGATGATCTTCAGGCAGAGATGGGCTCAGTGCAATGGAGAGAACCGATTCAACATCTTTGGCCATGAGAGTACGTTGGAGGGCCTCCATGTCCCATTCTCCTCTTTGGTAGTCAATTAACGTAGCCACCGGTATGTCAACATCAACATTCGGGCATGGTGTTACAACTCTATAAGTGGAAGACAAAGGAAGCCAACAATCACCCCATATTCGAACTTTGGTCCCATTTCCAATCCTCCAACGGCTCCCTTTCTGGACAATTTGTTGTGCAGCAAATATACTTCTCCAAGCATATAAGGGTTTTGTGCCCAAAGTAGTTGAGAGAAAATCTCTATTGGGAAAATATTTAGCTTGGAAGACATGATAGAATAAGGAATTAGGACAGGTTTGAAGGCGCCACCCCTGCTTGGCTAGTAGCGCCAAGTTAAAGGCCTTGAGGTCCCTAAATCCCATGCCACCAGTCTCCTTAGGAGTGCACATCTTCTCCCAGCTAAGTCAAGCCATCTTGTCCACCCTATTGTTTTGCCCCCACCAAAATTTGCGAACCATACCAGCAAGCTCATCACATAAAGAATCTGGGAGTTTGAAGCAACTTATAGTGTAAGAGGGAATTGCTTGGCCAACTGCTTTTATTAATATTTCCTTGCCCACATTTGATAAAAGCTTTTCCTTCCACCCCGATAGTTTTTTGCCAAGTTTGTCTTTGAGATCGTGGAAGGTGTTCTTTTTGGATCTCCCAACCAACAAAGGTAGGCCCTAGTATTTTTCATGCTAGCGTATGACTTGGGCTCCAAATCTAACTTTAATTTCTTCTTGTATTGCATGTGGAGTATTCTTACTGAAAAAAAAGGGCTGTCTTGGCTTTATTGAGTTGCTGGCCTGAGGCAGCTTCATATACGGTGAATATACATTATAGCTCATTACATTCTTCCAATGATGCTCGACAAAAAACCAAGCTATCATCAGCAAAGAATAGATGGGAAATTCTAGGAGCTCTCCGACAAACCACCACACCATGGATAGCTTGCCTTTCTGCTGCATGACGGAGAAGTGCTGAAAGACCCTCTGCACAAAAGAGAAACAGATAAGGAGATAATGGGTCCCCTTGGCGTAGGCCCCTAGAGGGTACAATTCTACCTCAGGTTTGCCCATTAATACGGATAGAATAAGTGACAGTTGTTATACACCTCATAATCACTTCAATCATCTTCTGATGAATACCCATTTTCCTCATAATATTCTCCAAGTAAGTCCATTCAACCCTATCATAAGCTTTGCTCATGTCTAGTGTACGACCCCTTGATATCCAGGCCCATTTGGGCCTCATGGTCCAAGCCTAGCGGTGCGGCCCACGGTCTAACCCAGTGGCATGGACCATGGCCCAACCCATTGGTGCGACCCATGGCCCGGACCTTCACCCTTATGCTGTCCGAGATGCAAATCTAGGCCCACGCTGGATACAATCCCTAGCCTCGGCACCCAACCCTTGCTTGGTATCCCATCAGGCATTAATGTGGGATATCCATCGAACAGGTCATCATTGGCATGATTGGCAGTTCAAAATACCTTGGCCGGGCGAGTTGGTAAAAGTAGGAACTAAGTTCCGATGCCACTCTCACCAAACTTCCCACTTATGATCAATGATATTGGACCCCTATTTGCACTAACCCTAATCGTAATCATGGCCTCTCCACCAACTTTAGAGCTATAAATATGAAAGGAGTTGGAAAGAGCAGGGGGATGGTTTCTTTTTGGTGAGGAAGAGGAGAAATAAGAGCTAGAGAGAATAGGAAGCAAAGGGAGAAAGGTGATCTCATTGGGTCCTTGTGCTAAGAACAACCCAGAGTAGGAAATCCAAACCCACCATACAAGTAAGTTGTGAGAACGAGTGAGGCCCATCCTGTTAGTCTTATTCTCATTGCGCACATCTAGTTTTAAGGCCATCTCTCCCACTCTCCCAGACTTCTTTTGGCTAATATGATGCATGGTTTCAAATGCTACCAATACATTATCAGTTATAAAGCACCCTTTGGTAAAAGTACTTTGATTTTCACTAACAATTATTGATAATACACTCTTCAATTTATTAGCAACTGCCTTCGAAGCTATTTTGTAAGTCACATTACATAAGCTAATAGGCCTATATTCAGTGATTTTTCTAGGGTTTTGGACTTTAGGAATGAGAACAATCTAGGTGTCATTATAGTTAGGAGGGACAATACCATGATTTAGGAAGTCAAGTGCAGCTTGAGTGACACAGGTGCCGGTTAGTGACTAGAATTTTTGGTAGAATAAAGGTGGCAAGCCGTCCTGTCTTGGTGCAGTATTAGCGTGCATTTGCTTTAACGCTTGGGAAACTTCTGAAGCCTGAAAGTCTCTAGTCAACATCTGGTTCATTGCATTCGTTACTGTAGGTGAAATGGCATTTAGCAACTCTGTCATCTCTCCTGACTGAGAGGAAGTAAATAATGTGGAGAAGTACTGTGTAGCTACATATTCAATTTCATCCATGCCTTCCTGCCATAGTCCATTCTCATCCTCCAGTCCCTGGATCCAATTCCGTTGCTTCCTGTTCGACGCTTTGGTGTGGAAGAAACTTGTATTACGGTCCCTCTCCTTCAGATAATTGTTCTGAGATCGTTGTTTGCACATGACCTCTTCCATATCCAACCAAGAGTTTAAAGACTGCCTGACTTGTCGAATAGAATCCATATTATGCTCCGGGGCGGTTTCTAGCACTTGAAGTCTATTCCGAAGTGACTTGATCTGATTACCAACATGACTAAACTCTCTTTTATTCCACTGAGTGAGATATGCATTACATGATGAAATGCAGTTCTAGAGTGGATGACCCGTAGGTACACCAAGGCCAAATTCCCATGCATCAGTGACAACCTCCGCACACCTTGGATCACGAAGCCATATGGCTTCAAACCTAAAAGGTTTCACACCCCTATTCCTTCGTCTCTCCCCATGCTTCCACCGAAGAGCTAGTATGCAATGATCCGACGCAGTGGTCAACAGATGGTGCAACCTCGCATTTGCAAAGTTTGAATACCATTCCGGAGTGGCCAATGCTCGATCTAGTTTAATCCACCAACTATCTCCATTTGTGAAAATCTTGTTCCAGGTAAAACGTGGACCAACATAACCCAAGTCTCTTAACCGGCATCTATTTATGGCATCCCGAAATCTTTCCATCTGTTTTGGTGACCTCAGATTACCCCCAAGCTTCTCTACATCATTAATGATTTCGTTAAAGTCCCCCATACACAGCCAAGGAAGATGGTTTGAATTCCCTAACCTCTCGAGAATTTTCCATGTCTCCTCTCTCCTACTTGTTTCCAGTTGTCCATTGAACCCCGTAAATCGCCACTTCCCTGTTCCACCCGCCCCACCCACCTCTACATCTATATGCCACGGGCCAAATGTTTGGACATCCACCATTACCTCCTTCTTCCATAGTAATGCCAACCCCCCTTTACTACCATTGCTAGCCACTACCAAACCTTCTGTAAACCCAAAAGTATACTTCTTTTTTATTATCTCTTCCCTAGACAACTTAGTTTCCATAAGGAAAACTAAGATGGGATCTTCAGAGGCAATCACCTCTTGGAGTGCTTGAACTGTACGGAGGTTCCCAATCCCCTGACAGTTCCAGCTTAATGCACTCATTGATCTCGGCAGCGCTGCCCCGCAGCCACCGCCGTTTCAGTGAACTCCATAGCCATCAATTTACTTACTTCAACCACTTCAGTTTCCATTTTCTTCTTTTTTGCCTTGGTTCCCATATCGTTATTTGCATGGTCTTGTGCCCCACGTTTATTTTCTGCATAGGAATCCTCAGAATATGGGTTAGTAGTCTTCGGCCCATGCATGACTCTTTTCCAAGTTCTGGGGGTTGGGTTGTTAATAATAAGCCCACTAGGCCCATTACCCGAAGAGCCCATAATGTTTGGGTCTTGGTGCAATATAACTTCCACAGCTGGTCCACCACTTCTCACTTCTGTCAGCGTGTTGTCAGCCATTTCTGCAGTCCTGCAATCAAGATCATCATCAATGATATTAGTAACCGAAGAAGTAGTGCAGTCATTAATGAGCGCATCATCAATTTCCTGGATGTGCGCCTGAAATTTCTCCCTGTTAGTAAGGATTTCCGTGATTTTCGCCTTTTCCCCAAATTTTGAAACGTCCTTGGGATTCGCATTTCCTTTCTCATGTTGTCCTCTGTCCTCGTCACACTTGTCGGACTGTTATTCACCGGCGTCGGAGTGGTATCGAAACCACCCTTCTCCATGACACCTCCCATTCTCCGAGCCTCTTGCCCTGCCACCAATATTACCTTCCGCCGTGACATACTCATTTGAGGCGCACGCATCCAATCTCCGAACGGTTGTTGTTGGATGTTAAGCGTCCCTTTGCTGTGAATCTAAATGTCACAGTCCTTTGCATCATGCGTCAGTCTCCCACACTAGTAGCAGAAAACTGGGAGACAATCATACCGAAATGAAACCCACCCATCACTATCAGGGCTAAACCTCACTCGCCGTCCTCGACTGAGTGGCTTTGTAATGTCCAGTTCCACGCGCACCCTCATGAACTCCCCTCCATCGATTTCCTCCTCATCGTTGCAGTGAATAATACGTCCTAAAGATTGACAGATTCCTTCTGCCATATCTACCGTCATTCTCCGCGCAGGAAGATCATGCACTTGAACCCAAAACTCTGCCGCATCAAAACGAAGTTCTTTGAGAGATTTATCAGTTTCGTACTGGCACAGAGCAACCAAATACTTGTCGAAACTGCATGGCGCACCAAGCAGAATCTTCTCGGCATCTAACTCATCGTCGAAAGTAAAGAGGATGAGATGTTTCCCTAGATCCTTGATGCGAAACTCACGTTGAAAGCTCGAAAATGTGTTGAAAACACACGAGCAGTTTAGACCCCCAAATTAAAATTACAGCTTGGTTGATTTTACACTAACTTAATGATAAGTGCGGAATAGTGTAAACACAAACGTATGAGCACAACAACTACTCTAATCCATATTTAAAGCAACACAGCAGTAAAAATGAAATGAACAAGAGTAGAGAAGAAGGGTGCAAACACAGAAAACACCGAGACGTGTTCTCGAAGAGGAAACCGAAGAACTCGGCGAAAAACCTCTCCGCCGCCCTCCAAGCGGAAATCGATCCACTAGACAATCAGTTGGGATACATGGGTTAGCAAGAGACCCTCCAAGCCTAGTCTACCCGATGTACCTAAGCCCTCCAAGCTCCTACTCCAACAAGGCTTCTCGGAACCGTGTCTTGTCTAGCTCTCCGGATCTCGCAACAAGCTCCATGTTGCATTTGCCATCCTTGGCTTCTTCCAATGCTTCCCAATAGCTCCAAAACACTCTCTACACTCTGAATGTGTGTGGGTTGTGTTTGGGTATAAATCTCCTCTCAAGGTATGATAATAGGAGAGGGATGGAGAAGAGGCTATAATGATTTCTCACTAAGGAGGAGTAGCTCTCTCTCAAAAGATGGGTGGGTGAGTTGTAGATAACCTATCTAGGGTTTTTCTCTCTGAATAGCCACACCAACATATGTGGGTAATAAGGGTATATATATAGAGTGGGTGAAGGGTAAGAAGGTCACTCAAAAAAATCCTCCAGGCAGAAAGTTTCACGACTGTCTCGCGGGAAGGCCTTACCAGCGAGACACTCGCGAAAATGACAGCCTGGCATGACTCTTCAGCTTCCAGCACGTGCAGGGCACATGCACCATTTCGCGGGATGCTTAGTAGCGAGATACCCGCGAAAACTCTTCAGTCTTCAATTTCTTGAGTCTTCACACTCTCTCTCTCTCACACAACCCTTACAATAAATCCCACAATAAATACAGGGTATACAAGATTGAAATCAATTACAATCAAATTTGGCACGGAATAAAAGCCAACACAAACACAGTTGTAAATTACAACTTTACAATCTCCCCCTTTTGCTATTCCGTGACAAAACCCTAAAACAGACTCTAGACTTAAACGTGAGTTTGGGAACAAAGGCAAAACTCACTCACACCTAATTCTAGATTCTGAAGTGCTCTTGAAACATATGAACAAGTAACTCCTGTAACACAACAACACAATAACATCATTGTATGCAGAAAACTTGAAAAACATATGGAGCAATAATAGCATGATCGAGCAAAACGAAATAGAAACACTAGATCATGGCAAGATCAAACAAGTAATCACTATACAAAAGCAATTACTATGCTCATTCACACATGGAACGAACATCCGGATATGCAAGATGATAAGCTCATTTGAAGAGTATCATTTGCATCTCCAACACTCAACCAATGCAAACTACACGAAGTATTTGCATCTAGGAACAAACCTACTAGGGCACAAGAGTGTTTATCACTCAACCAATGCATAGAACGTGTATGCATCTAGGAACAATCCTACATGGGCACAAGAGTGATGTACTTGAAGTAGAATGCATGACATTGAACAACAAGCAAACATGCATGAAGGTTGCAAAGGCAAGGTATTGCAAATGCATGGCACAAACCACAAAGACCTACAAAATTATGCATGCAACAAACCCTAAAGCTTACAAAAGCAACATGGGTACAAAATATAAAGTACTTCCCTATCATATCACTCCCCCTATCATGAATCATAGGAGTTGTGATGAACTTGGAACATATATACCTGTAACCTGAAATACTTGCACAAAACACATTAGATCCTCAGGATAAAACAAGTAATAAACGGACAAGTATAATGTAACAAGTAAATTGCGATCAAGTAAACAAGATGTGAAACATGTGAGCAACTTGATCAAACACCAAAACAGTCATATGGAAATGACTACAATGATCATATAGCAAAGAAAGTGATCATCCGAACATGCAACCAATAAAGCATAATAGCATAAGGATAAAAGCATGTCCAACACATAAACACGATGCAATGAGAGCAACAAAGCATATCAAAGCATCATAAAGCAACGAGAAAACAAGCATGAAGTAAATCAAGGTTTTCTCAAAAAGAATGTCTTCTCCCCCTTGGCATATGCATCTCCCCTATGGCTTTCTCCCCCTACGAATGTGCACAAAGTAGAATTTCTCCCCCTAAGAGTGTGCACATGAGTCATATAGAAATGACGATACTCTCCCCCTTTTTGTCACGAATAGACAATTAATCAAGAGGAAGGAGGGAAAGAAAAGAAGATATGAAGATGATGCATGAGGAGTGCAAAATGAATGAGAAAATGAAACTCAAACATAATACAAACATTAAAAAAAATGCTACAAAGCATAAAGAGCATGACATGCTAAGGATGATGGAACATGATATGGACCTAGGCATGACATGGACACAAGAACATGTTATATGTGCTAAAATGTCTAAAAAGATTTAACTAGCATGAGTGAATGCAAAAACATGTCAAGTGTTAGAGTGTGTGCAGCAAAATGCATCTATTGTGCATGTGTGATACATGACTAATGCATGAGCAAGGCACTCAAGGGGCAAAGTGTACAAAACACACCACCAATGATCACAACATGATAAACATGAATAATCATGGTGATCCCCAAAGTTTGGAACTCATCGGAGTCCAAAACAACGAGAAAATGCTATTTGGGCATTTTATCAAACACTTAGAGTGCACACACTACACATGTATGATGAACAATGCAAGAACATATGAAAATCTTGCCTAAATACATGTTATTTTTGCCACAAGGGGCCAACAACCAAACCAAATCATCATTTAAAACAAAGCCCAATCAAAAAGATTGACAAGAATTAAGTTTTCCAACTCCCATTTGAGAAAAACCCAACTATGAACATAAAATCCCCAAAAACGTAATTTAAGGCACAAAATCAACGAAAAGAGTTAAAGATTACCTTAGAGATGTTTATGGAATGTAAAACACTTGAAATTAGTTGGGTTTAGATGTTAAAACCTTAAAACAGGGGTTTGGGAGAAGATGGGAGAAGTTTAAAACAAAAGACCCACGAAAAGCCCTTTAAAAAGCTGATCTGGAAATTTTCGCGGGAAGCTGACTCGCGAAAGTACTCGCGAAATTTTCGCGGGTAAGCCTTACTCGCGAGCTACTCGCGAAACACTCGCGAAACTCTCTGTCCAAAGCTGAAAAAGCTTTAAAATTAGGCCATTTAACTCCCAGTTGAGCCTATACATGAAATAGGTCACAAAAACACCCAGAAAACATGTTTTTCACACAAAAACACTTTAAAAACTTTGAAAGACATGGGAGATACAAATCCCTTCCAAAATCAAACAAAAAGAACAAAAATCTTTTTTTTTTTTGAATCGCATATGGTTGAGCACACACACATCACATTTGAGCATGTACAAACACACAAATGAAATAGGCATTCATTGAACAAAAAACTTGTGTGTTGTGTGTGAGAATCAAGTGTGGAATAGTCCTTAGACCAGAGCGAAGCTTCAATGATCAATTCAAACGAGTCATACACAACTGATACGAAATCAAGTGGACTATCTCCATTATAGAAATGAGTATATATGACCTCCTACACATTGAGTACATAACTTAGAAGCTTTTCATTTGGCTTCTTCATAAAGCATAACAATTGGTCCATTTTGTTTTGTATGGACAAAACATCTCATTTTGAGGAAGGTGCTTGAAATTTATGATATTTCAACATTGATGAGAAGCCTTTGGCTTTTTGAGCACCATAAAATTTACATTAAAACAGTCGCTTTCCCTTTTTCCTAGTCAAATACTAGTATGTGCGACAGGCTTTTGCAGCTCAATATCTCTTTTCATTTTGAGATTTACATTTAGTGAGCTCTTTTTGCAAAAACAGAAAAATAAAGTGGGAAGAGATATAGACACAAGACTATGCAAGTATCAAGACCAACAAGACTATTGACCAATCATTCATGACAAGCTTGAAGATCTATTTACAACAGTCACACATAGTTTTCAAGATTTCTTCCACATAGAAATAGGTGCATACATAATAAGCTAAGCTCGTAAATGCACTACGCCATTAGTACGAAGGTACTAGGCCAAACTCACATGAGATATGTGCTCAAACATATACGATCAAACTTTTTGAATTTTTCACTTTTTATGTGGTTTTGGATTTTTACTCACACAAAACCAAAGCAAAACAGTAAGATCAAAAACAAAAACACAAACAATGCATATAAAGAGATGCATGATGCACAAATGCATGACAATGAAGCATCTAATGCATGAATGATCCTACAAAGATCGAAAGAATTAGATCAAGGACCAAAAGAGCATAAACTCAACCATAGGAACCCTTCCTCATCCAAACGGAATGATTGTTTGGAATGAGTGTCTCAAGAGAAATGAGACGAGGGTTGGAAGAATGAGAACCGGAGATGCACATAGTCAAGGAGTTAAGAGCATTAAACACTTTCTTTAACAACATGCTATTTTCACTCAAATCCGGTTTATCATTTTTAGCACAACTTCCAAGAAGCTCAAGTTTCTCTTTTCTTTTGATTCTTTTAAAAGCTTGAAACTTAGAGCAATGAGGTCTAAGATGACCAAGGGCACCACAATGGTGACAAACAATGTGTTTAGGTCCATTAGGCTTTTTGGGAATGGATCTAACAACTTGGTTTTGTTCTCTCTTCAACTTAAAACATTGAGGCCTTATATGACCAATCACACCGCAATGGTGGCAAGTTGGAACAAACTTAGATCCATCCAAAACCTTAGGTTGAGACCTAAACAGAGGCTGTGGCTTAAGAGCCTTTCTCTCCACTTTTTGATTTCTTTTATGTGGAGGAATGTACACCGATTTGTCCTTTGAGGCAAAACACACATTGGACACAAAATCGGGTACCACAACATGATTGCAACATATATTTTCATTCTTTTTAACAATAGGTTCAGCAATCAAACACTTGGCATGCATCTTAAGAGATTCATTTTCAGATTTAAGATCATCAACAAGTTTGTTAGATAAAACAAGTTTAGCATCCAAGTCCATATTCAAACATTCAAACTCTTTCAGCTTTTCAAGAGAAATTTCAGCAAGTTTTTTATATTTTTCAACCAATTTGTTGGATTCATTGAGCTTAGCAATCAAATCATCCTTTTCACAAAATAACTTGCTCAAATCCTTATGAAACTTCTTAGCATTTTTCTTCAAGAGTTTAATGTTAGGAATATCAACAGCACCCAAGGATTCAATTAACAAGTCATCACAATTATGAGGATTAACACTCATAGAGGCATTTTTACAAACACATGGCATATTACAATCAACAACATCCATAGAGGCATACAAAGCATTATCCATGGCAAAACACACAAGGGGTCAAGGATCACACTTAGGTAATGAAACCAAAACAAGTGTACCCGCTCTGATACCAATTAAAAGCTCGAAAATGTGTTGAAAACACACGAGCAGTTTAGACCCCCAAATTAAAATTACGGCTTGGTTGATTTTACACTAACTTAATGATAAGTGCGGAATAGTGTAAACACAAGCGTATGAGCACAACAACTACTCTAATCCATATTTAAAGCAACACAGCAGTAAAAATGAAATGAACAAGAGTAGAGAAGAAGGGTGCAAACACAGAAAACACCGAGACGTGTTCTCGAAGAGGAAACCGAAGAACTCGGCGAAAAACCTCTCCGCTGCCCTCCAAGCGGAAATCGATCCACTAGACAATCAGTTGGGATACATGGGTTAGCAAGAGACCCTCCAAGCCTAGTCTACCCGATGTACCTAAGCCCTCCAAGCTCCTACTCCAACAAGGCTTCTCGGAACCGTGTCTTGTCTAGCTCTCCGGATCTCGCAACAAGCTCCATGTTGTATTTGCCATCCTTGGCTTCTTCCAATGCTTCCCAATAGCTCCAAAACACTCTCTACACTCTGAATGTGTGTGGGTTGTGTTTGGGTATAAATCTCCTCTCAAGGTATGATAATAGGAGAGGGATGGAGAAGAGGCTATAATGATTTCTCACTAAGGAGGAGTAGCTCTCTCTCAAAAGATGGGTGGGTGAGTTGTAGATAACCTATCTAAGGTTTTTCTCTCTGAATAGCCACACCAACATATGTGGGTAATAAGGGTATATATATAGAGTGGGTGAAGGGTAAGAAGGTCACTCAAAAAAATCCTCCAGGCAGAAAGTTTCGCGACTGTCTCGCGGGAAGGCCTTACCAGCGAGACACTCGCGAAAATGACAGCCTGGCATGACTCTTCAGCTTCCAGCACGTGCAGGGCACATGCACCATTTCGCGGGATGCTTAGTAGCGAGATACCCGCGAAAACTCTTCAGTCTTCAATTTCTTGAGTCTTCACACTCTCTCTCTCTCACACAACCCTTACAATAAATCCCACAATAAATACAGGGTATACAAGATTGAAATCAATTACAATCAAATTTGGCACGGAATAAAAGCCAACACAAACACAGTTGTAAATTACAACTTTACACACGTTTTGTCTTCCACAGTGGTCGGAGATTCCGAGCCACAACTTCAATACTGAGAGCTCTCTTAGTAAAAAACTTAGCCGCTAACATGCTTCCTGGTTTGATGTTAAACGGTTCCATTCCCTGGTTAAAGAATCCATATCTCACACTGTTTCCCTGGTCCCATGAAGAAAGTACCCACTAGCCCTTTACGCAACATTGTTACGTAAGGGAACTAAATCCTACGTGAGGAACAAAATTCTACTGACGAGGAGGTGTAAAAGTTTGGTGAAATTTATTGTCATGGATAGATATGATAGAATTTCAATCTATAATGTTTGTTCTATGATAATTACTTTTTATCTTTAAGCTAAATCACCAATCAATTTTTAGCATAAACAAGATTCAAATCTCAGATCTTTTATTTAACAACAAGAGACTTTACTAATTAAACTAACTGAAATCTACAATTTCAGTAAAAATTTTAGCACTTATAACATTATTGTTTCAACTATAATATAGAGAAAAAGAGGTTTATATATATATATATATATATCATTTTTCTAATAGATTTTATAGGATTCGAAATCTTTGGATGGCATGTTATGATAATTGTTTTTTACACCATAATATCAATTAGTTTCTTTTTAGTGTAGGCAAGATTTAATCATAGTTTTTTATTCGACAAGAAAAAATTTTATCATTTAAACTAACTGACAAGGTACCACTAAACTTTTTTTTTTCTTCTATTTTTTGTTGTTTGTTTGTTTGTTTGTGTTATTTTATTTTATTTATTTATTTATTTATTTTTTGGGGTTGAGAAAACAAGGTACCACTAACCAAATACCCAAATCTTGATACATAGAGCACTCATATAAGTTCTTATTGTTATGTATATAGATTTTTGGCTTTTGGATTTTGTGTAAAATAGTTTTACAATTTCACTTCTTACTCTTTTCTTTATTTCATTTCTTTCTAAGTCATTTTCTTCTCATAAGCACTTACAAATTCTTTATTCACAAGGCCAAGACTTAAAGGCTTCCATTTATTGAACATTGGACAATGTAAAGTTAAGAATTAATGTGTTATTTAACATTTATTTTTGAGTTTTTTGTTCATTTATTTGTATAGAAAAAAAATATGATCTAGTTAATTTTTTAAAATTTTTTAATATTTTTTGGTTAGTAAAAAAAAATACAAGTCATACCAAGTTGACCCAACCCTCAAAAAACCGAGTTAGGGTCATAGGTTTTGCAATTTATTTAGGACGAATCATTTTAATCCCAACCTGATCTAACTTGAACCCCACTGTGTCACACCTGCATCTAGAACTTGTTTAATAGGTCCAACTATTAGAAGCCTTTCACTTACCAGTCCAGCTATAGGCTATTGATACTCAATCTACACTCATTTTCATAATATGCTTAGGTGTCAACTTATAATTAGATTATAACACTTATACAGTTACACATGAGACCACCACGAGATATAGAGAAAAAGTAGATTCGAATGCACCAATCACATGTGAATACTGTAAAATTATCTCCAATAGGAGACTTAATGTGGCCCATATACATTTTATTTTTTGTATATAATTATTATTTATCTAGATTTATTATTTATTTGATGATAAGAGTGATAGATAAAGATCCATCCTATTAGGAGTCTTTTGTGAACAAACACTTATATTTGGTGAGCAGACATACTCTTTAATGGGAAGAGTATAAATAGATAACCAATGTTAAATTGAAAGAATCCCTAGTAAAAAAGCCCATGTTCTCCATCAAAAACCATTTCTAAGGAGAAGGTCATAGACTCTCTTCTAATTCCTTGCTTTACATATCATTTGAATAATAATGGCTGGAAGTATGTTTCATTTTCTTCCACTGATTTAGGTTTTTTTTTTTTTTTTTTTTTTTTACATGTGATATTAGAGCCTCCATCATGCTATCTTGTTTGGTGATTTTCATTTGAGAAATTATTTGACATGATTCTAGGATATTTTATTTAATTTACTGTTGTGATTAATTTTGTTCAATGATTGTTTTGCAAATCCATGTTTTGTTCGTAAATATTGTGGGTTGCTTTAACTGTGCATATTTGGGTTTTTACGGTCGTGATAGTTTTACTGGTTTTGATTTGTTTACCCATTTGGTTATTCTTTCGGTGAATCAATATTGTAATTCATGGTGTTTGTATTGTGCATACGTTGTGGGTCTATTTACAAGTCAAGAATGCACAGGTTGTTTACAATGGTATTACTTCAGTGTCAATATAAAAAAATAATGAGAAATGATATATACACAACATTTTTATAACAAATTATAAGTAGCGGGCTGTTAGGGGATGTCATTGGTAGGCAAAAAAGTTATTTACTTAGTAGTAGATTTAAATTTGAACCAATAATAACTTACTATCTATAATTTGAACCAATAATAACTTAGCATCTTAAGACATGATGATAATTACATAAAGTTAGTCTTTTTATTTTATTTTTTTTATAGTACTTCATTAGGAATCTCTTCTCAAAAAATAAAAAATAAAAAATAAAAAATAAAAAACTTCATTATGAAATAAAGGCATCTAAGAATAAAAGCTTCTAAGTGGCAATTAATTCTTGAAGGTAATGACTTGGTTCCGTAGGAAGGTTGTTTTTTTTTGTGATTTATTGGAATAAGATGGTAAATTAGGCATTAAGATGAGACTTTTCATAGGCCCATAGGTTTGGAAATTTTTGTGATTTATTTTCTTCCACTGCTTTAGATTTATTTTTTTACAAATACTTAAACATGTTGTGAATTTGGATGTACCTAGAGTTTTCCTTCACTTTCACTGTTGGGTTGTTATTGTGTAATCTCGGACTATACTCCCAAAGGGATGGGTCTCACCCACCATGGGGCCCACCCATCTATAAGAGAGGGGAGCAATGGCGGCTTTACTTGTATGTGAGGGTAGTCCTAGGAACACCTTCACTTGTCAAAAAAAAAAAAATTGTACATGCAAAAAAAATTTATATAAAAAATTATTTTAAATTAATATTTTCTATGACCACCCTAATAAAAATATTGAACACTTTTACTCGAGAATCATAAGAATTTGAGTTCAATAAATATAAGAGTAATACTACATTCACAACTTTTTATAATAATTTCACAATAAATCTTATGTGGTAAGCTGTTACTAATTCTAATGGAAGTTCAATATTGACATGTTTTACCCACCAATAACAGACTAACAACTTGTTGCATAAGATTTGTTATAAAATTGTTGTGGTCACTTTATTATCTTATATCAACATTTTCAATTTGCAATTTATCTTTTATTAGTCTAATTTTTTTTTTCTTATTCTCTTTGCTAGATTGCTAGTACAAAAAAATTATAATATCTTATGTATTTGCGTAATTTTTATTTATAACGTTGATATATTCAAATTGACTCTTTGTTAAATTTTGTATAATTTAAGTTTTTTTAATTACCATCCTAAAAACAATTTCTAAAGTCGCAACTGGCGGGGAGTATAGTATGGGACCATACAATAATTTTCCTTCACTGCCTAGTTAAACAATTCTATCCAGGTAGAGCTTAGGTCACCAGCTTCACCAGCTTTCTTCCCAAGAAAAAGATAAAAAAAAGAAAAGAAAGGTGAAGAATAGTTGAATAGGACGTTGTGGTTATTAACAGCCCTTCACCGGCGAGCATTTATTACAGCCCACACGTTAAGTCTGTAATGAATTAAATCAGACTCTGCCTACAACCCGCTAAAATTGCTTATTTATTCTCATGCATATGCTTCCCCTTTCCGTGCCCATACTTGGCTTTGTCTTTAATTTCCCAACCGACTGAAAAACTTTATATAAAGATCTCTCTCTCTCCCTCTATCTTTCTCTCTCTCTTTCACTCTCTCATATATAAGCATATATTGTTTAGAGGTCCTTGTTTGTGAGCTTCTTTGCGTTATTCAAAGAAATGAGTATCTTCTCATTGATTACAGGGAGGCCAGGCCCAAGTGGGTTTGGCTCAGCTTCTTCTGCTGAACAAGTTACTGAAGGGATTGATGCCAGTAATCTCACTGCTATTGTCACTGGTCAGCTTTGAATTCCGCTTTCATTTAGTCAATTATTGTTTCGTTTTACTTGTTTTTGATTGATAGTCTGTCGTGGTGTTCATGCTCTTGTTTAATATCTATGAAATATGGGGATAAAGAAAAGGTAAGAGAGATCATGAGAAAAAGAAAGTGAAATCAACATATAATTGCAGGATTCTTATTTTGATAATTTCATAATTGGGTCTTGGAAGATAGGATTTAAATCCTAGACATTTCCGATGAAAGTTTCATAAATTACCAGTGAACTTAGTTGTTTTGCTTCTATTTCATCTGGTTCTATTTTTGCCTTTTTCTTTTTGTAATTATCAGCTTTATTTTTATAATTATGAGACAAAATTTATCATACGTTTGGGAGGAGGGAAATAAATAAAATGAAATGAATTATTTTAAAATATTCATTTCATTGTAATCAAAATTTTACATATGTTACTAAATGAAACCTATTACATATTAAATTCTTTTATTGACCAGTTTAATTTTTAGCCGTCCTAATATTTGAAAATGAGGGAAATATTTTATATCAAAACAAATGGCACTTAAATGTTAAATTTTATCCAAAATATCTCAATCAAAAAAAAAAAAAAAAAAAAAAAAAAAAAAAAAAAAACCTAGTCCAAATCTAACCTTTTCTTTCATCATTATTGGCCGTTACATACCCGGCCGCGGTATGTCTTTGAAAATTATTAAATACTTCGAGAGTACAATAAATGCATACTCTTTTCTCTTATATGAATTGTGGGTTTCCTCTTACATGAATTGTGAGTTTCATTATGAATTTAATTATAATGACTCATAATTATGTGAGGGGGAGAAATATGCATTTATGGTACTACGAGAATATCTAATAATTATCCATATATCTTCGTGAAGACTGTAACATAGTATGATAGTATTATAACAAGGGAAATGCTAACGAGTGCCCTTAGGGCACTTTTTAAGAATCCATTTAAAGAAAGTTCTTATGGGAAAAGAAAAAAAAGTAATTAATGTTTTGACAGCTTTTTTTATTTCCCATAAAAGTGATGTCAAAACTTTCTTAAAATGGGTTCTTAAAGAGTGCCCTAAGGGCACTCGTTAGCATGACCCTTATAACAATTCTTTTTTTTTTTAATATTTCGGTTTTCACTTCTTTTATATTTGTGAAACCGCAATAAAAGTTATCAATAAATAAATAAATAAAAAGGTGAAACCACAATAGAAAATAATGTAGAATATGGTCAGGAATTTTGTCTTCTTTTGAATGTGATTTTGAATATGGGCCCTGTTATCCATGGTGCTCTTAATTTGCTTAATTAGTTTAGAAGTTGAAAAGTTCTGCATCTGAAAAGGGACTACAACAAAGTAGCACATGAGCTAGCACAGCTTGCTGGAAAGGCTGAGATGTCTCAGACCTGGATAGGGTCCAAGCCCCCTTAGCTTCATAATTTGCTATTGTTTGATAGATCAAAGTGCTAGTGTTGGCTTTGTTTTCTGCCTTGTTGTATTTCAATCTCAGTTATTAATGGAAAGTTCAAGTTTCAAAAAAAAAAAAATAAAAAAAAATAAACCCCAACCTTAAAATCGTTTGTCTGAACTTTTTAAATCATTCTAAGTTCCCTTCCATGAATTATTATTAACTTAAATTCATTTAAAAAAATTATACTGAGAACTTATTTGGACACAAGAAATAAACCTCCCTTTATGAATCGCATATAATATTCAGATAACAAAACGGTTTTTAAATCCAAGAACACATAAACAAAAAAGAAGAACATGTTATCGTTCTCTAAGCTAAATTGGGTTCATATAAAGTGCAATTTAGTTCATATAAAGAGTCTTTTAATATCTAGATACATTGCAAATGCAGTTTTTTTTTTTTTTTTGATTAACTGCAAATGCAGTTTAGTTGAGTTTATGTTGTTTTAGTTAGAAATGACTCTTTAAATGGATGTCTTGAAATAATTTTTGATAATTTAAAAATGTAAAGTTTACTTTTAAATTATCTAATATAATACGGAAATTGTGCAAGTTTTATTTCCTCTACACAAGCTTTCACTTTCAGACTTTCAGTACATTCCATTTGCAGTTTGTACCCAAAAAAAAAAAAACCCATTTGTTGTTAGGCATGCTTTTTCCAGGTGGGCCTTTTTCTTCAAGATCAGTCGACTCATGTCAGTAATGCTCCACCTGCGATGACCACCAATTGGGCAACTATATCTAAAAGTTGGTGACTTCTTCGATAGAATGATAATTTCAGAAAATAATATTCCTCTTTGGAATTGAGATCTACAATTCTTAAGAATGATTAAGATTGATAGTCGAAAAAAGCAACTTTTAATCTCAATTATTGATTAAAAAAAGTTGTATAAAAATAGTAAAAAATGAAGGCTTAAAAAGTGAAAAAAAAAAAAAAAAAGAGCATAAATAAGGTGAATTGTACCCAATACAATACCCAATGTTTTTTTTTTTTTTTTTTTTAGAAACATACAATACCCAATGTACTGAACTCTAATCCTACTCATTGAGTGGTGATTTATGGCTGATTGAGACCTCACTACAATTTCAATAGTTGTAGGGAAATAAATCAACCATATTGGCACTAGTGGAGCCCTCTCAGTACTTGAGAAGTAATGTGCCCAATTGAGTTCAAACTTCAATGGCAGCACTTTAATTGCAATAATTATCTTGTAGATTAGCTGTATATAGCGGTTACCTCGTACTATGTGGTCCTCATTCATTAAAAAAAAAAAAAAACATGTGGACCTCAAAGCATATGTCTGTGTATGTATAGGGGCGGTGATTTATAATGGTTATCCAAAGTTTTTTCTAATGTTACTTGATTTAATTTAAGATCAAAACTAATAACAACTTATCATTAGTGGTAATATTGTGGATGTGTAGTATTACTTAGTAATGTTTCATATGTTCCGATTAACTCAATTGTTAAAATCTCTTGATATGCAGGAGGAGCGAGTGGAATTGGCTTGGAGACCGCAAGAGTGTTGGCTCTTCGGAGAGCTCATGTCATCATTGCTGCAAGGAACATGGAAGCTGCAAATGCAGCAAAACATCTTATTCTTAAAGACAACGAAACTGCGCGTGTGGATGTCCTAAAGCTCGACCTGAGCTCCATGAAGTCTGTTAGAGCATTTGTTGACGACTTCAATGCTCTTAACGTTCCCCTTAACATCTTGATGTGATCTCTCTCTCTCTCTCTCTCTCTCTCTCTCTCTACCTTTGTCTCTCTAGTCTGTATAGTTTTACCAAACTAATACAGTTCTTCTATGATCACAAACTCTTGCATACAAATAATATTTGAGTATGGCCAATATTTCAGAAACAATGCCGGTGTCATGTTCTGCCCCTTCCAGCTTTCAAAAGATGGAATAGAGATGCAATTTGCTACAAATCATATAGGTTGGTAGTAAAATAATTGATGTCTCACTATGTGTATATATATAATTTGGTTTGTAATTTCAACTCTGCCAGTAATCGGTTATATCTCACTTCACTTCTCAGGTCATTTCCTCTTGACGAATCTTCTTCTTGAGAAAATGAAGAACACAGCTAGATCAACCGGCATCGAGGGCAGGATTGTGAACTTGTCATCAATAGCCCACAACTACACTTATGAACATGGGATCCGATTTGATCAGATCAATGATGAAAGTGGGTACGTCAAAATTTTCTTTTATTTTATTAGGTGCAAATTCGTAATGTTGTAAATTAACCAATATGATTTCATTGCTCATCACTCTAGTCAGGACCCAAAAGCTAAAAATTTTACCTCTGCTAGTGCTCTGGCTTTTTCATAATGATGATGCATTACATAAAAATTTTACTTGCTTGCTTATGAGCTGCTTCATGATTTTGCTCTTCGTGAAAGTTGTTGTGTGATTGTGTGTGATGATTGAACGATAAGTGGAAGCATGAAAGAGAAAGCAATCTTTGCCCTTGACGGCTACATATTATATTAAGCACTAATGTTACAATGAACCCAATATAGGGTTTATATGCTAGAGAATATATAACTAATAATCTTAGGCTAACCATAGACTAACCTAAGATTAATATATTTGTTTTACAAGTACATGAGCTTACAATTGGTTTGGGCCGCTTGGGCCATAATATGTCTAACACTCTTCAATATTTTTGTATTAGTTATTCTGACAAAAGGGCGTATGGACAATCCAAATTAGCAAACGTATTACATGCGAATGAACTCTCTCATCGTTTCCAGGTAATTTTAATGTGTCTGTTTGGGAACAGCTTATTTAGCTAAAACTGAAATATTTTTGCTGAAAGTACTATAGATAAAACTAAAAGGTAGTTGAAATAATAATGTGGGACCCATAAATAGTACCAAAAAGTGCAATAAGACCTATGAATAATAGCAAAAATAAACTGAATAGTAAAAAAAGGTGGGATTTTAAGCCAATGCCAAACACAACCGTAATCTTTAAAACAAGGATGTAAGGTAATCTTTATTATTATTTTTTGAAGATTTTACATAGGTCACTACTTCATCTAAAGTGTCAATTTGATCCTAGATTTTCGATTTGAGTAATTAATCCTATACATTATCATGTATTTTACTAATTCATTGATCCTACCTCTCTAATGAGATGCAGGAAGAAGGTATAAACATTACTGTGAATTCAGTCCATCCAGGATTGATAATGACTCCTCTCATGAGATATTCTGAACTTTTGATGAGTATGCTCTTGCTCTATGTTTCAAAATATAGACAAAATATGCAAAGAAAAGGATAGTATTTTTCATAATTTGATCATCTTTATATGCAGGAGTTCTACGGGTGTTCACCTTTTATCTATGGAAGAACGTGCCTCAGGTAGATTAATACAACTTTTAAGTATCGTGGCCCTGTTTATATTTTGAGTTCTTTAAAGTTTTTGGAATGGATGGATAAATATCTTTGCTTTGAGCTAGCTCGCACAAAAGCACACATACAAATAAACTCATAAGGATCTTCTCAATTTTTATAAATCTCAAGGTGTACAGTTTTATTTTAATTGAGAATGATATTAAGGATACTACAAAATTTATAGATTGATTTGTCACTAATCAAAAAAAGTAATTTAAACATTCACTTACTAAGTTGTTGAAGTCCACCAATTACATTCACTTTTTTTAGTAAAATTTGTAATAACTTCAACAATTTTCTTCATTTAAATTAGTTACCATTGATTAACAGTTTTTAATGAGATTTTAAATAAAGCAACACTTTATAAAGTTATATAAAACCTTGACATTTGTAGAAACTAAATGTTTATTAATCATCATAAAATAACCCATATCCATTTGTAGGAGAATTCTACCATAATAAATCTAAACGGTTAATATAATATATTCACTTATTTAACAATATACACTTTTAATAAAAGGGAAATAATTAGCACATACTGTATGCACACGCTTGTTTTTAATTAAAATTGTGAATCATTGCTCCAAAAAAATATGTTTAAAGTAAAATTGCTCATGTTTAATAAATAAACGATTAAGATTAGGTAGTTCACACGATCTATAGTTTTGTAATAATTGTCTCTCTCGACTCATTCAAACTAGCTATATACTAAATAGGAGATATTTTATGCATTTGATATATACATCATCCTCATAATTTGTGTGACTTACAATCATGTAAAACCAAAGTAGTGCGAGGAGGAAAAAGCATATATTTGAGATAATTATTGGCCAAATAGCATAAGCACTCCAAGAAAATGGTTAAAAAGGTATAAATCGGATTTTGTTTATTGCAGGGAGCATCCACGACTTGCTACGTCGCACTCCACCCAAATCTGAAAGGTGTTACTGGAAAGTACTATCTGGACTGCAATGAGATGGAACCAAGTGCGTTTGCAAGAGATACAGTGTTGGCTAAAGAGCTCTGGGACTTCAGCAACAAGTTGGTTTCTTCAGCTGCAAAACCTTGAAAACAGCTGCTCTGCTTGTTTACTAATATACTAATATATATCTCTCTTGTCAACGAGTATATGACAAGACAGTCCCAGTTTTTTTTTTTTTTTTTTGGTTAAGGGTAAAAGATCCACCCAAATATATGTACTTCGTTCATAAGAATTTCATGCCACTGGCTAAATTGCTATACTTATCTAAATCTCTTATTTAAGAATTTCAGATCTCCCGTTATCAAGTTCATTTTTAGTGCAAGTTCTGATGCATCAATATTTATTGATTATATGTGTGTTTTTGGCTCCAAATTAAAAAATCAGCTTATTTTACTATTCAAATTATTTTTACTACTATTCATAAGCTACTGCACTTTTTAGTACTAATCATGAGTCTTGTTGTACTATTTCAACAAACTTTTAATTTTATCTCTCGTGCTTATAGCAAAAAATTTTAAGTTTCAACAAAATAAACAAATCACAAACAGACCCTGTATATATCATTGTATCGTGCAGCTTTTCTAGATAGTCTGTATAATATTTCTGCAATCGACTCCATCTATCAGAACCACAGTTGTTGAATAATTCAATAGTATTCATATTCACCTTGACAAGCTAAAGAGACCAACCGTATAAGCTATACTCTCAAATAATCTCATTTCTGTTTGCGAATTACTTATTTTCGATAGCTTAATTATATAATTGAGCAAAAAATTTAAAATTAAATTATATAAAATAAATTTGAGATAAAAAGTTAGTTTGCGCTTGCAAACAGGAAATTAAACAACCGGCTTTTCCAATATTTCATTGGAAATTAACGGGATAGATTATAGTTGCTTACATCAAGGCCCCAAAATTTCATGGATATTTGGCAAAATCCCAAAGCTATGCTCATGACAACGAGAGTGCTTCAAATTTTCAATCACCAAAATTAAAATAATAATAAAAATTTTTAAAAAAAATTATATAGTTGAAACTAAAATAGAGTAGCATGGCGGCTGCAAGTGAGATCTTACCAAAAAAACTCGAAAATCTCCAAACGAGACTCACATCACCACCGTCTATCACAAACTGATCAATCAAACGGTGTGAATTTCTTTTCCTCTTTAATTGGGTCTACAAGATTAGTGGGCCTGATCTTGCTCCCAAAGGCCCACGGCCCGGACCAAAAAGGCAGAGCCAGCAACCACAACAGCCGCAAAGACCGGTGGTACAATCAAATCAACCTTCGACCTAACGAACAGGTGAGCTGGCAAGCACAGGATCTCTCCCGCCACATCTAACGGCAACCTAACGGACCCTTCCGTGTCGCACAGTTTCGAGAACCGAGACGTCGAAGATATCGCCGACACGAAGGCCACTTCTGGCGCGAACGAAGCCACTGCTACCGTTAACGTTAGGATGGTTGTCCACGTGGCCGCATATATAAGCAGTGGCATCCGGGAGCTGAGGTTCGAGAGTATTGAGGTGAGCAGTGGAAGAAACATGGTTTTTGCTTTTGTTTTTGTTTGTGTTTGTATGTTAACGTTGGAACGGTGAAGGAGGAAAGAGTAGTGGGGTTTGGGACTTGGAGTTTTACATAGTTATATGATGTTATTATATGAATTTGGAGGTGAGGAAGTGAACCTAATCACAACTGCTTTTTTTTTTTTTTGTGATATTGGTAGTTTAGGTAGAAGAGAGAGAGAGAGTTAGAGAGATCATATCCATGTTGACTAAGAAGGAGTGCGTGGGGTTGGGTTCGGTTAAATAGGAGAGCGACTCCATTGACGAGAAAATTTGTGTACATCCTATCAATAAAATAAAATAAAAAAATTTGTGTACATTGGAATATACTATATATATATGTACACGTGTCAATATGGTATGGGAGTGGAAAGTTTCACCTGGTTAGTGATTGAGAATGTCGATTGACAAGTCAAGCACGGTATCTTCCATTATAAGGATGTTATGGGGTTCAATTTACCTATGCAATTTTTGTTTGTTTCTCGAGATATTCTTGAGTTACATTCATTACTAACAATGTCCACATTTTCATACTAGGTATTTATATTTTTTTAAGAATATTTATATTTAACAAAATAACAAGTTTTACTGCATTGAAAAATAGTAAAAACTAATAAACAAATACTCTTTTAACAGAAAATTGCTCATAATATGGGAGACATGTTAGCGGTTTTTTTACGTAGATGGAGGATATTTCTCAACAACTTAATCATGTTTCATTAACCAATTAAACAAATACTCTTTTAATTTATGAAAGATGCTGCTTATAACATGCGAGACATATTAGCGGTTTCTCAATATGCATGGGGGATATTTCTTAACAACTCAATCATGTTTTGTTAGCTGATTATGATTGAATTTTTTTTAATTAAAGTCCAAGTTTTCTTCTTTAAAAAAAAAAAAAAAAAACTACACTGAGAATTACTCTAAAAATATTCAAATACAAGAAAATACAAGATAAAATTAGGGATTTCACTATTATGTGTTCCTTAATTTAAATTCAAATTGAAAAATTATTAGTTATTATCAACCTTTCAAAAGACAAATGGATAAAACTGACCATGGTTCTAGTATAGTGGCATTAATGGAGGCAAAAAAGTTTGATAGTGGGTTGCCTTTCTAAAATATGGTAATTTAGATCAGAGGTCTAAGTCTAAGGCACTCAAGAATTTCTTTCTGGAGTCACAAATAATTACTCTGTTTGAGGATCTTTTTGAAAATCTAAAGATTTCTAAATATTTTCCATGTTTTTGTGCTGCCCATGTTCATCTTGCAATTTTTGCATTTAGGGTTAGTACCTTGTTCACACACACAAATACACATGCTAGGATTTGTATGGACATATGGGCATTAATTTGGCTATGGAACCTGTATTTTTGCGTAATGATGTTGTCATCTTCAACGTCATTTTTAATGGTGTATATATGTGTGTATATATATATATATATATATATTCAAGTTGTAGATGATAGTCTACATTATAGTGTGTTATTTGCATTTTTCAGTTATAATCATTTCAGTGTTATATTTATTGATAATCCAAATAAATAATATGGATTTGTTTTGAACTTATGATTGCATTTGCCAAGGTTATGACGGCATTGCCCACTGTTGAGTTGGATCCCCCGACCATTTCTATGACTTTAGGAGTCAATGACTCTCCATTGGCTGGCCGTGATGGTACCCATGTGAGTCATCATTTTTTCCTTTCTTGTTTCTATCAATTGCAATATGTGTTGTTATTTGCTCTATTTGCTACCATTTATGTCTCAGAAATGCATTCTGTTGATTTTTTGTTACCGTGTTCTTAATTTTCTGGGAAGATTTTCCTTATGCTAAGAGGAAAAGAGAGAAGTCCAAATCCTTTGTTCTGTAGACAATGCATGAACAAATATGATACTAAATTGGAAAATTTACAAAAGAAAAGAAAAAAAATGGATTTATACATGACAACGACATGGCGATTTGTGCTTGTGTATATGACAATGACATGGTGATTTGTGTTTGAGTTTGTGTGCGTACCCTCTCATTGTTCTGTACCTTTTCTCATTTGAAAAGAGAATGTTTTATTTTAGTTTGACCTATAGGGGAGTATACCTGCCAGTGCTTAAACAATACAATTAATTTTTATTTTTTAATTTTCTTCTATAAGAATTATTCTTCTCTTATTTCTAATATTTTCACCATTGGTAATTTTTGCTGTACCATCTTTCTCTTTGTAAAGCAATGTGATCAATGTTGATTAAATTTGAGATTATCTAAGGACCTTAGGTCAAATGCATTTCGTGGTATTTCCAATAAAGATGTTCAGGTTCAAATTCCACCCCCTCCTTCTTTCACTTAAAATGAATAAAAAGAAAAGATCTGAGATTAATCAAAGCTAAAAAATATTTCTACCACCTCTAGATCATACTTTTGGCATTGTGGGAACTGTATGTGTGGGAAGCTTCCTAAACTGTATTCAGCCTTTTGGACCATGTTTGTTTTCACTTTCTACTTGATGTATTAATTATTCTTATGCTTTCTTTGTTTTTGATTTGCTTCTGATGTCACACCTGCGATTCTGACCACAATAACTTTCCAAAAAAAAAAAAAAACAAGACATTCTGACTGCAATAAGCATTAATTTGTATTCTGCTGAACAGTTGCCAAATTATACACAACCCGGCCATTACCACATGGAACTATTTTTATGCCATCCGTAAGTGAAGCTTTGCAATTTCTTTGTAAAGAATCCCATAACAGCTTCCCATGTGCAAATACATTAAAGAATTTGCAATTTGCTATATGCTAAACAAAACATAACCAGGCCTTTATACAAATTGAAGCGTTGATAATGCAATCCTTTTTTTTCCTATCTAAAGCCTCTCAAGGTACTGTTTTCATAATATGTGATGTGGCTACATTTTACATTAGTTGTACTTGATCCTATTCTTGTGAGGCTTCAGATCTTGCATTGTTTTCTGTCTGATTTCACTTTGGGTCGCCCCTTAATTTTTCAGTGCAGTACTCACCTTGAATTGAATGCTTTCTTCCTCAACATGAACATTTTAAGATATTTGTATGTTTTCTTGTGTGCTCTATAATATTGTTCTAAACGAGGTGATGTGCTACTGCTGATGTATTTATAGTTGACTGGAGGGAGGATTGGTGATCCGCTAATGGCTGAAGCAGAAACAAATCTTGCCATAAATGTTCTTCCAGGCTTATCAGAGTCATATGAAGTTCAGGGGAGGGGAGAACTTCAACTGGGTTTGTTCCTATCTTTCTGTATAATTTCTAAAGATTGAACAAAGAAAGAGGGCTCATTTTTTTTGGCCCACAAGAGTTTTTTTGATCTTTCATCTCTTCTTTTGGTGTTCTTACATTTGAGTATATGTTGAATTTAGTTTCCGTTCTGGGTGAAACAGGTATCTTAATCGAGAATATGAGGAGTGAAGGATTTGAACTCTCTGTCTCACCGCCAAAGGTCATGTAAGTTTTCAATATGCTGGCCTTTTCAATCTCATTCTTTACTAGTGCAGTATGATTTATGTTGAATACACAAACACAGTTCCATGGAATAGACTATTGACAGTATTGGAGACCTCGATGTTCTAGAACCATAAATGTGAAAGTTGATCATAGAAACATATCGATTACAAACATGTAGACATTCAATCAAACTTAGTAAGTGTGAGTTAATGTTCACTGCTGCTGGTCAATGTATAAATTGAGGGAACCCGGGGGGTGGGGGGAGGGGCGCCGGCATGACAATTTTAAGAGTTGGAAGGTTGATTTTATTACATCAATTAAAACTCACTTTTTTTCTTTGTAGTTTTTCCCTGTTTTTGATATCATAAGGTGCCTAGATTTGGTCATATATTTACATAATCATCCTTACCAATAAGCTTCTTATTCTCAAATTCTCAATGTTCCTGTACTGTACCAGGTATAAAGCTGAAAAGGGTCAAAAGCTGGAGCCAATTGAAGAAGTCACTATTGAGGTAAGAATCTCTCAATTTGCAGCAGTTTTCTCTTAAGAATAGAGGTTTTAACATTTAAAATGTGATTTATAGGTAAATGATGAGCATGTGGGGTTAATAATGGAAGCCCCATCTCATAGGCGAGCTGAGGTTATTGACATGGGTCCTGTCCCGGGAAATTTTGGCAGGACTAGGTTGTCTTTAACCTGTCCTTCCAGGTTAGTGCCTAGTTTTACCTTTAGCGTGCACACATATTTTAAAAAAAAAAAAAAAAAAAAAAATTAGATATGTTTTTAAAATATTTGTAATGTGTTGCGGGAATATATTACAAGTTTCGTGATATATATATATATATATATATATATACAAGTGTCATGTCCAATACAAATGGGGACATATAAATGACCAAAGAAACCCAGAGAGCATTAAAGCTAACTGGACAGTATTCTTTTTCTTTATTGCAACCCCCTCCCATCTTAGGTTTGGAGGGATGAATAAAAAACACCCTCCTAATAATCCAATCTTTTTGTTTCTAAGTAAAAGGTTGTTTCTTCATGATATATTTTATAGAGATTCTTTTTCATAGTCTTGAAAGGAAATAAATAATTTCTTTTTTGTGTTCTTCAGGGGTCTTGTTGGTTACAGAAGTGTGTTTAGCAGTGATAGACGTGGAACTGGATTCATGCACCGTGCTTTCCTGAGTATGCATGTTCTGCTAAAGATCTTTTTGCATGTTCCTTTGAACATATTTATGTCCATTTCCTTTTTCATTTTCTTCCATCACCTTTTAGGTCTCCCTCATAACTTGGTATCATATCATTGGGTCATCAATATGGGTGCCAAATTTTCTTTCAACTGACCTTGGCTGACCCAGATTAAGAAACATCAAGTTGAGATACATGTGCGTGGGGTCCACACAGCAATTCCATATTAGATTTCAAAGAATCACTTAAATTTTTAGCACAATTCTTTGTAATTCTTTTAGGTTACTTTTGTTTTCATCCTCGTGAACATAAAGTAACTTAGTCTCTTTATAATATATTGTTACTAATAAAAAAATAGAGATACATAAGGCAGAAATTCTCTGTAAATCTAATATGAGAAATTGGATTTGTAATTTATTTGAGTTCTGAGTCAGATTGGTTTTGTAAGTAGAAATGTGATTGTGGCTCTGGTATGGTACCTGCTCATTACCAATCTGTCCCAATATTCTGTTTTCTTCTGATTAAAAATGATTTGATCCAAGATGTAAAGAATAGGGTGATCCCCCCCCCCCCCCCCCCCCGGCTACCCTTTTGTTACTGTCATAAGTAATTTCCTGACCTTGAATACTTGTGAGATTTATTAAGTTCCTTGTCTTCAGGGTTTATTTTAAATATTTTGATCTTCTCACTTTTTAGCTGTTTAGTGTTGTATCCTTTCTAGCAATCTTCTTCATTCCTACCACTATCTATTTTTGCAGCCTACGAAAATATATTGTGGTCCTCTTGGAAATGTTTGGAAAGGAGTATTGGTATGTTTATCTATTGCCTTTCTGTTATGTGATGGTTTGACTTGATTTAGCTTTTCTTTTTTTAATTACCATAGCAAAAGAATGAGAGGGTATGAATTACTGATTGGAATATGTTCAGATTTCCATTGGCATTTACATTACTGCTGCAATGTATCTCTTCTCATGCATCATGGATCTTTGGTGTTTGAATTTAAACACCATAGCAAAAGAATGAGAGGGTATGAATTACCGACTGGAAGACGTTCAGATTTCCATTGGCATTTGCATTACTGCTGCAATGTATCTTTTCTGATGCATCATGGATCTTTGGTGTTCGAATTTAAAGAACTTGCTCTTTTTCTCCACCCTTTACTTTTTGGGTATTTGGGAACGTTAGAGCATTAGATGCATAGATACATAGATACATTTGTATATGTGTATGCCTTCTTGGATGTAATCTTTAATCATATTGGTGACAGTATGATCTTCTGACCATGATATACAGTTTAAAACATAAAATATATTAAAAGGGAGTTCTAAATCCCTTTGTGCCTAAACTCAAGCTACACCTTGCTGTATAACTAAATTTATGATTGGGTAAATTTATGATTGTGGGGGGATATTTATTTTGTTGTATTATGGCGTGGCTGATTGAAGTTGATCTTGAAGCTGATTGTACTCAGATTTCTATCATTTTTTCAGTCATGAACCTGATTGTATTTTGTGCTCTACATTGTACAGGTATCAATGGGCTATGGTACAATTACAGCTCATGCACTGATGAGTTTAGAAGCTCGTGGAACTCTCTTTGTGACTCCTGGGATGGAGGTTGTTAGTTTTGCTAATTTACTTTTGTTTGTCCCTGTGCTTTCTAACTTCCATTAGTTGTTACCTATATGGGACTTATATAGGTCTCCTGCTTTTATATTTTATTATAATCTATAACTACATTAACTTCCTCTGAATAAAATACAGTAAATTTATCTGAATAAAATCAAGCACATTCTTGCCAGTGAACTCTAGCTGAAATGGTGCTTCCCTTGTAGAGCAAGGTGGAGGGTGAGATCATAGATTCAAGACCCACTTGGTGCGTGTGTAACTTATTAATAATAAAAAAATTCATTCACATTCCTGTGGGGGGTTTCAATAAAATTAAGTCCTGAATTTCTATAAAATTTTCCAGAACATTGCAATATGTGCCTTGATTGACAGTACCATTGCACCTTTTAATTGCTATATGTGGGGTGGTCATGATCATGTATCTGAAATGCTGTTAGTTTTGCTGGTATTGCCATTTTTTTTTACACCAGATACAAGGGGGACTCTTATTTGTCCCAAAATGCCCACTTCATGTTTGAGAATGATGAAATAGCAATAGGAAGAGGCAAGGGCAGCATTATTGACTGACTGTTTACATAGCCAAGAAAATTATGACTGTCTGCTTGTTCTGCGCTAATTGGCTCATAATGGATGGCCGGGGTTATTGGTCCTCTTGATCCTCTTGCCTTCCTCCAGTAGGATGATATGGATGGTGTTTGGCAATGACATTTTAGTAAAAGAGATTACTCAAGGAAGTTTGAAATCCATAGCTACCTTAATATGTAAACTGTCTTGCATTAATTCCTGTTCTCTTGTATAAAGCAAAGCTGATTGTTTGACTCTTTGGTGTACAGACATATGATGGCATGATTGTTGGTGAACATTCACGGGATACGGATCTAGATGTAAGGAGGACTTATACCTTTCATTATCTCCATTTGTTAAGCACTAGTGACTTAATTTGCAATGATTGCTATTGCGCAGATCAATCTAAAGAACTTACTAATGTGCGTGCTGCTAGCAAGGATGAGAATGTGAAGCTATCACCACCTCGTCTAGTACGTATTTATTAGCCCTCGTGTTATGTGTTTCTATTTCCTCCAGTGGTTTGTGTGCTAATATGCCTAGAAATAAGAGCGTGATTCACTAGTAGATTGAACCCATTTAGGGCCTTTCAGTCTTCATTTATGCCAAAATAATTGACTGGATATTCTTGATCATCCTTCATGAAAACTCTCATACAACATGAAGTGTGACTGTTTTGTATAATTTTTGGCAACTGTGTTGAATTAGTGAAGCTACCTTGTTATGAAGTTTTTAAGTTGATGTTGAAAGCAGTAAGAAACTTTTTATGGTCATGAGTGAAAAGCTTCTCCACCTTCACATTTGACATGTACGCAGTTGCTAACCTGAATGTATTTAGGTGCAGATGGCTCTTGAAGAAGCCATTGGCTATGTAGCTTCTGATGAGCTTATTGAGGTAAGTAGCAATTGACTTATTTTATTTCTCTTTTTTCAATTAATAAACAAAACTACTTCAGTTCTCCTTTATCCGTTTTATACAAGAAATTAATTTTATTTCAGGCCTTTCCATTTCTTCATATATTTTTGTTGTTACTGTTATACCACAGATGTTAGTATCCTAGCTTTATTGCAGACCTCCCTAATTCTTTTTCAAACTTTACAACGAAAAATGTGTACCCTTGAAATGAGCCATGACTCAAATAACACAAGAAGCCTTGGGTTCACTGTAGGGAAAGGGTGTGCGTTTTTGAGTTCTGGTGAATTTTGTTGCTGATAGTGGCTTTTTAATTTGTTTGGTCTTGATATTCCTGGATTTTAATTTATTTTTTTGGGGACCAAATTACTGACTATAATGCTTTTCTGATATCATCTTATGTTTTATGTGAAGGTAACACCAAAGGCCATTCGGTTAAGGAAGAAATACCTGGATGTTAACAAGCGTAAAACCACGAGTAAAAGGCCAAAGGAGTGAAGCATTTTTTCTTGATACAGTTGTGTAACCTTATTATTATTATTGATTGTACCATGAGCTAGCTAGCATCTCCTTCACCCCCCCACCCCCCCCCCCCCCCCAACACATAAGAATGAGGCGAAGGGTGCGATTGTGACCGGATTTAATGGATGCATGTGTAACTTACCGATCAATAAGAAAAAAATAATAATAATAATAAAAGGAAAGAAAAGTAGTGTAGTTTTTGTACTCAATTCTTTTTGTTTGCCTCTGATTAGGTGATATGGAACATTGAAATCATATTCCATAAATGATGAGCGAGAGTTGATGTATTTATAAGAATCAATCATGGTAGTGAGATAGTTGCTCATTTTTTGTCATATAATAGCACATCTTTTTTCAGAGGTATATTACTATTTTTTAGTTTCAGGACAACCCTCTCTATCTGTGCATCTTTGCTGCAAACCTTTAATGTGCTCTAGTTCAATCGACACTTTCTCCTCCATGAGTAATTTGTTGGTAAGGTTATGGGTTCAAGACCTGCAGGTTACATGTGTAACTTTCCAATTAAGAAAAAAAAAAAAAAAAAAAAAAAAAAAAAAAAAAAAAACTGCATTTCTTACCATAACCTTTAGTGTAGTAGTTTTTGTTTGTTTTCTAAAGATAATTTGATTTTGCCCATACATTTTTACTGATTTTAATGCAAAGAAAAAAAAATAGTGCTATATTGCTAGCAACATTGACGTTAGTATGAAGTGAACTTGCTGTTTCATTTTAGGACTTGGAAAACTGTAGGATAAATTGTCGGTCACTTGGAACCTTTAGCAGTGGAATAGCATTCATGTATCATATAATAGTACCGGATATTGTGGTTGTAGAACCAAGGTTATATGATATAGCTTATGAAATAGCTTAAGAAACTGCTGCAAGAATTTCTTAGATATCCTGGAGATTGTGATTGGATGTAATAATTTATATTCGAATACTCTAAAATGATGTGACTTATAACTTCATAATTCTAAAATATTCATTAATTTCATTCTTTAGGCATCTCATTTATTTAAGCTAATAAAAATTGCATTAACATTTTATTTATAAAAAAAAACACTAACAATTTATGTACTTTGACAGAGTATATATATATATATATATATTTGCCCAAAAAAAAAAAATCATTCATAAGAAAATCCAAAAACAAAATGTAAATCAAGGCAATTGGAGAAAAAGAAACTAACACAGAACCCTTTTTCTCTAGACTTACTACAGGATTTGTTGGAGCGAAAACAGAGAGTGAAAAATAGAGAAATGAGAAGGAAGGGAAAAATGTGATTTTTTATTATTTGATTGAAGTAAAAATAAGAGGAAAGAAAATGATGTAAACTAAGTTTTTCACTTGAGTCCATCGTTTATTTTCCTTTCAAATTGGATTTTCTTTCAAATTGGATAGAAAAGAAAAAGGACAATGGCATGGTAAATAAATTACTTGCGCCTTTTCACTTTCACTTTTAATAATAATGACCACTTTTCTATCCAACTCGAAAGGAAAATAAGTTCAAATATATTTTTTAATGCTTTTTTTTTTTTTACTCAAATACAAAAAGAAATAAATGATTTTAAAGAATATATAAAAAAAGTTGATAAATAAATGAATATAAAAAAGTTGGTTTATCTTTTATTTTACCTACACTGTTATTTACAAGAAATTATAAAATTCACATGATGGATAAGTAATATGATCTATCATTCTACTAAAAAAAATTTATTTATTTAAAATTTTTAGTTAAATTTTTTTTAAAATAAAAATTAATTACTGACTCAGTAATTTTAAACAAATAAAAATTTTTTAGTGAAATGATAAACAAGTGACGGGTATACGACTACAATTTCTCTTTCCTTTACGTACCCGTTTGGCCTCAACGTTTGCGTCTGCGTTTAGTGGCATCTGCGTTTCAGTTTTTTTTTTTTTTTTTTTTTTTTTCCCTGCGCGTGAACAGTAACCTCACATGGGTTTACTGTGCAGGGAACAAAAATTACTGTGCAGCTACTGTTCATCACTGTTATAGCACTGTTCACACACTAAAAAATATTAAAAATGGGATCCACGGTACTATTTACACATTTAAAAATTATTTTGCTACAGTATTTTCAGTTTTCAGTTTTCAGTTTTCAGTTTCAGCAACAATAAGCTCAATCCAAACGGACCCTACGTCATTAGACCAATCCAATCCTGGAGATCATATATATAATAAATTGGGTTTAAGTGTCTGAACGGTACAATCGCAGTGTCCAGATGATCCCATCAAAGCAAACCACCATTCTCAACATCTCTCCTTTTCTTTTCTCTCTGTTGGTGTGTGTTCGAAATGGAATCAGCATCAGCATCAGCAGCAACACCGTTAGAAGGAGGTGGAGGAGGAGGAGGAGGAGGTAATACGCTATCAGAAATATACCAGAATGCGAAGAAGCTACAATTGAGAACTCGAGACGCGCTGGAGCGAGTGGAGCGTCTGGAGTACTCGAGCGGTGGCAATTTGGAGTCACAAACCCCAGAACTGTCTGCATCCATCAAAAGAGACCTCACCCAAATCCAATCCCTCTGCGTCGAGATGGACCGCCTCTGCCGCTCTCTCCCCTCCAAGTCCCACCGCGATCTCTGGAAACGGTACCCCCCAACCCCAATTCTCCTCTTCTCTTCTCTCCTTCGCTTCGCTTCTCGCGGGTTTCAATTTATTAGCCATGCATATTGGTCGGGGAAACTAGCTTCAGATTTTCAAATTTCATGAATTATCATTTTCATTTTCAATGTTGTTGTTGTTGTTAGATTAAATGATTAAATTCACCTCTTTTCGTAATAATCTATTTAAGTTTTTGTGACAATCGGTAATTTATCATGGTATCATAGCATGAGGAGTGTTATATTAAATAATTAAATTTACTATTTCCTAACAGCTGCTATGATATCTCTGTTGGTGGTTCAAATCAATTGTTATTATTACTATTGAGTATGACCAAATATCTCGTTTTTGAATGATAGTTGGCTTTCCTGGATTTTTTTTGATAAGTAAGTTATGAATTTTTATTGAGAACCAAGTAAGACCTTATGTTCACAATGATGAACACTAACACGGAAGGAAAAGAAGTCAAAGGACTCAAAAAGGAAAATCTAAGGGAAACATGAGATTCTAAAATAGAAGAAGAACATTGTGTAAAACCTGAAACCCGGGATCAATCAAAGAAACAGAACTTTCAGTTGATCCAATGAGCTTTCCATTTCTTCAAAAGTATGACTATTCTTGTCCTTCCAAACACCACGTTCCAAATATCTGAACCAAACTTACCAAACCAGTTTCTGCAGCTAAATAGCACAGAAACAACATTCCCCGGCTTAACCCATTGAATCCCAAACATTTGAATATTTATTTTTATTAACGCGAGTGCACAACTCTGCTGATGGTTGTTTTTCTAATAAATATTATTACTTATCAAAAGTAATTTATGTTTTTATTATCTTGCCATCTTTGCATTACCAGCATTGTATCTGAAATTTTTATGAATCTTTACAGTATATCATAACTGTTTGGTGCAGTTTGATGATATGATCTGCAGTTGTGTAGATTTGTACTGTATATTTCAACCAATGCAGTGTTGATGCAATTCGATGATCTTTTATCTTGACTGGATGCCATGCAATTCTTTTTGTATTATGCAGAAAAGTGGAACAAGTAACAGAAGAGGCTGAATCTTTGAAACAAATTTTGGATAAGTATTTCTTAAGGAATCAGAAAAGAACGATGGAAGCCAAAGAGAGGGCAGAATTGCTTGGAAGAGCTGTATGTAATTTTTTTTTTTTTTTTTTTTGGTTGATGCAGCAAACCAGCAGAGAAAATTCTTTTTATTTGGAATCTAATTTTTTTTTACATTAGTATCTTATGGAAATATTTTATGTTATAGAATGGAGAGTCTCATATTTTGAGAATATTTGATGAGGAAGCGCAAGCCAGGCAGTCAGTTCGTAGTTCTGCTAGGATGTTGGAAGAAGCAAGTTTAACAGGAGAGGCCATCCTGTCTGCAATGTCAGGGTCAAGGGAACGTCTTAAGGTATTTGTAATTAAGCCCCTACATATCTACGTGTTCACCATTCTGCAATCACAGATACATGTGTACATATAGTTTAAATGATAAAATATGGGACTGCAACCAAATAAAAAATGAAAGATTCATGGGAACCCTTTCAAACCAAGTCGAAACCCTTTCAAACCAAACACCTTACAATTCATTCCACTAAACAGCAAAAGGACCAATCTCTAAAGACCCCAAATCGATGAACTTGGGCCTTCCTCACATTAGCGTCCTGCTTTTCTAATTCTCAGTGTGTCACAGTGGCTCCAAATGTTGTCCATGAGCCCCCTCCACATATTGCTGATTCTTACCCTAGATCTTGGCACACTGGTAGTCATTATTTTTGGACATTGTGCACTTCTCACGATGGCCACTAGACCACCACCCTTTGTGGTGGTTACATCCTTTATTTTTATTTTTCTTCATCCTGCATCTCAAATTCCTCCCCCACATCCCTTCTTCTCTCTGCAAAATAGAAGCTTACAGAATTGGCATGCTTTATTATTGTGTGTATGTGGTATTTTTGGTCCCATTGAACTTTTCTTGGATAAAGCCACAAATGATTGAGATTTTGAATATTAATTGGGTATTGTTAGATATGCTGCATGAGAATTTGGAATTCTTATATATATATATATATATATAGATGAGTTCAAGTTATACCTGGTGTAACTTTACAATAATTACACATTTTTTGGACCATTAATTACTATTAAATCTAAGGGTCAAAAAACACTCATGGTAATGGCATTATTGCTCTCTAGAAATTAGCCAATTAAGCATTAACTCTTCTTAATAAATTTAAAAAAAAAAAAACACACACACACACACAGCATTAACGTTCACTCTTCTCCTCCTCATCATCTTCTTCCTCTCTCACATCTTTCTTTTTGATTAATGCATGGCCAAAATCACTATTGTTTTAGAGAATGATTGTTGAGGCTGAGTATTTTTAAGGATTAAAAACACAGACAAAGTCAATTAAAAAAAATTAGTGCTCTAACAACATTATGTTTTAGCCATGTCATCATCTCCCACCATGGTCTTTTGAAAGATCTTAAAAAATATGGGCTCTCTTCCATCAATATATGCAATGCATCATGGTCTATGTCAAAATAGGCTAGTACTTTTGTGGCATTATTTGTCTTTGGATAATCAACACTCAACAGCAACATTCCAAGGACCACCATGGTTAATGTCCTCCATGATAATATGATATGGCCCCACAGTCTTCTCCAATGCTCAACACACGCCAAGATAACGATTCAATTGCTAACCTCTGCAACGAAAGTCACGGAAAACCTAAGTTGCTAAATATACAACCAACATCTATCTTGCTCCCTCATGATTTGTTTGCATGAGAACAAGAAGGTGATGTGAGATAGGAATATAGGAAGAAGATGATGACAAGGAGAGGAGTGAAAGTTAACGTTGTGTTTTTTGTTTTTTTTGCTTTCCTTTATTAAGAAGAGTTAATGCTTAATTGGCTAATTTCTATTTTCTAGAGAGCAATAATGACATTATTATGAGTGTTCTTTGACACTTAGATCCAATAGTAATCAACGGTCCAAAAAAAGTATATCTCTTGTGAAGTTATATATGGTGTAACTTTAAGCAATATTTGCACCACCCAATAACTTGTTATAGAATTCATATTTTGAGAATCCCACTATTGAATTACATGTTCAATATGATCTTAATATTCATGCCAATTTTCATGTTATTTGGATGGCATTTACCGTTCGATCCTTAAACTTGTCTTTTATGCATTATTTTAAACTATAAAAACTTGAATTTAAACAATTGATTGATGACATGACTATTAATTTTTTATCACTTTGAAATTTTGCAAGCATGGAGAATATACGAAGATAATATAATTTAACGATAGATTTGTCAAAATTTGCATCTAATTAAAAAATATTGGATGGTGTAACATTACTTAAAGTTATACTAGGTCTAACTTGAACTCAATTCATATATATATAAGGAATTTGGATATCTTAATTATTATGCTTGATTCAGTTTTTAGTAGTATGGTCTTTAATCCTTTGGACTGAGGTAGAATACCTAAAAGAAAACAATGGTCTAAATTGTTGGGATAGCTCATGTCTTTCAGTAAATAATGGTTTGTAATGCATTGACATGAGGTTGCTCCTTAGTCCTGATGCTATTGAGTACTGCTGATATGCTTTTTCCTTGGTTCAGAATGCACAGCGGAAAGCACTGGATGTCCTTAATACAGTGGGGCTCTCAAATTCTGTATTGAGGCTGATTGAGAGGCGGCACCGTGTTGATAATTGGATCAAATATGCTGGCATGATTTTGACACTCGCCATTGTGTTCATCATTTGGAGGTGGACACGATGATCTACTCTTTTGGCTGGTATAGTTATGTGAGATGTGTTCCCTCTAGATGCCTTTTAATTTTTTGTTTTTACTTTCTTTCCCCTTGGGAGTGGAAGATATTAATTGTTTCCGTAATACAGTGTTATATTGGAAAGGTAATGAGGTTGTACAAAGGCCAATTATGAGAACACACTTACATAAAATTGATTTACAAATGCGTCAATGCTCTCTTCAGATCCTCCACAGAATACACAAACCGTTATTCATTTTCAGACCGCTTTTGAGCAATTCTGTTTCCTGAGGTAATAATGCATAGTGGATTAATTGCACAAGAAGAGGGTAAGTTCATAAAGAAGTTTGGAAACTCAAGGGGTTGGCTAAGTTGTTCTTAAGGCCTCTTAAGATTCCTAAGATCTTAAGTTCAAAACCTCTTGCTAGCATTTTGAGGCCACATTTCATGGGTTTTTCCATGTAATAACTTAGTGCATGTAAGATGGGGGATTGTGTAAACCTGAGAGAATAGTTTGATACTCAAAAGGTTTGAATACTCTCGTTTTTCAACAAAAAAAAAAGTTTGGAGCTATGGATCCTTGAACTCTATAAACTATAAGGCACTAATATAGTTAGTTTCAAGCCATGGATCCTTGAACTCTTTAAAGCACTCTTTCTCTTCATTGCTGTCGCTTCAAATTTTGGATACACAAAATGATAAAATTTAGTTACAAAATTGGTTGTAGTTTAAGGTTATAACTTCCTTTAAAAAAAATTAAATTACTAACACTTTTCAATTTAGGTTATAAGTTGTGAACTGCGTGGGTTTTTAGAAATTTGATTGTTCTATCAAGAAACAAAGAAAGAAAAAATAAATGCATTTCAACCTTAATGTGGGACTCACCTTTGGCTTTTACTTGGGAGTTTAAATTCTATGATATTTCTATTCTTTTTTTAAGATGAAGTTATTGAGCACAACTTATTAGATATGAGTTGTTGGATGAAGACTTGGAAAAGAAGGTGGTGTATTATTTGAACATAGTCCTTTGGCAAAGGGCACAAAAATGGGGATGACTTGTCTTGATAGCCTATGATTCTCAGATTCTCCCTCCGTTTCACTTTTTTTTGTCCTCCATTCCATTTTGAAATGTCCCAAAATATTGTCCTGTTTCTAAAAATAAAAGTCATTAATTTACTAATGTTCCTATTATACCCCTATTAATTTACTAATTCAATTTTTTGATAAATTTTTTTAAGGGTAGTTTTGGAAACTTATACATTTTTAAAACGTAGACAAGATAATAAATAATGTTCCCTTAAAAAATTTGACTTTTCAAACAGGACAAAAAAAGTAGGACGGAGGGAGTATAAGAAATCAAAATTAATGCTCTTTAAAGATCATTTACTCAAATCTCAAGTATGTTCCTTCTTTCTTTAGGCCATTTTTTTTTTTTTTTTTAAATCTTGCTAACGAGTGTTCTCAGGGTAATTGTTAATAAACCAATTACGAAAATTTTGACACTATTTTTATGAGAAAAGTAAAAAACCGTTAAAAAATTAATTAATTTTTTTTTTTACACATAAAAAATTTATGCTAAACTAATGTCCTTAGAGCATTCATTGACGTTTCCTTACTTTATATTTAGACAATGCTTTGCCTCCACCTCCACCTTTTCTTTTGTTTTGCATGACCAACTTGTTAATCTCCTAAAATTCAAAATCCTATATTTAGACAATGCAATCCACGATTTATGACTATCTTTGCTCGTGATATATCCCCATCTTTCATTTTCAAAGGGTACAGTTATTAATAATACAGAGACTTCTATTCGAGACAGAACAACATCAATAATTAATAAAATCTCTGTTCATAAAAACTTAAAAGGATTCACACTTCTTTGGTCCTGTAGCATCTGTTTGGGGATACTGTAATTTCTGATAGCTTTTTTTGAGAAAGGTAATTTCTGATAACTTATTCGCTAAATATAATAAAAAATTTATTATTTTTTTATGTCTATCATATTAATTGTCAAATATATAACAAAAAGTTAGAAGCTAATTTATTTTAAAAAAATATCATTTTGTAATACAAAAAACTATAAAAAAAAAAACTATAAAAAAATTAATAAAAAAAATCAACCAGACTCTTTAATAAAGGTGCATCTTTTTGTAAGAAATTAAATTTATTATCCCATTTTTGATATGATAATAACTTCAATTTTCTTTTTTGTTTTCCAAAAAATTCTCTCAATCATAGAATTTTATATCAATAAGCCTAGAGACACACCAAAATTGACAATAAATTTCACAACTATCTGAGGTGGCAAGTTGTTAATGGTGGATAATAAAGTAATATCAACAGTGGACCTATATAAAAATCAATAACTTACCAATTAAGCAGGTATGAAATTTGTTTTGAAAATGGTTGTGTCCGTAACATTATTCATTTCATATGTTATTTCTTGACATAAGAGAATGACCTAAGGAAAGAGGGAACACCGCAGATCATCGATTTAAGAAAAAAAAAATTATACATGGATTTGTGGTCATATACAAATGGGCTAATTAACTTGAGTATTTTAGCTATATATGTAACGTTGAAATTACAATGAGTGTGCAAAACAATGCTCTGATACTTTTTTGAAAAAAGTTTTTACATGAAATATGATTTTATGGCAAGTGTATGTGAGAGGTTGTGTAAAAGATCGGTGAAATTTTTTGTCATCGATAGATATGATAGAATTTCAATCTACAATGTTTGTTCTATGATAATTACTTTTTATCTTTAAGCTAAAACACCAATCAATTTTTGGTGTAAACAAGATTTAAATTTCGGATCTTTTATTTAATAATAAGAGACTTTACTAATTAAACTAACTGAAACCTACAATTTCAGTAAAAATTTTAGCAATTATAACATTATTGTTTCAACTATAATATAGAAAAAGAGGTTTATATATATATATATATATATATCATTTTTCTAATAGATTTTATAGGATTTGAAATCTTTGGATGACATGTTATGATAATTGTTTTTTACGCCATAATATCAATTGGTTTCTTTTTAGTGTAGGTAAGATTTAATCACATTTTTTTATTCGAAAAGAAAAGATTTTATCATTTAAACAAATTGACAAGGTACCACTAATCAAAATACCCAAATCTTGATACAAAGAGCACTCATACAAGTTCTTATTGTTGTTATGTATATAGATTTTTGGCTTTTGGACTTTGTGTAAAATAGTTTTACAATTTTACTTCTTACTCTTTTCTTATTTCATTTCTTTCTAAGTCCTATTCTTCTCATAAGCACTTACAAATTCTTTATTCACAAGGCCAAGACTTGAAGGCTTCCATTTATTGAACATTGGACAATGTAAACTTAAGAATTAATGTGTTATTTAACATTTATTTTTGAGTTTTTTGTTCATTTATTTGTATAGAAAAAAAATATATGATCAAGTTATTTTTTTTTAATTTTAATATTTTTTGGTTAGTAAAAAAAAAATACGAGTCATACCAAGTTGACCCAAGCCTCAAAAAACCAAGTAAGGGTCATAGGTTTTGCAATTTATTTAGGACAATTCATTTTAATCCCAACCTGATCTAACTTGAACCCCATTGTTTCACACCTGCATCTAAAACTTGTTTAATAGGTCCAACTATTAGAAGCCTGTCACTTACTAGTCCACCTATAGGCTATAGATACTCAATCTACACTTATTTTCATAATATGCTTAAGTGTTAACTTATAATTAGATTATATAACACATATAGTTACACATGAGACCACCACGAGATATATAGAAAAAGTAGATTTGAATGCACCAATCACAAGTGAATACTGTAAAATTATCTCCAATAGGAGACTTAATGTGGCCCATATACTTTTTATTTTTAGTATTTAATTATTATTTATCTGGATTTATTATTTATTTGATGATAAGAGTGATAGATAAAGATCCATCCTATTAGGAGTCTTTTGTGAACAGACACTTATATTTGGTGAATAGACATACTCTTTAATGGGAAGAGTATAAATAAAATACTAACGTTAAATTGAAAGAATCCCTAGTTAAAAAGCCCATGTTCTCCATCGAAAACCATATCTAAGGAGAAGGTCATAGACTAGAAGAATCTCTTCTGATTCCTTGCTTTACATATCATTTGAATAACAATGGCTGGAAGTATGTTTTCATTTTCTTCTATTGATTTAGAATTTTTTTTTTTTTTTTTTTTTTTACATGTGATTTTAGAGCCTCCTTCATGCTATCTTGTTTGGTGATTTCAGATTTGAGAAATTATTTGACATGATTCTAGGATATTTTATTTAATTTACTATTGTGATTAATTTTGGTCAATGATTGTTTTGCAAATCCATGTTTTGTTTGTAAATATTGTGGGTTGCTTTAACTGTGCATATTTGGGTTTTTATGATCGTGATAGTTTTACTGGTTTTGATTTGTTTGCCCATTTGGTTATTCTTTCGGTGAATCAATATTGTAATTCATGGTGTTTGTATTGTGCATACGTTGTGGGTCTGTTACAAGTCAAGAATGCACAGGTTGTTTACAATGGTATTACTTCACTGTCAATATAAAAAAATAATGAGAAATGATATGTATACAACATTTTTATAACAAATTATAAGTAGCGGACTATTAGGGGATGTTATTGGTAGGCAAAAAAGTTATTTAGTTAGTAGTAGATTTAAATTTAAACCAATAACAACTTACTACCTATAATTTGAACCAATAACAACTTAGCATCTTAAGACAAGATGATAATTACATAAATTTTTATTTTTTTATTTTTTAATGGTACTTCATTAGGAATCTCATCTCAAAAAATAAAAAATAAAAAATTTCATTAGAAATAAAGTCATCTAAGAATAAAAGCATCTAAGTGGCAATTAATTCTTGAAGGTAATGACTTGGTTCCATAGGGAGGTTATTTTTTATTTTTTATTTTTTGTGATTTATTGGAATAAGATGGTAAATTAGGCATTAAGATGAGACTTTTTCTAGGCCCCTAGGTTTGGAAATTTTTGTGATTTATTTTCTTCCACTGCTTTAGATTTAATTTTTTACAAATACTTAAACATGTTGTGAATTTGGATGTACCTAGAGTTTTCCTTCACTTTTACTCCTGGGATGTTATTGTGTAATCCTAGACTATACTCCCAGAGGGATGGGTCCCAACCACCATAGGGCACGCCCCTCTATAAGAGAGGGGAGCACTGGGCTCTACTTGTATGTGAGGGTGTTCCTAGGAACACCTTCACTTGTCCAAAAAAGAAATTTGTACATACAAAAAAAATTTATATAAATAATTATTTTAAATTAATATTTTTTGGGACCACCCTTACTTAAAAAAATGTATATATATATTATACTAAATTAACTTATTTTGATCACTCTAATAAAAATGTTGAACACTTTTACTCGAGAATCATAAGAATTTGGGTTCAATAACTATAAGAATAATGCTACATCCACAACATTTTTACAATAATTTCACAATAAATCTTATGTGGTAAGTTGTTAGTAATTTTAATTCAAGTTCAATATTGACATGTTTTATCCATCAATAACAAACTAACAACTTGTTGCATAAGATTTGTTATGAAATTGTTGTAATCACTTTATTATCTCATATCAATATTTTCTATTTGCTTTTTATTTTTTATTAGTCTAATTTTTTTTTTCTTAGTCTCTTTGCTAGTACAAAAAAATGGTAATATTTCATGTATTTGCGTGTGTATATGTGTTTTTTTTTTTTTTTTTTTTTTGTGTGACGTTGATATATTCAAATTGACTTTTTATTAAATTTTGTATAATTTAAGTTTTTTAGTTACCGCACTAAAAACAATTCTTAAAGCCGCAACCAGAGGGGAGTATAGTCCGGGCGGGACCATACAACAATTTTCCTTCACTGCCTAGTTAAACAATTCTATCCAGGTAGAGCTTAGCTCACCAGCTTTCTTTCGCCCAAAAAAAAAAAAAAAAAGGTGATGATGAAGAATAGTTGAATAAGACGACGAGGTTATTAAGAGCCCTCACCAGCGAGCATTTATTACTTATTACAGCCCACACGTTAAGTCTGAAATGAATTAAATCACTGACTCTACCTACAACCCGCTAAAATTACTTATTTATTCTCATGTTTATGCTTCTTTCTCTGCCCATACTTGGCTTTGTCTTTAATTTCCCAACCAACTAAAAAACTTTATATAAATCTCTCTCTCTCTTTCTCTCTCTCTCTCTCTCTCATATATAAGCATATATTTTTTAGAGGCCCTTGTTTGTGAGCTTCTTTGCGTTATTCAAGGAAATGAGCATCTTCTCATTGATTACAGGGAGGCCAGGCCCAAGTGGGTTTGGCTCAGCTTCGACTGCTGAACAAGTTACTGAAGGGATTGATGCCAGTAATCTCACTGCTATTGTTACTGGTCAGCTTTGAATTCCCCTTTCATTTAGTCAATTATTGTTTCGTTTCACTTGTTTTTGATTGATAGTCTGTCGTGGTGTCATGCTCTTGTTTAATATCTATGAAATATGGGGATAAAGAAAAGGTGAGAGAGATCATGAGAAAAAGAAAGTGAAATCAATATATAATTGCAGGATTCTTATTTTGATAATTTCATAATTGGGTCTTGGAAGATAGGATTTAAATCCTAGACATTTCCGATGAAAGTTTCATAAATTACCAGTGAATTTAGTTGTTTTGCTTCTATTTCATCTGGTTCAATTTTTGCCTTTTTCTTTTTGTAATTATCAGCTTTATTTTTATAATTATGAGACAAAATTTATCATACGTTTGGGAGGAGGGAAATAAATAAAATGAAATGAATTATTTTAAAATATTCATTTCATTGTAATCAAAGTTTTACATATGTTACTAAATGAAACCTATTACATATTAAATTCTTTTATTGACCAACTTTAATTTTTAGCCGTCCTAGTATTTGAAAACGAGGGAAATATTTTATATCAAAACAAATGGCACTTAAATGTTAAATTTTATCCAAAATATCTCAATCCAAAAAATAAAAATAAAAAATCCTTGTCCAAATCTGACCTTTTCCCCATTATCTTGTTTAACTTTTCTTTCATCATTATTGGCCGCTACATTTGCTGCCTCTGTGTGTCTTTGAAAATTATTAAATGCTTCGGGAGTATAATAAATGTATATTTTTTTATTTCACATGAATTGTGGATCTCATCATAAATTTAATTTAATTAGTAGAACTTATAATTATGTGAGAGGAAGAAGTATATATTTATGGTATTCCGACCACTGTATGTCTTTGAAAATTATTGAATATTTCGAGAGTACAATACAATAAATATGTACCCTTTCATCTCACATAAATTGTGAGTCTCATCATAAATTTAATTAGTATGACTCACAATTATGTGAGAGGAAAAAGTATATATTTATAGTATTCTGAAAATATTCAATAATTATTCATATGAAGACTGTGACATAGTATGATAGAATTATAACAATTCTTTTTCTTTTAATATTTCGGTTTTCACTTCTTTTATATTTGTGAAACCACAATAAAATTTATCAATAAATAAAATAAAATAATAAAAAAAAAAAGGTGAAACCACAATAGAAAATAATGTAGAATATGGTCAGGATATTTGTCAGGATTTTTGTCTTCTTTGGAATATGATTTTAAATTAAACCCCAACCATAAAATCGTTTGTCTGAACTTTTTAAATCATTCTAAGTTCCCTTCCAATGAATTATTATTAACAACTTAAATTCATTTAAAAAAATTATACTGAGAACTTATTTGGACACAAGAAATTAATCTCCCTTTATGAATCGCATATAATATGCAGCTAACAAAACGGTTTTTAAATCCAAGAACACATAAACAAAAAAGAAGAACATGTTATCGTTCTCTAAGCTAAATTGGGTTCATATAAAGAGTAATTTAGTTCATATAAAGAGTCTTTTAATACCTAGATACATTGCAAATGCTGTTTAGTTGAGTTTATGTTATTTTAGTTAGAAATGACTCTTTAAATGGATGTCTTGAAATAATTTTTAATAAATTAAAAATGTAAATTTTATTTTTAAATTATCTAATGTAATACGGAAATTGTGTAAGTTTTATTTCCTCTACACGAGCTTTCAGTACGTTTCGGTTGAGTTTGGATTGTAATGAAAAATAAAAGTTGGAGCGTTTGGGTTTTTTTTCTATGGGTCTTGTACGCTATTTACAGGATTTGTAAGTGCGAAAAAACTCAGGTGTTTAGTTAAAATTAGGTCTCACGATATTATTTACATATTTAAAAATTATTTTATTATAGTATTTTTAATTTTCAACAATAAGTAGTATTTAAACAGAAATCCATTTGCCGTATGTACCAAAAAATAAAAATAAAAAAACCCCTTTGTTGTTAGGCATGCTTTTTACAGGTGGGCCTTGTTCTTCAAGATCAGTCAACTCATGTCAGTAATGCTCCACCTGCGATGACCGGTATTGGGCAACTATATCAAAAGTTGGTGAACTTCTTTGATAGCAGGGGCGGCGCTACATTATTCTCAGGGGGTTCATTTGAACCCCCTGGCTTCAAAAAAAATAATATTATATATATATATATAATATTTTTTTTGGTTAGTTTAATACTATAATTTTTTCTTAAAAATATTTTTGTACACCCTGACTTAAATTTTGCACACCTTTATTATAAGTATTTCTAACTCTAAGAATAAATAGTAAGTGTTTGTGAATAGTAAGTGTCACTATTTTTTATAAATTTATATTATGTGTGAGTGTGTTTAATATTAATGATGTGCATTACTTTTTGTTATAATTTTATTTGTGTGAATTATGATGTGTGCGGATGTTTGTGTGTATAATATAAATATAATATAAATTTATATAATTTAATAATTAGAAAATAGAAATGGTTTGTTACATGTGTGCGTATTGTTATCATGTTATAATAACTTTTTGTTATAAAGTAAGTAAAATTTAAGAAAAAAATCGTAAAGTTAGTGATTGTCCAAGCATTTGATTGGTTAAGTAGATACTAGTGTATAATTTTATGTTTGAATGAGTGTGGTTGTGTGCATCAACAATTAATACAAAACAAATGAGTTTAGTTTAGTTGTTTAGTTTAAAATATTTTTATAAAAAAATAACAAATAGATAATAAAAACTGCATAAAAATAAAAGTGTTTGATAAACTTAACAAAATAAAATGATTATAGGCTCATACCTACCCACATTGGCAATAAGTACTCATAATTTAAAATTTAAATACTTGTAAAAGAAAATTGTAAAACTTCATGTATTAATTTTTTTTTGTCGGTAACTCGATATATTCAAGTTCATTTTTTATTAAAATTTTTTAATGAACCCCCTAAACAAAATTTCTAGAGCCGCCACTGTTTGATAGAACATAATTTCAGAAAATAATATTCCTCTTTGGGGTTGAGTTCTACAATTCCTAAGAATGATTGAGATTGATGATCGCAAAAAGTAACTTTCAATCTCAATTATTGGATATTGGCCCTAGTGGAGCCCTCTGTTTGTGATAATGCATGCAGCTACTCCCTCGCAACATGTGAGCTTGAATACTTGAGAAATAATGTGCCCAGTTGAGTTCAAACTTCAATGGAGGCACTTTAATTGCAATAAGTATCTTCTAAATTAGCTACATATAGCGGTTACCTCGTACTATGTGGTCCTCATTCATTAAAAAAAAAAAAAAACATGTGGACCTCAAAGCATTTGTCTGTGTATGGAAAAATTATTGTGTACTCTCGGAGTATTATAAATGTATACTCTCTCTTCTTACATGAATGGTAGGTCTTGCTAATTAAATTTATGGTGGGATCCACCATTCTTGTGAGAGGAGAGAGTATATATTTATGATACTCCAGAAGTACCTAATACTTTTTCATGTGTATGCGTAGAGGTGGTGATTTATAATGGTTATCCAAAGTTTGTTCTAATGTCACCTGATTTAACTTAAGATCAAAACTAATAACAACTTATCATTAGTGGTAATATTGTGGATGTAGTATTAAGTAGTAATGTTTTATATGTTCTGATTAACTCAATTGTTAAAATCTCCTAATACGTAGGAGGAGCAAGTGGAATTGGCTTGGAGACCGTGAGAGTGTTGGCTCTTCGGAAAGCTCATGTCATCATTGCTGCAAGGAACATGGAAGCTGCAAATGCAGCAAAACAGTTTATTCTTAAAGACAACGAAACTGCGCGTGTGGATGTCCTAGAGCTCGACCTGAGCTCCATGAAGTCTGTTAGAGCATTTGTTGACGACTTCAATGCTCTTAACGTTCCCCTTAACATCTTGATGTGATCTCTCTCTCTCTCTCTCTCTCTCTCTCTCTCTCTACCTTTGTCTCTCTAGTCTGTATAGTTTTACCAAACTAATACAGTTCTTCTATGATCACACACTCTTGCATACAAATAATATTTGAATATGGCCAATATTTCAGAAACAATGCCGGTGTCATGTTCTGCCCCTTCCAGCTTTCAAAAGATGGAATAGAGATGCAATTTGCTACAAATCATATAGGTTGGTAGTAAAATAATTGATGTCTCACTATGTGTATATATATAATTTGGTTTGTAATTTCAGCTCTGCCAGTAATCGGTTATATCTCACTTCACTTCTCAGGTCATTTCCTCTTAACGAATCTTCTTCTTGAGAAAATGAAGAACACAACAAGATCAACCGGCATCGAGGGCAGGATTGTGAACTTGTCATCAATAGCCCACAACTACACTTATGAACATGGGATCCGATTTGATCAGATAAATAATGAAAGTGGGTACGTCAAAATTTTCTTTTATTTTATTAGGTGCAAATTTGTAATGTTGTAAATTAACCAATATGATTTCATTGCTCATCAGTCTAGTCAGGACCCAAAAGCTAAGAATGTTACCTCTGCTAGTGCTCTGGCTTTTTCATAATGATAATGCATTACATAAAAATTTTACTTGCTTATGAGCGGCTTCATGATTTTGCTCTTTGTGAAAGTAGTTGTGTGATTGTATGTGATGATTGAACAATAAGTGAAATTATGAAAGAGAGAGCAATCTTTGCCCTTGATGGCTACATATTATATTCAGTACTTATGTTACAATGAACCTAATATAGGGTTTATATGCCAGAGAATATATAACTAATAATCTTAGGCTAACCACAAACTAACCTAAGATTAATATATTTGTTCTACAAGTACATGAGCTTATAATTGGTTTGGGCCACTTGGACCATAATATGTCTAACACTCTTCAATATCTTTGTATTAGTTATTCTGACAAAAGGGCGTATGGACAATCCAAATTAGCAAACATATTACATGCGAATGAACTCTCTCGTCATTTCCAGGTAATTTTAATGTGTCTATTTTGGAACAGCTTATTTAGCTAAAACTGAAAACTTTTTGCTGAAAGTACTGTAGATAAAGCTAAAAGGTAACTGAAATAGTAATGTGGTACCTATGAATAGTACCCAAAAGTGCAATGAGACCTATGAATAGCAGCAAAAATAAGCTAAATAATAAAAAAAGCCAGTTTTTTAAGCCAATGCCAAACACAACCGTAATCTTTAAAACAAGGATGTAAGGTAATCTTTATTATTATTTTTTGAAGATTTTACACAGGTCACTACTTCATCTAAAGTGTCAATTTGATCCTGGATTTTCAATTTGAGTAATTAATCCTATATATTATCATGTATTTTACTAATTCATTGATCCTACCTCTAATGAGATGCAGGAAGAAGGTATAAACATTACTGTGAATTCAGTCCATCCAGGATTGATAATGACTCCTCTCATGAGATATTCTGAACTTCTGATGAGTATGCTCTTGCTCTATGTTTCAAAATATAGACAAAATATGCAAAGAAAAGGATAGTATTTTTCATAATTTGATCATCTTTATATGCAGGAGTTCTACGGGTGTTCACCTTTTATCTGTGGAAGAACGTACCTCAGGTAGATTAATACAACTTTCAAGTATCAAGGCGCTGTTTATATTTTGAGTTCTTTAAAGTTTTTGGAATGGATGGATAAATATCTTTGCTTTAAGCTAGCACGCACAAAAGCACACATACAAATAAACTCATAAGGATCTTCTCAATTTTTAGAAATCTTAAGGTGTGTACAGTTTTATTTTATTTAAGAATAATGTTAAGGATACTACAAAATTTACAAACTGATTTTTCACCAATCAAAAAAAGTAATTTAAACATTCACTTATTAACTCACTGAAGTCTACCAATTACATTCACTTTTTTTAGTAAAATTTGTAGTAACTTCTGCAATTTTCTTTACTTAAATTAGTTACCATTGATTATCAGTTTTTAATGAGATTTTAAATAATGCAACACTTTATAAAGTTATATAAAACCTTGACATTTGTAGAAACTAAATGTTTATCAATTATCATAAAATAACCTATATCCATTTGTAGGAGAATTCTACAATACTCTTTTCTTTCTTTCTTTTTTCATACTTACATAAATCTGAACTATAAATATAAGATATTCACTTATTTAACAATATGCATTTTTAATAAAAGGGAAATAATTAGCACATACCATATACAAACGCTTGTTTTTAATTAAAATTGTGAATCATTGCTCCAAAAAAAAATATGTTTAAAGTAAAATGGTCTCATGTTTAATAAATGAACGATTAAAATTAGGTAGTACACACGATCTATAATATTTGTAATAGTTGTCTCTCTCAACTCATTCAAACTAGATATATACTAAATAGGAGATATCTTATGCATTTGATATATACATCCTACTCATAATTTATGCAACTTACAATCATGTAAAACCTAAGTAGTGCGAGGAGGAAAAAACATATATTTCAGATTATTATTGGCCAAATAGCATGAGCACTCCAAGAAAAGGGTTAAAAAGGTATAAATCGGATTTTGTTTATTGCAGGGAGCATCCACGACTTGCTACGTCGCACTCCACCCAAATATGAAAGGTGTTACTGGAAAGTACTATCTGGACTGCAATGAGATGGAACCAAGTGCGTTTGCAAGAGATACAGTGTTGGCTAAAAAGCTCTGGGACTTCAGCAACAAGTTGGTTTCTTCAGCTGCGAAACCTTGAAAATATATAGCTGCTCTGCTTGTTTGGTAATGTATTAATATATCTCTCTTGTCAGCAAGTATATGACAAGGCAGTCCCAGTTGTTTTTTTTTTTCTTTTTTTTTTTAATATATATATTGTTATTTTGGTATGGGTGAAAGATTCACCCAAATATATGTACTTCGTTCATAAGAATTTCATGCCACTGGCTAAATTGCTAAACTTATCTAAATCTCTTATTTAAGAATTTTCAGTTCACCGTTACCAAGTTCATTTTTTATGCAAGTTCTGATGCATCAATATTCATTGATTATGTATGCATTTGGCTCCAAATTAAAAAGCTAGCTTATTTTACTATTTAACTTATTTTTACTACTATTCATGATCTCACTGTACTTTTGATATTATTCATAAGTCTCGTTGTATTATTTCAGTTAACTTTTACTTTTATCTACAGTACTTACAACAAAAAATTTTCTGTTTTAGTAAAATAAACAAATCACAAACAAACCCCATATTTATCATTGTGCCATGCAGCTTTTCTAGATAGACTACAATATTTTTGGGCAATCAACTCAATCCACCAAAACCACAATTGTCGGATAATTCAATAGTATTCATATTCACCTTGACAAGCTGACGGTATAAGCTATACTCTCAAATAATCTTATTTCCGATTGCGAATTACTTATTTTCCATAGCTTAGTTACATAATTGAGCAAAAAAATTAAAAATTAAATTATATAAAATAAAATTGAGATAAAAAGTAGTTTGCGGCTAGCAAACGGAAAATAAAACAACCGGCTTTTCCAATATTTCATTGGAAATTAACGGGATAGATTATAGTTGCTTACATCAAGGCCCCAAATATATAAAGTTTGGAAGCTACCAAAATTTCATAAATATTTGGCAAAATCCCAAAGCTATGCTCATGACAACGAGAGTGCTTCAAATTTTCAATCACCAAAGTTAAAATAATAATAAAAATTAAAAAAAAAATTTATATAGTTGAAAGTTGAAACTAAAATAGAGTAGCATGGCGGCTGCAAGTGAGATCTTACCAAAAAAAACTCGAAAATCTCCAAACGAGACTCACATCACCACCGTCTATCACAAACTGATCAATCGAACGGTGTGAATTTCTTTTCCTCTTTAATTGGGTCTACAAGATTAATGGGCCTGATCTTGCTCCCAAAGGCCCACGGCCCGGACCAAAAAGGCAGAGCCAGCAACCACAACAGCCGCAAAGACCGGAGGGACAATCAAATCAACCTTCGACCTAACGAACAGGTGAGCTGGCAAGCACAGGATCTCTCCCGCCACATCTAACGGCAACCTAACGGCCCCTTCCGTGTCGCACAGTTTCGAGAACCGAGACGTCGAAGATATCGCCGACACGAAGGCCACTTCTGGCGCGAACGAAGCCACCGCTACCGTTAACGTTAGGATGGTTGTCCACGTGGCCGCATATATAAGCAGTGGCCTCCGGGAGCTGAGGGTCGAGAGTATTGAGGTGAGCAGTGGAATAAACATGGTTTTTGTTTTTGTTTTGGTTTGTATGTTAACGTTGGAACTGTGAAGGAGGAAAGAGTAGTGGGGTTTGGGACTTGGAGTTTTACATAGTTATTATATGAATATGAAGGTGAGGAAGTGAACCTAATCACAACTGCTTTTTTTTTTTTTTGTGATATTGGTAGTTTAGGTAGAAGAGAGAGAGAGAGAGAGAGAGAGTGAGAGAGATCATATCTATGTTGACTAAGAAGGAGTGCGTGGGGTTGGGTTCGGTTGAATAGGAGAGCGACTCCATTGACGAGAAAATTTGTGTACATCCTACCAAAGAAAAAAAAAGAAAAGAAAATTTGTGTACATTGGAATATACTATATATATAAATATATGTGTGTACACGTGTCAATATGGTATGGGAGTGGAAAGTTACACCTTGCTAGTGATTGAGAATGTCGATTGACAAGTCAAGCACGGTCTCTTCCATTATAAGGATGTTTTGGGGTTCAATTTACCTATGCAATTTTTGTTCGTTTCTCAAGATATTCTTGAGTTACATTCATTACATACAATGTCCACGTTTTCATACTAGGTATTTATATTTTTTTTAAGAATATTTATATTTAACAAAAGAGCAGATTTCACTGAATTGAAAAGTAGCAAAAACTAATAAACAAATACCCTTTTAATAGAAAGTTGCTCATAATATACGAGACATGTTAACGATTTATCAGTGTAAATGGATGATATTTCTCAACAACTCAATCATGTTTTGTTAGCTAATTAAACAAATACTCTTTTAATTGAAAACTGCTCATAACATGTGAGACATGTTAGCGGTTTATCAATGTAGATGGAGGATATTTCTTAACAGCTCAGTCATGTTTTGTTAGCTGATTATGGCTGAATTTTTTTTTAATTAAAGTCCAATTTTTCTTCTTTATTAAAAATAATAAAAAAAATACTACACTGAGAACTACTCTAAAAATATTCAAATACAAGAAAATTTTGAAAATGACATTACTAAAAAATTCAATGTGAAATAGGAATATCAAATTTGTCTGCCAACAAATTAAGATCCGTAACAGGAGGAGATGATTAAAACCTATTCTCCCACCTTGGGTGGGCCAACAACTTTAACCATTGTAACTACATCATCTCTCCCAGAAATTGTTACAAGAGGTTGGTATACAGCTTTTCATCCTAAAGGCTTAAACGGCACAAGGCATTTGTGCACATTCTTTCAAATTTTACATTTCACAACAACAAATTGTGTAAGAATAGGTATTGCACACATTAATGGAGAATATTAACACGCATATGACACGAACTATGATTTTATGAGCAACACCAACTTCACGAACTAGAGGAGGAAAATGCTTTCTCAACCTTGAGAGTTAAAAACAGGAATCCAGCATATGAGATGCAGAGGGCAGCAAGCATAATCACCAGCATTGCCTTCAATGAGATGTATGAACTCAGGAAGAATACAACTGCAATGGAAGCACTCTGCCAGACCTTGAGCTGTGCAAAAGCCCCTTCCTGTACAGAAATATCCAGATCATAACACCTCGCTAGAACTTCAGGTGCAATAATAAGAAATCAAATGAAGTGATAAATGCCAGCGGTCTCATAGAAAAACAAGACCGAGCAAAAAATGTGTCTCATGTGTACGTTGTGGAACAAATTTAGAAGTGCAAGCAAATATAGTATTGGTATGCGAATAGAGATACAGTAGAATTAGCAATGAGAAATTTTGCATAAATGTTATGAAATATGGAAATATTTACCAACATAAAAAAAAAAAAAAAGGTGCACTCTTTTGAGCATTAAATGATAATAAAATGTGGATGAAACCTAGAAGACCTGAAAAATATTACAAAGTTACATGAGATACATGCAGTCAAGATGTGAGTTCAGCATTAACACCTTATCCTTGGCTATGTATGGTGCGAATACCAGGATAAAAGTTACCCCAGAGGAGTAAAACATCAAAGGTGCACCCATGCATTTATACACACGCACACACACAAAGGCTTATCAGTTATCACATATAATTATGTACCATATCATGCTTGAAGAGTATCCCAAGCAAAGCACTAAGCTGTGTATTAAATACTCCATCACCAATGCCCAAAATGGCAGCCATGAGAAGTGGGTACATAATGCCAAGTGCTCCGCTAGTTAACCTGAACCATGACATGGAAAAATAAGGTGTACACAACATAAGTATGGCTTCAAAATACTCATTATGACAAAAAGCTTGAGTTTGAAGAAATCTTAGTACCCTAAAGTGCTTATTGCTTACCTGTATGCTAGTAGAAGCCATAGGAATACAATAGCCTGAATAAAGGCTCCACCAGAAACTATCAAAGTGATAGACTTAGGACCAGAGGTAAGTCGACCAGCAGCCAATGAACACTGGCACAAGTTCCAACAATAAATTTGACTATAAATACCAATGATTTAACTAAACTATCTATATAACAAGTTTGTCTACACAACAATTCTGCACTTCCAACATGGCATGTGAGAACTTGCCACTTAACACCAACATTGAGCTTTTCATTTCAATACAAAGAAAAATTGAATTTTGCTTTTGAAAATATTTCTTTGAGATTGCAACATATATTGCAAGTAAAAATTGTTATAACAACTGAGTTCCACATCATGTTAGATATCAGATCACAGGAAAAGGCACAGCTGCTACTCGTGCATTAAAAAAGAATTATATTACTACAAAGGTGGTAACTGTATTGCAACAACGTCATAATTGCTAACAGAGATAGAAAACTCAGAACAATTTGCTCTCTCTTACTTCTGAGGCAAAAGTTGTTTCTTTCACCTCATAATAATAGGGAAACCTGTGCTAAATATGAGAAATACGAAACAACCAATTTACCAATTGGCATGCTACTTCAGTTGAACTGGAATGAAAGGTAAAGAACCACTTGTTTCTGCATTCTTGTACTTACTATTGCATCAAAAGCTCCATATACCGCCATTGCACCACCCACACCAGACTCACCAAGTGCTGGGGTTACAATATCCTTGGTGAATTCAGCCCTAAGATATAACAATCCATCTTAATAAGAGAAATTGGAAGGGAACATATAAATTGACGCTAGAATGGCAATGAGAAAGTATATCATAAGTTAACCTAGTAATTACCATACAAACGCTTGTTGTAATCCTGAATATGCAATAAGGGGAATGACCAGTAGCATCCGTACATCAAACAAAGGATTAATCACTGACTTTGACAAAGATACCACATTAGAGTAAAAGCTGACAGATGAATCTGGTTGCCGACTCTCTCCTTCATCAGTCTTTTTTGTTAAGAAACACATAAGTATGGTACCTAAGGTCATACTGCAAAGGAACACAACATACAATAAAGTTGTGCTACTGGTACTTCCCTCCTGCAGTGATGTGAAAGAAAATAAAACCATGAGATTGAATGGAAAGAAATAATAAATTGTAAACCCAAAAATGCACAGGCTATGCATATGCTATAAGAATTCCAAATTGAAGTGAACATATGTGCATGATTGTGCCTGTATAATTAAGGTTTTATTAAATTGAATCCATTGTAGTAATCCAGAGATGGGTATGAAAGCTCGGGCCATGTTTGCTAGTGTATCTCCTTAATGATTTTTAAATTTCCATAATACACAAACTAAAATCTTCCTCCCAGGAGAATTTATACATTGATAAGTAAGTTTGGACTAAAAAGAAGGGGGAAGGAGAGATTCAAACTAGTAACCTCTGCCTGATTGTGCTATCTCTTGGGGTTCGGGAAGATATAGATGTATGATGTATATTAAGCAACAAGTGCAAGGGGCAACAAGCGCAAGGGAAAGATGTAGATGTATGATGGGTAAGCACATATTATGATATATCTGTTTGATTCCGTATTTATTTGGACGATACTCTATTATGTACTCAATTATTCTACGAAAAATCTGTCAAAGACACCAGATCTTCCTCATATTCAATTACTTTGAATCCTAATATTTTATATACTCAAATTATATATATATATATATTAAACGTTTTAATGCCACCTAATATCTTATTGGAGATAAATGTGATCAATAGAGAGAGAGAGAGAGAGAGAGAGAGTCTGGGAGCTTCTGGATGGAAGGATAAGTCTTCTTTAATAACTAAATAAACACAGTGAGTTAAGTGTGAAACCAGAAGGATAGAGTACAACAGCCAAAGTTAACTTTGAGGTTAATGCATACCGTTCCATCACTCAACAATGCAAGTGAGATAAGATTTCCAACAAACTGCAGAAAAATGAATAAAAATTATATTACACAATAAAACTTCAATTTGGCAAGTTAAAAATAATTGATAAAATAATAATATTCTTAAAAAAAATAACACATAATGAGACTTGTCACGAAAAAGATCAAATGGTTCACCTGGTGACTCGCAAACAGTCCCCAGAACTCTCCATTGAATTTACCAATTACTGTTCCTTCATGTAAGTTATAATCTCTTGCATGACTGCGGGCAGTGGAAGTAAGATATGTACCCTGATAGGTCATACGAGGGGTTAAGAAAGAATTTTTTGGCTCTACAAACTATTGCTGTAAACTACCAAGAAACTCAAAAAATCTGAAGCATGGACTTTCACCTGACCAACCCATATAATTGAAGCAGCAAATCCAAGGTAAACAGAAGCTGGAACCATTGTATACCTAAAGAAGGAACAGATTGATGTTAAAACATACGCAGTTAAAAAAATTCAATATTCAGGTAAAATGTGATTCAGATTATTATGTATATTAATCACAAAATAAGATACAATTGATAGTCAAATTTAAGAGTTGAGATAATGCAGTCATAGATGCCAAAAATTAACTGTAAAAACTTAGTTTATGAATTCACAAGACAACTGATTAATACAAATCAATACCATTGTGCAAGTCATAAAAATTTCACAAATTTTATAGGGTATGAATAAAATGATCGTAATCTGAGAGATTTTTTTTTTTTTTTTTTTTTTTTGACAAGTAATGCAAATCTTATCAATATCAAAAAATATAGCCACCCAAGTATACAGGAAGTATACAGCTGGGGACCATACAATCAATCACGTAACTTACAAGAATTTATCAAACAGAACATAGAGATAAATTATGCAAAACAGACATCAATCCAACAAAGTTCAAAAGAAAATTAATTTGAGATCAGGCACAGTTCTCTTTGTGTCCTTGAAACTCCAATTGTTCCTCTCCCTCCATAAACACCACATTAAGCAATGTTGGGCAGCCATCCACAACAGTCTTTGACATCACCCAACAAACTCCAAATAAACCCAACACCATAGACCACAATTCTGCAGCTATAGGACAGTGGAGCAAAAGGTGGTCAACAAATTCCCCATTGCATTTACACATATAAAACCAATCCAAAACCAAAAGTCACAAATTCTTTTCTGTAAATTGTCAATCTTCAAGATTTTCCCCAAAGCTGCAATCCAAATAAAGAAAGCAACTCTAGAAGGAAGACTTCCATATGCTCTTCCAAGGGAATGATTGATCACCATTTCCAAGGAGAACCCTGTAAGAACCACTCACTGTAAATCCCTTGTTCTTATCTGGTTTACAGCACAGTTTATCCTCCCCACTTCCTTTTGCTGATGCACCATAAATCATATCCAAGAAATTCAACAAAGACTCTAATTCCCAATCCTGCACGGCTCTTATGAAATTGACGTCCCAATGCAGTACCCCATGTGTGTACAATATTTCATAATTATATACACATAAGTTCAGCCCAGCAAGTAGATAGTATCATAATAATTCTATCTTATCTTCTATCTGATGATAAATTTGAAATCATTGATAAGTCTCACTGCATAATTTGTTTACCTTTTCAATGAGTATAGAATATGAACTAAAACTGTTGTTCTTAAAATCTTTGTTTGATCTGATTTCAGTGATAGGATCATTTTCCTTTTCCCCCTATTACATTTGATTGATCATTGAACTTTTAGAGTTTGATTTTGATGTACCCATAGTATGCATCCTGTGTACTTGGGCTACACACCTTTTTGATTAATTAATATTGTTATTTATCCACAAAAAATAAAAATGAAAATAAATAAGACATAAACTAGTTCATTGACTTCCATCAAGCACCCTACAAAAATTGAATATGGCTTTAGATAAATGCAAAGTCACGACTCTTGAAACAAATGAAGATAAAACATTAATCCAATATAGTATATGGCATCCACAACTCATTTTTCTCCATTGGGCCTGTCTGGTTTTGCTTTTGGAGGGGACGAAAAGTGCTTTAAGGGGGTTAAAGCTCTTTTAGCTGAAATTGCCAAACATTTAGCAATTTCGCTAAAGAGCTCCCTGTCCTCCTAATCAATAAAACGCTGTCATTCATGCAAATATGACATCAACTGGTGATTTTTTTTTTTTTTTTTCTTATGTTGATTTGGAAGCTAACTCACACATTTGCATAAGTAGCATGATTTTATAGGTTGGGAGGACCTTTAAGGGGGGTCCTTAAAGCTGGCTAAAGCTAAAATTTGGAGCCTTTTGGGAAAAAAAAAACTCTACAATTCACTGATCATGCTTTATAGATCTACCACTTTAAAGCATTGTTTAACGCAATTTGCCAAACACTCAAAAGCCAAAAATGCTAAAGAGCTTCCCAGTTAAAACTCTACATTACAAAAGCTCTACTACTAAACTCTATAATTAAAACTCTCTTCCTAAAGCAATGCCAAACATGCATATAATTTTATCGATTTCATTTGATTGTCAAAACTGTTGGTAATTTCTCAGTGGAATAGCTAGTTAAAAGTTCAACATTGCAGACAGATCATATAAAAAGAGGTTAACTTTTTAGAAAAACATTCCAAAAAAAATCAGTGTATAGAAAAACCCAAAAAAATAAAACCACAGTGAATGATCCAAATGCACTATACCAAAAGCAGCAATTAGTTACCATGATGACTTCAAATTTGCAGCTAAGAACAACCAATAACCAGTAGTCCCAAGAACCAAAGCATTCTTTGACCCAAGTCCCCGAACCACCATAGAAGCCACTAAGGAGAAAAATGTGAATGATACATACAATATCCCAAGCGAAGTCGTACCCAAATCCTCTTCCTGATTTGAAAATTGAAATTCATACCCAAACCATCAAACCCAGCTAAAATATAAAACGTTCCAAAAAGAAACAAGTTTTCTATATTCAAAACTTTCAGTTCCCTCAGCAAATGAAACAATTCTCAGCAACCAAGCATAGGAAAACAAAACAAAAATGCAAAAGCGAAGAACAGAGACAAGAGACTCACGGTGTTGAGGGTACTCTCAAGATTCTGAACAGCACCATAGGCAAGAAAGACCAAGAGGAAGGCAGAGCTGAGAATATGAACATCTCTGGCATGGTTTTTCTTTGGAATTTCAACTAGTTTATCACCAACCAATGGCGCCTCTTCATCCATGGCTTCAACTCGAGTGCTCGACCCAGTTAATCACAGAATCACTATATAACCTCAGAAATGAGAGAGAGAGAGAGAGAGAGAGAGAGAGAGTCCAAGAGAATGAAGGCAAAAGCGAAGCAGTGCCGGCAATAATGAAAGCAAGCATTAGAAGACGAATGAAAAGAGTTGGGGTTTCGATTATTTTATTGTTGGTGGAATAGAATCCCAATAATTTCGATTCGTTGCTGACTTTTGGGAGATATTCAAGACAAAGACAAAAATGGTTACTGGGTCAGCTCTCACAACTCAGAAATCAAAACTCGGAAGGTAATTTGTAAACGTTAATTTGTGTTTGATCTGAATGTTAGGTGTGGTAATGAAATCCTCTTTGTTACGTGGTTTTAAGTAAAAATTTAAAACTCCATTTCTTCTCTCCCACTATTTACATTTTTTTTTAATAAAAATTCTTTTATCTAAAATTAACGTTTAGATTCCCCGATTGAATTTAAATATTTAGTTGTTTTGAATTTAATTATTTTTTAAAAAGATAATATTATTCTTCTTTTATTGGTTAATGAAATGAGATGTTTTTTACTTTCTAAAAAAAAATATAAATAATAAGGTGTTTGAATTTAATTAAAAAACTTATTATTATACTTCACTAAAGGTACCGTACCTAATTAAGAACTACCCAGAGGCTAATTTTTTGGGTTACAGTTAAGCGAATTATACTATTTTTGAAAAAATAAATGCTAAAATTAGTCAATAAGGTTGGTGTTGGTAAGATATGGAAAATTATTATATATAAACACAATTTACGAATTAAAGTTAATAAAAAATTAAATGACATATCATGGTTTGATTTCGGTTGAACTTTAATTCGATCTCAAAAATCTTGAACTTTTCCTTTTTATGGTTTTTTGAGCTCTGGATTTCAAAACTATGTTATTTAATATCTAGACTCTAGACACTCTCGTATATATAATTGTCGCAATACAATAATTGTGGGATTATGTTATGACAATTAAATTGACCAAAAATTAGTTTTGGGGAAATGAGCACAAACAATAAGACTTGGGGTTTGCTTGGTTGAAGAGGTGGAAAAGTGAGAAAATAGAAAATAGTGGGAGGATAGAAAAGATTTAGTTTTCCCTTGTGTGTGTTTGGTTGGAGAGATAGAAAAGTGGAAAGATGAAAAACTCTTTTATTTGATTGAGAGGAAAAATAAAAGGATGGAAATGAAGTTGGTATAAATTTACAATTATATACTCATTAAATAAAACAAAAGGTAACACATTTTTTTATTAAAATAAATTGTGCATTTACACTTCAAAAAAAAAAAAAATTTAAGGAGCACAATTCAAAGAAAGACGAGCACCAAAAAAATAAATAAATAAATAACAAGAAGTATAGGAAAGACAAATAAAACAAAGAAGAAGAAGAAGAAAATAATAGAGGAAAAAAACACTAAGCAAAAAGACAAAAAAAAATTGATAATCCAAAAAAAAAAAAAAAACACAAAAAATAGTACAATGGATGGAGAGACAGAAATCGAAGGAAAAGGAACAAAAAAATAAATAAAAAGCCAAAACTGGCAAAGAAACGACAAACCTATGTGCACTTGCTGTTGAAAAAAAAAAGGAATGTGAAAGAGGAAGAAATAGAGAATGAATTTGTTGATGAAATTTTGAAGAAAAAAGAGAGAAAGTGAAAGTGCAATATTCAAGAAACTTGAGAAGATAAATTAATTGTCATATACTCAAAAGAAGTTGTCTCTCTAATTATTCTTAGGAACACTTATTTTTACCTATACCCTTTGTTCTAAATTCCTCCTCTTTACCCTACATTACATCCCAATGAAAGTCCTATTTGATCTTAAGGAAGGTTTGGTTTGGATCTTGACATGACTAATCAATATGTGTGGTGTAATATTCATAGTGTTTGGCATCCTTTCATGAGACTATAAATGTCCTTTATTTTGCTTCACCATTCTTCATCTTATTTATATGTGAGATATTAGTCTTTATTCTACATTATTCTGCTCACATATGTTTGAGAGTGTTACACCCTTTCAGAGTGATTTTATTTGTTGAGTGTTAACAACTATGAAATTTGAATTAAAGTATAACTTTGGATAGAAATCCAATACATGTTTTATTTTAAGACTAAGGATGTGTTTGTGTTGGCTAAACTATTCACACACTTAGTATTGGTGGCATGTGGAATACCTTTGGTGGTTGTTAGTGTTTTGACCTTTGATTAACTATTTCTACTAAAATAATAAATTTTTTGTTATTTTGTTTCTTTGTCTAGAGTTGCTTAAATTGCTAAGACTAGTAATGAGCTCGTTGGAGAGTGTGATAATATCTTAATTTGGCATATTTATATCATTATTAGAAAACATGATCGTTCTTATTTTGAGTTAATTCATGCATTTTATAACTGGTTTTGGAATAATGCTGAATAATCAATTTTATGCTTAATTGAATTTTAATATGTGAATTTGTCTTTTGCAGGATAATGAAATTAAATAAGTAGATTTGTGCAAAGAATAAAATTAATGGACTTTACTTTTACAAGGGCTATGATGAAATCAAAGAAGGCCAACCCAATTAAATTCGAGTCCAATTGGAGTAAGGAATCAAAGAAATTTGCACCAAATCCAAGTGCAATTCAGATTAGAATTCCAGCCAGCGCACTAGTTAGTATTTGGAGCATAACTTTCAGCTCAAATGTCCAATTGAGATTATTCAAGTTGGGCTGGAAAGTTAACTTAAAGAGCTACAACTTTGTAGTTTACCAAAAGTCCAAATTATGAAGTTAAATAGGCCGAAAACATCAGTTAAATGAAGCCTAAAAACCTGGAATTTTCTCCAAACGGGAATTCAACTTGTAATAGGATTCCTTGACCTATTTAAAGGCTCTTTAGGGAAAAATTCAGGAGAGCTGCCGTAGAACATAATTTAGGTTTTCTTAAAGTTTCTTTACATTTTTTAGAGTTTTATTTGTGTTATGGTTTGCTAGAAGCCTTGCTAAGGCAAATGGTAGAACTCACAGTTTATTGGTATGTTCTTAACAATTATTTATTGGTTTTAATTCTTATATTTTTATTTTATACTCATCTAGAAAAGTATTTAGTTCTGTATAATTTTTTGATTTATCGTAGACTCCGAGCATATTAAATTCTTAGTATTCCCTACAAACTAATTCACTAGTTTTGTTTTACCTAAAATCAATCAATTTCATAAAACTACCTTAGACAATTAATTCTTGAGTTTTTATTGTTAAATCATCCGACTAAGATCATCCTTCTTATGAATTTTTGTTGAGTTATAAAATATTGTTAAAACTACTAATAGATGTGTTGTGTGTAGATCCCTAAACCTTAGCGCCTTAATATATTGTTATTTTCTCTCAATGTAAATTAATTTTACTAAACCATTAAAAATCTCTTCAATTAAACTTTATTATTTTAGTTTTACTCTCTTGTGGTTTGATAATCAATTCCCTTTTCCCTGTGGATTCTACCTCAGACTTACTGAGTTATTACTTCGTGACAATTCTACACTTTGGAGCATTATTTAAGTCGCAGCAAGTTTTTGGCACCATTGCCGGGGACTAGGCGATTAGAGAAGCGTTCCACTTCGTTTGAAGATGTTTTTGGCATTAAATTACTTCACATATTGGGTAATATCTCTCCAAATCTTTTCTTTTTAAGTAGTTTAGTTTTCTTCTAGAGTTTTTCTTTTATTTTTGCTTCTTTTTATTGTTAAAGGTATTTCTTTTGTTTTGTTTTTCTTTCTTGCTTTACTATTGCATGCGAGTTTGGTGTCGTGATAGTGATAATTATCACTTGTTTAGAATTGAGTCTAATAATTTGTTTGGCAATTTATTTGATTCTTTCACACATTCTCACACACTTGATATCATGGCAGATTTAGAGAGTAATCATGGTGATAAGAATAATTTAAATAATGAAAACTTCCATGCTTACCAACCCATTAGAACTCTCAGGGATTATTTGCAACCTATTAGGAATAGTGCACCATCATGCATCATTTTTCCAACTAATGCAAATAATTTTAATTTTAAGCCCGGTATGATTTCATTACTTCCTAAATTCATGGTTTAGATTCTGAAAATCCTTACCTACAATTTAAGGAATTTGAGGAGGTATGTTCTACCTTCTATGACCAATATGTAATGAATAAACCATTAGGTTGAAGTAGTTTAGTTTTCTTTTAGAGTTTTTTCCCAGTCTTTAAGAGAAAAAGGAAACAACTTCAACCTAATGGTCTCTTCATTACATGATTGGTCATAGAATGTAGAACATACCTCCTCAAATTCATTAAAGTGTAGGTAAGGATTTTCAGAATCTAAGCCATGAAATTTAGGAAGTAATGAAATCATACCGGGCTTAAAATTAAAATTATTTACATTAGTTGGAAAAATGATGCATGATGGTGCACTTCTCCTAGTAGGTTGCAAATAATCCCTGAGAGTTCTAATAGGTTGGTGAACATGGAAGTTTTCATTATTTAAATTATTCTCATCACCATGATTACTCTCTAAGTCCAACCATGATATCAAGTGTGTGAGAATGTGTGAAAGAATCAGATAAATTGCCAAACAAATTATTAGACTCAATTCTAAACAAGCGATTATCACTATCACGACACCAAACACGCATACAATAGTAAAGCAAGAAAGAAAAACAAAACAAAACAAAAGAAATACCTTTAACAATAAAAAGAAGTAAAAATAAAAGAAAAACTCCAAAAGAAAACTAAACTACTTAAAAAGAAAAGATTCAGAGAGATATTACCCAATATGTGAAGTAATTTAATGCCAAAAACATCTCCAAACGAAGTGGAACGCTTCTCTAATCGCCTAGTCCCCGGCAATGGTGCCAAAAACTTGCTGCGACTTAAATAATGCTCCCAAGTGCAAGATTGTCGCGAAGTAATAACTTGATAAGTCTGAGGTTAAATCCACAGGGAAAACGGAATTGATTAGCAAACCACAAGAGAATAAAACTAAAATAATAAAGTTTGAAGAGATTTTTTATGGTTTAGTAAAGTTAATTTAAATTGAGAGAAAATAATAATATATTAAGGCACTAAGAGTTAGGGATCCACACACAACACATCTATTGGTAGTCTTAACAATATTTATTTTATAACTCAACTAAAATTCATACGAATGATGATCTTAGTGGGATGATTTAACAATAAGAACTCAAGAATTAATTGCCTAATGTAGTTTTATGAAATTGATTGATTTTAGGCAAAACAAAACTAGTGAATTAGTTCGCAGAGAATACTAAGCATTTAACATGCCCGGAGTATACAATAAATCAAAGAATTATACATAACTAAATACTTTTCTAGATGAGTAAAACAATATAAAAACATAAAAATATAAGCATTAAAACCAATAAATAATTGTTAAAAACATACCAATAAACGGTTGGGTTTCACCCCTTACCTTAGCAAGACTTCTAGCAAGCCATAGCACAAATAAAACTCTAAAAACTGTAAAGAAATTTTAAGAAAACCTAAATTATGTTCTACGGCAGCTCTCTTGAATTTTACCCTAAAGAGCCTTTAAATAAGTCAATGAATCCTATTACAAGTTGAATTCCCGTTTGGAGAAAATTCCAGGTTTTTAGTAGGAGTGAGCGCGGAGATGCCGTCACCGACCTAACCAACCGGCGCCGCTCTTCCCACACCGCCTCTTTCATCGACTGATGGAGCCGATGTCGGCGATCGGAGCCGATGCCGGCGATCGGAGCTTGAATGGACTTCCGATGCCAGTGCGGTGCATTCATCGGATCAGAAAGCTTGAAACCGATTTTCTATCGAACCGAACTGATACGATCTGTGATCTGCATGTTTCAGATGATTCTTCATACGACGCCGTTGCACTGAGTAAGTCTTTTATTTTTTTTTTTAACAAAACGGCGTCGTATTGAGAGTTGTAAAAAAAAAAAGATGGTACAAAAACGAGGTCGTATTTTGCTAGGTTTCCCTCACTATATGTTCTCTCTTTTCACTCTCAGAGTTCCTCAACTCTCTCTCTCGCTCTCACCTCGTAAACTCGCAGCAGTTGCCTCTTGTAGTCTCTCCTATCGCCTCTTGCCTCTCACTGGCCTGAGCAGGTGCCCGCCACTAGCTCACCGAGGCAAACCACCACACCGGTAAGGATTAATGCTTTATCCCTTTCTTCGTTGGTTTATCTGTTTATCTGCTTCACTGCTTGAGTTGGTTTAAGGCAAACCATTACTTTGTATTTGGTTTACACAGTTATACTAAGTTCCATTTCCCCTGTTACTGTTACATTTTTTTTTTTTTGAGAAGGTACCTATTTGTTTTTTGAGTTGGTGTATTTGCCTATTTGGTTTTTTAGTTTATGTTTTTTACTGTTACAGTGTTACCTATTTGAAATCCTTTGTTTTTTTATATAGCAAGTACTAAGTAGTAACAGTTTATATTTTATACTGTTTGGGTTTTGGTTAAGGTTAAGGTTAAGGTTAACAGTGTTAAGTGTTAAGTGTGTGGTACAAAAAAAGGCCATTATACCCGTTGAAGTACAGGTATGAGTATCACATTTTAAGTGTTAAGTATTAAGTTAACACTTAACAGTAAACTGTTAAGTGTTACTGTTAAATGTTAAGTTAACACTTAACAGTTAAAATGTGATACCTGTTTTACTATAAACTTATCCAAAAAAAAAAAAAAGTTTATACTGTTTGAGTTTGCTCAGCTTACATGAGATAATATAATTACAACTTAAATGTGATATATAGTAAGTAGTAACAATATAAACTATAAACTTAGTAAACTTAGTAATACATTGTTAGTTGTTACATTCTACTAAGTACTAACCTTTTTTTTTTTCTTCAGCTTTTTAATTTTTGAGGGAGACAGAGATTGAGAGAGTTCACACTTTCAATCTTTCACGAAGAGGTAATCACTAATCACTCACTCTATTCAGCATTTTGAATTTAAATTTTTAGTACTTAGTAATAACTGTTTTAAGTTTATATATATAAAATTAGTTTTTATTTTATATTTATATTGAGAACAATATAATAAATTCCTTGTTAAATTAGTGACATGAATTGTTGAGTAACGACTAATGATTGTTAATTTGTTAGTTTGTTATTGTTGCATTGTTGTAACTAAACTGATTAGTTATTGCTATTATTGTATCTAGTTGTGACATTCATTGATTGGGAGTGAGCTATTTGATATTGTATTGCTGGAAAAATTATAATTTGATATTGTTGTGAAAACTTTGTTTTTTTGTTGGTTGGAATTTTTTTTATTAGATGGATGTTGATGCTCCACCTGGACTTGCTGCCCCTGGGGACCCTAACCCACCTCCTCCTAGTTCTGGTAGTGCTAACCCTAACCCACTTCAACCTGCAACACCAATTGGACTTGGTGCATCACTTCCCCCACTGTCACCTAAACAAGGTGGTAAGGACCCATCTATAGTTTGGCAGCATTTCATTAAGTTGGTCGGTTTTGATCCCACTAATCCTAGGTCTCAATGCAAGTATTGTAAAAATAAATTTAAGTGTCATGGTAAGAAAAATGGTACTTCGGACATGTTGCAACACATGAAGGTGTGTAAGAAGTGGCCTTTTCCTCGTGATGATAAATAAAAAATTTTGTCTTTCCAAGCAAAGAGAGAAGGGGAAAGTGGTTGAAATGTGTTAGTGGTTGCAAATTATAGTGAAGAGAGGATAAGGTTGGCATTGGCAAGGATGATTGTTATTGATGAATTGCCTTTTAAATTTGTAGAGCATCAAGGGTTTCAAGAATTTATGGAAATAGTTGAGCCTAGGTTTCCTATTCCCCATCGTACTACCATTGCAAGGGCTTGTATGAAGATTTATTCTAGTGAGGTGGATGTTTTGAGAAGGGCTTTTGTTGGGCAACGGGTTTGTGTGACAACAGATACTTGGACATCCATACAAAACTTGAACTACATGGTAGCCACCGCACACTTCATTGACGAGGATTGGACTTACCAAAAGAAAATCTTGAACTTTTGCCCTATAACTAATCACAAAGGGGACACTATAGGTAGAGCGGTTGAGTCATGCTTGTTGAAGTGGGGTATAGACCGGTTGTTTACAATCAATGCGGACAATGCTAGTTCTAATGAGGTGGCAATTGATTATGTGAAGAAGAAAACAAAAGAAAGAGATAGTAGCATATTGGGTCGTGAGTTCATGCATATGCGTTGTTGTGCACATATCTTGAATTTGATTGTGCAAAGTGGGTTGAAGTCCATTCATGAATCAATTGCCAAAGTTCGAAATGTGGTGCGATATGTGAGAGCCTCTCCCGCAAGGTTTGAGAAGTTTCAAGAATGTGTTGAAAATGAGAAAATCAAAGCCAAATGTTTGTTGTCCCTTGATGTGCCAACAAGGTGGAATTCCACTTATCTCATGTTAGATTGTGCTTTGAAATTTGTGAGAGCATTTGATAGGTTGGAAGAGGAGGATGGGCATTACAAACTTTATTTTTGTGAAGCGGATGGGAATGGGAAAAAGCCCATTGGTCCTCCTAACTATCTTGATTGGGAAAATGTCAAGACCTTTGTGAAATTTCTTGGCATATTTTATGAGGCGAAACTTAGATTTTCTAGGTCCTTGTTTGTCACTTCTAATACATACTTCCATCAACTAATTAGCATTGAAGATCAATTGCAACAGTTGTGTAGTGTTGATGGGTACCCACTTTTGAAGAGTATGGCGGTAGAGATGAAAAAAAAATATGATAAGTATTGGGGAAGTATGGATAATATCAATTTGATGCTTTTTGTTGCTGTTGTTCTTGACCCAAGGTATAGATTGAAGTATGTAAAGTTTTGGTTTAGGGAATGGTATGGAAAGGACAAGGGGGATGCGATGAGTTCTAAGGTTCAGGATGCATTAAAGAGGTTGTATGTGGAGAGAATGGGTCAAAATGGAGCTTCAAGTTCTAGTGGTAGTGGTGCTTCATTGTCTAAGGACTCCAGGCCAAGTGTTGGTAATACTTCATTGTCTGATCGCATTAAAAGTTATAATAATAAGTTTAAGCAACACTTGGCGGACGAGGACAGTGTGGAAAGCAAATCTGAGTTGGATAGGTATTTGTTGGAATCTTCTGAGGACCCTAATGTGGAAGATTTTGACATTTTGATGTGGTGGAAAATGAATTCTTCTAGATATCAAATCCTTTCCCAAATTGCCCATGATGTATTGGCTATTCCTGTCTCTACAATTGCATCCGAGTCTGCTTTTAGTACGGGGGGACGTGTTTTGAATTCGTTCCGTAATTCACTATCTCCTAATACAGTTGAAGCCCTTATTTGTACCCAAAATTGGTAGAAGGATGCAAAGAGAAAAGGACCACTAAAGCTTCGGGAGTGCATGGATAATGTGGAGGATATGGATGGTTTTGAGATTGACACTGGTAAATATATATATATATATATGTGTGTATGTGTGTGTGTGTGTTCATTTTGTTTGTTGTATATATCAATTGTTTATTTATTTGCTCAATGCTTACGAGTCATTTTATTTTGAATGGGATTGTAGAAATTGCATCGGTTTGCCCAATGCCTATGGAGGAGGATCCAAGCACCATTGTGTTGGATGATGATGAGTGATGTGCCGCTCTATGCTTAGAGTTAGTTAGTAGTTAGTATTATGTAATTATACTTGCTATTCTCATTTGTTTGTATTAATTATAAATATTCTATTGTTCATAAACGTTTTATTTTTATTAACACGTGTTTATTTTGTTTTGTTTAGTATTTTGTAGGAGTTCTAGAATGATGCATAGTGCACAGACTTACTGGACAAAGGACTTACAAGAATTAGCATTCTTTTGCCTATATGCTAATTATATCTATACATGTTATTGGTAGTGGACTTATCACTAATGATAGTTATTTAAGTATTCATGGGTGGGATTATTATTGGGGATACAAGCAATTAGCATTCTTTTGCCTAAATGCTAATTTAATTTGTATATCTTTTGGCATTTGTGGATAGTGACAAATGGTTCTGTAATACGTTATTAAGTAAATACATTAACGCTTATTGTTATTGACACTGACACACACAGTGACACTAATGATATTATATGCTACATGATAGTATTTTGGGAGTTGAACTCTTATTGAGGCAATTTCAAAATATTTTTGCATGGTGAATGAAATGAAAAAATTTGGATCATTATGTGAACATATTTTTTGCACAGGTTTGAAATTATAGATCATTATGTGAAATTTTGCATAGGTTTGAAATTTTGGATCATTATGTGATCATTATGAAATGAAAAATACATTCTTTGGCACAAGTTTCTTGAATAGGTAGATATATTAATATTGGGCTTGAAAGTCCAATTTTTTTATTATTAAAAAAATAGTTTTTTTTTAATATTTCAAACCGACCAAACCGACTAAACCGCACCGCAAAAAACCGCACTGCTATAGGTCGAAAAACCGACCCTAGGTGGTGTGCATCGGTTCCAATTATGAAAAAACCGATCTTTAACGATTCGGTAATAAATTTGGAAAAAAATCGCCATTACCGAACCGCGCACACCCCTAGTTTTTAGGCTTCACTTAACTAACATTTTCGGCCTATTTAACTTCATAATTCGGACTTTTGGTAAACTACAAATTTGTAGCCGTTTAAGTTAACTTTCCAGCTCAACTTGAATCATCTCAATTAGACATCTGAGCAGAAAGTTATGCTCCAAATACTAACTGGTGTGCAGGCTGGAATCCTAATCTGAATTAGACTTGGATTTGGTGCAAATTTCTTTGATTCCTTGCTCCAATTGGACTCGAAATTAATTGGGTTGGCCTTCTTTGACTTCATCATGGCCCTTGTAAAAGTAAATTCCATTAACTTTCTTCTTTGCACAAATCCACTTATTTAATTTCATTATCCTACAAAAGACAAATTCACGCATTAAAATTCAATTAAGCACAAAATTAATTATTCAGTATTATTCCAAAATCAGCTATAACATGCATGAATTAACTTAAAATAAGTATGATACTGCTTTCTAATAATGATATAAATATGCAAAATTAAGCTATTATCACTTGTATTTTGGTCTACTCTATATCGTGTGAGTTTTCCTCTTAGTTTTCTCCCAGGGTGACAAAAATCAAAGGAAAAGGAAAAAATAAATAAATAAAAAGCCAAACTAGCCAAAAAACAACAAACCCTCGTGCACTTGCACATGTGTATTTTGGTCTACTCCATACCATGACAGTTTACCCCTTAGTTTTTTCCTCCAAAATCTCCCCATTTTGGTGGGCCCTGAGAGAATACACTCGGGCCCCACTACTTTTTTTCCTCCCTCCCTTCCTCCCAACCAACACTTACTAAAAATACTTTCTTTCCACTTTTCTCTCCTCAATTTTTCGTCCTCCCTAAAATCTGTCCAAACAAACATACCTTTAAGGCCCATAACCAAATGAGCAACCTCATTTTGACGAACCAACTTAGTCTTTCTGACTTCCAACTTGGTTACTACCACAAAGTCCTTTACCCCAAAAGCTTGAGAGGTATCAATGACAAATGACTCAATCACTATCCCAAAGACTATCACGAAGAGAAGGATCAAGGTTGAAACTCTTAAACATGTTGGAGACTTGGAGTTACTGTAATTCTGATGAGGCCAATACATATGAAGAAGCATCGAAAACTTGAACGAAATCTAGAGAATCAAAGCCAATATTGAATAGTTGATACCTTTGATCATTTTGGATTTCAACAATTCCCACTACTTCTGGTGATGGTCCTTTAAATTTGAACTTTAATCTTTGCGACAAATTTAATCATATTCATTTCAATTTTATAATTTTTTTTTAATGCATATTTTGTTAGCATCCTCAAAACACTTGTTTTTCCTTTCTTTTAGCACTCTCATAATTGTCTTTCCTCTTTTACACGAGTTTTTTCTGCCATCCCTGATCTGACCACATTCCACCTTGTTGCCATCCATATTTGTGTGTAACTATAATCCTTCAAAAGATATTATATGGCTTTGGCTAAACATTTTCTCTGTGAAATATGAGTGTCTGATTCCATACTAGGCCTATCATTAGGTACTTTAGGGTACTGAGCAATAGTACTCTTTATTCTCACATAAATGATGTATTTTACCATAAATTTAATTATGGTAGATTCAATCATAAATTACTCATTCATTAAAACAAAATGCTCACATTCCCAATTATAGTATATATGGAACCAAGGTTATAGTAGGCTAGATTTGTACTATGTTATTTATTTTTAAAAGTATTTTTAGGATAAATTCATTTACTTCCGTGTACTAATTTTTTATATAAAATGATTTTTATGATTATTTTTCCAAAATTTATATAAATAACAATTGATTTGAAATATAACATTCTTACTCAAATTCAATTATTTTTGGCAACACTTGAAATCAAATTCAGGAAAAGGAATAACTAAATTTAATAAGATACAATCAAGAATATAATTAATAATGTGCATTTAAGTTAGAGGAAGTAATTAAATATTTGTCAAAAAATCATTAAGTTCATATTCTTAATTATATTAATCTTAACAAATTCAATTTCTTCTCTTTTCAGTAACATGTAATGCAACTAAGAGATGATTTCCTATGTATTATAAGTTTATAACACATGATGAGTATTATATATAAACAGTCTTTTTTTTTTTTAAATCAAACTATATATTTTAAAATGAATGTAGTGTGCCAATACATCGTGATGAGTATTATATTATACATCGACTAGTTGCATCTTATTCTAAGATAAGAAAAGATGGTTTTCCCTTTTTAATTACAAACAATATGATTTCATCCACCTTGTCCACTCTTCGATGACTATGCTATACTACCATGCTAAAATATTAAGCGATGACCTCTCAAAACTAGGCACTTGAAACTTGAAAAAGCTCAAGCACTGCCCGATGAAGTGAACACAAATACTGAAATACATCAATGTAAATTGGGTTCATCAACATCAAGAACTATACCTACACATCAAGCCGAGGGTGGTGTTCTTGATTTGCCCACATCTTCTTTACTTTCCATTTGTTTTAGCCTATTGTCCTTCATTTTATCCCTTGCATCCTCACTAGGTCCATAAGCCCAACAACAACCAAGAAAATATACAAAATTAACTACACACATTATGGTGATGAGCCAATAGTAATAATCCAAGTGACCCTTATTCAGATTGTTAGGAACCCAACTCTCATTCCCTCCTTTCTTTGTAGCTTTATCAACAATCGTCACCAGAAAACTAGCCACCAAGCTACCCACAGCCATTCCCAGTGTGAAAAGAGCTACTGCAATACTTGACATGTTCCTTGGAAACTGAGAGAAATAGAATTCAATCTGGCCAATTGCATTGAAAGCCTCAGCCAACCCAATCAAGCAATATTGTGGAATTAGCCACATTGCAGACATGTCCATCACCGTCCCTGGCTGATCAGCAAGGCCTTGATCAATGGCAATTTTCCTCCTTATGTTCTCAACTATCGCAGACACAGCCATGGCCAAGGCAGATAGTACTAACCCAATTCCCATGCGCATTTTTGTTCCAAGCCCGCATGGTTTTCCGGCAAGTTTTGTTAGCAATGGAACAATTGCACGGTCATATATGGCAACCCAGATAGTTATTGTGATAACTATGAACACAGAGAATGTTGCTGCTGGAATTTGAAACTTGGGACCAAGGTGTCGGTCCATCATGTTAGCTTGGACTGTAAATGTGTATTGATTCAAGGTAACTTGTATCACGAAACCAGTAGACCACATGGGGATGACTCTCAGCAGTGCTTTGAGTGATTCTACTTGATCTATTGTGCAGAGGTTCCATGGATTAATAGGTGAGCCATCTGGGTTTAAGTCTTTCTGAGGATCTCTGATAATGCAAGCTCTGTTGAGACACCTGTTCAAAGGACAAAAACATGGTAAGAGAAATTTCCCTGTTGGTGTATACCTTTTCTTTTCCCGAATTCTTATTGCATTCAAAGTTTCCATAAATGTCCTGTTAAAAACTAGGATTTCCTTGCACGCAACAGAAAACAAAACCAATGACAGTATTGTTTTCATATTCCTTAAAACGAGTCATTTTTAGGAAACATTTTCAAACAGGTTTTCAAAAATAAGTCTCTGGATAAATTTTTTCACAACTTTTGAGGTGATATATTATTATTGGTGCTAAAAAAAATAGTGTTATATTAACAGGTACGTTTACGGTAATGTTAATAAACTATTTTAAGAAAGTTTCGTTACTATTTTTATGACAAATATAAAAAGTTGTTAAAAAAATTAATTATTTTTTTCATTTTCTATTAAAAGTTTTTAAAAATATTCCCTAGATCATACACCCTTAGAATATCGATTAACTTTTTCCATAAAAGTATATGTTATCAATAGTGATATTGTTTTAGTCATGACTTTTCACATCACCAGTTATGAAAAAGATAGTAAATTTTTTGTTTCTCACATTACTATTTTCAAGAACATGTCCAAGCATGTTCCTGCACAGTTTTGTAGTGTTTGCATGTCAAAATTTAACAATGACATTGATATGGTACCTTAGTTTATCAGTTGGAGCAATGATGTTTGAGTCTTTCCCATAATAGTACTCTACATTCTTGGCCGAGAGTGGAAGATTTCTTTTCCTGAAGGCAGCCACTAGTACTTGAATAAAACCAGTAAACAAGCTTTTTTCAGCCTTCACTTTTACATAAAGAGAAGAGCCAAACAAGAACATTAGGGCTGAAACCACCATTAGAATTGCAGTAACTCCAAAACCAACTTTCCATCCCAATTGGTCTTGAATATAGACAATGATACACAATGCAAGAACTGATGAAATTCCTATTGATACATAGTACCAATTGAAGTAGCTCTGTAGAAGTCTCTCATATTTGGGGTTGTCTTTCTTATTGTCCAACTGGTCTGCACCAAAGGCTATGGAACATGGTCTGATGCAGCCAGCCCCAAAGGACATGAGCCCGAAAGAGGATAGCAAGACAATGAGTTGGCCAGGACTGGCTGAATCGCAATTGCTGCTAAATTGGGCGGCACAAAGAGGAGGCTTTAACTTTGGAATCATGGCTGTTAGCCATAGTAGTGTCATGCCCTATGACAACAATTTATGAAAAAAAAATTATAGCATTGGATAAAATCCAATATTAAGATAGGAAAATAGTAAATGGGTTATATCAAATAGGATTTGAATTTACGGCGCATATTTCAACATTATTAATTTTTGGATTATGTTAAAGAAATTGTTAATAAATTATTTTAGGAAAGTTTTTATACTACTTTTATGAGAAATTGAAAATTTTTTCAAAATAATTTTTTTTCTTTTCCTATAAAAAAAAAATTTCTAAATTAGTTCACTAATAAATGTCCTTAGGGTCTTAAATTTTCCTTTATTTTTTATCATTAGATTAAAATAGAAATAAATTTTTTTGGTGGAATTTAATTTTAAATGCTTTTATTATTATTATTTTTTTATACAAAATAGAAATTCTACTTTAGCATAATCTAAGTGTATATGTATGTAAAACTTCATTCTAAAGACTTGAACCATATCTCTTACCCCCCACACCCCACAAACACTTATATTTATAGAGTAACTATCACACAAATGGTGTACAATGGTAAATGCTTTTATTGATGAAGAGAGATTTCATCAATTGAGTTAACTGCAAACTTAAAAGAAGTAATAAAGGCAAGTTTATTTTAATTAATCATTTATGTAGTGTGAACTTAGACCTCAATTGGCTAGTCAAAATTAATGTTTTGACCAAAATATCATGGAAGTTGCTTCTATTAGAGCATTCACATCAGTATCATCAATTTTTTAGCTAAATTTTCTCGAAAAACTCTACTTTTACTAATTTAACAATCTATTTTAGTATTTTTTTTTTTTTTCATACACATGCATCGGCCTTAATACTCCATCATTATTGCAATTAAATATTATTTTCTCCACATTTTTAATCCCAAAATTCAACACCACCAATCACCACCCACCACACCCACAACCTAGCAAATGCCAAAATTCACAGGTGATTTTCCCAAAAAAAAAAAATTTACTTGACTTCACCTTTTTCTTTCTTCTCTTCAATCGTAAGCATCCCAACACACAAATTGCACAATTTCACAACAGATAAATTAACTTTCACTATGAAAGGCAATGAAATTCCTAGAAAGTCGATCTTCTTCCCTTTTCAAATAAAGTTGGGTTTCAAATTTCATTATCTTATGCTCCGTGAAATCAATGTTTGCATCTCCTATTATATTCTCACATATTGCACTGTAACTACAATATTTACGGTTCTTTGACAAGTAAACGATGAGGTTCCAATCTTCCTTACAACCAAAGACAACACCACTGTTATTGCCACATATACAACCACAAGCACTAAAGACAACACCACCACCACCACCACCACCATCACCAAATCTACTCACAAGTTTTTATATTTTGAAATCGTTGTGTGATATGATAGTTTCACTATCAATGTTATTTACTACATCTTTTTCAAAGTACGTAACCAAGAAATTACTAAACTACTGATCTCTCATTCAATTACCAAAGTATTGTCTAAATAAGTAATAATATAAACAAAATGCATTATCTTTTTGAAAAAAAATGTATCACATAAATCCAACAAATTCGGCTAAAGACTAAAGCAAGCAATAACAGACTAGCTATTTGAAAAGTGTGCATTTTTTTATATATAAAAAATAGCAATTTTAAAATGTGCCATTTGAAAACACAATTTAAAAAATCACAATTAAATGCGTTTGATTTTGGTTTTTAGACTATTTGTTTGTTTGGACAATTTTTGAGAAGTACTAAGTCCACAATATTTTTTCAATACTTTCACAACGAAGCCTAGGCAATAAGTTTTTACTGGTTTTAATTTTAACTTACCACTAAAATTAATTTTCTATTCAGTAGTAACAATCTGCTATTTAGAATTTGTTTTGAAAATGTTGTGAACATAGCATTTCTCACAATTTTTTAGTTCAATATTCAACGGACCAAAATTTTGGAGAGGTTGAATTTTATTTTTAATGAACTCAATTGTTATTAAGGGCGTTCAGGGTTTTTTTTTAGGCTGATCAAGTTTTTTTCTAGGATGGTCAAAAGACTTATTAATTTAAAACCCAAAATTTTTTAAGGTATATTAAAAAAAATTACATGACCACCCTGATTAACTCTTGGCGCCGCCCCTGCTTCACTGCAATCCCCTCAGGTCTGACTCACAGAAGAGAGAGAGAGAGAGATGAAATTTGAAACAAAAAAAATAATTTAAAAAAAAAAAGGATTTTGGCTTGGCGAGTAAAGTTGCTTGCCAGCTGCTGCTCGCTAAGTATTTTGTACTATTTTGGCAAGACTAATGCATAAGTTTTTTTGAATCTTTAGTTGTATATTTGCTAAAATAGTAAAATAGCTATTACCCTCTAATTTAAGCATTAGATTTAACATATCTCCCATGCACGTTAATAGGGATATATAGCCATGATTCGAAGTTAACATGATCACAGATCACATGCAATAAGGTTCCTAGGGATTTGAACTGCAGTAGTCATTGGGAAGAACCACTTTTCTTATATACATTTGTAAACCATCCCAATTGTCGGATATTCCTTAAGGCTGAATGAATAGAAATGAAAAGAATCAATTCCAAAAATCAAAGAGAAAATGAATTTCAATGGATCCAATTATTAGCAATTCAAATCATCGATCACAACTGTCTTTCATGAGTCTAATCAATAATAATCAAGCATGGACATAAAACAAAAAATATACATAAGCTTTGGCTAGTTATTGTAAGTTGTAACTCTATGAGTGGTAGAACTACTACTATCAAATGCTAGCAGATCAAGGCTTGATTTGAACTAGGATTTATACTTGAGGGGGCCAAAGCTTAAAACTAAAAAAAATATATATATATTTATGAAAATAAAAACTAATATCTATTTTATATTCAACAAAATACTACATACAAAATAAGTATTTCTTAAACATTTCATATTATAAAGCACATCAACAAAGTATAACATACAAAATAATTGTTTCTTATTTTGTGCGCGATTTTTGTTTAGTCTATATTTATTTTTTTATTTTGTTTTTGTAGTTAAAGGGACATGAATTTTATTTATTTTCTTGTAGGTTAATATCTAAATATTTTAGAAGAGAGACAAATATATTTATATATATATATATATATATATTAAAGGACAAGTCTTAATTTTTTTTATACTAGTTTTTTTTTTTTTTTTTAATTTGGGGGGGTGGGGGGGGGCAATGGCCCCCCTCTGCCCCAACGTGGGTCCGTCCCTGGATCAAGCTGTTGATTATTGGAAGAAAAGTCACAAAATACTAACCAGAAGGCTAGAGAAGGATCCCAAGGCGATGACCCAGAACCGGCCCAAGAAAGAATCAGCGAGGAAAGCGCCCACAATAGCTAGGGCATTGGATATGGCTGACCAAAATAGCAATATGCTTGTTCCAGTTGCAATGTCAATGTTATATCCGTTCAATAAATAGAAGATCATGTTAGCCATCAGTCCGTAGCTGACTACTTTCTCAAATGATTCATTCACTGTTTATTTTCCAACAGCAAGAACAAGAAAAAAAAATATGGTCAACAAAAACTCTTTTTAGTGCACTGCTTATAATAACTAAAATATATAGGTGTGTGAGATTGAGATATATTTATTACCTATGATGAAGGGCATAGTTCTAAAGCCACCCTTTCTGCTGGGTCTTGATGACCGCTCTGTTGTATTTTGGTTTGAAGGACTTTCCATGCTCTCCTCTGCAACTAGCTGATCCATCCTCAAGAAATTAAGAGTTGTGATGCTCTCTCTCTCTCTCTATATGTGAGTCAAAACAAGAGAGAGAGAGAGAGAGGTTTGTACTCAATGTGATACTAAGGGTCTGTTTGGTAAGAGATTTCTCGTAACGTTTGTATTTTTTGAAAATACTAGTAGGTGAAAAAGTGTGAATATACATGTAACAAACGAGCCCTAAGTGTCACGTCCCAAATCCAATACCCAGATTTGTGACCATAACCGGCATGCTAATATCAAGCTTAAACCTAATATTAACAAGAACCAACTTAACTTTTACAAAAACTTACCTCTTTCTCTTCATCCTTGTTTCTTTACTTAAATGATATAACTTTTCACTTCAAATTCAGAGCATCTACACTATACTCAAAGAATAACATAATCTACCAGTTACTCAAATTTTAAATTTCACATAATACATCTCTTAATGTTTTAAAGTACACAACTTTCATTAGATCCTAAAATACACAATACTACAAAACTAGTTAAACATCAAATTGCTAATTTGGGATCTATACATTAAAACTAAAACTAGCTTCTTCCAAAACTCAACTAAGGCTCCCTCTGCTCCAAATTAAAACCTGTTGACTGAAAGAGTAGAAGGGGTGAGCTACACAGCTTAGTAAGGGTAAGATACATAAAAATTTAATAAGAATGCATATAAACCAAATCATTTCTTTTTATAAATGTTCAGATAGGAGAACATCTTTTCATGCATAATATTTTATACTATTTATAATAATAACTTATACGCTCTTTGTGGGAAAATAATTGTTCTCATTTTTCTCATCAGAATAATATTACCAAAACCTTTCAGATTGAATTTCCTTCATTTCCTACAAGTTACCATATATATATTCTTATTACAAAATAATCATTTTAACTTAAATCAGATAATCGGTAACTTTGTTTTAAACTAGAAACATCTTAAAGAATAATAAAACTTTCCTTCATAAACTTCTTCTCGTAAAATATTATAACTTTAATAATTATAAAACTTAACATTTCATAAAGAACAGATATATGATAACTTTTAACATAAACTTGTACTTTCATCAGAAATTTTATCTTTGTAAAGTACTAAAACCTTTTCATCAGATTCTTTATCTTTAAAGTACAATAGAATTTCAGAAACTTTTATCTTTAAAAAACAGCTTTTCTTTTCATCAAAAATTTCTTCTTTTCATGAGAGCTTTCAAATTTTCATAATATATTTAAACAAAATCATTCTCTCATGATCAATAACATAATAAAGCTGTTCATAACATATTGGTTAGTCCATATCTAATAAGTCTGTACTTGGTGCATGTGTACAACAGAGAAGGTCTCATCACATTTGGGTGCCCCCGTGTGTATGATATTGTTCTCTTTGGGAGGCCTGATAGCACATCCCCTCAAGGTTTTGTTCCTCCCCGCCATCCGTACACATTGGGGAGAATGCCTTGTTCATATTAGAGTTACAGGCAACCCCATTTCCTCTACTTTAAATGGCCAAACATATAACATTTTTTATGGAAAGCTAATAATTAACCCCTACTGGCCGAGTTCAAATCACCAGATAACATAACCCAAAAACATTTTATACTTATACATTATACTGAAATTCATAGTTTGCATAACATTTCATAATAAAAGCATTTCCATTGTTTTCTTTAAACATCATGTTCATAGAATTAGTAATAGCATCAATATGCTTAAATCATATACATAAGATTTCGAGAACTCACGAACATACCTTTGTCTGAAACATGATTATATGTCATATCTCTAATCAAAAACCTTTTAATGCATAATATACTTTAAAATAACCTCATGACTTACCAAATGCTCATATAACTTATCCCTTACCTGAAAGCAGAGGAACCGACAGCCTAAAGTCAAAGGAGCTTAGACTTGAGTACAAATAACACCTAAACCAAATATCAAAACTTATTACTATCAATTATTCCTTATAATAAACTTACACATTTATCTCAAAACTTATATCTTAGAATCAACAAAATCCTGATCCCACCTCAACGAAGTTCCCACAAACATATTATGCACACATTAACGAATGATGTACTAAACTAAAGAAAAGCCATCATTCTCATATTTATATCATATCTCCAGAGGAGCCAACTTCATTTCAAGATGTGCTTTGAGATTAGGGCAATAACGCATGCATAAACATAAAATTCTTTAAACATGGTCATATAACCATATACACTCACATAGCAACATACAACACATTTAACAAGACAGCTTTATAAAAACAACAGGCGAATGGTTTAGAACCCATCCTTTGAGTACTAAACCTTGAACCAAGTTATACAAAATCTATCTATGATCCAAACATACTAAAAGATAAGCATATTAAATTATAGCTCAAAACATTCACCCTAACTTTAGAATTAAATCCTCAAAGTTAGAGTTAATAATTACTGTTTACTGCTCATTTCAGCAGCATATGCCTCATTTGTAAAATACAAATGAGCTGTCTAAACACATCCAATCTTCATGCAATTTTACAGAGAAACTCCTCTATATGTCTAGTAAATACCATATCAATTTCGGAGTAAAATCATGAAACCATGATTTACTAAAAATCATACAAGACAACGTGCTCAAATCTGTCCTGATAGAATTTCATACAACTTAGAAATTAAACCATTATTTTTATATTGATCCAATTGCTGTGAGATCACTTCCATTACAACCATATGTGTCTTAGCATTCATAAGAACTACTCCTAGCATCCTAATTCACTGTATACAATTTAATACATAATTTATCATACATAAACACAGAATCTGTCACAGTAACAGCTTTGCAACATTTTCTTGTAAATTCACAAACAATTATCAAACAATGGTATTTTCATATGAAATTTAATACACACATACTGGACATATTATATAAAAATCTCCAACAAACCTTTTACCCATAGCTGTCCTAGAAAAATACAGAATTTATAATGACCAAACAAGTTAACCAGTGAGTGCAACTCTTAACAAGTTCATGAACTCTCAACAAGCTTCAATTATTGAATCAACTACACATTCAGCACCTCAAATAGCACTTCCATAAAGTTTATCTAGCTATTTTACTCATTTTAACACTTACTTATAACAGATTTTTTAGTCTATCATCTAGGAGTACATGCAAGCATAACAATGATTCAATTAATATTTAGGCAATCAACAATCTCTAAAATCCAACACACCCATATACAAAATCATACAATCATCACTTAAGTTTAAATTGGACAATAGACTGAAAGAATTAGATTTTCTCCTTACCCTAGGCACAGGTTCTTGGAGTGATAGAGCTAGAATCACTCTAGCTTTAAATTGGGAACAAAATCTTGAGAAGGATTGAAAGAAACCTTTTTCCTTGCTGCTGAACCCATAGGTGTGAGAGGGAGAGAAGAGTTGAGAGCTTCTTTCTTTTGGTGTTTAACCCGTGGGTATGAAAGAGGGAGTGAGCTTCTTGAGTCTTCTAGTCTTTGAGAAAGTCAAAGAGGAGATAAGGTGCTGCCAATAAGAGCAAAGAAAGAAGGACCAAGTTTTTGGTGCAGCCAAGAAGTCAAGAGAGATAACTTGGGTGGGGCACGTGTATACTAAGGGGAAAATGGGCTAATGACTCACCCTTACCACTTTTCAAAATATACTTACCACCCCTCCATAACCTTATATTCTAGATAGGCCCAAATAATAAGATAACTTTGCATTACCTTTATACACTTAATTAAACCCCAACAACTATATATCTAATAACTTAACCACTTAATAAATTTTTGTACATACTTAGAATATATTTATAATACAAATAGCTAATAATTATTTATAATCTTTACAATTCTTATTCAAAGGCATTATAAAAAAAAATATGCTTATTAAATACTCGTATATTAATTTTAGAAAGTAAGTGATTCAAAATAATAATTAACTACTTGAACATATAGTTTAACAATAAAGTTGGGTCGGGGTGTTATACTAAGTCTTTTGAACATCAAGTAATACCTGGGCCCTTCTCTAAAAAAAAAAAAAAAAGTAATACCTGGGCATCATTTTATAAGTGTGGATTGCGGCACCATGTTACTTTGTGTTGGACTCTTATTGGTGAGGTTTTTTTTTTTCCCCTTTAATTTTACTTTTCCACTCTATGATCTTTGATTTTCATGACTTTCCTTTTTGTTATTTTTTTTTAATGTGGCTTGAGAAAGTTCATATAGTTCAAATAAATTTCTTAATTAATAGTTGGATTCATTAAAAAAATCATATACTATATAATAAAAGTTGGACTTAGAAGTCGTAATTGAGCCAAGTGGTCACTCTCACTAATTAGTAACTTAATTAAATATTTTTTGTTATGATATATTTCGTCAATTAAGAGATAATATTTAACAAATATTTAATTTAGGTAAAACTTTATTATTTAGATTTCAACAAATTTAAATTCTATTCAAAGTAAAATTCTATTATAAATATTTTCTAAACTTAAATAACATACAACAACCCACTTTTTTTTTTCTTTAAAAAAAAAACTCCATGTTTTAACGAAGGGATAAGATTTAACAACAATTTAAAATAAATTTAAATTATATTCAAACTAAAAGTATATTATCAAACATTTTTAAACTTAAATCTCATACAACCCACTTTTTTTTTTTAACTTTTTTCTTCAAGTTGTATGATTTAACATCATATCATCATTCATCATATAATATACTATATAACAATAGTTAGGCTATAACCGTGGTTCCGCCAAGTGGCTACTCTCACTAATTAGTAAATAAATTATATATTTGCTTTTCAATTGTTTTTTTTTATCTCATTTCTCCGCTTTATGATTTTATTGCAATCATTGACTAATATGTTGTCAACAAATTGCTAAAGAAAGTATTATATATAATACTCACATGACTTACAAATCATTGAACACATGATATGTAATTTACAATATATATATATATATATAGTTTGGGAAAGGATCCCCTCCAATTCCCTCTCATTTTAAGTCGGATCTATGACACATTGTATTAATTTGATTTTTGAATGCCACATGTCTTACATCTAAAATAAAAATAAAAGAAAACTTGAGGATTCAATAGAATAGGTATATATAATATTGCACATCTATAAAAATTAAAGTCTATCAAAACCTCTATATTGGAACAAGTCTTTTACCGAAATATATATATTTCTTTAAAAAAATACAATTCAAACCCATAGTTTAAGGGTATAACAAATTTTATTAATCAACAGGAATATTACAAGTTAAACCTTATAATTAATACTACAAGTTAAACCTTATAGTTTTTAAAGTAATAAACTAAACTACATAGTGTGTCCCTCACATTTAGTAGACCTCAAGTGCCTATATGACTTACATTTTAAGAGGGGGCGCTCCATATACCATGGTGAGATAATTTTTCCAGTCGTTGGTACACAAATCATTGGATGGAACAGATGCATTGAGCTAGGTTATGCATATGCATGCTTTTGATTTGAATTTCTGAGATGTGTGAATTATCGAAAAGTATGATTTGCTTATTAATTCTTCTAAGATGATATTAGGTTAAAATACTCCTCAATTAATTGCGCCAATTTCAATGTCCAAAAAAATAGTCAAATACTCGAAGAGTTCTAGATACCCTTATTTATCAAAAAAATAATCTCACATTTTAGCAAGAAAAATGCTACACCCATAACATTTTCACAACAGTTTCACAACAAATCATAAGTGGTAAATTTATTAGTTCTAATTTAAATCTACAACTTAAATTACTTTTTTGCCTATCCGTAACAATCTACCATTTAAGATTTGTTGTAAAAATTATAAAAATATTGTAGATGTCGCATTTTTCTTTTAGCCAATATGCCAGCCCAAAAAACGCCAATCTGACCAGGTCAAAATTGAAACCTTGAACGATGGTAAAACTGCTCTAAATAAACGAATATTTATAGAAGTCAAGCGACGAGTTCCAACAATCAACATACAACCTTTAACAAGAGTCACAGCTACAACCCCAATTAGCATCACGATGTATAAGATATTCTGGACAACTATTTCCTCGTCAAGCTCACATGGAGTTCTCATTGCCACACTTCAAAATTAGATCCCGCAATTATCCGAGGGAACGTATGCATTGAGCATGATGGGAACAAGTTATATTTAATTAAAAATAAATCTAAATGGGCGGGAAACAAACAAACAAAAAAACAACCAAAAGTTGCGAATAGAACCAGAATGCTTAAGAAGCAAATGCCCAGCCAGAACCACAACCACATTTCGGCAGCAAAAATGCAACTGTTAAAACCTCCAAAGCTGCTTAAATTTAAATTCAACGTTCAGAGCCACGAGTAGGGATCCTGGATGATGACCATGTTGACCTTGAGCCACCACCCCCACCAAAGGAGGATCCACCAGAGGACCTGCGGTCATCACTGCGCCACCTGTCACCTGCTTGAGACATTCGATCATCCTGTCTGCTGCTACTGCTACCCCACCGATCAGATTCTGGGGGTGGGGCCTGGCCTGAGCTCTCTGATCCCCGCCTAAACCTGGGGACATATTTTCCAGAGGATGGTGCAGCTGCTGCTGCTGCTGCAGCAGGAGCCGGAACAGCAGCAGATCCTGTATCCAATGGGCGGGGTGAAGTAGGAGGTTGAGAAGGCTTTAAAGGTCCCTCAGTGGGTCTCCCCAAAAGTGCTTCTCTCCTTAACCTCTCTTTTTCTTCCAGCTCTCTTTCTCTTTGTCTCTGTTTTTCAGCAATCTCATCCAACTTTGCTTGGCGTTCAGCCTGCTCTTTCCTTTGCCTCTCAGCTTCTGGAAGTTCCAAAACAGCAAGAAACATACCATTAAAATATACTAAGAAAGATAAACCATTTGCGCATGCACAAACAAATGAAATGTAGGATCCAATAATTCTTTGCATCAGGAAATAACTAGGTAATCAAAAATTACAACATCAAAAAAGTAGTTAGTTTCCTTACCATTTGGCTAAAATATCAAAGCAATTCACATATTATCTGATGGTGACTGAAATGGTGCTCTTTTTTTATCTTAAAACTCGAAGAAAACAGAGAGAGAGAGAGAGAGAGAGAGAGAGAGAGAAAAGAGAAGAGAAGAGAAGAGAAGAGAAGAAAGTTGTATGATTTGAACAAAAGTCTCTCACCTTCACGCTTCTGTGCTTCCTCCTCCTCACGCAATTTTTTCTGTCTCTCCTCTTCTAAACTCAAATAAAATTTCATTTTCCTCAACTTCTCTCTTTCTTGTCTCCTGGACATCAAAATTTGTGCGATCTGCTCCTCTCTCTCCCTTCTCAATCTGGTAAATTCATCCTGCCGGCGACTTACAACTCTTTCTTGAAATATTTCCTGCACAAACAATTTAAGATTCCGTAGTTAGTTGAAGGTACAGCTGAAAACTGCCCAAATACCATCGAGTAGACACATTGTCAGCCAAGTCTGTCCAGGTAAAGACAGTAAGCCATGTCATGAAACAGAAGATCAAATAAGAACATAAGAAACATGATCTGAAAAAAATTCCATCGTAAACTATGGGAGCTGATAAGTAGGAGTCCTCAAAATCACTTCCAAGACCCACTCTGATTATAAGTGATATGTTGAGCAGTCTTTGAATTTTTCAAGTCAAAGTTCTCCAGATATGTCATTTTCTGTACTTTCCTATTCTCTGAAAAGGACATAATGCACTCATGGGATTTGGCAAATGATTGCAAGTTAAGACAACCAGGTACTGACCTTATTGTTCTTAATGCGAGCCAGCCTCTCCTTCTCCTTTACCTCTTTATCATGGCGCTGTTTGCTAAGCTCAGTCTCTTGCTGCAGAGTAGAACAGAACACCCAGTAAGTTTAACATCTGGGGTTCGATATTAATTTCTTTTGTTGAACAAAAACAAGAGGTGCCAACCACTTTCAAGCACATGATACAAATGTTACTATTTCACATATTAAATAAAGGATACCAAAAGAAATAACATTCAAGCCTTACTCCCAAAACTCTAGGGATGGCTATTCCCAACAAACTAATCAAAGTCAACTATATGTATTCTTTTCCACAATTCTATCATATATCCAAAATTATACTCTGTTACCCCCTTAATTAGCATGTCGTTTTTTAACTACCTATACTAATGTTATTTTAGGTCTTCCTCTATTTTGTTCATTTCCCAACTTGAATCAACACACTCACTCTTCCTTATTATTGTCATTAATTCCTCTCCTCTGCACATGACCATACCCACTCAAGTGACTCTCTCTCCTCTTTTCCTCAATAAGGGTAACCCCTATCTTTAAAAAATTCTTCATTTCAGGTACCACAAATATGCAAGTAAGCAATCAGTTGAGATACTTTAGAGAATTTAAAATTACCTGTTGCTCGTGCTCATGCAGAGCCCTCTCTTCCACTAAACGCTGTTGATATGCAGCTTCAACCAGGGGAGCAGCCTCTTCTCTTTTCGCTCTCTCCAAATGATCCATAGTCTTTGCAAGTTTCTGCAATTTCTTTTCCATTTCCTGCCTTTCTCGGAGTTGCTCAGTCAAAGTCAACTCCATCACACTCTGCTTCGTAAGTTTTTCCTGTATACAGAAAATGTCAATACTTACCCCATCATATCCTAATCAGACATAAAACAAAACAATTCTTCAACTCACTCCCTCTATGCCTGTCTTCTTTCCTTTCCACTTAATTCGTTGTGAAGCTTCCTGAAGCAAAGCTTGGGCTTCTGCAAGGTCCCGCTCCTCTATTTCCCTGCGGATCCTTTCATTCTTCCTCTCCTCAAACTCAAAAGCCAGTCTTTTTCTTTCTGCTTCCTCAGTTATCTTCTGTAGTTCTATCCTCTTTGACTCTTCCAGACGTTCCTTCAAAGATGAAAAAAAAAGGTTCAAATTTATTCACTTTAAAAATAATTAGATATCATGTTGTAAGCCATAAGCCAGAATATTAGTTTACAGATTACCTTCTCAAGAAGTTTGCGTTCTTCTTCTTCTTTGCGTTTCTCAATTATGGATTTTCGAGCAAGAACTCTCTTATGTTCCTTATCCACAGTTTCAGCTAAACTGGGAAGCAATTCACTAAGTTTTGAGGCATTCCTACTAGGAGGATAAATCATTGCCCTAGCTTTATTCAAAGTTTGCGCAAGGATGGTCAGGTGATCCCTTAGAATCTCAGACTCAAGGCCCTGAAAGCAAAAACAGACACATGTAATCCAGATCCACAAGATGAACAATAGAAAGCCACCTTCATTTACAGAGGTAAACGTACAAATATTTGTATTATAGAAAGGCCCCCAAAAACCTCTGATTGAAGAACAATTATTTAAAAATTAGTTCCATTAACTTCTGTCATAACCCTAAATCTGCTAACTAGGCCGCTAACACTACCAGAAGCACAACCTGTATACAGAGGGTATTTAACAGTAGATCCATGACTAACGTACTAATTGTTTTCCCACCTTTGTGAAGTTCATCTGTTTTTCTTAGTGAATGATCCACCTAGAACGGATTTTATTCCAGATAGACGTGAAAAATTAACGTCAACACAAATCCAACCCTGGAATTACTCAAGTAATATCGACTATACTCGATACATAGAATCAATTGTAACTTGGAACAGTCAAAACCAGAGGAATGTAGCTTGGGTTACAAACAATACAGTTGTTCACATGATAAGATTGCTTAACAGAATTCATCCCAATGCAAAAGACAAAAGGCACAACAGAATGTCTGGTGTATCTCAGCTGGAGGTGTAGATGCAACATGGAAACGTAGTCTGAATGGTAAACAAGAACTGGTGCATGCAAAATGCAAAAGCATAATAGAGCAATTTTTTAGAGGTTACAAAAGACCCATCTTGAACCCAATCCTAAGGGTCAATCTGGGACAGTAAATGAACCAAGCTTGTTTAAACAGATCCAACTCAACTCCAGAAAAAAAACATGTTTATGTTCTTTATTTAGAAAATGAGCCAAATGCAAGCCCAAGTTAGGCCCAACTATTAAACGAGCCAAGTTCAAACATAATAACCTGTTCATGAATAAGCTCATGAGTAAAAAGGCTCGATTTTAAGTATATATGTTGTTATATGTTTATATGTATACATGTATAAAAATATACTAACATACTTGATATTGGATTGTGTGAGATAGTAAATAAGTTCATAAGATATTAAATTATTATTGTAATGTATTGATAACATAAATGGTACTAAAGATTATTCAAATTTTTAACATTACAAGGTTGGTGAATCTAGTTCTTATAAGTTCATAAATGAAAATCATTCTATCTTATTAATTCCAAAAACATCATTTCAACCATAATTTAGTTATTCATTAGACCGGGGAAACCCTCTTCAACTATTGCCTGGGAGCTAGGCGGCTAGCAGCACACTGAAGGTATACCTAGCCTTCTTCCCATGAACAAACTCACTATCACAGAGGTAAAAAAATTATGTCTGTGTTGTTTACCATATCAAGAAAAAGAATAAATTAATTAAATAACTCGTGATCAAGCTCTAGCTTGTTTGACAAGATGATGAACCAAGCTTGAACATATGATCTAGTTTGTTGATGAGCTAAAGCTCGACTGTGATATACATTCCTAACTGCATCTTTTTTAAAATACTAAGCAACCCTTGGATGACTTCTCAAAGGCCTCCTAAAAAGAACGAGCCACTTAAAGATTTTGAAAAAAGCTGAAGCACCGTTGTTTTACCTAATGGCATGCAGGTAACTTCTGCTTCCTAAAAGCTGAAGCACCCCTGGAAAAGCCCCACCTAATAGGGCCTAACAAGATGCAGTTGATAAAAAAAAGGCCTATAAATCAAGGCATCAGGGAATAATCAAAATTAAACTCACTAAAGCCTAAATAATACCTTAAACCTTAAAATAGACTCATATTTTCAAAATCGTGAGAGTAAAGCTACTTAAGTCAACTCCTAACCCAAAAGCGTCCAATCAGGTACAAACTGGTTTGAACGGTAGTTCCAACTGTTGAACCTTTAACATAAGACTGCAGGAGTTACACCTACGGCCCATAATGTGAGCAAGAAACACAGAGTCCTCTACTTCCCTAACGACAAAAGGAGTATGGTCCTACAAATATTAGCAAATCCATCCAATCCACAATGGTTTTCACAAAATCAAATTGGGTGAAAACCATTGGGTTCCCAAGTGAACCTAAACTTTGCTGAACCCACATCAAATTTTACCAGCATTGTTACAGATTTTAATTATTTGTCAATTCTTTCTCTTCTGAACACCTAAAACAAGAGACTTCAAGAAATTAAATTGAAAATTATAAATGAATGATGCTTGAGAAACTAGTATGTATGGTGGTACATTGATCATTACAACAAAGATGACAAATAGAAAAGAGAAAACAAATAAATTTTACCCAAACTACCACCCATAAAACATCGCCATCTATACTGTTTTAAGAAATTTCAACCTAGCCACATTAAAAAGTTAACCATTTCTCCCATCATCACAATGTAGACACTTGTATTCAACTGATTGGGGAAGCATCATAAGCACAAAACTTGAGAGCACAAGTAGAAGCTTACCGTATTATCAAACGTAACAATACCCTTCATATGGTCAACTTTTGAGGCCAAAAATTTATTCTTGACTGCATCCACAGATATCCTTTCCACAACAGAAAAATCAAAGAAAGGGATCATCCTAGACAAACTCTCAATCTTCATTGCCTGGTACACTTGAGATACCTGGAAAGCAAAAGGGCAGTACAGTGACAAGCGTGATGAGATGCACAAAAAATGGCAAATATATCCCCAAAAAAAAGAGGAAACAAAACAATGCACCTGCTGTAACAATCTCAAAGTCGTAAGCTTTTCCAGGGCAGGAACATATTGAGACAATTGTACTTCTGGTACAGAAGAAGCTGAAGAAAGCTTGCCACCAAATTTTGTGATTTTGGTTAACAAAGGCTGAACTTTTGATGCAAGATCTAGAGGGAAAAAGTCATGTTCTAGAAGATGGTAAAGGTCTTTCACTTCTTGAATTACACAAGACATTACACCTTTGGCCACCTGCAATGAAACCCATAATAAAGAACTTAATTGAGAACAAAATCATGTGAAAAATAATTGAAAAGAATTAGATTAGTTACAGCGTAGATTTTTTCCTCTTTAAAACTGATAAATTGAGGATCTCTTTATAACTGGAGGATGTATTGGAGGCAGATCAAAGAAAGGTACAAACATCATATCACATCACATATTCAAGCATGGTCAAGTGGACATTTAAGCAGGGACAAGTCCAATCCACCGAAACAGAAACAAAGATCATAAGATAAGAATAACAAATAGGATAAAGATGTATGTGGTAATGTGGGACAACTATTTCTTTATCAATGTCAGCTGGAATCTATTTCCATGACTCAAAAGTAAATTAAAAGAAAATTCCAAGTGACTTTGTGATCAAGAGCTATAACCAGAAGTGTATGGGCCATCTCAAAAGACTAAACAAAAAGGTAAATTGTTTACAAGCAGAGCATCAATTGATAACAAGCAGTCCCTATTCCCCACTCCCACCCCCCCTCCCCAAAAAAAAAAAAATCATGGAAAAAAACCCTATATATATATATAATAACATTATAAGAATCCATAAAACCAACATTCTAAGACTAAACAACAATAATCAAATAAAGTAGTGAACAAGAATATTTAAAACTTCACTTCATCTGCATCAGAAAGTATGTAACATTTACCACAAGCAGACAACTAATAATTAAAAAGGAATAAAGAAAAGCTACCTACCAGTTCGGAAAGAAGGGATGACCTTGAAAGCTGGAAGAACAATAAAGGAACAGAAAGCAAGTAGTCAGAACTGGAAAACTGTATGTATCAACTAATATGAGACAAAATTCAATTACTTAATTTACATTACCACTTCTCTGCTCTCAAGTTTAGACTCAAGATTAAATCCTATGAGATTAGCCATCTTCAGGTTTCTCTCTTTCTCATTCTCAAGATCTGAATGAGATCCACTGTGGATGCGATCATAAGGCATCACTGAAAGAGCAGCCAAAACAACAGATGATGCTATCAATTGCAAATCCTTCTGGCTCAAGTTCTTATTGAAGCTTTTCTGTAATAAGAAAAGCCTGAACCATGCATAAGCATGATAAAGATGGCTAGCAGAAATCCAAAATATTTCAGTTAGCTTAGCATAATAAACAACCATCAAGGATGCCTTGGGTGTTTTCTTGACCATGAACATCAATCCATGAATGTCCTCAACTGATCGAAAGGCTTCCTGCAGAAAATACCAGAAAAATTATTACAAAAGAGACATGGTTTTTTGACCATGACAAATAGGTGAACTGTGTGCTAGTACTTTGTTTACACTTAACAAAAACGTATAAAAACACATAATAGTTAACAAACAAACAAAAAAAAGGCAAACCTGCCAGAGTTCAAGTTCGGTGGCAACTTTTAGCTGCTCAAATCTCGTGTCAAGATACAGTTGCAAGCTTTCAGGAGCTGAGAGATCAGGTCGGTCCCTCTGGTCTCGATATTTGTTGAGATTTGCCAAATGATTTCTTATGATCTCACACAGCCTGCGAAACTCTGTTGTTCGTTTGTATTGCTTACAAAACTGGAAAGCTCGATGCGCTGTCATCTACACAAAACATATGAAGTTTTATAAAGCCCATACAATCCACTGATATAGTTATAGTTCAGGGCATTGTGTGTACCAATATGATTTCCACAAACATAAAATTAAATTAAAACTAACCATATAACATATGAAAAAAAATGACAAAAGCAAGTAGTATAGCAGATATTTTCCTCCAAAAAGTTTGAATTTGTTGCTTTTCTGAGTGCTGCTAGATATAGTGGGAAAAAAGAAAATCACAACATTCAATTCAATATAAAATTTCTTTTCCACATATGCCAAAGAGCAAACTGGTGGTTTATCAGGTATATTAACCACTTTCCTCTTTCTTGAATTTGAACAGTTCATGACTGCTGGTGATAGAAGCATACTAAATAACTGGCATTTAAAAAAAAAAAAATCAATAAATAAAAAAGAACAGTCAATGGGGACTCCATCTTTTACTTGCTGTTTAACCAGCCATTAAGCATTTTTACCAAGTCAACAAGACCTTTAATAACACATACCACACTATTACTTTGTCTAATGCCAAAACAATAAAAGAAGAAGTGCTAGATAAGTAACCATGCCATCATGTATCGCAAGCACAACTGTGACATTCTTAGCAATAAAGAGAGGAAAAATAAAACTAAACTTGAACATGATCGCATTCACAAGAAGGAAGACTATGAATACGAGACACTATTTCACGATTGAAAGACTGTATGTATATCAAAATCTATAGCAGCAAAAATAATAATAATCCACATGATGCAGTTATATATATAATAAGTCAAGATGTAGCAGTTATAAACAAATGAGCTGCCAACCTCCCCCCCCCCCCCCCCCCCTTTTTCCCCTTCCCCATTAAAAATTAGCAAAATGCAACTCCTAGCAACAACACTAACAAAAAGAAGGATTCTATTTGCTCACCGCATATAGTGCTTCCAATTTTGAATTGTTCCGTAAGATTTCAAGCACTGTTCTATACGTTTCCCATAGAAATTTAAACCATGGGGTCACAAGCTCTCGATCAGATCTTTCTTTCCCTTTCTCTCCACTCACATAGCTTAGCATTAAGTCTTCTGGTCTTTTATCTGCTTCTAGATCTTCAACATCAAGAGCTTCTTCTAAAGCTTGTGCCTGGCTACGAGCTTGCTCAGCTCGCTCAGTTGATAGATGCATGAAATGCTTGATTACCTCCTCCAAAGAACTAACATTTACTTGCTGACATATGATACGATACTGAATGAGTCCATCCTTGGCAAACCGACCTCTCCGCAAGTCTACACACAGCTCTATATACTTAAACATACTCCTTTCAAGTGGCTTTTGCCATGCTCTGTGTCTCCTTGAGGTGAAAAGGCCATGAAGTGTTTGCAATGCATCTTGCTTTTGTCCAACATTTATTAACTCTGCAACGTGAATACCAAAGTGAATCAGTTCGAGAATATAAAATACGACCAAGCCACAAATGAGTCCTTATTTGTTCGGTGAAGGCACTACATCAAGTGCTAAAATGCATACATAGCAGAAGAACTAATGCACTACAGAAGAAGGAAAGATGCATATCTCCAATTTCAATCTACAGGAACATGACAAAAAAGAGCTGAAGAGTCTATCAACTAAAAAAGGAAAAATTGCCAACCCAAGTGGTATTCAGAAACACAAGTAGAAGTTATTTTAAGCTTGCATCCAGGCCAAAAGAAAGGTAACGCAGGTAGCGAGAATCCAATTTCACTTTTATTTTATATTATTTATGTTTAAGTGTCAAGAGCAGTTCTATAATTTTCTGGTACCTGGATGTGGGTTGTAATATTGGTCTAGTAGGTCTTATTTTGGGGTTTGAATATTTTATTGGATTTTACTTGTGAGTTTAGTCATATAGTTTGGACTTAGTAATCAAAGCCCAAGGAGTCCGAGTCCTATTAGGGTTAGGTATTAGTCATCTATTTATATGTATGTAAGCTTTCTCTTTAGGGGGGAAATAATATGTTTTCTAAATTCTCAGAGGCTATAAAGCTCTGTCTAAGATTTGTGCGATAAAATCTTCTTTGAGGTGCGATGCTAGGTGCAATGCTTAGGAAGTCTAGAAGCTTTTTTGTTTTTTTATCCCTAAATCAGCAACTGGACCCCTAGCAACCAAACATTGATTTGTCATTTTTAAAAATCCTAATATTCAAAACTTCAAAATCCTAAACTACCCATCAAAAAACCCACAGAAGACAAAGTACTGTTCAGATGTTAATGTTCACAGCCCTGGAACGGCAACCGAAACCTTCCCCTCTGTTTCATCCCCAAATCTGACTATTCTTTTTCACCATTAGAAACCCTACATTCCTTACTACTTACCAGCTTTTTTCCTACCAATCCCTAACCCTAATTCTTCAAAATCCTAGATATCCATAACCTCAAAATCTGATTTGGATTCCTCCTTGTCCTATGCCAAGGTATATAAATGATGATAAGGGGAAAATGACATCCCATGAATTACACCATAAAACATACCATAAATAGTCTTGTTCTTTTGATTTTGAATATTTACCTATAGTTCCAAGCAATGCAGTGACACTTCAAGATAAAGATCCATCATTTAAAGAAATTATCCCAAAACAAGGTACTACCACATAGCAAACGCAAAATAATATCTGTCACTTACCTTCAGCTCGTTTCAAAGCATTTTCTGGTTTCGCAAAATTCGACATATCAATCAAATCGAGCAGATCAGATTCCTTGCCTGCTCAAAGGACAGCATGGAACATCAAATTAATAAAAGATCTAAATTATGTAAATAACATTATTACTTCAAGTCAACCAAACTCATGATCTACCAAAGAAAAAGAAAAAAAAACAAAGCATCTGCACTGTTACCCCTGAGAAAGGAAAGAATTGTCTGGTTTAAAAGGCCTAGTTGATGACGTCAATATTCACATGCAAAAGGGGGCTCCAGACAATTGATTTATGCGATCTATTTACCCCCATCTTTGACATGGATGAATAAAAATATTACTGTAACTAAAATCAGTAGTACCAAGACCACTTTAAGAATATGTTACTTCATTGGTGGCTAACAAAATTTTGGGAAATTGATTATATACTATTGGAGTCTCTTTTTCTTGTTTTCTTTTACAAAAACTTCTTTAGCATTTTTTTTTTTTTTTTGATTAGTAAGAATAATTTTATTAAACAGAGACTACATCATGTTCAATGTACATAAACTACAGTAAAGAATTACAAAAAAATACAACAGAATTATGTACAAATGAACATAAAAACTTCTTTAGCAATGTGAACTTAAGTAGAAACAAGTGGCAGAAAATTAGAACATAAGTGAGAGAGGAAAAAATTCACATAGAGGATTTCTGCCCAGACCATGTACCCCTGCAGGGGACAGATGTCATCACTACATAAAGCTGCATAAAAGATGCTATATGCAGTTTTGTGGAGAAAACACAACATTTATTGTGTTCTTTAATTTATGTCTTTCAATCAAAAAGATATTCTAAATATTAGCTATCTTATAATGGACGTGAAGTCACAGATCTTTGGGAAAAAGGATTTTGTTTGTGTTTTATTAGTATTTGATTATTCTTAATTTTATTCACTTGCAATGTTAGGCCATGATTTGATTCTGAAAATTGAGTCTAGTGGTGGAGTGCGATGATGATCCCACTTTAGTTGGTTCCTGCAAAGAATACACTTTGGGTGCACATAATAAAAATGGACTTAATAGTTAAATTATTTTGTTGTAGTGTCAATTTTGTGCAAAACTGCATAAAAGATGTCATCACTACAACAATTGCTTATAAAGTTAAACAAACCATTAATTTTTATTTAAGTGAATTAACCAACAAATGAGTACATATAGCATCGACTAGGTCTGGCCATTTGTACTAATGAATGATCATGTAGCATTGCGATTACCTAAGCCTGCACTAGGCATACCCTAAATGATACATTGTGCAAATTAGGCACAATGCCACTACCACACAGCCACTGTTGCTTGAAAAACTATCAGCACATGCGAGGAAAAAAAAAGAAAAAAAAAGAAAAAAAACTTTACTCCAAATCCTAAATCTTTGGTGTATAATTTAACTATTAAGTCCATTTTTATTATGTGCACCCAACGCATATTCTTCGCGGGAGGCAACTAAAGTGGGATCATCATCACACTCCACTACTATACATCATGGCCTAACATTGCAAGTGAATATAACTGAAAATAATCAAATACAAATAAAACACAAACAAAATCCTTTTTCCCAAAGATCTGTGACTTCACGTCCATTATGAGATAGCTAAGTTAACATCTAGAATATATTTTTGATTGAAAAGACATAAATTAAAGAACACAATTTTGCGTTTTCTCCATATATCGATTGGGATGAGAGTGTCGTAGATTTCACAGAATTGGATTTCTATATTAAAAAAAAAAATTACAATTCTTTGAAATCCGAAACAAAACAAAACACACACAAACAAACAAAGAACTAGTTGATGATATGGAGTTCATGTTTATCATGACCGAATCCGTAGATTTTTATTATTATTATTATAATCCTAAGACTGGGTAGAGACAAATAGAAAACGCAGTATTTCGTAGCAATCGGATCTATAATTTAACGTTAATTATTTCAATTCATAGGTTTCGGAGAGAGAGAGAGAGAGAGAGAGAGAGAGACCTGGGTTTACGCTATTGGTTTAGAGCAGGATGTTTTTACTGAGGCGCTTCTTCGTGTAGTTCTGTCTGTCTGACGAGGTTGCCCTAAAACCCAACCGAAGACGATGAAAGGAATGGACAGCTTTTAGTTGCCTTTATATAAATAGAGAAAATATATAACCAGTTACTCCGAGCAGTGACCGATTCAGGGGCTTCATCCAAGAAATTGAAATTTTTTCATGGGCAAATTATATTATTTAGCTAAAATTTAAGGATTTTTTTTATTAATTTATAAAGTTTAGATAAAGGATGTGTTTTTTCAACCCAATCCGCAACGGCGAGTTGAGAAAAATTCAACTCAACTCAATTTATCATAATGGTTCAACCCAACTCAACTTGGATTAGGTTGGATCCATGAGTTAGATAATTTTTTTTAATTACTATTATTATTATTAAATTGAGCGTTAAAACAACTCCACCACATATAAGATCAAATTTATAACTAAATAATCTTGAGCATAATATCAAACCAACACAAATTATACAAAATTATATAATATTTTTTTAATATATTTTTTAAAATTAAAATATAGGCAGGTTGAGTCGAGTTAGATGGATTTATGAATCTTATAATCTGAATCCAACCTGACCCATTGTAAAAAAATTCTCACAACCCAACCCAGCCCACCAATTCCCAAAAACTGACCTAACATAACAGGTTGGGTTGGTTCAAGTCGATTGGGTTTGACAAGTTGGCTGCATTCCATATAAATCCTTGATTTTAAGTCCTTCAATATTTAGATTTTTTTTTTTTTTTTAATGACAAGGAACCTTAGAGACAATGCAGAGTATTGTATCTTTTTACCTAGTTAAATCTTGGATTCATGTAGCTTGCCCACATCACATGGATGAAGTAAGTTATCGGCTTCAGGGACGTGGCCCCTAGAAAATTGTTTGCAGCCAAGGGGATTCAAACCTTACTTTTAGGGAGCATACCAACAATATGCTAGACTAGATATTTGAAACTTCAATAGGTAGCATATTGTTTTAAAAATTATTATAATATGAAATCCTAATATGTATATTTTTAGGACAAGGTTTTCCTTCGAATTGGTTTGAAGGAATTTCCTCCAACCGTGTGGGGCAAAATATTCATGTATATTAATTAAATTAATTATACAACTCACTAAAAATGTTATGTAATTAAAAATACACATGGTTAATCCTTTAAACCACCACGCAGTAAGATGAAAAAGCAGCTTACTGAGCTTAGAGGTAAACTTAAAAATAAATAAATAAAATAAATAAAACTAAATGAAGTCTCAGCTAAGAGGCAAGTGAGGATATGTGATTATAAGTGTCTAAACTATGAGTTAGAGGCTTAATGTAGTCATTTTGTGGCAAGTTTGGACTAGTATCCATAAGCTTTATTCATTCATATCTTTCATTTACTTAAAGTTTGTATGAGATTGTTGTAGTAGAGTTTTTGTGGTAAAAAGTACTAGAATAAGATCTCAACATTTATATTTTTGTAGATTTTTTGAGATAAAAAGCATTAGAATATGATCTCTAATCATTTAAATCTTTTAATTCCCTCCAATTATTTGATTTTGTGGTTTATTTGGGTGTTTTATGATCACTTTATATACATACATATGCACAAATGGATGGTGAGTGATTTGAAATTTGGACGTTTCATGACCACTTGATTGTTCAAATATCATGTATCTTATATCTGGATTAAAATAAGAGGATTTAAATAGGATGGATCCTTTCTAGAAAGTATTAAATAAGATAAAAATAAAATAAAATAATGTTTAGTGACAAATTACAATAATAAAATAATTTAAAGTTGGCATTTTTTGCGATGGAGAAGTTGAAGGGAATTTGAAGTGCATTAACATTGGAGAATTTGAATCATTGAAGTTTTTTGAGTTTTTAGATAGGTTTGGTTGGGAGGATGGATATGGAAAGTTATAGAATAGAAATGTAGGAATGATAGAAAATTTTGTAGCTTCTCTCGCATGTGTTTGGCAAGGAAGATGAAAAGGTGGAAAAAAAAATTTATTTGAATAAATTTATTGTTATACATTTATTACATTAAAAGAAAATATTCTCCTAGCAAAAACCAAATTAAGAGGGGCAAAATAGTAGATTCCATTTAAGAACCATTTTCTCTCCATATTTTCCTCATAATATAAGAGGATGGTTTTTGGTGGACTTGAGTGGAAAATTCTACCGACCTCCTTTCCCAACCTCCCTCATTTTCATAACACTAAATAATGGAACGCTCTCATTTTCCAGCTTTTCTCTTTTCTACCCAACCAAATAGACCATTATTTTTTTTTTTAGAAAGTTTCAACCTATGACACCCACCCTTAATGATAACTTTTTATCATCAAACCAAAACACAAATCGATTTTGGTGTGGGTAGGAATTGAACCCTGATCTCTTATTCAACCATCAAAAACTTACCAGTTGAGCAAATTGAAACCCACAAACCATTAATATTTTAAGTAAACCACGATGCTTATTTGAGATAAAAGATACATCAAGATGAGGTAGTTTTGAAGACATTTTAAATGACACATGTCACAACAATAAAAGGACATGACTCATAATGATGTGTATCCTTATTTTTGGATCTAAATTCTATATAAAATAGTTTCTCAAAAAAAAAATTCTAGATAAAATTAGTCACTAATTCATCAAATACACGTGAAATTAATCAGAATTAACAAATGAAAAGGTAAAATTAGATAACTTGTACAAAATAACCTACCTAATTATAATTTGATTATTAAAGATCACTAATTAGAGAAGTTTAAACATGATTTAATATAGTGATTTTAATTAATTTAAACTAGCATAATTTAGCATTATTTGTAACTCTGAAAACCAAATTAGAAATACATTTTAGAACGATGGCATGGAAAATTTTGGATTTTTAAATTAGTAAATATTGCAATGTTTGGAAAAAGCTTACAAAAAAATTTGAAATTAAGGTACAATTCCTTTATACCTTAAATTTACCTATATATAAAACGTTTATACCTAATAAGTAACATACATTCATAGTATTACACAGAAGCATAATAAATCCAAATTGAGTTTGTTTATATTTTATAATTTTAGATGCATGAATTTGTATATAAACATAATTGATACAAATTTGAATGATAGTTGGTATGAAATTGGAGCGCACATTCTACCAAAAAAGAAATTTGAGCGCACTTAAAATCAAAAGACATTTGGCATCAAATTATAGTCAATTTAAAAAACACTTCGTACAAAATTGGGATGCAATTAGAATCTAATTTGGATTATTGAGCTTCCTTTTTAATATATTATACATATATGATTTGAAATTGGATTATATGCATGTAAAATTAAGTATTTATATAAGAAAATAAAAATTGGGAAATCACTTTGTTATTGACAAAAAAAATGCATTTGCGACATTTCACTAAAAGTTTCAATATAATAAAAAATGCAATTTTTTAGAAAAATGTAATTATGCCATAGGCATTCTACTAGACTAATGCAGGTATATGGAGAAAATTATGCAATAATCTACTCAACTTAAAAAGGGTGCAGACAACCCCCCCCCCCCCCCCCCCCCCCCCTGGTACAAAAGAAAGAGAGAAAATGATGCCATAGTTAGAAGCATTCATTTAATTACTCTTGCAATGTACTCTTACAAGTTTTCCGATTGTGGCCACTTTTATTACAACGAGAACAACATGTTGATTTCTTGAACTTGATTTGCGATATTTGCTTCAATTGTGACTCAGTTTGCCCTTTGTGTGAAAACCCAGGTTGTGGTCCTTTGCTATCAATAGACTGAATTTCAAGCTGCAGATTATCCCTTAAAATAGGCATATCATGGGTTAAAAAATCAGGCATTACCTCTGTGTATAAAGTCTGCTGAGTGTCTCTATGATACCACTTCTCAACAAACTCGTACACATCACGATTTGCATGTTGAAGTGCATTACATGCATGTAGACAAGGGATGCCTGTCATCTGCCATTCAAGGCATGTGCAATCCATTCTTGACAAGTCCACCTCAAACTTACAGCTTTGCAGTTCAAACTCAAATACAAACTCAGACACTTGACTACCCACTAGACTCTGTGCTTTACACATATTCTCTCTTATTTTCTGTTCAATTTTGTAGCCGACTGGACTTTTCCAGGTCATAACATCCTTTTGCCTACCAAGTAGCAAATTTGACAACTTGCATTGATGTGCTTTCATAAATTCTAAAATTGGCTTTTGACACTCTTTCCACATCCATATACAAAACACATCTGTTTCATTAGCATTCAACTTGTCCCATCGCTTCCTTTTAAATTGTGCATTAGCCCAATGCTCTGGGTGATTGGCCATAACCCACTCATGCATTTCCTTACAATACCGATGCTGGGTAACTAAGGCCTTTTCATATTCTGCACCTAATCTTGCAAAAGCAATATCATCCAAAAGTTGAAGTGCAGTTTGCTCCCAATTGGATTGCAATTGGAAGTAAGAGCTGAAACTTTGCTTTAGGCGGCGATAACAGTAAGAATGGGTTTCAAAACCAAACACCTTATTGAGCCTATTTAGCAGGCTTTGATTTCTGTCCGATATTATTGCAATCTCACGCATACCGACAATCAACTTAAGTTTCTCAAAGAACCATGACCAATCAACATCATTATCTGTAGCAACTATCCAATAAGCTACTGGATATATTCCATCATTTGCATCCAGCGCAGTCACAGACCATAAAATGCCTCTAAATGGTATACTTAAATGATAGTCATCTATAAATAGCAGCGGCCTACATCCAAGCTGAAATCCTCGAATTGAACAACCATAAGCAACAAACAACTGCCTAAATTGATTATCTTCAGTTGATGACCATGTAGCAATTGACCCTGGCATTACATCCATTATATGTTCGCACATCGATGGTATTAACTTGTATGCAACGTTCGTCATTCCATGAATCAACTGTTCCTTTCTAGATGAGTGGAAATAAGTCGATGGTACAGAAAGATCACCTAGGAAATCCATGCAAGTTTGTCTAGATACACGATCTGGACTTTCTTTCATATTCTCTTTAATCATTTCTGCAACCAACCTAGTTTTCAACGAAGGCTTCAAATTGGTTTGACCTTGTACCAAGTGTTCATGCTTATCAATTAATGTATTTACTCTAATTAAGTTAGTGTTTCTCACACCATAAGCTGTCACTTTCCATGGGCACCCATCAACTGCACACCTCACAAGTATTTTTTTGGAAGTATTTCTTTTAAACTTGTATTTAAGGCATTTTGCAACAGAATACTTGTATAAAGCTAGACGAAAAGCAGCAGGACTCTGAAATTGCTGACCTCCTCCAATTAGCTCTCTTTCCCACTCATTAAGCAAAAGTGGTGATTTCTCACTAGTTGTGCACTGCACTGACACTGGTTGAGCTCTATGGGCGTAGTTATCATTAGCATCAGTATGCTGCTCATCACCATGCTGGTCCGAAGTTAAATGGTTCTCTATGTCAGAGCACCCTGCTAAATCTCTATCAGCATACTCAGCTTCATCATATTGATCTTGGCTCTCAGTGTTGGAGGACCTGACTAGATTTCTATCAGCATACTCAACTTCAGCATCCTGATCTAACGTCAATGGGCTCTCTTTGTTAGATGACCTAAAAATAAAATGTTTTTCCAAATTCAAGTTAGATAGACAAAATTGACATGCATGGAAAAATCAATACAACAAATTAATATACCTGTTGCTTATAAGTGCACGGTTTGCAGCTTCTGCTGCTTCAACCACATATACATATCCAACACCCTCATTGAAATATAACAAGTTATTCAAGCCATTCTGATCTTTGAGGGGCAACAAACATGATTTGTCAAATTTAACTGAGTACTGAAATAACTTTCTCGTAGGAGTTATACAAAGTTGTTCACATATCTCACCGACAAATGTTTCGTATGCAGTGTCTTGATCAATCACTAAGCCATCTACCAAACCACCTTTATATAAAACAGATCTGTCTTTCTTCACCACTAGCTCTCCCCCAAAATGACAGTAGCAAAATAAAGTCTTTTTCACTCTTTGCATCACCATGCTGTTTTGGTTAACATAAACATACTTAGTTATGTTAATCATACGTTCACATGTGTGTCAAAAACAACGAAAGAATAGAATAATTCACATCATCACATTAGATTAGGAACTACATTACTTCATAACCAAGACACCCTCAAAACAAGCATTATAGAAAACATGATAACGAACAAGAAAAGTAAGTTGAATAGTAAGACTTATGAGCCTTTTCCTTGTAACTATTGAGAAGGATACAAGGGTAAATGATCACAGAGGCGCCTGAAGATGAGAATAACAATAGTCACTAATTCCAATGCTGGCACTTCATGTTTTCATAATGCCAATTTTGGTAGCTTGAGATTACTTTAATATTTATAAAGTTAGTTAAATTTGTATTGAAAAAATATGCACAACTAGCCAATGAGCTCTAGCTTTTGTGGCACCTCATCCAATGTAAGGTGGATGGTGAGGACAAGGCTTCAAGACCCATTAGCTACATAATTTACCAATCATAATTAAATTAATCAAGCCAAAGATTACATAAATAAACTAATTGCACACAAGGAAGTCAAGAACTCCTAATGATTTCAAAAAAACATGTTAAAAATATGTGGTTAAATGATTAAATTTACCATATCCCAATAGCTTAAACTTTTAGAACAATTGAAAATTTAGAGTTCAATCTCTGTCTTCTCCACTCTACCTCACATTTAAAATCTCACGTATTAAGAGTCATCTATTAAAAGGGAGTTTGAGCCCCACAAGTGACGGGGAATGTTAAAAGGGAGTTTAGGCTTGTAGACAATCAGTAATTTAACAAAGTCCCCCAACAAAATACAGTTGATATTTTCCATGTGAAAATATTCTGGAATCCTTTTTCTATCAGCCACTACAAAATTGAAAAGACATACAAGTTTACCAACCAAACACCCCCCAAAAAATGTATGCTTTGTAGTATTCACCTCTGAAATTAACTTTGTATTAGTAACAGTGTTAAGAACACATATCCAAAGCGTTTTGCAATAACAATAACACTAATTTGAAAGACTTTGCTTAAAGAGAGATGATGTAAAGCTTTACTAGCATAACACCAACGTAAATTTGTAAATACCCATATCAAAAATATCATTAAAAAAAAAAAACATCCTAAGACATGAATGGTGTTTTCAGTATTCATTTGAGCGTTTACCTGCTCGAAATCCGAAAGGAAATGTTAAGAGAACTATAATGGCGACTGTGTTGTAAAAAAAAGTAATGCTGATTGGCGCTTGGTGAGTTTTTTACTATTAGAAAGGAACAATATTGGGGTTTAATCTAATCGTAATTTTTTTTTGTATTTCGGTGTTCTATGTGTTTTAGGTAGTATTGGAAAAAATAGGTCAAAGGAAAACTATATATACGTCAATGGAAAATCTTATCGTTTGAGGGGAGGGAAAAGAATAAAATGGAATTTATTTGGGAGTTTTAATGGATAGAATAGAGAGTCTATTCCATTGTTTGAAAGTTTAAGTGAGAGAGAACTTGGGAAATGGAACGGGTAGGAGGGATTTAAGGAAACACACGTTCTTTTTTATACCCTCAAAACCTTAAATTTCTACTAAAACTCCAAAAATACTCTTATATATATTTAGTCTTTTATTTTAAAATGGAAAAAACTTATATACAGTACTTTAGGTTCCCCTCTTGAGATTTTCCTCTTAAGATTCTGCCATGTGGCTACTTAACTAAAAAATATACATCCATCCCATGAGAAAAAAATCACATGAGAAAATCTTAAGATGGGAACCTAAAAAATATCACATAAGTACTGTAACTAAGTTTTGTCATTTTAGAATTAGGATCTAATAGTAATATTGTGCTTAATGATTCAATTTATTTTCCTTTACATAACTCCTAAATACAATTAACTTTCATTCCTTTATTCTAAAACTTCCAAACAAGGATTAATAATTCTATTTGATTCATTTATTTTCCATTACTTAAATACATTTTATTCAATTCAATTTTATTCCATTCCTTCCTAACTTATCCATTCCATTTGTTGATTCCCATTTTTTTACACTATGGGCCGGCAAATAAAGTCCCAAGCCCACTAAAGAAAAGCAAGGAAGAAAGGGCTTGAAAAACCTATTACTAGACCCCCGTCCTAACCAAGCTAGCTAAGTAACCAAAGAAAAGGGTTTATTGCAATATATCTTAGGATGAGGAAATCAGTAGAGCCCTGGTTATCCACAGCTGAGAAAAAATAGAGAGAGAGCAGCTCTCTTTAAGAAGCCCAGTATGCCCCAAACTCCTTATATAAGTGAATTGGAGGCTTTGAGCACTTCCCACAAACTCCTTATATAAGAGAATTGCAAGCTCTGAGCACTCCCTGAAAAGGGGAAGGGAAAACAGAGAGAGCTGTTGAACACGAAGGTAAGTAAAAACATTCCGTAATTTCAGACATCGAGCAATGTGAAGAAAAGGACGAGTCTTGCTCCTTCGCATCCCAAACCCGAAAAGAGAGGAGGACTTACCACTAATTGAAGCTCGGGAGTTGTGGCTTGGTGGAGGGGAGAGAGTCTTTAGTTTTTTGTATTCTATCGTGGTTCCTTCGGAAAAAATACTTGCTGGGAAGTGTTTTGATTGAATGGATGGAGAACATGGTGGACCATAAGGTGCATGGTTTAAAAAAATCTTAAGATTAAACCTTGGTTAAATAAGATAATCAATTTCCATCAATTACTCTCTAGGAATCCTCGTCTGAAAAGAAGTGTTGCTGTGATTTGAGAGTTTGCATTGAGATTAGTCTATTTACCAAATATAGAAAGAAATCAAAACCTCTCTTGTAATAAGAATGTCCAAAGAGGGAGGAAGAAAGTCAGTGGGAATGTGTATAAATAGGAATAGAACTCAGCCGCATGGGGGAATATCAACAAAAGGAGGAAAAGGCATTACATTAGTAGAGCAGTAAACATATTAGAGAGAATAGACAAAGAATAGTGGCAGAACAGGTTTTTAAGAGGGCAGTAGAGAAAACCCTCAGTAGAATATCTTGTCATGCACCACTAAAGTATTCCCTCTCTCCCAAATAGACACTGCTCTTTGGGCTTCATCTCCACAGCCAAGGTTGACTCAAGTTCCAAAATCCATAGTTTTGTGTTGACTTTAAGCAATAAGACTATGAGAGTCTGAGCAAAGATCTGTCTTGGCTGAGTTCTATTCAGCAAATAACAGTCCTTTTTCTATATATATGCTACAAAATATAGTCATCAAACACCTACTAATATGTTGATTTTGCTATGAGCTAACAAATTACTGGGTTGTATTTTGTTATTTGTTTGGAGTGTTTGTTTTGTTCTGCTGTCGACTGGTTCAGCGGAGCCAATTCTACAGGACATATCAAGCCCAATTCCGGCTGGGCCTATTCTTTGTTCAAGAAGTGTCCACAAATATCCTGACACGTGCACTTCGACAAAAAAAAATAGGCCCTTACACCATTCAATTTCATTCTAAAGTGTTCTAGTAAAACTTTTATTTTAGAGATTGTTTTATTTGAAAGAGATATTGCATGTATATAATACATGAGATACCACCTCGTTATAAGAATTTGAAGAATTAGAGTTTTGATCACATGGTCTCTAAGAGCATCTTCAATAGGTTCTTAGATCCATGGATAATTTGATAATTGGGAAATAAAGAATTTAAACCCTGACGTTTTTATTGAAAATACTAGGAATTACAAGTTGGTTTAGAACACCATTCTTAAATTCTTATCTTATGTCCTTCAAAGGATAAATTTTGAACAATAGAATTTTTCTATTCTTTGGAAACTTAGCATTTCACAGGAGCCTAAAAGAAGGAAAATAGAAAAATGATACTGGGGAAAATGGAATAGAGCAGGGGTGCCAATCTCTGATACGACCGCAATTTTTGCGGGTAGTAAATAAGGGATGAAGGGTATCTAACGTGCACGAGTAAAGATAACAACCAAAGACAGAGATTGGAGATTGAGTACTCTATTCAAATGATTTATTTTGTAAGTACATTCTGTTCAAATTTACTCGAACATGATGCTTGAAAGATTTCATTTTTGTCCTTTTAGATCAATATTCTATAAAACATAAACTTTTATTGACCAATTTACAGCTTATGGCTTTTGTCTTTGACCCATGACTCAAAACGGTGAGAGATGGAGAAAGTTGGTTCAGGGTTCCGGTAACTCTTTGCCATGTACTTTAATCTCCTTCTCATTTACATGTGCTGGACAAGAATTGTACTTGCATTCATTCTCAGGAGAATGTAAATCTTGGGTTAGTACAAATCTTTTTCTCTATTATATTCTAATTGAAACTATGCTTTCTTTTACTTTCCTAATTAACATGTCATTTTTTTTTTACTTTTACTAATGTTATTTTTGACATTCCTCAATATTTTTCCGTTCTCTCAACTTGGATCAACTTACTTTTTTTTACCGGTTCATTACTTGCTCTCTTTTTAACATGACCAAACTATCTCAAGTGACTCTCTCCCATCTTTAGGCTACCCTTATCTTTAAGTGGATTCTCTTGTTTCAAATCCTATCTTTCCATGTATCCCCGCTAATCCATCATAATTTTCTCATTTTCACTGTACTCTTATGATACATGACTCAAAATAAAAGAAGAGCAGAGATTCAAAAATTCGACCATTCTTTGGCACTCAGCCGAAAGATTCCAAAATGGGTGCAAATCTCTCACGCACACACGAATATGTATTAAATTCGTGGAAGCTGACCAACAGAACAGCAAATGGTGATAAATATAAACCAAACCAGTAAATTAGTAAATAACAAATTATGTATTGAAGAGAAGGGAGTAATGCCTAAGACACACTACATGCTACTCGATCAAGCTTGCTAAATTCGTTATTTTTTAATATTTATGTCTAATTTACGTATAAACATCCTCATGGGTATAGCTGGAAGCTTGAACCTGTTGATAGGCAATGTTTTTGTACCAATCCACAAGTTGACCCTACAGCCTGAATGCATTCATACATTATTACAAGAAATTCAGGGCCAGAAACAATGGTATTCGTTCTGAAATGGTACACACGCCAACTTAATACAACGACAATTTCTGATCTTTTTCTTCTGCAAATGTTGACACTGAAGTTGCAAGAGGAAGTCTTTTTTAAGATGAATATGTAGGAGGGAGTCTCCTCCATGAGGCCAACCAAAGAGAACCAACACTACTATTATATAGACTCAACCCCTTACAAGTCCAGCATGTCATCCTCTAAAATCCCTCTCATTATCTTCATTACCTTTGCACAGCATCACCTACTGGACTGAAGGTCATCCAAAATTTTCAAATTAGAAACCAGGAAACATGGCCTCTATCCTCCTACCAACTAGCACGTAGCATTTTAATTGCATCTTCACCTGTAAGCTTTTCTGGGATTTCGGCTATCTAAGATATCACCAAGAGTGGCCAAGGCATCTTGAAATTTACGGATTTTGAGAAACCCCCTTATCATGGAAACTTCACTGTCTGAGAAGCCTGCTTTCTCCATGACCATATCAACAAGTTTGATTAGGGTGTCCTCCATGGCTAAAGCGCAAAGTCCTTCAGCCAGCAAAATGAATGATGAAAATTGTGGAACAAATCCTTTCTCCATCATCTCAACCGCGAAATCAACAGCTTCTCCAATTGGTCCTCCACCATTGCAAAGCCCACGAAAAACAATTTTATACGTAACGGCATCAGGAGGTTCACCCTTCTCCATCATTTCTCTAAAAAGCATCACGCCTTCTTTTACTCTCTTTCGCTTAAATAGTGCTTGAATTACAGGATTATAAGCCGGTGGACTCGGGACCATTCCTTTCATCTGAACAGTTCTGAGGAGCCTACTTGCAACCTCAATTCTACCTGCCCTGCACAAGCCCCCAATAAGAGTCCCATAAGTGACAATGTCTGGTTCACACCCATTTGAAGTCATACTTTGAACAATATCTGCTGCCTTCTTTATATCACCATCTCTGCAGAAGAATGTGAGCAGGGAATTGTATGTGAACTTGTCAGGTTTCAATCCTTCCATTATCATCTGATCCATAAGCTGAGAAGCCTCTTCCATCCTCCTGCTCTTACAAAGACCATCAATAAGGCTGTTGTAGGTCACTGAATTTCTTGAAACCCCTAGGAGTTCCATCTGATCAAAAATTTCCTCCGCATCCTCAATTCTCTTGTTTTTGCAAAACCCATCTATCAAAGTATTGTATATAAAAACATTCCGTGAGCAGCCACTTGACTCCATCTCTTTCAGCAAGCTCAAAGCTTTCTCAAGTTTCCCTCTAGAACAGAGGCTGTCAATCAAAATATTGTAAGTAAATTCATCAGGTTGACACCCTTTCTTCTTCATCTCCTCAAATAGTTCCATTGCCATTCTATGATTACTAGTCAAACAGAGTCCTTGAATCAGAGAATTAAACGTACAAACATCAGGTAAAATTCCCTTGCTTGTAAGAACACGAATAAGTTCAGTGGCCTCTTCAACTCGGTTCTCCTTACACAAGGTGCTAATTAGAGTGTTATAAGTGATAGTGTTAGGGGAACAATCCCTCAAAACCATCTGATTAAGAACTTCCTTTGCCTCTTCAACTTCACCCAATTTACACAACCCAGAAATCAAAGAGTTGTACGTAAATATATCCGGATCAAACCCTTCCTGCAGCATTACATCCATAACCTCTAAAGCATGTTTGACATGTCCCGCCCGGCACAAACCATTAACCAAAGTGTTGAACGTAAACTGATCGGGACGGAAGCCCTCATTTGACATCTCCTGAACAAAACTCAACGCTTCCTCAATCCTACCCTCTTTGCATAACCCATTAATCAAAACATTAACTGTCACACTGGTACATGGGCAACCAACTTCTACCATTTGTTCTCTAATTCTCAATGCACCACTAATATTACCTTCCTCGATATACCCTTGCATTAGCGTGGTGAAAGTTTTCTCATCCGGTGACAAACCATAGTTTGGCATCTCTTCCATCATCAAAATGGCCGGCCTAATTTGATGAGCTTTACAAAGAGCCTTTATCAATACATTAAAAGTGGAAACATCCGGCTTAATTCCTCTACTAACCATACTCGAATGCATGGTTTCAACTAGTTTAAGCTTATTACCATCAACAAGAACATTCAACAAGAAGTTACAAAAATGCGTGTCAGGTTTTAAGCCAAACTCATTCTCCATCATTTCCACAACACCAACAATTTCATCATATAATTCAAACTCTGCATAGCTCATAACAAAAATCAAGAAAGTACCTGTACTAATCTCACACCCCGCGAGTTTCATTTCTTCCAAGACACTTCTCATCGATTCGAAAGACCCCACCTTTCCAAGCTTACGAAGAATCTCCTCGTATATGGCCGAACTGGGTGTGAAGCTGGACTGCTTCGAGGCCCATTCGAATATGCGAAGGGCTGAAGACTCGTCGGTTTGGCGGCGAAGGGTGTCAAGGAGTTGCTTTGGGGTGAAGTCTGAAGGGAGCTGAGAGAGAGTAGTGGGTGGAGTTGAATTGGAGAGTGGAGAAGGGGCTGTGACTTGGTCATGGTGTTGTGTGGAGGCGAAGGAGATGAAGGAATTGGAGGTGGGTTTGTGAGAGAATGAGAGCGGTGGTGGGTGGTAGTTTATGGAATGTGGGAGAGACAAAGGATAGCATTTTAGAGAGCAAGAGAAAGCCATTTGGGCAATTTCACAAACATGTAAGGTGCAGAGAGTTGAGTGGCAACTGGCGAATGAGGTGAGAGTAGATAGGAAATTGGCAGAGAAGAAATTGAGTCCAAATCTTCTGTCTCATCAATTGTGCTCCACTTCATGCTCCACCAATAAAACTTGGAAAGCTAGCCTCTCTCATTAAATGAGATAACTTTGACTTTAATGAGAGAGGCTAATTGTCTTATTTAATGAGATATCTCATTTAATGAGAGAGGCTAGCTGTCCAAATTTTATTGGTGGAGTATAAAGTGGAGCACAATTGATGAGACAGAAGATTTGGACTCGAAGAAATTACAATGTGATAAAGTTTTGGGTTTGGCAGTTTTCGTAACGACCCACCGTTTTCATAGAGGAAATGCAAACTTATATTTTGTCGTTTATTATTATTTTTTTAACTATATTTAGCTACAAAATTGGTTGTAGCCTTACTCAATACATTTTTATTAAAGATGAATTTTGAAAAATCAACCATTGGATTATATCTTCTTCTTATATCCTCCATACTTGCAAAATTTCTAGAAAATTAAATATTAATAACTATGTCATTAATAAATTATTTAAATTACAAATTTTTGTAGTTTAAATTTGTGCATTAAATATAAACTTATAAATCATTTAATAAATAATATCCAATTGACACTAAATTTGACATGTATATTAACGGTATAAAAAATATGCAATTCACTAGTTAGATTTTCAAAATATATAATAATATTTATCTTATTGAATAAGGTTGTAGCCGTAGGCTATAACCAATTTTGTAACTAAACTTTGTCCAATTTAAAAGTTATTATTATTATTATTATTATTATTATTATTATTATTATTATTATTATTATTATTATTATTATATTTCTATTTTAACTTATGACCTTTCTCAAAAAGAAAACTTATGACATTCGTTTTATGATAATTACTCTTTATCATCAAGCCAAGACACCAAGAAGTTTTAGTATAAGCAAGGTTCAAACCCTAAATTTGTTATTCAACAAAAAGAGACTTTATTAATTAAGTTAACTGGAACCCACACCAAAAATAAAGAATCCAATGTTGGCCTACTCATATTAAAACACTTAAGGTCAATCTTTTGAGCGACACACAATCTTAAAGATAATCAAATCTCTTGTAGTTGATTTTTTTTTTTTTTTTTTCTCTTGGCCCTACAAAACAAGCAAGCATCGTCAAACCATCAATCTTATTGGTTGGAAACCCCTCCTATGGGTTTCTTCAAGCTCAACATTGATGGGTCTGCCTATGGAAACTTGGGTAGGGCTACTGCTGGTGGCCTCATTAGAAATTGCAAAGGAGCATGGATGGAGGGTTTTTTTTTCCCTAGAAGTATTGATCTCACCCACTCCACAGTGATAGAGCTTTGGGGACTTCGAGATGGACTTGCCCTTGCAAACAACCTCAATATCGTCAAGCTACTTACAAAGATAGATGCAAAATGTGTTATTAGCATGCTCACATCATATAGCCCCATGATTGATGTCTCTAACCCTTTTAGTGCCCTAATTTCTTACTACAAGTCCCTAGTTCGGCTTTTTGATGAAGCTTACATCCACCGTGAAGGGGAATAGTGCATAGATCTTTTAGCAAAGGAAGGAAACAATTTTGGTGATATTTTTGTAATGTACTATAATCCCCCTTCTTGTATTTTGTATTGGCTTTTAGCTGATGCTTGGAGTGTTATGTCATATGTGACCTAGGTTGTAGTTGTACTACTTAACTTAGTTCTAATCTAATTTTCCTTTCCACCAAAAAAAAAAAAAAAACCAATGCTGCCACTAAACTACAAAACTTTTGACATTGTTTTATAGTTTTGTGATTAGCTCAATATAGAAATAAAAGACATCACTATTTTTAGAAAGAAAATGACAAAATAATTATTGTCATGTTTTCATAAACGACTTATTTCTTTAGTACAATTATGATTGATAAGTTGGACATTAAACTTTAGTTTGGGAAATTTATTATGCCCTATCAATCTAATTCTCATAAATGTGATGTTTGGAAATTTGGAAGTCTAGGAATATAATTACATATGTTTTGTTTGATTAAGAATATGGTAAGAATTACTTTTTAGAAAGAAAAAAATATATATTCTTAAGAATCTTATTGCATATTGGGGAAGAGGCTTTGAAAACTAAGAAGAAACAACAACATCTAAGGTTGGGTGATCTGCCACAAAAACAACGAGTGCCTTTTCTTTTTCTAGCCTCAACAACTTCTTTTTCAATTTCTTCTTCTTCTTAACCCTTTTGTTTCTCAGAAATTTATAAAACAACTCCCTTTTCTCAAAAATCACAAACACAACCAGTTGAATGGTCCCTCACAAAACCACCAGGTTTGACTAGGTCTAGCTGGGTCACTTGCAGAAATGGTTTAATTAAATACTCGAACCGGCTACTCAATTGAAAACTATATTTCATTACCATGGGGAAAAGGTAAAATTTGGGATCCAAATGGATCATCGAGGACTATGGGCTTGCCACTAGCTACATTGTGTTTTTACTTTTTGAGTGAGCTTTTTTTGGGAAAGGGGGGGGGGGGGGGGGTGGAGGAGGAGGAGACATGGGGCTAAGCTGTCAAGAGATGGCAACTAAATTACTACCCATGTAAACATAAGCTAGGGCAATCCACTGGTCGAGTCGAATTAGGTTAAGCCAGGTTTGGGCATAACCTGCATTAGACCCAACCTAATCGAGTAGAGCAGCCCTCAACCTGCCACTAATCGAGATGATAATCGGATTGGACGAATCAAACCTCCAACGAGTGGCAGGCGAGTCAGTCGAAATCAAAGATTTAGGTAATGATGAGAAAACAATAGGAAATCGATGAGATTTTGCCAAATCCAACAAAAATCTCACCGAATTCAACAAGATTTTGCTAAATTTGGCAGGAAATCTCACTAGATTCAATGAGATTTCTCCAAATCTAGTTGAAATCTCGCCGGATCTAGAGATTTTCTCCGAAAATTGCTTAGTAAGTCCATCGGTTCGGGTTTTTTTGGCTTTAAGGGAGGAGAACCTAAACCGACCTCTTGAAGTTAATTTTTGGAGGAAAAGACCTGCCGCTAACCATCAAAGTAGTCAGGTCAACCAATGGTCGACTCAGATCTAGTCGGTTTCTTCGGACGAGTTGAATAGCCTTAATATTGTAAGCAAAGAAACATAACAAAAAAATTAACAAAATGACTAAATTGTTACCTTTTAGATATTTTGAAAAATCAAAATGTATATTTTTTTAATAGAAAAATTTGGACTGTTCGCCAAAAAATTAACAAAATTTCATTTTTAAACACCAAAAGTATACTTTACATCTATTCCCCTTTTTGTCCTCTCCTTTTTCTTTTTCTTTTCTTTTTCATTTTCTTTTTCAAACTTCTTACTCTCCACCCACGTCCCACCCCACATTGGCCTCTCAATGACAACGATGCCATTCCCTGCCGACAACCCCAATGGCTTCACTATCTTGCTCCCTAGCCCATAGGGCTAGATTGTGGATGAACTCATCATTAGGCCCCTCGTATCGCATCGCTGCCTGAACCATGGTCATCATCAGCACATGGTGGTTTTTTTTTGCAATATTTCAAAATTTGGAGGCTTTAACTGCACCCAAACCTAGAATGCAATTAGAACCAAGCTACCAGAGTTGAATTGGTGGAGGTTGGTCTGGTTCAAGCTTCCAACATATGCATTCAGATGCAAGCTGGACTTCAACAACAGTTTGACTACTGGAGACAGATTGATCCAATGGAGATATAAAGGTGAGTCTTGCTGTGTTTTTTGCAAAGCCCATACTAAGAGTACGTTTATTTTTTGAATGTTCCTTTACAAAGAATACTTTGAAAGGAGATTATGGGCTGGTGCCTTGTCATTAAGCCTGAGTTTTGTTGGGAAGATTTAGTATGCTAGGGTGGTCATAAATTGAAGGGTAGCAGTTTGAAAGAAACAAGAAAATTTGCTTGGGGAGCTGCATATTCTAACATATAAGTACATAGGTATTCTAGAATTCATCAAGGTCACTCTAAAACTATGGAAGAGGTGTTGCAATCCATAAGATGGGATGTGAAAGCTCGTGTAATGGCCATTGGGGGATTCAATGACTTTGTCTTAAACAGAGTCCTCTACTGCAAGTGGGGTTTGCACTTATTTGTTCTAAAAATAGCTATTTTGACTATACTTGATTTTGTACTTGAGGAGAAGTTATAGGATCCTTTGGTGGACCTCGTCACTTGTCCACTATTCCACAAAAAAATTTCCACTTGTTTAAAATTGCTAAATCAGTAATTAATTTGTTTAAAAATATCTTCTAACTAACAATTTTAAACAAGTGACATTTTTTAGTGGAATGGTAAACCACATTACTTATCTACCATATGAATCTTATAATTTCTTGTACTTGAGAGTATAATATGAAGTTGTACTAGCATAAAATTGCTGAGTCAGTAATTAATTTCTGTTTAAAAATATTTTTTAACTAACAATTTTAAACAAGTGACAGTTTTTTAGTGGAATGATGAACCACATTACTTATCTACCTTATGAATCTTATAATTTCTCGCACTTGAGAGTTTAATATGAAGTTGTACTAGCAGGGTCTTTGACCTGTTCCTACGAGTGCTGTAAGTTGGGTTTTTTTAATGAAATTAGTTTGATTCATTAAAGAAGAAGAAGACGAAACAATACTAGTGGTGCAACACAACGCAAACTGTAAGGAGGGTAAAGGATAGGCTCCGACTAAGGGGAAACAATAGGTGAATAGGTTAGTCCTACAAGCCTGGTCTACATCAACAACATTTTCCTATTAAAGTTGACTCCGTATATAGTGGTAACATTTTACTATTAAAGTTGACTGCGTAAATAGAGCGGTAGACACATTGCGACACAGACAAGCTTCTCCATCATTTAGGAATTAACAAACAATAACACGGACTCGCTCATTTTCACACCAAATTTCACAACTTGTTGACTTGTACTATGGTAAATAATCAACCAGTAGTGGTGAGTCCATGTAAATAAGAGTAGGCTAAAATGTTCACTACTAACTGTCACACACATCAACATATGTAAAATTAAATGTGTGATTAGGTTTGTCCCTATAATTATTCTCTAGGAATTATACGCAGGTAATTGAACAATTAACACAAACAAAGGCTCGTATAGAAAATTTTGCAAAAATAGATATCAGTTCTCTTGATACATTTTAACATTTATCTATGTAAAACAAAACAAGCCAATAAATCAGCAATTTGAAGATTTAAAACCATTCGCCTTTAGCATTCCAAAGTTAAATGACAGGGATCAATTCAAAACTTGAAATGAACTCTAAAGGTGTTGTCTAACCCCCACGAACAGTTACATATTAGCTAGTAGGAATAAGACTATGAAAGGCCACTCGACAGTACATAGGTTCTATAGATAACAAATCACATGATATTTCAGAAACCAGCGATACTTGTTTACACAAGACCAGACCCGCCAGGGAGGCAGGAGGTGGTAAACACTTGTCCAAGATGAATAAAAGACTCCACGGAAAAACTTGGAAATTAAGACCATAATTAGCCAAGTTTACCATCTCACAAACTATAAACAATTCACTTAAGTAAAGAAGGGATGAAGGGATGAACTCCCTGTCGCAAGGGCTACGATTTGTATTCAGCAGGCACGGCTCTTAATGACATCAAGACCCATCTCAGTTGGATCGGTTGCTTGCAACTCAATCTGAATTCCATCAAGCTCTCTCTTAAATCTATCCTTGGAGCTTGCATAAATCATCTTGCTTCTAACCCTTGCCGTATCAGGAGACCTTCATAGAACAGGAAAGGAATTAGAACACACAACCACCAAGAACATGGTATCAAAGATCAAGTAAAGACGGATCATAGTTACCACGCAATGAAGAAAATCCTGCTCTTTTGGCAATTCTCTTCAGTGACAAAATCAAAATCATAGACAGCATAACGACACTCCTCAGCCGGAAGGCTTGCAGTGAAATCCTCATAACTTTGGTTTGGCTCACCAACTTTCTCCACAACAACTTGCTTTTGCTTCTCCTCAATCTTGTAAACAATGAAGCGATAAGTCCTTTTTGCCTTAAGCTCCAAAAACTTCAGCTTGCAGTCATCATGCACTGCCATACCCGAAGCTGCGTTGGCCTGAGGAATTGCACGCACATCACAGAGATAAAATACTTGACATAATTCTGTAACTTGGTAAGACCCACATAAGTTTCGCGGAATACTGACATAAGTAGCATTCCAAAATATTGGAAACATTGAGAAATTAAATTCTATTACCCTACATTTGATTGCTGAAATGACTGAGAAAGAAAGATAATAGACAAGAATGAGATCACGATGATTAAAAAGATTCTAGTCTAATTTGATCCATAGCCGACCCCAAAATTCTAACAAACTAATCCATAGCCAACCCCAAAATTTTGGGACTAAGGCTTTGTTGTTGTAAAATTCTAACAAACAAAATTCGGCCTTCTTTATCCTCTAACATATCTGCTTAAGGTAGATAGTGCCCGTTTGGTTACTGCGTTCCGGTTCAGTTCAAAACTGAAAACATATTCATATTATAGAAATATGAAATTCAAATCAAACAAGCATACACTTCCATAGCCATCGCTAAAATACTCTTAAAATAATAATATATAAAAAATAAAAATAAAAATTAACACGCAATGCAAAGTCAGAACCGTCCGCTTTCAAAGGATAACGCACATTCACTACATCCAAAACCAGTGCACACACACATACACAAAAAATATCTAGAAAGAAAGCACAGCAAAGCAAGCAAGATCCATTGGCGATCCATTGACTAAGGACAGTAGATCCATATAATTTACAATCAATCGAATTTTGAGAGAAATCATTGATCAGAAACCAAAAAAAAAAAAAAAAAAAAACAAACAAACAAACAAAAAATTATAGTCAGCTACAGAAATCGCGAATCATAACGAAAATCAGATCTGCTAGCAAACGAAGTACAGCAAAACAGTTAAGGAGCTACAAATCCACACAAATTTCTAGAATTCTAGTCAATTTTTAGTTCAAATAATCAGATCGCGCACAGATCAAACACCGACTTCAACAAACAACAACAACAACAACTTTTTTTTCAAAAAAAGAAGATCCGTTTGGCTGCTAAGAAACCGCGAGAAAAGTAGAAGAAAAATTTGAGTACGATCGGAGTAGTAAAGTCAGAACCCTAAGATAAAAGAAGTAAACAGAGAGACTGACCATTTTGTTTGTTCGGCTTCTTCTTTCTTTTTTGTTGTTGCAGTGGATAGTTGAGGAAGAGAAGATATAAGAAGTTGAGAGAGAGAGAGATGGGAGAATCGTCCGATGACGAAGGCTATGGGTTTGGGTTTGGGTTTGAGTGTTCTCTTTGATATCTGGTTGCTTAAATAAGTTGAAAATTGAAATGCCCTTTTTATTACGTAGTAGATTTTTAGAGGTGGCTCTCTCTCTCTGGTGGGCAAGGATTAAGTTTAAGTATCAATCGTGATATACGACTACGATTACGACTGGGGGTGTGTGGAAAACCGTTTAGCCAATGGCGTGGCGCCACGTTTTAGTACATATACGCCAGAAAGAATTTCTCCCGTATGGGTGGTCGGTGGATTTGTACGGGTCGGCTCGCTCTGGACTCTTGAGTGGAGTGAGACTCGGCTAAAGATCAATGATCATTATACGACGTCGCTTGCCTTGAGTTTTTTTTTTTTTTTTTTGGATAGAAGCTCAAGACATTAGTTAGTTTTTTGCATAGACGGGTATCAAATATCAAATATCTTATTTGATAATAAAAAATTTTACCAGTTGAACTAATGAGAATTCACTCTTGAGTTTTTCTTTTGAACAATAATTTAGATACAAATTTTCTCATTGTAAATTGATAGATTGTAATTTAAGTAATACCAGTTTTATATGGACTTATCAAAGACACAATTTTTTTTTTTTAAATACTCCAATCACAAGAAGTTATATGAGTAGTTCTTAAATAAAAATTGTATCACTGGATTTATTGCTTTCTTTTGAAAGTGATTTTCTTGACATAGAAAATAATAAAATGAAGGGAAAAAAACCATTTTAATAATAAGTGTCGAGGGGGATATTGATGCATCTATTTAAGATGTTGGGAAGCCAAGCCGAAACTTGACTATGGGCTTTTGAGATGGTACCCAAAGGCTTTCGGTGTGATGACTAAGCCTATCCAAACAAGAAAACTAAAGTTGCACTTGACAAAATAGCAATAAAAAATCCAATGAAAAACACGTTACAATACTTAATTAGTTCATTAGTGGTCCTAGTCTGATAATTCAAGTGAAATAAAATCACCAGCGGTAAGGATAAAATTACACTTAGTTTAGAAAAAACAGATTTAAACAGTCCAATGGTCAATGATTAAATAAATTTAAGAATGTGTTAACTCTTGGGGGTCCTTGTATGTCTTGGTCAAGGGAGTTCATTGTACTTTCAGCCATCATTACATCAATGTGAGGGAAAAGTTCGATTGTTACATGTAAGGCCAAATTTTGTAATGGACCATAGACAATAGAATTTGTAGAGCAGAGGTAAAAAAAAAGACTAGGCGCTAACAAAACAATGAGGGTGATGTGAAAATTCCTCGGAATGTTAACGAAGATCGTCGTCTTCCGAGAGTCTCAGTAATGAGTTTTTGCTAGGCATTTTTCTTGAGAGTCTTTGATCAAGTGTTTTTGAGTGTTTCCCTCTCTTCGGATCAGTCCGAGGAGTCTGTTCCTTCTAACTGGCCTCCCCAAAATCAGATCTCCCCTCTTAATGGGGATCCTTTTGGTTATATAGCGTTACTTTTATTGATCTTAACCATCCATTTGTTGGTTATCTGAACGCTGTGCATAAGGGCCTGTCCCATCATCTACTTTTTCAGGTTTTATGTTAGTTCCCAGACGTTTTGGCACACTCTAAAAGTTGAAGTGACTGAAGCATCTGGGTTTGCCAGTCACATCATCATTTAAAACGGCCAGAATATTGGTGGGATACGCTTTAATGGGTGAGGGATATTTTTCTTTTTACTGACGTTAGTTTGCCGAGGACACGGCGTCTTCAGACAGGCCCCTTTTGAGGATCTGGGCCCATCCTTTCTGTTTTTCAGCCTCTATACCCTCCTCGGTGCGGGCCTTGGGCCGGTTGTGGAGTGGGCCATGAATGTTGACATTTAGGGCCCTACAATAGCCCCTCAAAATTCTGCTGCCCGTTCCCTCGAGTGGGGAGGAGGATTTTGACTTTCCCGGTTTATATTCGTGCCCTGCTGAGCGTTACCTCTTCGTTTGTGTTATCGTTATTTCAGCGGCTTTTGTAATCTTTCTTTCGGCACTCAGTTTCTTGTGATTTTCGTCGCTAATAGGGCTAGTTACTTAGCATAAAAAGGGTGAGCGTAGCCGTAGGTTTGGGCTCGTGGTCAATTCAAAGGCCCTGATTTTGCCCTGCGCTTATACCGCCCTATATCGACTAGTTTTGGTATAGGGTTGTGTCCGAAGACCATACAAGACCTTAGCCTTTCTAGCACTCAGTATTTAGTAGAGTAGTCTTCCCATCGGCCTGGGTCCTTGGACCATGCAGTGCACAAAGTTTGTCTAACACTTAATTTTCTCATTTAAGGTAACCGGTTTCACCAGAGGCTGGAGTCCGAGGACCATACAATGCCTTGGTTCCGCCCAGTACCTGATTTTCTTATTTTACATTTGTTAGTTTCCCCAGAGGCTGGTGTCTGAGGACCATGCAATGCCTTGGTTTTGCCTAACATTTAAATTTCTCATAGGAAGTAGCTGGTTTCCCCAGAGGCTTGAGTCCGAAGACCATGCAATGCCTTGGTTCTGTCCAACACTTAAATTTCTCATAGGAAGTAGCTGGTTTCCCCAGAGGCTTGAGTTCGAAGACCATGCAATGCCTTGATTCTGTCCAGTACTTAAATTTCTCATAGGAAGTAGCTGGTTTCCACAAAGGCTTGAGTCCGAAGATCATACAATGCCTTGGTTTTGTCCAGTACCCAGTTCGAAGTAGCTGGTTTCCCCAGAGGCTTGAGTCCAAAGACCATGCAATGCCTTGGTTCTGCCCAGTACTTAAATTTCTCATAGGAAGTAACTGGTTTCCCCAGAGGCTTGAGTCCGAAGACCATGCAATGCCTTGGTTCTGTCCAGTATCCAGTTCGAAGTAGCTGGTTTCCCCAGAGGCTTGAGTCCGAAGACCATGCAATGCCTTGATTCTGTCCAGTACTTAAATTTCTCATAAGAAGTAGCTGGTTTCCCCAGAGGCTTGAGTCCGAAGACCATGCAATGCCTTGGTTCTGTCTAGTACTTAAATTTCTCATAAGAAGTAGCTGGTTTTCCCAGAGGCTTGAGTCCGAAGACCATGCAATACCTTGATTCTGTCCAATACTTAAATTTCTCATAAGAAGTAGCTGGTTTCCCCAGAGGCTTGAGTCCGAAGACTATGCAATGCCTTGGTTCTGTCCAGTACTCAGCTCTTTGACTTTTTACTAGCTTATCTGTTTATGCGTAGCCATTTAATTTTACATTGCTACAATCTACAATAAGCATTAAATAAATACACTTTTAAGCAAAAATAGCAATAAATGCGGGCTGGGGTCGGTGGAGGATAAGACCCTGCCCTGCTCCGCCCCTTCGTTTGATGGGACTATTCTGACTACGAGGCGTCTCCTGGGTTGTCCGGGTAATGTATTGCGACGCTTCGGTGCCTTCTCGTTAATGAGGCGTCGCCTCATTAATGTCAATCATGGATCTGCGCGGATCCTACAGTTGACAAACCCCTTGGAACTTGGGGCGGTATTATTGCCTCCGAAAATCTCTCCCTGGGATTTATTGCAGACTGGCTCTCATTAACATTCCGTCTTCTATATAAGGTGCTTCTAGGGCAACCTCCTTCTTCACACATGACAAACTCTCGCCCTAAATTTCTCCCAAAAATACATCCTAAAGGCTCTGCAAGACATAGCCGTTTGAGCCCCTTGGAATGAATTGGCCCTGGGAAAGAGGGGTCTCGAGGCTGCGCAGCCCCCATTAGGAGCTGAGGATGACACTCCGACCCTAGACGTCTAGTTGGGGTTGGAGTAGGAGAGATTCGAAGATCCTCCTTCTTTTCAACCTAATCGGAGACAGAGCCTTCCTCGCTGTCTGGAGGAGGATCCGCAGAGCACGTAACCTCCCTCTCTTGGGTTTGGGTCTCTGACCCTCCAAGCTAGCTACAATGGTGGTGGGAGGGAAACCAGGCGGAACCCAGAAATGGAGACGTTCTGTGCCGCGGCCTCTTCCGCCTTCAAAGTAGCTTTTCTTCCCTCTTTTCCCTTTTATCTCTTCTATTTCCTCTTCTCTTGCTTCTCTTCTTTCTATCTTTTGTTCTTCTGCCAACTTTCTTTTCTATTTTTTGTTCCTCTGCCAACTTTCTTTTCTATCTGGATGTAGTAGTTAGCTTTAGAACAAGCCCCACGGGCATCGTTTGTAAGAGATGTAACTTCTTCTTCATATATTAATAAAGAAGTAGACTTGTTTTGCATATCTCTTTTTACTTTCCGCATACTTTTGTTCTTGCGATTGCTGGCTTCTTAATGAACGTCGTTGCTGTAGGTTGTACTGTTTTGGCATTTTCTTTTTTGAAAACGTTGCTTTTTATTTCTTTGAACCAACCATCGCACTTGCTAACGCACAAATCCTTCCCCACAGACGGCGCCAATTGTAAGGCCAAATTTTGTAATGGACCATAGACAATAGAATTTGTAGAGCAGGGGTAAAAAAAAAGACTAGGCGCTAACAAAACAATGAGGGTGATGTGAAAATTCCTCGGAATGTTAACGAAGATCGTCGTCTTCCGAGAGTCTCAGTAATGAGTTTTTGCTAGGCATTTTTCTTGAGAGTCTTTAATCAAGTGTTTTTGAGTGTTTCCCTCTCTTCGGATCAGTCCGAGGAGTCTGTTCCTTCTAACTGGCCTCCCCAAAATCAGATCTCCACTCTTAATGGGGATCCTTTTGGTTATATAGCCTTACTTTTATTGATCTTAACCGTCCATTTGTTGGTTATCTGAACGCTGTGCATAAGGGCCTGTCCCATCATCTACTTTTTCAGGTTTTATGTTAGTTCCCAGACGTTTTGGCACACTCTAAAAGTTGAAGTGACTGAAGCATCTGGGTTTGCCAGTCACATCATCATTTAAAGCGGCCAGAATGTTGGTGGGATACGCTTTAATGGGTGAGGGATATTTTCCTTTTTACTGACGTTAGTTTGCCGAGGACATGGCGTCTTCGGACAGGCCCCTTTTGAGGATCTGGGCTCATCCTTTCGGTTTTTTAGCCTCTGTACCCTCTTCGGCGCGGGCCTTGGGCCGGTTGTGGAATGGGCCATGAATGTTGACATTTAGGGCCCCACATTACATATACATTATATCCTTCAACCGTAAAATAAAAGGTAAAAATTAAAAATTTCATGGAAAGAGGGAAATGATTAATTGGCATGGTGTGAAAGCAGAAAGGGTCACAGCTCAATGCAGCAAGTATTAAACTAAGATTTTGGTGGGTGTGTATTCATAAGGCATGAATGAGACAATGCGGGCTGTTTTAGTGAGTGAGATGAGATTAACTCTGAGATTAAGGCTTTTTGTGAGTAGTGGGAGGCTTTTATGAGCTGTGTTTGTGTAAAAAATAGGAAAAGAATATATGAGGTTAGATGAACGTGGGTTGAAAGGGATGAGTAAGGAGCTTAAAGAGAGTTCAATTGCAAGCAAAATGACCAATTAATCAGAAAGTTTCAAAGGGAGTTGTTGTGTTTGTGGGTTGAGATGCTTATACTTTTATAATGGAGTTTAGAGGAGCATTAATTAACAAGAATCCAAAAAACGTAGGTCTGATTTAAGGGTAGAGAACCAGAGTTAATCTTCCTAAGATTTTTTTGGTCAGAAGTAGAAGGTTTACTTTATGTGCTGCTTTGCTTCTTTGGGTAATGATGGGATTTTTCATTAAATGCCAGGATTTCTAGAGCTGAGCTTAATCAATGTGATTGGGGCGTGTATCAAAAGCAAATCCTAAGGCTGCAACTGAGATTTAGACTCCCAAGAAGTAAAATTCAACACCCCAAGCCAGGTGTCAAGTTCTAAGCCTACTTCAGGGGGTTCTGCTGAAGATCTCCTTATGCTCTCCAAACCATATGTTCCCAATTTTTTCCCCTTTAGGATTCATGGGCTTGGCACATGAATCACATCTTGAACGTTTTTAACATATATAACATTAATTTGTTGGAGTTTAAATAATTTGGTTTCAAGTCCCCTTCCACTGGAGGTGCAATCTTGAAAAAAGATGATGGAGTTCCATCACCCTTTAGACTTCAGCTGATGTTACAAGCCTTGGGTACTATTCATGTCAAGTAGAGAGTGACCAAAAGTCGATAGGACAACTTCTAGTTCATCTTTAAGGACTTGGTTCTCTTGTTGTACTTTGGTCAGGGATGAACAAGGGTTGTTTTGCCTACTTTCAGTCCTTTGCTTCTTGCTAGGATCTCTTAGATTGGGCCTATTTACCTTGGCTGGCTCCTTTGGGTCGAGTTGTGTGCATCTTACAAAATTAACAACACATGTTGCCATTGGCTTTCCTTCCTCATGGGCTTTTATTAGTAAATATTCTTTGGGTTTTTATAGATACTTGCAATAGGTCTTTCGGGCAATTAATTGTAATGTTTGAAACAATATAACAAGTTTTTCAAAGTACCTTTGAAAATAACCTTTACTATGATGGATTCCATATCATAAATAACGTTCATGGCTTCTAATAGTCGCATCATAATTTAAATGATAAGCTTGTGGGATCGAGTATTTTCCACAAGCGTTGAAGATATATTTTATGGATGTTGTGATGCAAGTGATGACCATGTGTTTCATGGGCTATAATGTGAGAACATATTCTTCAAGATAACTCCCTATGAGCTTTTATAAAACAATTGCCATAGTTTTTTGCCATAGTAATACTTAAGCAATAATTATGCCATGATACTTTTCTCTTTGCCAAGCGTTAATAATCTTGGGTTTTTTGATAAAATAGTGCCAATGAAGATTGGGCTTTTGATATTGTCAGCGGGAACTGGGCTTTTGATGCTGCCAATGAAAATTAGGTTTTGATGTTGCTAATGAAAAATTAGGCTTCAAATATTGCCAATGAGGATTGGGCTTTTGGATAAATAAATTACCATGGGTTTAAACCATGGGCTTTGATTATGAACATGAATTCCATTGATAAAGTTGTTTTGCCATGAATTTGAATCGTGGGCTTTTCAGATCTTGCCAAGCATAAGTATTCTTGGTCTTTTAGAAAAGATTAGACTTTATCTCGCTTTACTAAATATTTCGGGATTTTTATGAGAAAGTATTGGATCATGTAGCGTAGCCCAATTTTGTGGTAAAAAGGAGAAAGGTTGTGGGCTAGCATAGTGATAGTTGGAATAGATATTTAAGCATGTCAAATAATATATTTGAAAGGAAAATAAATGGGTGTTATTTAAATAACATTAGGTGTAAAGAAAAGTACCCCAACAATAAGCAATTTTAAAATCAATGCATCTAATTTAAGTACAAACCATTTAGGAGAAAGAATTTTTCTTCAAACTAATTTGAAGGCTTCCTCCAAACTATTATATGGAAATTCAAATTAGTTTCTGCATGTAATATTATTATTTACATAACAATCATATGATTTAATACATGTATATGGTTTTATGAACCGCCATGTTAAATATTTTATAATTTTAATGTGTTTTTTCCATCAATATTCTATAATATTTTATAATTAACCTCATTTTCAATAGAAAAGATAACTTTTTTAATAATTAAGAATAATTGTATTAAGACGAGAAGGGGGAAACAGGCTCAAACCCATCTCTACCTTCTAGGCAGAAAATCCAATCAAGAAGATTAGGGATGATTATAGGTCCATTCCAATTACAAAATGTTGCCCAAGAAGCAATGTTTTGGGCCAAAAAGTTTAACGTCCTAGAAACTTAACAAAATTCCCAACAAGAAAGGGATCTTAAAAAGACATTTACATTTGACATAACAGAGACTTGAAAATTAGGTGGAGGGGATACTGAAGTTTATAGTCTCAATAACATTTTTTTTATATGTTAAGAAACAATGTTATGAATTATAACAAATTGATTATAATATTTGATGTTGAAGTAATATTAACATGCACACATAAAAGATATCCAATCAAAGTAAATCTAATTGATAATTATCTGGAGGCAGAATTATATTTGTTTACTCAACTATAATACCTTTTTTTTTTTTTTTTGAGAATAACTCAACAGCAATCTCATAAGACATAAATTGAGTTATTTAATAATATCTAACTTTGGGTTATTGCAGTTTTTATTTTTATTTTTATTGTAAAGTGTGATTATTGCCGTTTTTTTCTTTTATTAAGTCTTGACTCTTGAATGAAGGAAATAACTAATAATATATACTAATATTCCATTGTGAATAAGACAATTTTTAGATTAGTAAACTTTGATTTTTTTTTTTTTTAATGAATAACAGAATAACTTTGATTCTTAATTAAATTATCCTGGTATTTTCAATAGCAATCAATCCTAGCTATTGGGGGAAGAACATAAAAAAATAAAATAAAATAAAATAAAATAAAAAACAGAGCAAAATCCTTTAAGAAATATCCAAAGTTGGGAAGCCGCATAAGGGCTGGCTTGGCGAGTTCAGCTGTGTACATGTACAATGGCACAGACAGATATCTGGTGGTCGTTGACATTGTATGTTTGGTAGTGTAAAATTTGAATACTTCCCTCAAAACCAAACCATTTCTCTCCACTTTAAATATAAGGAACATAATAACACTTGGCTTGGGTCCATCAAGATTCTCTTTCTGCGTCAACCCAACGCTACCACCGATATTTAAACTTAAAATTAATATTGCAAGCACATTCTTCCATATGATCACGTAATTTTAATGGCTGTATCAAACTACAGGTGTTTGGCAATCAAAAAAAAAAAAAACTACAGGTGTTTCCAATAATTAAATTCTATGAAAAGTGATTCAGCAAAAAAAAAAAAAAAAAAAATTGTATCAAAAGTGGGTGAAAATAGGGATGACAACAAGATAGGTTGGGGTCGGATTAAGGATGCCTCATTCTCGTCTTATCTATTTTCTGGAGCAAGAAAACTTGTGTAAGAAAGATTAGAGCAAGTTACATTAGAGACGGATTGGAGATAATTTATTATTCCTAATGAGGTGGCTTCAATATTGATAAAGTATAGATGGGATTGAAAACAAATTAAGAGTGCTAAGAGAGGGAGGAAGTAAGTGTTTTTGGATTGCAATTGAACATAAAAATATTATTTTTGTCCCTAAACTTTAAAAAGTTTGTTTTTAGTCCTTAAAATTTTTAGAAAATTTTTCAATAATATAAGGGCAAAAATAGGGACAAAAAAAGAATTATAATAGTTTGGGATTAAAAGAAAGGGTTTTTTAATTTTAAGGATAAATGTAACATTTTCAATAGATTAGGGACAAAAAAAAATGTAAGGCAAAATTTAGGAATGAAAACAATATTTTGGCATCAAAACACATATGTGCATATTCAAGGTGGGACAAGTGAGCAAAGCCACCCCTTCCCTATAACCTCTTCAGGTGACAGTGCAAGTCAAGCGGGGTGGGAAAAAGAAAAATAAAAAAGATAATTCATTCATTATTGGACAACCAAACAATTAAGAGAAAATTCTACCAAAAAATGTCATTAGCTACATAGTACATCCTTTTATCTTTTATCACTTAAGCAAGATATTTCGTAAGTGATACTCCATTTTTCAACAATAAATGGTTTAACAACTCAATGAACAATATATTTGCTTAGGGTTGGGAGTAGGGGAGAGGTGATTGATAAGCTCATAATTGAAGTCATCAAGCCCAATATTATCTCCAATCGAGCACCATTATAATATTCGAAATTACTTCTACAATGTTTGGCCTCCATTACCTTCCTCCACCACATTCTCGACCAACTAGCTACATCATCACCCGCAACAAACTACATCACTTAGAGAGCTCAACTAGCTAGGAGCCTAAGGGGATTTTTTCCTTCAATCAGTTAGTTTAGATATTCTGAAATGAAGAGCCTAATGAGCACCGTCAACCTTCATTCACATCGGTATTTATTGTGTCTTGCCAACTTTTAATTGCATAAAAATGAACCTATCCCTCACATGTTACCTCCTGCACACCACTCTCCCATCAGCCGAACAAAGAAAACCTCTAGTAACTCAAAAAAACCTAATTTTGAAGCATGATTCCCACCAAAAGTAGCGCCACCCCACCTTATAAAAACCCACCATTCCTTTTGGCTAAGGTAATCCATTTCTGATCAGTATTATTTTGAGAATTTTAGTGTAGAAGATATGGTAAAACTTAGTCGCCGTAGCATCTTTAGCTAGTTTCCACCCTGGGTTGCCTCAAGTGACACTAAGAAGATAAACATAAAAATAAAACAAAAAATATTCAGTTCAATAGGTCTAGGTAGTTTTACAAGCAAAAATGTGAGAAATCTTTAGCCTGGATTCTGAATGCATGAGAGAGAGAGAGAGAGAGAGAGAGAGAGTTTTTTTGGAAAAAACTCCATAAGCAACTCGAAAAAGCCTGATGAGTTACGAAAAGAATTCGTGTAAAACATTTTAAGAGATCGGAAAATTAAATTAAAGCAAAATCCAAATATTTCTTCAGGGATTATCTTCCATTGAAATAAAGAGACCAACATTCACCATAAGAAAATACAATGTCATATTACAAATCAATTAAGACGTCACTCATCAAAATAAAAATAAATATCAATTAAAAGAACGTCATTAATTGGGAAGAGAGTAACACATCTGCTGCACAAGCATAACAAGGAGTCCCTCACCTTCTCTTGTGAAATCTCAAAGACTAACACTAACAGCACCTACAAGGCTACATGCCAGTACCCACTTTTCAAATCGTGAAAATATGAGGCAAACGGCTCCATATGAGAAAATTGAAGATGCTCGCACCATGTAAAATCTGGGCTACCGGCTATCACTGATCCTTCTTGGACTTGGAAGTAACAAATTTTCTGACAATTTCAGATTTTAACTTGCATCCAAGAGTGAGAGCATCCATAACCATAGCATCAATTTCCTGCTCCTTTTTCTCATATACATAGAAGGCTAAAAAGGCAACAGGAAGTCCTGCAAAATATCCAGAGAACAAAATCCCCCTTATACAAGACAATGCAGAATGGAATAAAGTCGCAAAATCGGTCCAATACGAAAGTGGCATGCAGTCCAAGGCAGGACAGAAATGATCTCATGTTCAAACCTCAACTACTAAAATAAAAAGGAACCAGTGTGGAAAATGGTCTGTTAATGGAGTAACAACCATTTTAACATTTTGGGAATATTGCACTTTAAACCTTATACTTTAGGGGTGGTAATAAATTAAACCCAAAAGTTTCAAAAGTAACATATATAACTTTGAACTTTTAAACTGCAACAAACACCTGGAGTCAAGTTAATCTAACACCGTGAGGAGGGGGGGGGGGGTTCTTTTAAGCAAACCAAGCGAGAGGTGACCACACCTCAGCACCGCTCGCCACCCACTTCGACACCTACCCCCACCAGTAAGCTCTTTCTTTCTTTTTAAGTAAACCAAACATGAAGCGAACCAGAAGAAATTACAAAAAGAAAATACTCGCTCACTAACTCTGTCTTTAACCAATGAAAGAAAAATTTTGCTAAGCTTATTTCTCTCTGTTCTCAAAGCGTTCATGGTGTACCAATGAAAGAAAAGCTTTGCTGAGCTTATTTCTCTCAATCTCTTCTCTGAGCATTCATGGCAACACCATTTTGTCCAATGACCCCTGTACGGTCTATCCTCCAACAGTCCAACCCCAGCAAAACCCTCCTCTTTCTTTGTGGTATGTAACCCTTTTAACCTTTTTTTAATTGTACATGCTTTGGGAAATGTTAGTAATTCATAGAGATTTATGGTTTATTTTGGTAATGTGAACGCAAATTGGGAAATTTTGTTGAATTTCTAAGTGACCATTTTGGAGTTTCAGTTTGGGGCTTTGTTTAGAAAGTGGGTTTGAGTTGAAGAATTGTTTTTCTTTAACAAAAAGCTAAATGGGTATTGATTTTATTGTGAAGAGCGTGGTTTGTGATTGAGTAATTTTTACAGGTTTGTGTAATGGAGGGCCAGATTTTGTGAAATGCCGGTCCAGTGCATACTTGTGGAGATTGGCTGTGAGCTAGTGGTCAGTGGTCCAAAAGCAGTGGATGGCATGCAGTGGCAGGAGTTATGCAGCTGGTGGGGTGCGGCAGCATCTCTCTCAACTGTTTCCCTTAAAAAAAAAAAAAAAAAAAACTCTCCTCCCCCCCCCCCCCCTAAACGGTGTTAAGTTAATTTGACTTCAGGTTTAACTTGTTCCTTTTCAAAATTTAGGGTTTAATTTGTTATCACCTCTAAAGTATAGGGTTTAAAGTACAATTTTCCTAAACATTTTTATCTGGGACCATCAGCTTCATTTTTACTTAAAAAAATGGCAGGCTTCCTTCAAGACCATCCAGCTAATTCATTTACAGAATTAACATTTCATGGGCAAGAATCATCAAATGTTGTTGAGATTTATGAGTGCCATGCTCAGAACTCCTGAAGTAAAGGCAATTTACCCAATTAAATAATATCAGCTTCTCCAAAAAAATTTGGACACTCTAACTTGTGGGGTTGACTTCTTTTTTTTTTTTTATCACAATTATCCAAAACAACCCTAAAATATACTAATTGAGGTTAAGCTTAGATTGACAACATCAGGAACTACAGCTATGGCTTCAAGATCAGATTGAATGCCAATACCTTCCAAAACTTTTGTAGAAAAAAGGCATGCATGAGAGAGAGAGAACACAAACCTATAACAAAAAGGCTCTGAAATGAAATGGCTCCAAGTAAGCTAAGAAGCAATAGGGAGAGAACAACCTGTTATGAACATGAGCAAAGAAAAGTATCAGCTAAAGTGAATCAATAACCCCCATTATAATTACTGTAATGAACCAGATAATATGTGCATTAAACTATTTGGAAGCAAATATAGAATTAACTGATGGTAACAGGGGACCTCGGGAAAGTAGATCTTTAACTATTTTCTAGTGCTGGCCCTGGTATTGCCTTATTATGAATAGTATACTAATAAAAGCATGGTGATCATCTATCAGTGCATACTCATCTAAAGAATATATGAAAGCAAACAAAAGAAAGAAAGGATCCAATAGGGGCATATGCTTTTACAACATACTATGTCATCAAAGAGTAGAGTGGTGTCTCATCATCACCCATCATCATTACCACTAGTATTTTTGTATAATAAGTAATAAAATCTTAATGGAATGAGGAGAAATTTATGTACACTGGATGCGTACAAAATTTCTCCTAAAGAATTAGGAATATGAAAGATTTACAAAAGGAGATCAAAGTCTACAATATCACATATTACCAAGCACAAGGGTCCTAGACCATTCAAAGAACAATCTCTCAAACAAAGATTTCATCTCCACCACTAAGTCCGCAACATTGTTAAAATTTCAGTTGTACTCCTCCCACCAAATTCTATTGGTGAAGATTTTATCCACCACCAACAAGCCTATGAAGTCTACAATAGAACACATATCACTAGCTCCACAGGTCCTACACCATTCAAACAACAATTTGACCAGCAAAGATTTCATCTCCAATATTTAGTCCACATTATTGAAGGTTCCCCTCCAACCATATGCTTTTGGTTGAATGAAACAACTAATTATTATTAGGAGTAAAAAGTCCCTGAATTACCCGATAACTGGTTCTAGCCGGTGAGTTAGTTGCTTGTAAGCGTTTGATTAACAGTGAGGATTGTTGTACAGTATGCTCTGGGATGTGCAACTAATCTGAGTGAAGTTCTCTTACGTCATCCAAAAAAAAAATCATCTCAAATTTGGTGGTTCCATTAACTGACCCTCATAGTTTAGTGGCATAATTAGCTGTCCTTTATTAAGAGAACCAAGGTTTGAATGCCCCCCCTCCCCTAGTTGTAAAATATCAAATTATCAAGAAATCAATTTTGGCGGCTGACTACAACAACTCTATCTCTCTCCCCATCTCATCTCCATTAAAGAGGCCACGACTACCTTGAATTAGCCAAGAAACTTTCTTATGTCATGGGAGGGTTATGAATCTTTCACATTGAATCAAAAACCTTTGAACTCATTCTAGAGAAAAGGGGCACAGTATTCATTCTTAGAATTTATGAGTGAGGCATGGTTTGGGCTATGACTTTGAAAAAGTCATAAATGGGGACAGAATTGGTTTCCCTATGTATTTATGGATATGAGAACAAAGAGTTTCCTTCTTGAAATTCCATTGGTTACCAAAACCGTCCAAGTACCAAGTAAACTATGTTCTCTCTCTTTTTTTGGGATCAAATCAACCAAAAAAAAAGTGACATGCTGCACAAATGCTACCCCAGAAACCTTTTAAAGTTAACTTCATAGAAATAAAACCAAACTTGCCGCATGATATAGGTACTCATTTTGAGAGCCTATGAAATTCCTTCTGAGAAAGTACATACTCCACTTTTTCTCTCTTTTCCATTTTGAGTTCTTTGTTTGACCCTGTGTAGTACACCGCTCAGCTATGGCAGTTTATATTTTCACATTAAATAACGTAACTTTTAGCACTACTCAACTTTTTTTCTCTTTTTCATTTTGAGTTCTTTGTTTGTCCTGTGTAGTACACCCCTCAGCTATGGCAGTTTACATTTTCATAATAAATAACGTAACTTTTAACACTACTAGTCTGCCTAAATGAAATTTTTAGATATAAATATCATCAAAAAACTGCTTGGCACATCCTATGCGGCTATGCCAGTTTATAACATAGAAGTTAGAAGACAATGCACCAATACAATGCGGTCATTAATAGTTTTTTTTACCTACGCACCTAGTGTGAACCCACAACCAGACCCTCCACCCATTCTAATGGGAAGATGGTATCATTTGAGCCAGAGCTAGAAACTTATTCTACTTCAGCATTTGGTTTTAAATTTGCCTTTTGACAGGATGGCTTTGCTTTTATATATATATATATATATATATATAAAGAACCTCAGTTATAGTAGTATAAGGTTCTGCCATGTGACTCAATCCTTGAAAAGGAAAGAGAATTCTCTTCTTTTAGCCTGTCACCTCACCAAAACGTTGCATTTCTGACACAGTATTAGCTAATTGCTATGTGTTAATGAGATAAATTCATTTATTTCCATGTATTAATTATCAATAAACGATACACTAATAATTTACATGGTTAATTTTACAAAATTTAAATAAGAAACAATTTATTTGGAATACTTATTATCAAAAAATAATTCATTTGGAATACAGCATTCTTCCTCATGTTTAGTTGTTTTGGCAACAATTGAAATAAAAACCATCAAAAGTCAAAAGCAAATTTAAAACGCATGCAATTAGGAACATAAAATATAACTATGAGCTTAAATTAGTCAAAATATTTAAATATTTATGAATTTAATTAAGTGATATGTTCATATTTTTAATCATATTAATCATAACAATTCACATTTCATAACTCCTTGTAATTACACGTGATATATATAAAATATAAGGTTGGGTCAAAATATACTTGGTGTAACTTTATTTTATATTACACCACTCAATAAGTTTTTGTTGTATTAATATTTTGAAAATCTTACTGTTGAATTAGACTTTAGTTTTAACATGCAAGACAAATTTAGAGATAATTTGATACTATTCACATGAGTTCTAGTTAACTCAACAAATAAAGTCTCTTGTCATCGAACAAGGGATTTAGGTTTTAATCCCACCTACACCAAAACCAAGTAGTGTTTGGGCAAGATGATATGAGCAATCATCATGCAGTGAACACCATAAGTTTAAATCATATCATAACTATATAAATTTCAATTTTTTTTAAATAAAAATCTGATACCATTTACCATCTAATCATAAACTCATACGGCAATTTTAAAGTGCACAAAAATTGAAATTTTAACATTTTATTCATGAGATAGTTATTGATCTTTGATAACCATAATATTTTGCAAACATGTAGAGTATAAGGTGAAAATGAACATGTAGAGTACAAGGCGAATATAATCCAACAATGGGTTTGCCAAAAACACATCCAATAAAAAGCTATTCCACGTTGTAATACTGACAAAAGATACACCATGTGTAACCATATATATGTGTGTGTGTGTGCGCGCGCATGTGTGGGGGGGGGGGGGGGACAATACTTAGTGGACTAAATACTGTGATTGAAAAAAAGTATTAATAGGACAAATGCATTTATTCTCATGCATTTTTTTTTTTTTTTATATAGGTAAGAAAAAATTGTATTAATAGATTTGCATTTCCCATCTTTTTAATGACATCTAATATGATTAAAGTGAATTCCACAAACATTATCACACATAATAAATATCATACATGGGTCATAAGATAATTTCTTACAAAGATTTTCAAGATGCACCACACAATACATCGGCTAGTTGAGATAAATAGCAAGTAAACATGCAAAGAGTGCTAAATACCTTAAGGAACAGAATCCAGTCATGTCCCGTCGAAAGAGATTTTAAAACATCAACAGCAACATTCCAAGATGAAGCCACTGACAAAGCAACTCTTCTTGACATCTCTTCTGACAAGTGAAAACGTGACCGGGGTATTTTCTCAACTGTATATCCCAATCTGCCATAGTAGACAATGCGTTTAATAACATCAGTTATATGCTTCTACGTTCTGACAGCCTCCCATCCAGTCAGAACATGTTAACAAGTTTCAACCATGGGTGAAACATGTAAAACAGCAGTAATCATGTTAAATGGAATATTGACATGTCCAAGAAGAGAAAAGCCAGACATACACTTTTTCTGGTAAAATGCCATGGATAAACAAGAATACTGATGTTGCCAAGAGAAGTTTTGAAAGGGTAGTCAGGAGGGTGAATCCAGATGCAATGAAGTTGTAGTAAATAGCAACCAAAACTAACAATGCAGTAAGTGTCCTTTTTTTATCCCTCCAGAGTAATGTGTCAGCAACTGCAAAAGGATATAGCAGTTAATGGATCACTTCATCAATAAATTTAAATGAATTGATGTATATTACAACTTTAATCCCAATGTTTGGACTAAAAACTATGTTTCGACAAAAGTACAACAATCATAAGTCCCATAAAATAATAATATCCTTATGTTTCCTCTAGATGTCCAAACAAAATAGAATTTATAAACTTAATAAGAAATATAAGCATTTATTTCCAACATGCATCAGCATTTAATATTGTAAACCATATAAAATAAATAAATAAAGAAGGTATCTGAGCACTTTTCAATGCACATATGTTCTGTTTGTCAGACGGCTAAATGCGTCAGCATTTGACATGTCAATTGTCAACAATCATACTGTGTTGAATTTTGAAAACACTAAAATGTATGTGTTTATGCCAGTCCTTGTAGCCAAGTCTATATCTCTCCATTTGAAAGAGGGGAGGTCTTTGATGGGGCACGAGACTGTGAGAATAAGAAAGAATTAGAAAATTTGAAGTATTGAACAACCCTAGGCTTCACTACCCTGCCTGAAACCTTAGGCTCCACCATCTAGAGGTACTTGGAATCACCACCAAGCTGTAGAAAAACTCGAACTCGGGAAAAATTGTATTCAACTTGCACCGCTCCAAACTATTGCTAAAGCCTCTTTTAATAGGCTTCAAGGATTACATCAACAAGGGGACTCCTAATCAAGTCACAATTACATCTCATAAAATCCTTAACAACAATCCAGGAAATCGTCAACCGCAATAAAGCCCAAGTTCATAATTCAATATGTGATTTTGGTATCTCAAATGACAAAATCTAAAATAATAAGCTCTTAAATAAATTTTGACTGTGCTCGCTGCACATGCTACAGAAGTCTTGAGTATAGCTCATAGGAGGGAAAGGCTTAAGAAGGCTAAGGCTAGGGATGTACTTGTAGCAAGTTTGTCACTACTTCCGATAGAGTGCATACATCAATGTTCATATGCATGTGGATGTTTGCACGTATATATGTTAGAAACAAATTCCTATATGCCTTTTGTTTTATGAATTCAATTGAAACCTCCTTAGAGTTTGCCTGTTCATCTTGATCAAATCCCCAAATTTCAGGTCATATTAGAGATACAAGTTTTATATGCTTTTTTTTTATCAACTCAATTGCAACGTCCACAGGGTTAGCTTGTCCATCTTGAACTCTTCAAACCCCCTAATTTAAGGTCATATGAAAACCCAAATTGATAAATTGGGCCTTCTTCAGATTTTTTTTAAAAAAAATTGTCTATGAACAACGTTGCACAACAACTAGATTGACTATACTATCCCTTTGGACATTTGAACTTTGAATAATCCCTTTAGCTTACATAACAAGAACATAAGGTAGGTGCTATAGAATCGATGGTGATAACATGGAATGGATTCCTTGTTAGTTTCCTTGAGATTATGACGGGCTATGAAGCACCAATATGGATACAGTCCTGGCCTAATACGATACAAACATGGCAAGATAGTAATTCTAGAAAAACTAAAATACAACAGAATAGGAGTATGATACAACAAACAAGCCTTAATCCCAAAATTTTGGGATCACAACTACAGATTATAAACAGATAAGGGTTGGTCAGCCACAAGTATTCTTTTTCACCATTGTTTTTACAAGCAATGCAAACTTTATTAAAAACAGAGAAAGAAAAAAAAATTACAGACCACTCCCCATATGCACCGGTAGTGTATTAGGTAGGGCCAAGAGAATCAACAAAAAGAACACAAATATAAAAATCAATAAGCAAAGAAAATGATAGGTCACTCACCACAGACATCCAACCATAAAAAGTATGCAATATAAAATGTGCTCTTTTTCACCAATTCTTCACTATCCAAAATCTACTCTTTGTCATCTTCTTAACTAACATATGCTAGTTCCCTTGAAAATGTAACCATATTTCTAAAACAAGAGGTCAAGCCTAACGATATTGCTGAAACTCAAAACAAAACTCGAGAATATTGCTGAAACTCAAAATAAGCATCTCTTCATTCTTAACAATAAAAGTTTGAATGCAAAAGTTAAAAAAGTAGAGTTGTATTCGCTGTTATGGCCAAATAAAAGAGCAATCCAGCACTACAACACCTCAAGAAACACATCCTCAAACGTATGCCTATCACATTTCTGCCATATGCTCCACAAAATAACAGACGTGTGTTTGAGGATGTGGAGAGGACAGAGGATCAGATTTTAGCCACCTTTGCAGGCTCTTTTATGAATAGAGAATCAATTCCAATGTTTTTATACTCAAATTATAAAGCTTTGAAATATATCTACTCTCAAAAGAATTTGAATTATTGGCATGAAAAGTGGGCCTCCATTTTGCAAGAATCCACTTTTCTTCTCAAGCACATAGCTGAAATTGGGAATAGGGTAGCAGATGCATTAAGTCGGGTGGTCAATATCCGTACTTCATTGGCTGTACAAGTGATTGGATTTGATCCTCCGTGTAAGGATTTCAGCATCATATACGCTGAATTATTGAGTGTGCAATGAGCACAATATTTGGACTTTTCTATCCATGATGGTTACCTTTTCATGGGAACTTGCTTATGCATAAGTTTAATATCCTTGCTGGAAACCGACCAAGGATCAGGGTGTGTCTGCTGGAGAGTGCTATTGATCTTTAATGTTTAATATTGACATGTCTTTTCCATGGAAAATTATTTAGATATCGAAGGTACCACCTAGAGTTTCTTTCTTTTCTTGGACAGCAGCTTTGGGAAAAATTCTGACTTATTGACAATCTACGAAGGAGACATATTATTGTGATAGATTGGTGTTATATGTGTGAAATGTAATGGGGAAACAAGACCATCTATTTATGCATTGCCCTTTAGCTACTAAGATGTGGACTATGGTATTTGGTTTGGAGTTCACTGGGTTATGCCAAAAAGAGTTTTGGATATACTAGCTTCTTGGCAAGGTTGCTTTGGTCCTCATCAGAACATAGCAATTTGGAAAGTTGAGCCTCATTGTTTAATGTGGGGCATTTGGAAGGAATGAAATGCTATAAGTTTCGAAGGTTGTGAATGGACTATTCTTGATCTGAAGTGTGATTGGTTGCTAGCTTTGAAATCCTTTTCTTTTACTTCTCTTCTATATGATTAATCATTTTACCTGGAGAGCTTGTGTGCATAAAGTTTACCTCCTGTGTACTTGGGCTTCCATTTTACATTAATAGAGTTATGTTATCAAAAAAATTGTATCTAATTTTTTTTTATAAGTAAACTATCATCCATATTTACAACTCAAGTTAACCCAAAATGACTGCATTCTGCAACCCAATATAAGCAGAACGTCCAAAGAATAGCATATGGGAATGCAACATAGCCAAATATACCAAAACGTAGTAACATGAATATAAATTGATGATTTTTACCCCTTCCTTTTCCAAGATATATGGAAGCTTTAGAAGGCCCGTCTCTTTTGGGTGGATGTTCAGCCCTCAAGTGTGAGTATGACTCAATTGTCCTCTTTAGACCCTCCTACAGGAAAAATAATAATAATTAATTAAAAATAATAAAATAATAATCTAATTGTGACAAGTATTATACCAACACAAGGACTTAACTTGGAATATAAGTGGTGATTGGATCTTTCTCAGTGTTATTGGTAAGTGTTTATCAAGCAGAACTATCCAGTTCAGAGTTTATAATGTACTTTAGACTCCGACAACAAAAATAAACCACATCACAATTATCTAAATATGTAGAAGACAAATCATTATGGGCATTTAAATTTACATCAGCAATCCAAAAAATTCTTTTTAAAAGGTTATTGCCAAGAAATTATAAGGGTTGCACAGCTCATGAGAGCAAATCCTTGATGTTGAGTTCAAAGATAAATCATGGGGCCATAGTTACTTAACCCATGTGGTTTAGCAAAAAACATTTCCTTATGCATACATACATACATATATATATATATATATATATAAGTTTTTTTTGGCCCCAAGATGAGGGGAAGGAAAGGGAAGACTCAAACGAGTGAGCACTGGTTCATCAGGCACGATCCACAACTAATTGTGTTATTTAGGGGTTATGAGGTTCAGCAGACATGACATATACTAAACAGAGAACTTTGGTAAATCCTTATACAACTTCATCCAATACCAAAGAATTAGGCAACTAGATTCAAAACAATCAAGAAAATATTTCCACAAGGAAAAACAAATGTTTCTTCACTCTTCCCCCCCCCCCCCCCCCTTCCTTGCCTTTTCTTTTCTATCCCTTTTTTTCTCTTAGCAACTTTTTAATCTTTTCTAATGAAACAAGAAAGAACCTGAAGTGGTACAACAGGCGCGTAGCCAAGTAGATCCTTTGCTTTTGAACAATTAAAAGATCTGCTGCAGGAGAGGAGTCTTATTCTTGAAGGTGTCAACTGTGGAACTTTCATCCCATATGGACCTAACAGCCTATATGCCCACTCCACCATATGTGCAATTGGCATCACCACAAAGGCAGGAATCTTTATTCTTGGCCTGCAAACTACAATGGTTCAGACAAAACGTGAAGGGAAATCGACAATTAAATAACTATGTTTTATTCCTTTTTAATGAATAAAATAATTTAATAAAATAAAGAACTAGTTGGATCCCATGGAGTGTGTATCAAGTAGCCTAACCAGTTACAATCTGAAATTTCAGAGTCTAGTAAATCTAAGAAAAGATACAACAGAAATATTTCCTAATGCATTCATACAATCATATAAAGAATATAAATAGCATTGTTCAATAAAGCGAATAGAACATTCAGCACCAACAAAGGTCCTGCTATTCCTTTCTTGCCATATAGTTGGAAGAGCAGCTTTCCAAGGGACTAATGGACTATTAGGGCAAGAAACATAGTGTGTGAATCAGATAAGAGTAATCATTAGTTGTTTAAGGCTTAAGCACTTGAGCCAAGCTTCCTTGTTACAAGTAACATTCCCCAATCACCAATAAGGCCGGATTTTTTAGTACTAATTCTCAAACTGGTACAAGAACCCCTTAGTTCCGTCCCAATGAAAACATTGGCCTATGCTAGACGATATATATCGCCACTAATGAGAATACTAAATAGAATTTTGAAGTTAGAAAATCCATAAAAATATAGCATATCCATTATATTGTGTTTATTTGTTAGGAATATTTTGTGTTGCAATTTTTTCAGTATCAAAATTCTACAATTCTCATGGAATTATCATAGTAATTGGATTACATCACTTTTTGTTGAACTCAGAAAAAGATCAAATTGTAACAATTTAAACAATATCGTAAACATTTAAGCTAAAAAAATAGAGTTTAACTTGAAAACAATATCAAATTATGGAGTTTGTTATATAATTATTTCCATATTTAATTGCTTATACACTAAGGGGTATTATTTTCACTTTGGCAGGGAGAGGCAATTCACCCCACACAACCCCCCCCCCCCCCCCCCCCCGCCCCCCGGAAACCCCCTAGCTCTGCCCCATATAAATAACTATAAAAAATAGTACAAATGCCAAAATGGAAATTGTTTTAGTGTTTCATCTCTGACAGCTTAGGTAAAAGGGTGGAAAACATTTTCCGCTTTTTTCTGTTGACTAGGCTACAAGTTTCCTATTGACCAAAGTTTGTTGCCATACCAAATCCCAGAAAATGAGTGGAACTGGAACAAATGATTCATTAATCTAGACAAACTTGATAGGAAATAGAACCAGTTTAATTTTTAACTTGTTTTGTTTTTTCTTCCTTATAGCTTTGGATAAATTTTTTCTTCCTTATAGCAGTGGATAAGGATGCATCTGTTGCTTCTAATACAGAAATGACAGCTTTAAAAATGTAACATAACTAACTTAAATGACCTTTGTCATGTTGACCTGCAGATGACAAGTTGAAGATTTAACATAACAAAGAACTGGTTGAGTTGACCATAAATGAGACAAAGATCAAAGAAGAAGAAGAAGAAGACGAGGACCAACATTATGACAGCACATTTGCACAAAATGAAAAGGTATTAATTAAAAGCAATACCTTTCATAGCCAAGACCTTCCAGGACAATCGAGACAAACTCCCAAAATTTCATGTGTTCCATGTTGGTAATAAAATATGCCTGCAAAACCAATCTCCATTTAAAAAACCTGCCAAAACCCAGTTATAATATCCTAGTTGGACATGTCCTCACTCATGTATGTATCTTCTTGTTTAACTTTCCTAGGAGACATTCCAATTAAATTTTGAGGCATAAATCTGCAATTGTAAAGAAAATGCCATGAAACAGAATATTAAATTGATGTATGCCTCTAAACTAACTCAGACATATTGACACGTTTTTTTGATAATCATCCCCCAAAAAACTTCAAATTTCTTCTCTTATAAGTATCTGAATAAAAATGTTCGAACCTGTCCAGCATAAATCCTTTTGCAGGTTGGTTCCAAATCATAAAGCTTGCACATTGGCATTCTATTTTTGTTTCATCACCTACTAAATGCATTAAAAATCCCAAGAACATGCCACCTGGGCCTTGGCACAGATGATAAAAGGGGAGAGGGGGCACTATAAGCATATACCCATTTTTGAGAAGATATGATTCCATCAGAGAATTCAATGGAATTGACAGAGAACTATAAAAATAAATTTCTAGCAGCAAGTAAAGTTCCCAACAGTGAATTACAAACAACCATCCCCTTCCCCCCCCCCCCCCCCCACCCCCAAAGCGGTCCCTTCCCGGCCCAAAAATAAAATACCATTGAAGGTGGTTGCCACATACACAGAAAGTTCAAGCGAAAACCTTTGTTAAATCTTAAAGTTGCTTAAGGATGCAGAGAATGCACTGTTATGCCTATTGCCTATCCAGAACAGGGACCATAAAGCTTCAAAGTACCTATCATAGTGCAGGAAGTCACCAAGACTGCCTCCACCAGTCCACCCCCAATGAGGTTTTCTTGGCTTTGGGCTGCACCGTAAGCTCACCAAACCAAGCATATGCACCCCATAATTTACGGAAGTTAGAGTCTGTTCAGGCCATGTTCTCACTCACACGAAGTCAATGGGTCCAAGCTACCCCTTGGTCCAACTCAACTGCCTCCTCCCAGTTTCTTCCTCAGGTCAGTCAATTCTCCTCTCAAATTAGTGTTTCTCAACCATCAAATCATTTCAAGTGATGCATGATACATCTCCACCTAAAGCCTATCACTACACTGCATTGTTATATCTATGGATATTTGACAATACAGCCCATCTCATATTTTAAGTCTCAAAGATTCCAACAATATAGTCACATGCAATAAATTGGATAAATCAAAATTGGTTCTAGCACAACCAGAATAAGCAAAGAAGTAACCCATTTGAGAACAAAAATAAATGCATTCAAATCTTCCCCATAGATGACAACTGGATTTGATGGAGGAAGCTCTCTCTCTCTACACACACACACACACACACACACACACACACACGTATATGAACCTGGCCTGATGCTTTTTCTGCAACCATCCCTTCTGATGCAAGAGCTCGCTCAGCACATATATGGGCATGTGCCACATTTTCAACATAAGTGAAGTCATAAATGTTGTTGCCATCTCCAACAATGAACTGATCATTTTAGAAAAGAAAGGAATCAATATTAGATTTTATTGAATGTTAATGTAATGCACTTATGTGTGTGTTTCTGTGTAATATAATCTTCTTCTTTTTTGACAAGCGTGATATGTTTATGTGTGTGTGTGCGTGTGAGTGTCTGCATTTGTATACATTTACATACATATACATATAGCCCAAATGTATTCACCACTCAGTACCCCAAATTTTATATGATTTAGAAGATTCTTGTACCCAAACCTGGTACTTCCTACCAAGCAGAGAGGCACAATTAAATGATCAAATGATTATTTGATCAATGTTTTTGGTGGTCAAATTTCTTGTCTAATAATTATTTGATCAATGTCTTAGTCAAAATCTGTGTCATTCATGTATCACGTCATAGATGTGGATCACTGAACCCATCATAATGTCCAATTTGTTGTATATCACATGCGCAACCAGAAACAAAAATGGAGAAAAATTCATCACTAAGCAGAACAATGAATATATACGTACCTTCAATTTCCCTGCCCTTGCAGCATCAACTAAAGATGGAACAAACAACTTATCTCCAGGACCAAAAATGCTGCTAGGACGTATGCAGCATGTTAAAAGTCCATTAGTCCCATTCGATTTGATAACCAATGCCTCTCCTTCAGATTTAGTTGCTGAATATGAATCATTGTGCTGAAACAGGTGAAGACAATATAGGCATTGTGTAGATATTCTAACCAACAGAAAGGACATTATAAATTGAGGATAGATAATACTAAAGTTTACAAGATCAGCACAAAAAACAGACACAAGCAAAGAGATTGTTCGATGTTCATAAGTAATAGACATAATAATATAAATTGAAAGCTTTTAATTTTTATTTATTTTTAGATTTATTCTAATATAAGTAATAGATTTAATATTTTTTGACAAACTTTTTGGTGCCATGCATGGGTTAGCAGCAGCAACAACAAACCCAACAATTTTAAAGTGAAGTGAGTACCTTAGCCGGGTAGGGCACTGATTCATCCCCATCCAAAATGCCATGAACCCCATCAAAGACCACACTAGGAGAGCTAGTATAGATCAGTCTCTTCACTTTATGCTCAATACAAGCATCAATAACATTCTTGGTCCCTATAATAAATCATAAACAAACCACAGGATAATAAGACAAACAAATTCAAACACCCAAAACAAAGAAAGATTCAACAAAGTCCAAAAGCACATAAAAAAAAGGCAATAGGCTAAACACCCATCAAGTCTAGCACTCTGTACCTTCCACATTGACGGAATAATGTAGCTGGTAATTGTTGATCGAAGAATTCGGTGCAGCCATGTGGAACACAACCTCAGCTCCCTCCAATGCTGATTATCATCATTATTAAAACAAAACAAAAATTCAAAACTTATGCAGAAAAATTTTAAGCTAGGCATTTTATCAAACAGTTGGAAGGGGTGAGCAAACCTTTGAGAACTTGGTCCTTGTTTCGAAGATCCATGGAAACATAAACAGCTTGAGCAGAGCGCAAGGCTTGGCCGAGAGTTCCATTCTCCTCGTGAGGGTCAAGGTTAATGGTGGGACCCATATCAGCAATTCGGACAAGGAACATGTTATATGAGATGAGCTTTTCAACCAAATGACGAGCAGCAAAACCACGGCCTCCTGTCACCACGCACCATCTCTCAGTACCACCGTCCCCAGATGCCATTTCTCTCTGCAAAACCATAAAAATAAAAAAATAAAACCCAACTGACTAAAGCATTAATTGTGTGTATTTGTAATGTGCTTGATAGATCTTGATAAGGAAGAAGAATTATGAAGAAACCTTTCAATGAGGGAGTGATCGATGGGATCTTAATTGATTCTGGGCTGGCTTGGCGAGTTCAGCTAGTGTAGATGTACTATTTGCAGAGACTGATATTTGGTGGTCGTTGGCTTTGGATTTGGTAGTATAAAATTTGAGTTTTTGTAGTTACTAAAGTAATTCACTTTCGCATCAACTCAATTTTTTTTCTTTTTTCTTTTTTCAAAAATTCACAATCACCTGCATGGCTGCATCATACATCATAAGTTTGGGAATATCTATTAAAGCTAACGCGTAATCCTGTGCATATGCATGTACATTTAAAAATAATCTCAATTTTATATATATATATATATATATATATATGTATATGTATAAATTGTTTGCTTACCGATTATGAATTAAAAAACAAATTGAAATTAACATTTAGAATAATAAGCGTAATAATAATAGAATTAGTCATGCCAAGACAATATTTCCCAAGGGACCAATCACTTCACCAAAATAACTTGAAAAAGAGTTTGACAAAGACTGAAAAACCATTTTGCTAAGAGGTGTAGCTTTGTTAGCATTCCTATACACCCAATCATGTTTGTTGTGCATTGGGGGGTTGCCGGTTTGTTATTAATAATTGTTTGCTGATGATAGCAGGTAGTTAGGGGTTGAGATTATATTTAGAGAAACATTTAAGAGAGAGAGAGAGAGAGAGAGAGAGAGAGAGAGAGAGAGAGAGAGAGAGAGAGAGAGAGAGAGAGAGAGAGAGGAGCTTGAGAGTCTACATAGAAGTGTCCAGGTGAAATGTTCTTGTTTAGGTTATTTTTGTGGTCTTCTTGGTTTTTGTATTAGGTGTTAATGTATTATTTATTTTGGCACAACAATTTTAAAAATTTAGATAGAACACATGGCGCACAATTGAGAATCTAATTAACTCACTTGACCCAAAAAAATATATATATATATGGCGCAAAATTGAGAATTCAATTGAAATCTAATTGAATTTTTTCTTAGCTTCACCTATTATTGTATATATAGAAGCCACGTAATAGTAAGAAATAGTATAAGGAAAACAGCTCATGATTTTAAACTGCATTATAATGAAGTATTGTTTCCAAAAGCCATATTTTTTGAATTTGTAGGGTTGCTTATTTTAATCCTCATATGGGATTTAAGTTTCATTTATACATTTGAATATTGATATTGTTAAATTCAATGGTTAGTTATGAAGCAAAAGAGTTGCAAACCGTAAAAAAAATATGTGAGAAAAGGAATTGACAATGTTTCATAAGTCAATGAATATGAATAGAAAGGGGCTGCAAGTTTACTTACAAATATGTTTGTTGTGCATTGGGGGATTGCTGGTTTGTTATTAATAATTGTTTGCTGATGGTTGCAGGTGGTTAGGGGTTGAGATTATATTTAAAGAAACATTTAAGAGAGAGAGAGAGAGAGAGAGAGAGAGAGAGAGAGAGAGAGAGTCTACATAGAAGTGTCCAGGTTAAATGTTTTTGTATTAGGTGTTAATGTATTATTTATTTTGGCACAACAATTTTAAAAATTTAGATAGAACACATGGCGCAAAATTGATAATCTAATTAACTCACTTGACCCAAAAAAAAAACATGTGGCGCAAAATTGAGAATTCAATTGAAATTTAATTGAATTTTCTCTCAGCTTCACTTATTATTATATATATAGAAGCCACGTAATAGTAAGAAATAGTATAAGGAAACCAGCTCATGATTTTAAATTGCATTATAATGAAGTATTGTTTCCAAAAGCCATATTTTTCGAATTTGTATGGTTGATTATTTTAATCCTCATACGGTATTTGAGTTTCATTTATACATTTGAATATTTATATTGTTAAATTCAATGGTTAGTTATGAAGCAAAAGAGTTGTAAACCGTAAAAAAAATAAAAAAATAAAAAAATAAAAACATGTGAGAAAAGGAATTGACAATGTTTCATAAGTCAATGAATATGAATAGAAAATGGGCTACAAGTTTACTTACAAATATGTTTGTTGTGAATTGGGGGGTTGCCAGTTTGTTATTAATAATTGATTGTTGATGGTAGCAGGTGGTTAGGGGTTGAGATTATATTTAGAGAAATATTTAAGAAAGAGAGAGAGAGAGGGGAGCTTGAGAGTCTACATAGAAGTGTCCAGGTGAAATGTTCTTGTTTAGGTTATTTTTGTGGTTTTCTTGGTTTTTGTATTAGGTGTTAATGTATTATTTATTTTGGCACAACAATTTTAAAAATTTAGATATAACACACGGTGCAAAATTGAGAATCTAATTAACTCACTTGACAACCAAAAAAAAAAACATGTGGCGCAAAATTGAGAATTCAATTGAAATCTAATTAGATTTTTTCTCAGCTTCACCTATTATTATTATTATATATATATATATATATGGATATATAGATAGGTGTAGAACTAAATATGCTCCTAAAATTATTTTTTTTCAAAAATTCACAACTTAGATCGTATATACCTCATAAGTTAGAGAAATACTACATATCTATAATTAAAAAATATAAACTAAAACTAGTGTAGAATTGATTTGCTCCTAAATTTTTTTTTTCAAAAATTTACCATCACTAACATCATAGATCATAAGTTTGAGGAATAATAAGTATTTATTAAAAAATTATTAAAATAAGTGTAAAACGGATTGTGCTCCTATTTTTTTTTTTTTTTTTTTTTAATTTACAACCACCTACGTCATACATCATAAGTTTGAGAAATAAATGTATCTATTAAAAATTTATTAAAACGGGTGTAGAATTGATTGTGCTCCTAAATTTATTTTTTTTTCAAAAATTCACTGTAAGGATAAGGGCCCAAAATAATATATTGGGCCTTGGGCTTTGTCCGAGGATGTTAACAGTTACGAGGAGGGATAAATAGCTATGAGGGATTCCAATTTAGAGTCTTATAGACAAGAGATGAGTGGAAGGCAGTCCGAGGAGTAATTCCTCCTCGGGTACGATAAATATCGCTCAAATGTGTATTTCGACGACAAAAGTAACCTTCATAGAAGCTCCAGTGATAGAGACGTGCATCATGAACATACAAGAAAGAGGGGAACCTAAAAATATCTAAGGGAAAGCTGCTACCGCTACATTGAATGCGCTGCAGGTACTTTTCTAACCGTATTTATGTGAAAAAGATCTCTGAACAGTGTTGCCTTGACTATTACAACTCATAGAAAGTCAGAGAGGGTGTCTGATGGGACATGCACTTGAGTAAGAGCTCAAATGGTCAACAAGTGTAGGGTTAAGATGGTCCAAAGGGAGATATATAATGTAAGAGACCCTCCATGAGGGAGAGGACCGGGAAAAAATAGAGAAGAGGCACTGTAGCAATTTAAATTGCACTTGTATTCTGTTTGAGAAATAATAAGTATTTATTAAAAAATTATTAAAATGAGTGTAGAACAGACTGTGCTCCTAAATTTTTTATTTTTTATTTAATTTACAACCACCTACGTCATACATCATAAGTTTGAGAAATAAATGTATCTATTAAAAATTTATTAAAACGGATGTAGAACTGATTGTGCTCCTAAATTTATTTTTTTTCAAAAATTCACAATCATCTCATCATACATCATAAGTTTGAGAAATACTATGTATCTATTAAAAAAATTATTTAAACAAGTGTGTCGCGTGCCCATGTTGGGCTGCCATTGCCTAGGCAGCGTATATGCCAAGGCCTTGACTGCGTGCACACGCGAGGCATGCCATGGCTTAGGCTACATGCCCGGTGGGTGGATTGCCAAGGCCTTGGCATGCCCTTGGGACCCCTCGAAGGCCGTGGCAACTACTTGGGGAGCACATTGCTACCAAGGCCAAATAACCTCTTTGAACACCTCCTGGTCTTCACCCCTTAAAAAGCGCTCAGGACCGAATCTTTCCTAGCACTAGGAAGCATTGATTTGTTGAGAAAACATAATGCCCTTTTTTAGGGCAATTCTTAGAATCTTGTCTTGATTTTTTGTGAATTGATTGTGCTCCCAAATTTTTTTTTTAATTAAAAATTTAACAATCACCTACATCACACATCATAAGTGTCAGAATACTAGTATCTATTAAAAAAACTATTAAAACGAGTGTAGAACTAATTACCTACATCATACATCATAAGTTTGAGAAAATACTACATATCAATTGAAAAAATTATTAAAAGAGGTGTATAACTGATCGTGATCCTAAAATTTTGGATACTTCCTTCAAACTTGGCTTGGGCGAGGGCCCATCAAGATTATTTTTCTGCATCAACCCAACACAATAGAATATTGAATTTTGATAATAAAGAACATAATATGTTAATAATAATAATTAATAACTCTTGCAAAAAAAAAAAAAAAACACTACCATTAACAGATATTTAACTTGAATTATATTGCAAGCATGTTCTTCAATGTGATCACCTAATTTTAAAAGTTTTATTGAATTGCAAGTGTTTCAAATAATTCAATTAAATGAAAAGTGGGTCAAATTAGGGGTGTTTCATACCTTTTTTGGGATGGGGAAACTCGTGTGAGGTAGAAGTGGGGAAAACCAGGCTCGAGATGGGCTGGAAGTATTTTTGTCATGCCTAATGAGATGGCTTCAACATTAACAAGGTAGTGATGAGATAAAAATGGGAGGAACAATCTTGAGAGTGATACGAAAGAGACGAAGCAAGTGTATTTGGATGGTAATAGAATATGTGTTGAGGTACAAATTTTCGGGCTTTAATTTCATTAGCCCACTCACAAAAATACCCACACAAGCCCATAAATTATTTTAAGCCCACATAAATATTTTTCATATATTACTCAAATATTCTCCATGTTATTGGGCTCCCACAATTATTTCCTATATAAAGCCCCATAAATTATCTTGGGCTCTCTCACAAATATTACCCATTATATCCCACATGTTATCCAACTTAGATTTTCCACAAATAATACTTATCACATTACTACCAAAATTGGGCCGCAAACACTATCTCCACAAAAAGCCCAAAATCATTTAACTTGTGGGTAAAGCCCAAAAAGCCCAACAAAACCATTTACAAAACCCGTTGCTACACGGCACCATTTACAAAGCTCATTGCTACACGGCATCTTTACTAAGTCCGTTGCTACACGGCACCTTTACAAACCCCGTTGCTACACGGCACCATTTACAAAGCCTGTTGCTACACGATATCATTTACTAAGCCCGTTGCTACACGACACTATTTGACACCTATTTTCATAAAGCCCAAATAATGATTTGGCACTATTTTCATAAAGGCCAAATAATAATTTTGCACTATTTTCACAAAGTCCAATATTATTTTGGCAACTATTTCTAAAAACCCAATATTATTTTGACACCAATTTTACATATGTTAAAGTCTCTCACTCATGGGAAATATAATTACTCATCTCTCAAAAATATTTCTTTTACAAAATTCATAGGAACTATACTTATTTTCCCATAATCAACTAACTACAAAAGCCAATGTATATTACCCATTACAAAACCATTCATTTTTGTAGGGATAACCAAGCCCAAAGGAGCTCAACTACAAAGCCCAACTGAGTCAGGCTAGCCCACACACAAATCCCAGCAATTGAAGATCACGTGAGCTGACGAGCCAAATTTTAGCACAACCAAACAGTTGGAGTCCCTTCCCATCAAGTCCCAACTTGTCCAATTAGATCAGAAGAGGACACATGTCCATCAGGGGTTAAAACCTTCCTTCACAAGCTGAAATCCCATCATTTCTCGAGTGACATAAAGCTAAAAGTGATGTGACAAAAAGTTGGGAAGCTTCAGCCAGCTGTCTTTTCTTTCTTCTCCAGCCCGTTCAGTCAAGGACTAAGAGCAGCCATAATAAGGCCCTTAAAGCTCCTGAAACAACTTGAACTACTAAAAATGCGTACTCTCTGGTTCATGGACCAAGCACATGAACCCTGCTTTTGAAGCATGATTTCTGCCAAAAGTTTTCCAAACACACCCTATAAAAACCCACCAGTCCTATTGGGCCATTGGCTAAGACAAGCCGTTTATGATCGCTATTATTTTGAGGAATTTAGTGCAAAAAAATATTGTAAAACTTATGGTCCGTTTGGATTGAGGGGGAGTAGTGTAAAGTAGAGTAGAATTAGCCCAAAATTAACATATTTTCAACTAACTCTACTCTACTCTCCTCCACTCCCCCTCCTTCCCCCCTCAATCCAAACAGGCCCTTAGTTATCGAAGTATCTTTAGCTAGCTTCCAACCCAACTTGCCCATGTCACATTAAGGGATTTTTGTTCCATGCAGAAAGAAAGGTGTATCAGTAGCAGCTAAAACATATTTCATCAATTGGAACAATTTCCTTGCAATTCAATCTTTTTATGTTCAATCCATCCACCTATAGGTTAAATATGGTGACCTAATTTTGATCTAGCCCACAGTTGGGTCATATAAAGCTTAACTGGACTGTGTTCTAAAAGGTCCAATGAGGTCATACATGTAGTGAAATTTAGCCTACCATGAGCTTTTTTTAATCTTTGAAAATCGATTAGAAATATTTTAGCCATATGTTTGGGAGGTAAATCGAATAAATTTATAAGAGACATTTTATAAATCTCCTCTTGTTTGGGAGTTTTGTAGGAAGAAATATAACGGTTATGCATTAGTACCCATTTCATTTTATTATTATATACGTGTTACATCCAAAATGTTGGCAAAGTGAATCATTCCTCTCATTATTTGCTATGAAATTATGTTTTTATTCTTGTTTCTTTAATAGATGAATAACGCTCTGTTTGTTTTAGCAATAATGTTTTATAGAAAATGAATCATTTTTCAAAAAACAATTTCTATAAAATTATCTAACTTTCCTATATTTGGTAGCAACCTTAAATGAGTTAAAAAAAAAAAAAAAAAAAAAAAAAAAAAAAAAAAAACCTCTCAACTTCCCTTATTTATCTTGCTTTGAAATAGAGTTGTTTTTCCAAAAATATTTGTGGAAAACAATCTCTAAAAATAAGCCATAGTTTTTATGTTAATTAAATATAATTTTCCTTTGACTCAATTTTTTAGATGCTACCAAATACTAGAAAATATGAAAAACTGTCTATATACAAAGTTTTCCATTGAAATAAACATGGCGTAATTGACTACAACTAAACTACATAGGGTTCATTATAATGATCAACCCTAAACTATAAGTGTATTTTCAATGTGTAGGCTAAATTTCTAAATTTCACAATACATTTCCTAATTTGATGTTAATTTATAATTTCTACCTCAAATATAAATTAGTGTAAAAAATTAACAAAATGGTTACTTGGTGTAGAGGGCATTGTAATGTGCATAATTGATTTAAGCCATAATTTTGGACGGAGGGTGTATATCACAAATTATTCTTAATTTGGGATATTGACCGTAAGATTTTAAAATTTTGGATACACATTATAAATACAATATAGTTTAAGATGGAAAGCTAAAACTAACCCAAGGAAATATTTATTTATAAATTGAGAAATTATATGTTCATAACATTTTTACAACAAATTATAAGTGGTAGGTTGTTACTGGTTGTTATTGTTAGGGCAAAAAAGTAATCTTAGTGTCAAGTTCAAATTTGAACTAATAACAATTAATCACCTATAATTTGTTGTGAAAATGTTATAAAAATGTTGTGGACCTAGCATGCACCTCTCTTATAAATTTCCAAACACAAATTTTTCCTTTTTATTTCTCTATAAACTACCAAACATAGTCTATTGGTAATATGATGAAATGTCTTTTGTATGACCAAATATGTATCTAAATGTTACATTACGTTACTTCCTACAACCAATTTTTGCGTGATAATGGCTCCGTTTGGATACAGTTTATTTTGCTGAAAACTAAAAACTAAAAACTGAAAACAATATAGCAAAATAATTTTTAAATGTGTAAATAGTACTGTGAGACCCATTTTTAATATATATTTTTTCTGAATAAAGTGGTTGTGGGTCCCGTAAACAGTGCACAATGTCTCTTGCATAATGTAATCCACGTGCATAAACAGTGCAGGTTACTATTCATAAGCCACATGAACAGTGCAAGAGGCGCTAAAAAAAAAAAAGGCAAACACAGAGGGAGAGATGCGCATCCAAACGCTCACAATATGCATAAAATAATTGAATTATAACTAAAGTTTTTATTATTATTTTATTTTGATAGTTACAACAATTAGGACGTGAGAGAGAGTTGAGCCATGTACATTTCCATTAAAAGTATTATGAGATACTAGTTGAATTAAAAGATTTTTGGCGAAATATAACTATAACTATATATATATATATATATAGTTTAAAATTGTACTCTATTGTAATAATGCACTATCTCACAATGGATGAGCATGCTGGAGCAAGTTTAACTAAAAATCTTGAGGCAAGGGACAAAGTTCATTATTGCACAAAAAGTAAGTTTTTTTAACATACACACAGAAAAATGGGAAAAAGTCTCAAAACACAAAGTTGATACCATAAACTTGAAGACGAATTGAAGTCATTTACTCTTTTTTTTTTTTATGAAAAAAAAAAAAAAGGTAAATATGTGAGAAAAACAAATTATGTGAGCGTGAGTCTTTCCTTTTGTTTTAGATAGTATTTAATTATTATTTTTCTTTAATATATGACTACCTATTCCAAAATACACAAGCTAGATGTAAATATGTAATACAAATAGTAAATACTAAATAATAACCTCTTCGGCGAGTCATACCATATATAGAGTATAGACAAACAACAAATTGATTACTCTCTTTTTTTTTTTTTGCCACATTAGATGATTGAGCGAGAAAATTCAACAATAAAAATCACTACAAAAGTTGATTTGAACAGCCTCAATCCCCTAATAATATGATCAGTCCTTCACTACTTCTTCTCAAAAAAAAAAAAAAAATCACTAAAAAATGATCAATGATTCATAACATACCATAATTTACGTATTCTAGATGGCATCAAAACTCTCAAAAATCCAAATTAGGCATCTCCAAAAAACAAAATCTAGCCATATATAATTCAAAATCTCGACATATATAATTCAAAATCTAGCCATATATTGGCATCTAACCTCAAAGTAGTGAGCTTTCAAAACAATAATTAAACTTTTGTATTTATCCAAAAATTGATAAAACAGTTAAGCCGTTATTTTATCCCAAAAATTTGTTGCAATTCGGCGCAATGGTATAATAATCAAGGGAAATTATTGTGTACTCTTGGAGTACCATAAATGCGTACTTCCTCCTCTCACATGAATGGTGGGTCCCACAAATAAAATTCATGGTGTGACCCATCATTCATGTGAGTGGGGGGACTACGCATTTATAGTACTCCGTGAGTACCTAATAATTTTCTGGTAATCAAATAAGATATATATATATATATATATATATATTTTTAGAGAGTTTCAACCTATAGCGTCCATTCCTGATGACAGCTTTTTATCATCAGACCAAGACACCAATAAGTTTTTGGTGTAGGCGGAGATTGAAACCCAAATCTCTTATACAACTATTAGAGACTTTACTAGTTGAGTTAACTGGAACCCACATCAAATAAGATATTCAATTGACGTAACTACAACTTCTAAGACTTAACTTTTATTATACAGTAAGTACATAATATAAGGAACTTTAATTTATTTTCAATCTTCTATTTTTTCAGTATACTAACTTAACACATCTACTTCTAAAAAGAATAAAATATTACGATATTTTTTGTGAAACAACATATTTTCATGTCAAAAACTTAAAGAGTTCATGCATTACTAATGGGACATGATAGGTCCAAGACCCTTCTTGTATGATTTAATATACTTATATATAAGGATGGGTTCAAAGAATTTTGTCTTAAAGATATTTTATGTCATCAATAATTCAAAATAAAATAAAATATTATAAAAACGTGTTGTCTTTGAATATTATTAATAGACATTCACTTTGATTTATTTTCAATCTTTTATTTTATTTTTTCCTATACTAACTTAACACGTCTTCTTCTAAAAATAAAAACATTATGACATTTTTTTTGAAACCGCATATCATGTCAAAAGCTTAAAAGCTTAAAGAGCTCATACATTAGTAAGACTTGATTTTATAGATCCAATACCCTTTATTGTATGATATAATATACTTAACTATAAGGACGGGTTCAAAGGATCGATCTTGTCTTAACGATATTTTATGTTATCAATAATTTAAAAAAAAAAAAAAAATTGCTGTCTTCGAATATTATTAATAGACATTAACTTTTTTAAATTTTTATTAGGGTAATTGCTCTTGTACATCCTTGCTATCGTACTTTAGTCAGTATGGAAATCATCATCATCATCATTACTATTATCATTTGTGTCTCCATTGACCATCATCTATTGTTAGATTAAACAGATACGGCCGTGAACCATTAAACAACGTTCCGCGTTGATGATACTAGATTGGTTATTTTTTATTTTTTGGTTCTCTCCTCTCTAGCCTTTATGTAAGAGATGCCAATTTCTTTGCCCATGATTTTGTAAGCTTAAAGGGATGGATATAGATCTGTTATATATATGTTTTTCGTTAAGAATATGAGTTTATTCAGAAAAATGAAAACCAAACAAACAACGTACGCATGATTCTAATTAAGCAAGCAATTCTATCGTCTCTTTCAAAAAAAAAAAAAAATAAATAAGCAAGCAATATATATATTAGCAGTACTAAAACAAACACAGATTTTTCTTTCAGCAAGGAGAATAAAACATAGAAAAGGAAATACATTTCCAACTGTGTATTACACCCATCAAAGTTTAAAGCACAATGAGCGTTCCCAACTGTGTAGATACTTCCATAATCCAAATCAAATGCTAGTTTGCATTCATCCAAAGATAAAGCACAATACTAGTTTTAGTTTCCCAAATCTGCTGGTTTGGTATCATTTTTTGGCAAAGACTCAGTCGATGCCGATGGTGGAGCCGGAGTGCTTGTAGGAGGAGCAAGAGTCTGCTGCGGTGGCAGAGCCTGATTCGGTGGTGGAGTTGGAACAGCCTTGTCTGCAGCAGCATTGTCCGAAGGAGGAGCTGAGAGGTCTTCAAGGGAAATGAACACACTCTGTGATGGCTTCCTTTGGTGGCGACCTACTTTCTGAGACATTTTTCTTATTCTTCTTCTTTTTTTTTCTTCAAGCAAACTGATAAGAATCACAGAAACAAATATGGGAGTTTGAGGAAGGAAAGCAAGAGAGACTGATGAGAGAGACGGTGGGGGTTCACTAGATTTATATTGCACAATACATAGTTGACTTCTTTTGTATATGGTAATGTCTTAAAAGGGTTATCCAATGCACCGATATTCGTGGGCAATATCTTGCACAAGATGCAATTCCAAATTGCAAAGCATAAGCATTTAATGTCTTGATAATACTTATTTTTTCCCCTTCCCTTGGGGTTGTTAGAAATACATATATTTAATGTTAAATATTTCTACTCTTGAACTCCTAAGCACTTTGTTCATGAAGCGGAATCTGTCAAACACAAATTTTCTTTGTATAAAGCTCTCACTAAATAAGATTCTCAATCTATTATTTTGGATTAAATTGATAGATATTGTGAAGCTTCACTTATGTATCTTAAATCTCGTCAAACTCTCCCTGCTGTCTATCTATTTAATAAAGAAACAAAAAAAAAAAAGTTATTATTTTGAGTGGAAGATAAATATTATGCACCAAGATTGGACCATGCTAGTATTTTCAACGAAACATTAAAAAAAATTTCATAATGGCATAAATGCCCCTACAAGGCATTGATGCTTTTTTTTTTTTTCCTCCTTTTTGTGGATTAGAAAGTGTCTAAAATCCTTGTAACCAAATATGATTGACATGTTTCCTTATAAGGAGAATTTAGTTTTAAATTTCCCATTCTCCACTTCTTATGGTTTAATTTTGTTGTTGGGGAGGGGGGGGGGGGGGTGTTGGACAACATAGAGCTTATAATCAATGTGAGTGACTCCATAATTAATTTGACATTCTCATGCAATTCACGATTAAGGTTGTAAATGAGCTGAGTTAAACTATATATTAAAATTTCCAAATTGGTTCATTTAATTTTATGTTAAACATAAGTCAAATTTGATCTCCTCACGAAGCAAAATAGCATGATTAAATTTTGGTAATTTCTTGTCGAATAAATCTAAACTTATTTATGAGTTACTTGATTAAAATAATCTTCTCTTATATTATGTAGTAAACACCGCACCTAATTTCTATTACCCTTTAACAAATCTAATGATTAATAACTGAATTATAGTTTACATGTAAGAAATTAAAATGATATGTCATGTCATTATTGTTCAATTAATGTACAAAGAAAATCCACTGCATAATGGTGAAGGAATTCTTTTCGTTTATGGCCTACCAAAGACCCCCTCAATTTAATGTCGATACACTATCTATACTTCTCAATCCTCCCATCAAAAAGTATCATTGATTGTTATTAGTCAAGTAATTGGACACCAAAAGTAACGTCTATTCAGCAAATGACGTTTTAAGTTTTGGTTCATAAATACACTCCTAATAAAAATATAAAATAAGTTTTTATATCACACTTTTTTTTTTTTTTTTTGAGAATCTAGACCGATAGGCCAAGTTTTATTCCATTAAGAGAAAAAAATTACACGATACGATAGGCCAATTTTTTTTTTTTTTGGTTATTGTATATCACTCTTATTACTGTTTTTAAATATATAAAAAAAAATCCGAAATTATATTAATCAAACAACTAGCATAAACCCTACGTGGGCTACATTAAGTCTTCTGGCGGATAAAATATTATAGAAATTAATCATTTGAGTTAATTAGATTAAATGATTTTCATTTAAGAACTTTCATAAACTAGATTCACTAACCTTGAATTGTTGCCAAGTGCCTCGTACCTTAAGTGATATTGCCTGGTTCTTTATGAGAAAAACTAAGGTTTGAATTAATCCTCCTCCCTCACTTGTTGCAACAATTAAATTTATATATAGAACCCAAAAAAAGAAAAAAAAAAACTTATATTGTTCATAATTACATATATATTTTACTACAATATGAACTATTTATATCATCGATAAATTACAAGTAATAATTTGATATCTTATGCAAGTATTTACAAATGTACGCATTCTAATTTCAAATCATATATAATATAAATATATTTTTATACATATAAATATTATAAATAGATAATATTATTTATATAAACATATAATATTAAACTTATTCAAATTGAAACTAACACTCATGAGCATGTTATCCCATTTAAATTTGATAGTTTGATAGTTGGACCTAAGCTTTAACTTGAATTTTATTTGTTTGGTAAAAAATAAACAAATATAAATAAGTTTTTATATAAGTAAAGTTTGAGTTGTTTATAAATAGATCGAGTTGAGTTTACTTAAAATCATATTAAGTAAATGGAAATGGATTCTAAGAAATATTGTTGTATTAATCTTACTATGAATTATCTCACATTTTCAAAAAATGAGGGCATACACATCTTGATATATAACAAACCTTTTGAGCCTATATGTTATTGCCAAATACAAAGATTTCAACTTTTATTTTTAACATTTTTTGTATGTAAAGGGACTCATAATTTGCAAAAGCAAACATATTGCATCAGAACAATTTTTTTACTGTATAATAATAATAATAATAATAAATTTTTCCCTAGCAAGTAAGAACTGAAATTTTGAACTCAATTATTTATTTTATGTGAAGAATCGGATAATACCAATAAACTATATAAGAGTATAAGACTTTTTATAGTGTACCAGAACATAATACCATATTAAAATTGTTATTCAATATATATATATATATATATAAAACAAAATAAAATAAAATATTGTCACCATCTTTTTGTCTAAACTTATTGGAAAATAGAAGATGAGTTAAATTTAATTGAATGGAAAATGATAAAAATGAATAAAGTGAAAATCATTAATGCTGTGTTTGGATTGGGTGAAGTGAAGATAATAGCTAGGGAAGGGAAATTATGTTTGGTTATCTTTTTGTCTAAACTTATTGGAAAATAGAAGATGAGTTAAATTTAATTGAATGAAAAATGATAAAAATGAATAAAGTGAAAATCATTTATGCTGTGTTTGGATCGGGTGAAGTGAAGATAATAGGGAAGGGAAATTATATTTGGTTGAGCTTGAGAGAAGTGGGCATAAACGGGGCGAAAGCTATATAATGAAAAAGGTAAGGTTTATTTATTTTTTTTTAACTTTTTAGTGGCTCACAAAATTACACTTTCGTCCATGAGTTTTCATCCCTCTCTTTGCTTCACAAGGATATATATGTAAAAAAAAACACACACACCCACATTTTTGCTTTCAATTTCTATTCCCTTTACAAACCAAACAGAAGAAAGATAAGTACGTATATATAATTTTCATTTCTCATTCCATCCCTATTTCTAGACATGTATGCACTGTTTTAAAAATCACACCTGACCAGTCGGTTTAACTGATTAACTCAAACCTAGAACTGGTCCATTAAAAACCATAATAACCGATAACAGAAAAAAATGTTTTTTTTTTTATTATTATTTTTTTTTATAGTTTTGTAATTTTTGAATTTTTGTAAGGACAATGCTAAAGTCCAAAATCATGAATAATTTGCCCTGAATTGAGATAATGTTTTATGGTAAACTTTTATATTTATTATAATACACACACACACATATATGTTTAAATATTTATAAATATATTAAATAACGGTAATCCCAAAACAATACACCGGTATTAATCGGTACTGAAATATATTATTCCACTGGTCAAACCGGTATAGCCTCTAGTACGAGATTGACTCTCTTGGTTAAAACCATGAAAAATTGGTCAAAAATTGAAAAAACCGAGAACCAGACCCTTTCCCAATTCTTTAACCGTTCTAGTTTTTGAAACCATACATATTCGAGGGAAACATTCTATTTTCTCATTTCTTTATCATTTTTTTCCCTTCATTTTTTCCTTTGCTTATCCTTCTCCGTGGCTACAAGTCTACAACCAAACAAAGTGTAAAATAATGGCACCAGAATAAAGTGGCAACCACAAACATGGTGACATGACGAGTATTCAAACAAGCCTACGGTCCAATCCAATTAATTTCTTAAGCCCAACAAATAAAGCCATTATTTTGAACGAATTTCCCAATAATTCAAAAGATATTTGAAGGATTATAATAAGGCATTTTCTCCAAGAAGTCAAAGAGTATTTAATGGCACCGAAATAAAGTGGCAACCACAAACATGGTGACATGATGAGTATCCAAACAAGCCTACAGTCCAATCCAATTAATTTCTTAAGCCCAACAAATAAAGCCATTATTTTGAACGAATTTCCCAATAATTCAAAAGATATTTGAAGGATAATAATAAGTCATTTTCTCCAAGAAGTCAAAGAGTATTTAATGTTGGTTCCCTAAGAAATATTCAATCATAATGTTTTAGTTCTCTTGGACAGATAAGTTATTTATTTTGTTTATAGTTCCTATGAGTCAAGTTCTTGAAAATTAATGTTTTTAATTGCTAATTTCGTTCTTCCATGCTTAGAATGTTGTTCTAAGCATTATTATAAGTCATTTGGCTGAATTTAATAAAATCATATTATAGTGTTTTTAGAATTAACCTTTATGCTTTTCAGAATATGGATTTATTCTAAATTAACTCTTATCCCTTGAATGGATTCCTTTAAGTGGCGAGTTTTTATATCTCTTTGGGTGGTGATATTCTGTATCTCATTGAGTGGTGAGCCAATCTAATTCTGTATCCTTAGTTAAATTCCTTTGGGTGGTGGTATCTATATTCTTTTTGGTTTGCTTTATTAGTAAGTTTATTTATCATTTTAATTATTGAGTGTTTTTTATTATTCCATATAAGCAGAAAAAATAAATATATATACATCCACCATACCCTCATTTATCATATCAGATAAGTTTGGGTTGCCCCATACAATTCCGGTATCAAATAACGACATGAATTTTTTATTTTTTGTGTTTTAATGAACACATTGGGCTAAATATTAATTTGAGTAAAAGAATAGGCTAAGCCCATATAGTAACAATGATGGACAAGCCTGGAAACAAAAACTATTATGGGAAGTGATTCACTTAAGTTAACATAAGATAGGCATTTGATGATTTAAGTAAAGGATGCATGAACCACTGTGCACCTTTGGCGTAATGGTTACTTCATAAATATAAGTGTTTGTGGAGTGTGGGGGGGGGGGGGGGGAGGAAAGAGAGGGTTCAAGTCTTCAAGAGGGAGCTTCACATATATATACACATAAATTAAGCTAGAGATAGAACAAATGCAAAATAACAAAACGGAGAAGGACATGTGGTGCTAGAGATGGAACATAACTATCAGATCAACAAACCAAAGAACTTATTCACAACACATATCAGAGCAATTTTAGAGACCTTATATTAGGTTATTAGGTCCTTGTAAGCTTATGTCCTAATACTTTTATTTAAGCTTAATGCGATATGTACATGTTGTGAAAATCTGATATGTATGAATGTCCATTTCAATACAACATAGGGTTATTAGAATTGAATCAATCGAATTCTTGTGATTTTCCTTTAATCGAGATAATTTACTTTAAGCCCTTTGATTTCGAGAGGATGCAACATGTCTTAGTCAATTAGTTAACTTAGTCACTTTAGGAGTTATGCCATTTAGCATTTCTTAATCTCTTTAGTTGTTAGCCAATGCATATTTCAAAGTCCTATTAGGTTAAGTATTTTCGTACCTCATACCATAATTTACAAAGTTAGATAACACTTCAAACTAGTTGTCATATCTCAAGAATTATCTCGAGATAGCAACAATTTATCCATAAACATATCGAACAACCTAAAAAGGTAATTAAAAATACTAAAATTAGTTTTTATTTTAAGGTTACTTTTCCTTCCATTCATTCCCCTTCAAAAATTAAAAAAGATAATTATTTAATTATTTTTTTTTTTGAGAATTCATTCTTTTATTTTCTATCTATTTTATTTGATTCCATTCATTTATAAATTCCTAACATTAGGGTTAGAAACAGATTTCCCAATATCCTTTTGGTAAGAGTTTCTATGACTGAGCAATTTCTAAGCCCATATGAGGCCCAAATAGGCTGGCTTGAGGAATGGCCCTGTACCTTGGGCCTAATTTCACCACACTTACGCATGCATGCAGGAGCCTTATCCCTCAAGACTTCAAAATCTCACACGGTCCCAACTCCCACGTCTCTTTCACCCAACTAACTTTTCGAAATCCAACGGCTCAGAAAGCAATTGAAAATTCGTGATGCAATTGCGTGGACCATCCAACGGCCTATACTAACTCCGACGCACCAATGGCGGCATTTGTCATGTCGTACACAACACTAAGGAAAGAGACTGAACCAAACCTCAACACTCAATCCTCTCGATGAGAATTGCTATGTACACAGTGGCGGCTCCACTTGTATGTGACCACCCTCACTTGCCATATATATATATATATATATATTATTTTTTACTTAGCAAAAACAATTATATAAATAATTAGTTTAAACTAATCTGTTCTGTGACCAGCCTAACTTGAACAAAAAATGTATATATATACCTACAAAAAAATATTATACACTCAATTAACCTATTTTGACTACTCTAATAAAAATGTTAAACATCCTGATCTGAGAATCACAAGAATTTGAGTTCAACAAAAATAAGGGTAATGCTACATCCATAATATTATCACAATAAATATTATGTGGTAAGTTGTTACTAATTTTAATTTGGGCTCAACATTTACATGTTTTACCTACAAATAACAGTTTGTTGCATAAGATTTGTAATGAAAATATTATGGTCACTTTATTGTTCTCATTTCAGCATTTTTAATTTTTAATTTCCACTTTATTTCTTATTAGTCTATTTTTTTTCTTTCACTTTGTTAGTACAAAAAAATTGTAATATTTCAAATATTTGTGTGATTTTTTTGTGACGTTGATATATTTAAGTTGTCTTTTTATTATATTTTGTATAATTTAAATTTTTTAGTGATCACCCTAAAAAAAATTCCTAGAACCACCACTGTATGTACACTTGTATAAGACGTGACACTGCATCCAAAAAAAAAAGGTCTAAGGTCTCCAGTCACTATGTCAACACACTTTAACACAACTTTATAGTGAGCAACTGGATTATATTACTTATAAATTAATGAAAAATAATTTAATCACTACTCAATTATGTGTTTAAATTGTGTTAAATTATGTTGGTAGGCGTTGACATACTTTGACATAATTTGCATATTTGTTAATAAGTCATGATTATATCACTATTTGTAATGTTTAATTTGTGTCAAATTATATTGGATAGGTGTCAACATAATTTACGTATTTGTTAAGTAGCAATTGAATTATATGGACACGACTTGTGTCTTGTGTCTAGTTCTATTGGACATGTTGGAATATGAACATGTATCTGCATCCCAACGCGTCTAGTAGAATTGGACATTGAACACAGGCTCTTTTCGAATTATATTACTTACTTATACATCAATCTTCATTGATATTTAGTAAAACTAGCGGCAAAACCTAGTTGAAGATTACTTGATTATGATCTAAGATATTGTCTAATAAATAGTAATAATAATGCCTTAAATTAAAATTTGATAGGTTTTTTAAAAGAAAAATTAGAAAGGGATAATGATAAGTTAATGAATAATAATCATGACCTAAAAAATAAAACTAGTCAAAAAAAATTAATGAATAATTTTATTCCAAATTATATAGATTTGATAAATTTCAAATTAAAATGTTAGCAAAAATGATAACCTTGGGAGACTTAAAAAAAATAGTGGTTGAGAATTTGAAAAATATAGTTGCTAGAAATGAATAAATAAATAAAATTTACAAAAGAAAAAAAAAATTTACTTAGTACTTGATTTCTTAAAAGTAATGTATCATACAAAGAGAAAAAAAAAAGATAAAGATAGATCACTACACAATCCATAGTTTAAATACTAATTATTATCTTAAATATTTATAATCTATGTAATAATATAAAATTTACAAAAGAAAACAAAAAAGAAAAAAAAATTATCCAATACTTGACTTCTTGAAAGTAAAGTACCACATAAAAAGAAAAAAAAGATAAAAATAAATCACTCCACATTTCACAATCTAAATACTAATCACTATCTTAAATATTTATAATTCATTAAATACTATAAAATTTACAAAAGAAAAAAAAGTGAAATTTTTTTTTACTCAGTATTTGATTTATTGAAAGTAAAATATCATATAAAAACCAAAGAGTTTAAAATTAATGAACATAATTTTTTTTTAGAAATATGGATAATTTACATTTCTTACTTAATAATATTTTTACAAGATTTTTTAAAGAATTTTTTTAAAAATCGAACCTCTACTTGCTGTGTGTTTAAGTTGTGTTTTTCTTAAAAAAAGAAAAAAAAGAAAAAAAGTTGTGTCAAATTGTTTGTGACAGGTTAGTGATCCTAGACTTTTATTACTCATAGTGATAGGGCCTCAGTTTCAAAGCCGCAATATATGCCACGTGGAGACACATGACAGGTCAGCTGAAGTGGGCTCCATCACGTATATCCACTTCTCTTCTCGTTGCTTCCAAAACTTCTTCCTGATTTTTTGTTACTATATAATATTTTTTTCTGTCTTTTCAACTCTTTCCTACTCTCTTATCTCTCTCTCTCTCTCTCTCCCTCGAAATTAAATCTCGACCGCGAAACCAGCTTTTCGTTTCAGTTTGTTGCCGCTCAGCACGTTGCCTTTTTATCAATTTCGTTTCTTTTACCTTTTCTTTTTTCCCAAACACCAACACAAAAACCCTAATCCTATCAAATCGCGCGCTATATTCTTATTTGGATCTCTGGCTTTAGAACCAAAAGGCTTTCGTTCTCTCCGCAAATCTCAGATCTGTAAGATTCAAATTTCACTCCAAGGCCCTTTGTTTTTCTCGATTTGATTTCTTGTTGCAGATTTGGATTTACACAAAGCTTTGAAGGTAATTTTTTTTCTTTCTTTTCATTATTTCAAATTTTGAAAAAAAAAAAAAAAAAAGCAGTTCAGGCGGTTATTGATTACAATAACGGTTTTTTAATGTGTTTGGTTTGTTTTAGGATTTCTAGCGTGGAGGTTACGAAATATATATTTTTTTTCCTGTTATATAGAGGGCCAACGTTGAAATTCAAGTTCAAATTCAAATTCAAATATATTTTGCCTTGAGTTCATAGTTCATAATTAAGAGGGATTTTGGCTTCTCGTGCTGTTTGTTTTTGAATGCTCTCGCTCAGTTTTGCTGTTTGGGAGGAATTGAACTTTGTGGCTGAATGGGAGAGGAAGGAGCAGTGTGTTTGGATGTACTGACAAATGGAGTCGGTGAAAACGAGAACACGACGAATGAGTTGAAGCGCGATCATCAGTATCTTCTAGAAGACGAAGCGGAACCATTGTTTCCAAACAAGAAGCAAGCGAAGGAGGTTTCGAACGAAGACATTCGGTCAGAAGTTTCGAACCCCAACACTTGTTCGCCGAAGCAGAACGGGTCTAGTAGTGTTCAGGAATTCACTAGCCAATCACCTGGACTTGGGAATGGGAATGGGAATAACAACCAGGTGGAGTGCGGTGAAGTCACCTCCACATGTTTGGGGAGTAACTCGAGTTCGAGTTCAGACGAGGCATTGAGCCACCACGGTGACAATGACACTTCTCACGATGCTGATGCCTCGGCCTCTGCCTCCGGTGCTGTTGAGACGTCCCGGGTTGTGATGGAAATTCCCAAGGACGTTCGGTCTACTGGAATAAGAAAAATTACGTTTAAGTTTAGTAAAAGAAGAGAGGACTATGATAACCAGTCGTATGCTTCGGTGGTGTCTCAGCCTGAGAGTAATGGGGTTGCTATTGGCATGTCATATGGAGTCCATTTTGAACGAGATTATTCAGCGGCGATGATTGATTCTGGTAGGGGCATGGTAGAAAGCACGTATGGGCAGGAGTACCTCGGACATAGAAAATCGGGTTTAGGTAGTTCTAATAATGAGTTTAATGTGTCTGAGAAGGTTGTTCCTACGAATGTCAAGAAGCTGTTGGCTACTGGTATTCTTGATGGGGCTCGAGTGAAGTATGTTTCTACTTCGGGGAAGGTAAATTGTAGTTCTATATAATTTTTGAATCCGCAACCTCATTGGGTCGGTGTTTAAAGTTTTATATTTGTTTGGGATTGATATGTTGTTTTTAAATGGTTGTCAGATAGAGCTTCAGGGAATCATAAATGGTGGTGGATATTTGTGTTCTTGTTCATCTTGTGGTTTTTCGAGAGTAAGTTGTGCAGTTTTAATTGTTTCTGGTTACTGGGGCTTTTATTTGGTATTGGTGATTAATTATTGATTGAATGGTATGAACAGGTTTTAAGTGCCTATGAGTTTGAGCAGCATGCTGGTGTCAAGACTAGACATCCAAATAATCACATATACTTGGAGAATGGGAGGCCAATTTATAGTATTATACAAGAACTGAAGACTGCACCACTCAGCATACTTGATCAAGTGATAAAGGATTCGGCCGGTTCATCTGTCAATGAGGAGTTCTTCGAGCTTTGGAAAGGTGATGACTGTTATTTGATCTTTTAAATTGTTTTATTTGGAATCTGCCTCAAATGGCACTTCCTTCCCTCACTAGTGTTGGTCGAGGGTGAGGTGTTATGGTTTCAAACCCACTAGGTTCATGTGACGGTGTGTGACTTATGAATAATATTAAGAAAATAATTTAAAATGTTTTTTTAGTTACATATGAACCAATGAACCAAAAGATCAGAAAAAAGGGGGGGGGGGGGGGGCGGGGAGGTTGCATATATATACTTGTAATGAGAACTTGCATTGGAAAAGAGAGAAGTTGAAGAAAAAAAATGTTGTGTCTATTCTTTTATGGTCTTGTTCAGACTTTGAGGTTCTTTTGTACCCTGCAGAAAGTCTTCAACAGAGTGATGGAAAGGTTGAATCCAATCGAAATTATAACCGCAAGCTTCCTCCGTTGGTTCATTCACATATGAGGTAAAACATTATTAATCTCCATTAGTTTGTGCAAGCTCTACTGCCCTTTGGATTGATCCACAGGGCTTGGTTGGTTTGGTTCATGTAGAGCAAAGGAATTAATTTATCTACCTGTAGATATTTGTGGAAGACACCATCAATTTACATAAAGTTTGTGCATGATTTTATTAAGCATAGATTCTAGTTGTTTTCTTGATTGTGTTTTTGGTGATTTCTAATTTTCTTTTGGGCATGGCAACTGAACTTGTTTAAGATTAATTATTTGGGTTAACAATGTTGCTTTCTTGAAACTTCTAGCTGCTCCAGTCCAGCTTTTGAAGAAAGTGTTAGCCCTGCTTCATTTTCCTTTGTGCAGAGCAACCATTTTGAAAGGAAAATGTATATGAAAGAGGCATATGAAGAGTGGAAATATGCAATGAAAAAGTATGCTCTCTCTCTGTTTTTCTCCATACATTTCTTGTTCAGCAATCTACATTCTTCTTCACTAAATTGATTTATTGAACTATATGTGTTGTTCTGTTTTGGATGCCGACATTATATGTGTTTTGTAGACCAAACTCCTATGTTTCTAGCTCAATTACACAACAGAAGAAAACTACTGATGGTGGCACTAGGAAAAGGTATTTGTTTTCATCTTCTACTATGCTTCTTCCCAATTTCAATAGGATGTTTATTAATGGGGTTTATACTTGCTTACTTGGGGAGTTTTCTTGAATCGGCAGGGATAATGATCTACACCGGTTGCTTTTCATGCCAAATGGACTTCCAGATGGTGCTGAATTGGCTTACTATGTCAAAGGACAGGTATTGAAATATTTTAGTGTTGGTGATTGGTTCTTGTTATGGTGGATGTTCTGCTGATGTGGTTCTTTATTCTTGTCTTTTACAGAAAATATTAGGCGGCTACAAGCAGGGGAATGGTATTGTCTGTGGATGCTGTGACAGAGAGGTATGATCATTGAGTTGTATAGACCACATCAAGTTTTGAAATTTGCATTGCATGCTTGTTTACCTGTTTCTCCCTCCCTCTCTCTATTGCTTAACAATACTATCATTTGTACCTGTGAACAGATTAGCCCTTCACAGTTTGAAGCACATGCTGGAATGGCTGCCAGGCGTCAACCGTGAGTAGCCTTTAAAGTACTGTGATTCTTGTTTGAGTTAGTTTGCTGTAATGTAATTAGTTTATATGTCTTATTGCAGCTACCGCCACATCTACATCTCTAATGGTTTGACACTCCATGATATAGCTATTTCATTGGCAAGTGGACAAAACCTTACCACAGGTGGCAGTGATGATATGTGTGCAGTGTGTGGAGATGGGGGGGATTTGATTGCCTGTGATAGATGCCCACGGTCTTTTCATGCAGGTGATACCTAGATTCTGATTTTCTGTGTTGCTTTATGCTTGGATTTAGTTGATGTTAAAGATCATAGTGTGCTTGGATGAGCTTACTTTCATAAGTTTATTTTATATATTGTGCAAAAGTGCAGCTGTACCTTAAAAAAGGTGATGCTTTGAAAAGTTGTACGTTCTGTTCAAAAATGAAAATAAGTTGTACATTATATGTGTTAGCTTTCCATATGTGTTATATTGGTTTCTGAATTTTGTTTGAAGTTTTATTAGGTAGACTTGAATTATGCATAAAACATAAAGACTACCTTGTCTTTTCATACTATCTTGCCTCACATCTTTCTTCAGCTTTATCTTGCACTAACAGGACAAATAACTTGACTCATATTGCTTCCACTAGATAATGAATGGTCTTTGTTTTAGGTCAAGGAGTCTTCTCAATCCAATATTTCCAGCCCAATTTCTCAGAGACGAATACCTTATTATATCATTTCCAATTACCTTTAAAAAACATTTGTATATAGAAAAGGACCTTAGAAAGACATGTCAGCTTCTTCTTCTTTTATATGTATATGAATGTGTGTGTGTGTATTCATTTGGATGTGAATAGAACCAAACATTATTTTTTGAACATGATGGTGATGTTGGTCAATATGATTACTTCTTTATGTCTAAATTACTCTTAATGCTTTTTTGGTATACAGTTTTCTTTCATTTTTGTTTCAGCTGGATTTTTTTGTGTTGCAGCTTGTTTGGATTTAGAGTGTGTTCCTGAAGGTGATTGGCATTGTCCAAATTGTATAGAAAAACCTGGCCCTGGCAGAAAATCTGCTGCTGGAGAATCCTCAAGTCTTGTGAGACCAATTGTTATACGGTTGACACGAGTTGTCAAAGCACCTGAATCTGAATATGGTGGTTGTGTTGTTTGCAGGTTGGTTGCTCTAATTTATAATTTATTATCCCTGAAAATAGCAAAATATTGTTTGTTATTTTTTTATTTGGTTATGTGAGAAGATGATACACAAAATTTTGTGACTTGGTGCCAAATGTGGTCTTCGTAATATAGTATCTCTGACATTCTTTGACTTGATTAAATTGTTTGGCATCTAAGAGAATCATGTTTAAGATATGATCAACCTTATATTTCCCCTTTGATGTGTAGTGGGTGATTAAAACAGATTTATCCTTTGTTTTTCCTGTTTTTGTTTTCATTTATGTGCTATTTTCAGTTTACACAAGGGAGTTTTATTTTTCTTATCCTATTCTTTCCAAATAAAAAATGCTTCCTGTGTATGTCTTTGTGGATTTGTGGTCTTTATTTTTCTAGTTCACCTCATCTTCTTTATCTCTCTTCCCCCTGCTAGATACTTTTTTACTTTGTAATTGCTTGGGAAGGGGTTCTTATCAACCTGTTATTAATTTCGGCACTTGGTCATTATCGTCCTACACAGTTCTTGAAAGAATTTTTTTGGTGATTGGGAGCAGGTGCAGGGAACTAATGGAATAAATGTGGATTTAAATCAATAATGTTGGGCGGAAAAATTGATACATGACAAAGCAATGGGTTAACTGTTTTTAAAATGTTATAGATTAGTTGCTTATGTTTTGTGTATGGACTGGATTATTTAGCCCTAATGAAGGGGTACCTATCAAAGAAGAATAAACTAGTAAAGAAGGGGCTTCCTGTTGGTGGAAGATCTGTTTTTGCCTTTTGAAGTGGAAGTTTCTTTTATTCATTTGTTTTCTTGTTTATGTTGATTAGTTAGCATTATATTATGTGCCAGCGATGCACTTCCGCTTTTGATTTTATAATTAGGCTAACCAACTGTTCGACAATTTTTGTTTTGTTCTTAGGGCTCATGATTTCAGTGTCGCTAAATTCGATGAGCGAACAGTTATGCTCTGTGACCAAGTATGGCTCTCTTTTTCCCCTTAAGCATGCAAGCATCAATTTTAGTATTGATAAATTTTTTAGACATTTTTTTAACCTAACTATTTATTTCTGTTTAGTGTGAGAGGGAGTTCCATGTCGGATGTTTGCGAGACAGTGGGCTATGCAATTTAGAAGTATGGGAACCTTGTAATAGTTTTTTCTTATAAGGCTTGTTAAAGGGGCTTATATATTTTCCTTGAATCATATCTCAGGAACTCCCCAAGGATAAGTGGTTCTGCTGTGATGACTGTGATAAGATCCATGTGGCTCTACAGAATTCAGTTTCCCATGGAACGGAGACAGTTCCTGCTTCATTGTTTAACATGATAAGCAACAAGCATGTAGAGAAAGGATTATTTATTGATGGGGATGCAAATGATGTTCAGTGGCAAATTATGAGTGGAAAAAGTCGCTATCCAGAGCATCTACCCTTGCTTTCAACAGCTACTTCTATTTTTCGAGTAAGTTGTTTATATACTGTGTTGGATCCCAACTTGTTCTCTTAACAAAACAGTGATATCTTGTGAAAAGAGTCACTCGGAACCTTGATTGATAAAATGTGGTGAATGTGAACCAAATTTTCCCCATTGTTGATTATCTTTTTTTTTTTTTTTTTTTCTTTTTGAGAATCCCATTGTTGATTATCTGCTTTTAAAGTCTTGTTTGATGAAAAATATTTTAGTTGTCATTCCTTTTTCCCCATTGCTGTTAAATCTTATAATTGTGTGTTTGTGTCTGGAGAACTTGGTTATACTATAGTTATTGGAGTTATTAATTGTTATCCTCTTTTGACTAATTTTTTGTCCTATATTTTTGCCAGGAGTGTTTTGACCCTATTATTGCAAAATCGGGTCGTGATCTAATTCCTGTTATGGTCTACGGGTAAGTAATATTTGTCATGTGCTTATTACACTGCCTTTTGTTTTCATTTCTTCTCTCTTGTGGGTGTGTGTGTGCAGTGTGTGTTTTGCTAGCAATTTATGATGGTTTCCATAAATATTTTGCGATAGTTGAAGTGGCATTTACTTACCCCAAAAAGAGTTGAGGTGGCTAAATATATGACTCTGTTGTAAATGTGGGACTAGTTGGTGAGAAGAATGTAGGCATTTGGTTCTTGTACTAGGCTACTAGCATATGTTTTGTTTAACGGTTGATGTGAGACATTATATTTTGGAACACCATTATATAGCAGGTATTGTGGGTACCTATCTTGCTATTTCACTGATGTCAAACAACCTTTTTTTTTTTAAATACTCTCCTAGGTCTTGTGCGCAAGCACATTATTATGGCTACTACTATCAGATATGGGAAAGTTAAATTATGTTCTTTATTATTCAGTGTTTTAGAAGCAAAAGAAATTTACCCATAAAATTATCTTTCCTTGGTTAACCAGGATGATTTAAAAATAAATAAAAATAAAATAAAATACCTTTTTGAATATTGCATTTAAACACAGGAATATTTTAATTACCATTTTTTTTTCCTTATCTAACCTTAACAATTTGTTTAGCATTTCATTTAAACACTGCAGGTGGGTCCATTTAAACAATTTGTTTTGAATTCTAATTGCATGCTTGGGCCTAATATTAAACTTCTTATGATTTATTTTGAATGTTTGGTTGTTCTGGCAATTTCCATAATGTGTTTTTATTTTTCTTTTGTATTTTGCAGGAGAAATATATCTGGGCAAGAGTTTGGAGGAATGTATTGTGTTGTTTTAATTGTGAAGTATGTTTCTTTTGTGGCACAATGTTGATTATGTCTCTGTTTAGGGTTTCTTGAGATTTATTCTAGACATTTCAATCATCATATGTTTAATGGTTTAATGCATGCACAGGTCCGTTGTTGTATCAGCTGGTCTTCTCCGAATATTTGGCAGAGAGGTTGCTGAGCTTCCTCTAGTGGCTACCAGTAGAGAACATCAAGGAAAAGTCAGTACTCACAGTTTCATGTTGTTTTCTAAATTTGCTATGTTGTAGACATTAATATTGCCCCCCCACCCCCTTTCTTTCCCTCCTTTTTCCTGAACATTACATGTTTTTTATGGGTAATCTTATGATTTGTTTTTATTGTATTTTTATTTTTAGGGTTATTTCCAAGCATTATTTTCATGTATAGAGAGGTTGCTGGTTTCCATGGATGTGCAAAACCTGGTGCTCCCTGCTGCTGAGGATGCTGAGTCAATTTGGACAAAGAAATTAGGCTTCAGAAAGATGAGTGAGGAGAGAGTAAGTGAATTCTGTGACAGTGGACTCATGCAGATTAAAAATATATATTTACCTGATTTTTTTTGGACAAATTAGTTATAGGTCATCTGAATGTCAGACAACTTTAAGAGGAAAAAAAAATATATATAAACAGAAGAGAATGAAACAGTCATCTGAATAGGTTAAAGAACACTGAGAAAACATTAAGCTGCCTTTCCTTTTTTGATTGGTAAGCGAAAGAACCATGGGACTTCAACCCATGAGTCCATGACCCTGTGCACCATCTCATTCTTATGGAGGGTGGAGGTGCTGTTTAGCCATGGAGCTGTGCACAATAAATAGGATAAGTTACATTTTAAGCCCCATAGGGGTGATTTCAAATTAAGCTCTTTACTTTCAGAAGTTTCATTACATTTGCAAAAAGTTTCAATTGAAACTCTACAGCCCTTAAAAAAAGCAACACCTTGCGATTATTGAACACGCATCTATTATATATGATTGTTATTCAATCCAATACGTATGGTGTCATTTTATGTAAGTACTTTTTAAAAAAAAAAAAAAAAAAATTATTTACAACATCTTTTGTAGTGGGTTTATGTTTTGAATTGAAACTTTTATAAATTATAGGGTTTATTTGAATCTTCTAAAAATATGGGGTTTAATTTGAAATCACCCCTAAATAAAAAATATAATTTCCCCAATAAATAGCATGTACAAAGAAAAGGAGAAACTTTGGGAAAATGTCTGAATGTTTGAAGGGTCGGATTAAGTTCATGTTTTAGAGATCTGTATGACATGAGTGTCTATTGTTTAGTTTTTTTTCATTGCCCATTAGTCAATAAAATATGATGGTGGACGTATTTTCTTTTAACTATTATAGTCTTATTTAGAATGGTATTGAACTTCATATTCCATCTTCATATTGGTAAATAGTGAATGTGAAACAATTATTGATTGATAAATATATTTTACTGGCTAGTTGTCGAAGTATATGAGGGAGGTCCAGCTGACAATTTTCAAGGGAACAGCAATGCTAGAGAAGGCTGTGCAGCAAATAATGGAGTGATAGCTTCTCCATGTCCAAAATGACTTCATCAACGAAGATGGGAAGACTCATTCATTAATTTTTGTATAAGTGATTCTATTTTCATGTGTTGGTGCTGCTATTTTGTTTTTGGCCAGCAGCCAGCTACATTGTTTTGTTCTTGTACAAACTAGGAATGAGAACTGAGTAGAGTGGGGGAGAAGGGAGTGTTAAATAAATGAAAAAAAAAAAAATAAAAAGAAAAAAGAGAAGAAAGAAAGAAGGGAAGAGGAGGAAGTAGAACAAGAAAAACAGTGCATGCTAACCTTTTATTGCGCATGCATGCGGTAAATTTTATTTTTGTATTATTGAAACTTTGCTCTTTTTTTTTTTTTTTTTCTTTTTATTTATTTATTTTATTTTCATATATGTACAAAAATGTCTATCAAAAACTCAGTTACCCTTTGTTCAGGAAGAGAAAGCTATTTTCTTGTAGAAGTCAGATTGTTGTTCATATTTATATAAATCTTATTTTCGGTTTACATTTCTGGCCCTCAGGCTGCCTAGGTTTTTATTTTTTTCCCCGATTTACTGTTATACTATATGTTTTTTCTTTTTTGAGCGATAATGTATAAGCCTTTTTAACACCCAACAAAAAAGCAAAATGAAAATTAAACCTGTGCAAATTATTGGGTACTCTTAGCATAATCACATGGAATTTTCTATCGACAAAAGCAAGTCTCAATACCAAAGATCCATCAGTATACTCTTTTAGACCTCAAATCAACAACTCTGCACTGGAAATACTTTGGTTCCCCTTAAGCCAAGACAAATCAAAGCAACAATTGTTAGCCAGGATAGTGGAGCAGATCTAAGATAAGGTAAAAGGTGGAAGAAAAGGATTCTATCACAAGCAGATAAGTTGTTTTGATTAAAAGTTTAAAACCAAAAAGAAAGGTATGGAATGTCTATATAAACTGATAATGAAGGAGTGGAAAAGCATTGTCTTTTCCTAGGGATCCATTTCTCTCCGTAGGCAAAGAATTTTAGCACTACTAAAATAAAGCCAATTCCATATTGTCATAGGTTTTTATCCATATCGAGATATAGATTGAAATTCTAGTATATAAAAAAAATTATTAAAAAAAAAAGAGTGGGAGAAGGATCAATACATCTAAGGGTTCACAAAAAGGAAAAAAAAAAAAAAAAATTATGTTACACATACACTAATACATGTTGGAAATTGAGATAAGTTGGAAAGAGTGCCAACTGAATTTTACTGCAATGCATTTCCCAAATTTAGCCTTCTATTATGTGGCTTTTAGCAGTAAAATTCGGCCCTTAATGTCACAACAATTTTCCAATAATATTTCATTTGCTTCAACAATCTCCTATTAGTCTAAAACCAACAGATTTACTAAGGCTCTATATATATATATATATATATAACGAGTGTCTTTAGGATAATGGTTCACAATTTATTTTAAGAAAATTTTGACATAGCTTTTATGAGAAATGAAAAAAACTATTAAAACATTAATTTTTTTTTTCTTTTTCCCATAATTTTTTTTAAATAGATTGTTAACCAATATTCTAAAAGTATCCGTTAGCATTTCTCATATATGAAAGTTTCGCCGTAAATTGATAGATAACAATTCTCCAATGATATTTCATTTGCTTTAACAATCTCCTATTAGTCTAAAACCAACAAATTTACTAAGGCTATTGTGGGGGTAAAAACCCAACGTCACGTGTTGGGTCTGAGGCCCTATTCGAATATTATTGTGCGTCTCTATATCACATGTTGGGCCTAGGGTCCTATCCGAATATTATTATGTGTCTGAAGAGAAGAAAATGATTGAGAAGGAGTCCGTGCGGAAGAGATATACCTGAAAATGGATGAAGAATACAGTCCGAAGAGAGCATCAATGGTCCGAAGAGGTCATTCTCCTCGGATACCAAAAGTCTGGATCATGCAAATATATGGAGATTCAAGTGATCTTCCTAGCAACTTCAATGGTAAAGATAAGCTTTGGTCATGTTTGGAGGTGATAAGAACGGAAAAATATCTAAAAGGAAAAGCTACCACCACCATGTTTAATGCACTGCAGCAATTTTTCTGGCCGCATTTATAAGGAAAAGACCTCTAAACAGTGCAAACTCAGCTACCACCACTCATGGGAAGCTACAGAAGATATTTGATGTGACCTATACTCAAGTGAATGTTTAAATGAAAAACAAGTGTACGATGAAGATGAGAAAGGAAGAGGATATATAAATGGAATGTGCCTCTAAAGAGGGGGGAGTTTTTTGGAGAAAAGGAGGAAGAACTGTATTAATCATACGAACCTTATAATTAAGAAAAGACCTCTTCGGATTTCTGTCTGTTCTCTTTTATATGTTTTTACGTTGATTCATCCCTGTAGACCATAGTTAACTGTTGCTAAATTCATCATTACCCAGCTCTTTCACCCACTCTTTATAAATTCATTGTTTCAGAGTTCATTGGGCTTATAATCCAAACCTTTTGGGCTTGGGGTACAAAATTTGACCCTACAGCTATATATATATATATATATAAAACGAGTGTCTTTAGGACAATGGTTAACAATTTATTTTAAGAAAATTTTGACACAACTTTTATGAGAAATGAAAAAAAAACTATTAAAACATTAATTTTTTTTTTCCAATAATTTTTTTTAAATAGATTGTTAACCAATGTTCTATGAGTATCTGTTAGCATTTCTCATATATGAAAGTTTCGCTATAAATTAGTAGGTAACTATTATGTAGGAAAACTTTTCTTGTATTTTTGGTTAATATGAAAAAATGGATGACCAATTAAGATATATATATATATATATATACACACTCTCTCGATTTCATATTTATTTTATTACAATATTCACTCTTTTTTTTTCTCTCACACACGCGCGCGCGCACACATATATATATATATATACACATTCTCTGTTTCATATTTATTTTATTACAATATTCACTTTTTTTTTTCTTTTTTCTTTTTCATATATGTCCAAGAGTTTGTAGTAGTAGTAGTAGTAGTAGCCGCTACTAAAAAAACAAAAAAAAAAGCATCAAAGGGTTCACAAAACAAATGAATAGCATCGGACGTTTGAGATGGTTGATTGCACATAGTACTTGATTACCAGTCGTGACTAGAAGATTCTCTCACATAACATATTTCTCATTCCAACCTTCCTGTCCTATCGAGGGTTTTACTAGGGTTTTGCGGATCCTCTAAAACCCAAATCATTATCATTCCCAAATTCCTACAATGGCCTTCGTCTCTGGCATTCGACGCGTTCTTGGTGGAGGATCTTCCACTGCGTCTTCGATTCTTCAATCTCACTACACTTCCATTCGTTTCAATACTACTCTCACTTCCCCTAAGCTCTTTATCAGTGGTACGTCTCATTCCCTCTTTTCTAAGTTTGTTTTTCGTTTGGTTCCCGGGAAAATTGTACGGTAAATGTTACAAAAGCGAGTCTATATTTGATTTGGTAATCTTGGGTCATTCATTATAGACCAGTTTTCTAATTTTTATTTTAAATAGTTATATCGCTTTCTGGTTTCTTCTGTCTCTTGTAGCTTAGTTTATCATGGGTCTTACTTTGATATTGTCTATATTTGTGTTATGATTTATATCAAGAAAAAAGTGAGTTAGCAATTGGGTGATTCTTTAGAGGGTAGAAATGCCTTGTGCTTGTGATTTAGCTTTAGCAGTCTAATCAGCCGGTTGTAATTTATATTACGAAAAAGTGAGTTAGCAATTGTGCAATCTGTTTTCTGATTATTATCTTTGTCTTGGTTTTGTAGTATTTAAAATCTTCTGTATTTCAAAGCTCTGAATTTTAAGGTCAATATCAAATAGATCATTATTTTGGTTGAATAGCTGTAACAAAAAAAGTGATTTCAAATGTCTTTTCATTTTGGGGTTTCTAAAATGAAAGTGCTGAAATTTAAGGATAGATCATTTGATTTTTTTTTTGGTTTTTTTTGGGGGGGGGGTGGGGGTTTCAAGTTGCCTGGATGGCGCTGCTATGTGCCAATTAAATTGATCTCTAGATGACGTTGTTGATGGATCTTGTTCGCGTTTTAACAGTGATGCTCATTTAAATTAAGAATTCTTAGTTTGTTCAGAGTAAGGGAAATGTATCTTTATTTCTGATAAAAACAAGTAGAAGTATTCACAATATATACCTGATCAGGTTTGCAGGTGCTTAGTTCTCATAACACCATCTGTCCTCTGTCACTTGAATGTAGAGCTTGTTTTATTGCTCAAGGAAATATTATGATACCTTAGGATGGTATGGATGACTGTTGCTACTTAAGGGCACTGACGTGTAGGATAAATACTTTTTAATGAGTGATATTTATCAATCTTCAATCATCTCAAATCCCATTTTATAGCTTGTGCTACCAATTTGAGAATCTATGTATGGAACCATCTGAGTTAGTTCTAAAAGTTGTGAAAAAGTTATTAATTACTATTATTTTCCAAGAGGCGGATCTTGAAATCTAACTTTTATTTTGGTTTATTAGTTAAGTATAAATTTCTTTAAATGCATCACGATTTGTTGGATGTTTTAGGGGTTTAAAGGTGGGTGAGACAGGTTGAGCATGGCCCAGTAGTAACCATACTGCTTGGCTTTACCCCCCCAATAATTTGAGCTGGGTGCATCTTCCCTGCCAACCTGACATATCTGCTCAAACTGTGGCAATTGCTATCAAACTAGCACTGGAGAAGCAGTATAAGGCTTGTAGTTAGTACAAATGGATTCTGCACACATGGACAGTTGATATTTCTTTTCTAATTCATCTTATGAGGTTATCAACTTATCATCAGCTTATGTAACTTACCGGCTTCTTACATTATTAAAACTAATGTATTTTATCGTAATGGCATCATGGGCCATGGAATAGTTACTGGATTAGTAGCAATTTTATTGCCTAGTGTCTCTTCTCAAGGCCACATAGAACAGACTGAAGATAGTAGGCGTCTACGTACAATTTACATTTTACATGAAATTCTTATTTTGAAGCATGACTGTCTTTTATCCTTGTGTAACAAAAACAGGTCTTTCCAGACTTACAACAGATCAAAAGCTTCAAGAGGCATTTTCTCCTTTTGGCCAGCTTGTTGATGGTAAATTGCAAACATATTTTGGTTATATTTCTTCCTTGCATCCTTCCTTATTCTTCCACTTTGACCAACTGGCTTAATGATCCTGCAGCAAAAGTCATAACTGATAGAGCCACTGGAAGATCAAAGGGGTTTGGGTTTGTTTCGTATGCAACCATAGAAGAAGCTGAGAAGGCCAGAGAAGGCATGAATGCCAAGTTCTTGGATGGATGGGTTATTTTTGTTGACCCTGCCAAACCAAGGGAGCCTAGACCTCCACCTCAGCCACAGCAAGAGCCTTCTGAAACTGGTTTCAGAACAAACAGGACCGTTGGATGGTGTGGATGAATGTATTAGAAGCTGTAGTGGATCTCATTGGCATATGAGGACTTTTTGAGACTATACTACACCTTATTTAGCCAATATACATGTTGAATTGGTGAAAATGGAACTCTATTGCATTAACCATCGAGAAAAATGAAACTTTTTGGCCTTTTATAATTCAATGCATTGTTGGTCTATTGCTATTAGCCTAGGCTTTGTTATTCATTGTGTTGCTAAAATTTTGTTTACGTGGTATGGAACTTGTTATGACTGGTTCTAAGGATTCCGATTTCAAATTCAGTTGAAATGCACTGAATCGCAGAAGGCCCTCTAATGTTTTCCCAGGGTACCTATATCGACACTGAAAAATGAATCTGTTGACGCAACCAAGTCCTTTTACCTTCAAAATTTTCCATGGGTGGAATTCAGAGGGATCCCACGATTCCCATCTGGTTGTCAAAGGCCCCTCTCTCTCTCTCTCATCTCGGTTTTTTGTTTTGTTTTGTCTTTGGTTTCATTTCGTTTGTTTTGAGTGGAAAGCGTTTTTTCTTTTTTCTTTTTTTTTTTTAATGGTGGATTTGAATCCGAGTGGGTAACAGAAATAGTTGTTCCAGATTTGTTTAAGCTGATGAGTAATTGTTTGATGGTGAAAATGTTGTCATATCACCTAAAAGATACTCCCTCATTGCTCCATTAGACATTGGCAAAGAAACTAATAAATGTTTTGTTAAACTCTAAGTAAAGAAACTAATAGATAGTGGGACAATTAAGACTCATTTTTTGAACTTTAGACCAATAGGAAATGGTGCGTTTTAGTAAGTTCAATCAGTAAGGATTTTGTTGTCAAAATTTTTTTTTTTTTTGAAAGGATTTTGTTGTCAAATTAATCTGGAGATAAAAGACAATTATCGTAATAAGGGGATGTCGTATTAAAACTATTTCTCACGATGGTAAAAAAGGCTAATAGAGAATTAGATGTTAACTAAAATTCAATACAGCAATGAAAACTATATCCCAAAGAACCCCTAAGTGATCTTAAGAAATTTTGTTGGTTTTTTTGTAGCATAGAGAGAGGGGTGAGGCTCTACTTAGTTGGCAGAGGGTCTCAACTCTCAACTTCGTCTTTCAACCTCGGAAGGAGGCGAACTGGTCTGAGCAATTTTTGTCACCTTCCAAAGTTGTCACACCTGTCTTTTTAAAACAACGCCTAAAAATAAGAAAAAAGAAACAAAACCCTTCGGCTTTACTTAAACCCAAACAATACTTTTACAGTCGCAAACAAACATGAATAATCTGTGTCTATATGCTCCTCATTCTCACTGCGTCTCCATGATCAAACTGCCACCACCACCACCACTAAGTGCTCCAAAGGTCAGTATCACTCTCTCACATTGTAATATTCGCCTCAACAATCTGTTTGGTTGCTAAGAAAATTTTAAAAATAGTTGAATAAAGGAACTGTATATATCTCGGTCACAGATTTGGAGCTCGTTTAGTTCGTCTCAGAGGGAATTCAAAGTACGTGCTGTTTCAACCACTGGGAATATTGACGCCTCCAATTACATTCCAAAGGCTCCGATTTTTCTCCCCGAAGGCCCATGGAAGCAGGTGATCATTTTTCTTTTTTCTTTTCTTGAAAACATATATATATATATATATATATATAAAGCATTTTAATGTCACTGGTAAAATATGTAATCAATGTAAGGAATATGGATTAATGTGTAGATTCCTGGGGGAGTTACAGCCGCTGAGGGATTCAAAGCTGCCGGTATGTATGGCGGTTTGCGTGCTAAAGGCGAGAAACCTGACCTTGCCCTTGTCACTTGTGATGTGGATGCCACATCTGCAGGTTAGCTAGCTTTCATTTTGCTTAGCAAATTTAGTTTCAATCATTTTTATGATTTTGTTTTGTAGTAAAACTTATTTTCCAGTTGTTTATGGTCTTAAAAGTATTTTTCTTGAGTTGTGTGCACTTGGAACAATATTGGCTCTTTGAGAATTTAAGAAAGGAAAGGGTTTGGTTGGAGATACTGTTTCATGTCAATATTTATTTATAGGGGCGTTTACAACGAATGTGGTTGCTGCTGCACCAGTGTTATACTGCAAGAAGGCGTTAGACATTTCAAAAACGGTACTCAACTCCTTTTTCTGTCAACCATAAATCAATAAAGGCAGGGATGAACTTGTAGTTAGCATGAATTTTAGATATTATTATGATTATTATTTGTTTCCGGCTAGATTATACTTTCGACAATACTTTGTTTTAAAGGGCTTGCTACCTTGAACATTTGATGTATAAGTTACTAATTCAACACATATTTTGCCATAGTATGGCCTATAAACCAAAATAGGGATTTTTTTGTGTGGTTGCTGTTCAGATTTTTTATTATTATGTTTTCAGTTTCTTATCTATCTACTAATGACTCAATTTCAACAACTCATCAGGCACGTGCAGTGTTAATAAATGCTGGCCAAGCCAATGCAGCAACGGTAAGATATCTGAGTATATAGATGCTTTGCTTGTACATTCCTGTCCAGTAACTGCACAGTTTCAGTCAAAATGTGGTACAATACCAAAGTTAATGGTTGTTCTCTTCCCGGGGGCACTGAGGCCATGTCCTTGCAAGACTAGGGATTTATTCAAGTCAACCACATTATTTGCTGTCAGCCTGTTACTTTGAGAGATTCATTGAATAGGGGGAAAAATGTTGTTGCTTTGAGCGTGAACCAAGTCTTATGTGGCTAAATGACCTACCAATGATGTCCAGGGTGATGCAGGATACCAGGATGTGATAGAATCTGCTGACATGCTTGCTGAGGTATGCTACCTTCAGAGTTTGAACACTTCATTCCCATCATTGTGGTTGTGCAGGTTCAATTTTTTCTTGCTAATTAGACTAAGAAGATTCGTTGCTGCAGCTACTTCAAAGGAGACCAGAAGAAGTGTTGATTCAATCCACTGGTGTAATTGGTCAAAGAATAAAGAAGGTAACTTGGTGACCTAATGTATGTTATACTGATCACATTGATGTGCACCATGCCTGCCGAATAGATCAGCTGAAATTTTTTGCCGCAATTTCTTTTGTCAGATTAATAACATGCCTTGTTGCTTTCAATGTTTTACATATAATTGATACTCTAATGCATATGCAGGAAGCACTTTTAAAGTCACTTCCAAAACTAGTTGCTTTGCTCTCATCATCAACTGAGGGGTAATGCTCATGCTTTCTTCATTTTAATTTGTATTATTGACGTTAATCCATGTTTATGAAGGCACCTGCTTGTCTATTTTTTCTACTTCCAATCTTCTATGTTGATTTTTTCTATTGTATCGAAGTATGTATAAGCTTCAAGTGATCTCCTTGATAGGTTGTTTAGTCTCCTATGTCATGTTTATTAAAACATTCTTGAATATTATCAGCACATGTGCAGGGCAGATTCTGCAGCAGTGGCAATCACAACGACTGACCTTGTTAGCAAGAGCATTGCAATTGAATCTCAGGTGTGCAAGTACTTGTTTCTGTGTCAGTTTGCATGCATATGTGTTACCATGACAAATATAAACCAATGATTATCAGCATATCTTGAGAGGTAATTGTGCTACTTGCTTAGATGAGGCATTGAATATGGATACTGGATCAAGGACCAAACAGGAGCAACTCTTGTTGGTTTCTTGATTTCTAATGCATAATTGGTGACTCTGTAGAGTTTAATAAGGACAATATCTAATGTTAAAGAAAATGGTTTGATTCAGTAATGGGCTGTATCTTGTCAATAAAAAGCAATAAGCAAGTTAACATTCTTCCTTTGTAGAAAATGTTGTTGGATGTATAGAATAGCCTTATCTCAACCTTACAGAACTTGCATCCCAGGAAATTAGGATTCTTCAATATTATTAATCTTGGAAATTCAACTTCCCAGCAAAGACAGGCCTTTAAAAGTTATAAATTCCTCAGGTTGGAGGGAGAACAGTAAGAGTTGGGGGAATGGCAAAAGGTTCTGGGATGATCCACCCAAATATGGCTACCATGCTTGGTGTATGTATCCTTGCGGTTCTCTTGCAATTTTTGTGGGAAGCATACATTTCTTTTCCATTCCTTTATATTGCTTTATGTGTTCCAGGTAATAACAACTGATGCCCTGGTTACAAGTGATATTTGGAGAAAGATGGTGCAGATTGCTGTAAATAGGAGTTTCAACCAGATAACTGTATGGAATATCATTGCTTAAATCCCATCCGTTTTATAGGATTATTGACTTGGCTATCATTTCTGTAATTTTTGCTGTGCCCTCTTTTACACAGACTTCCTTTAATTTAGGTGTTATACGTAACTCTCCTCTTTTGTCTCTTGCATGTAATGATCACCCATTTGTGAATGCAGTAATTCACACTGGAGTTAACTTTTATACCCCATTTACAGTTTCTCTTATTATCTCCTGTCAATGGGATGAACTTTACCTCATATTGGACTGCTTGATGTTTAGACGCCAATCTTTGGCCTGCACATCCTTTACCTCTCCTTGATATCAATATTTCTATATATTCTATGTGTGCATCTTTGTCTTGGTATTATGTCATATGAAAGCTCTCTGTAAATTTCATTGTCAATACAATTAATCATAATGCCAAAACAAGTAAAGTTTTCCTCTCTCTCTCTCTCTCTCTCCTGATAAGTAAAATTGTCCTCTTTATATGGAGTGGGGTGATGTTTTCTATTGAATGATGTGTGATCCACCTAATGGTCGGTTCTTGTTGGGGTTTGACTACCTGACCTGGTACTGAATTTGAGTACAATTGGTTCGAAAACTTATTAACCCAAATATAACCAAAATTCAAAGAAAAATGAACCAGGCCGGTAACTTTTAGATTGGGTTGGTCCAGTTCCTCTTTTCATGGTTGCTCTCCTAGTGCCCATCATGTCTGCTGTAGGTGTGTGAACTTCCAAGTTATTTACATTTAGTTGATGCTAATCAGAGGTTTAACTAATTTGTTCATTGCTCTTTGTTTTTTTTTTTTCTTTCCTAATGATTTTTGATTCTTTGTGTAATCAATATTTCTTCTAGTCGCCACTATTCATTAACAGAAAGCCCCTCTCCTCCCCGTAATAATTTAGCCTTAAGAGAGGTTTTTGCTTCCTAGATATTTAATGAACACAATTTTCCCAGTTCACATTGATGAATATAGGCACATACATGACCTAATTTCTTATCTTATAAATATGCATATAATACTACTGTTCTATGAACTATATGTCATCTTTGGCAAGCACACTTGTTGCCATGAATAAGTACCCAAGTTTCCTTTTTGACATGGTGTGATTAATCCCACTTCTGGGACATTATGAAAGTTGTAAATATAACAGGTGGTTGATTTGGTGCAACAGGTAGATGGAGATACTAGTACCAATGATACTGTTATTGCTTTGGCTAGTGGGTTATCTGGATCAACCAGGATATCTTCTATAGACAGTTACGAGGCATTGCAACTCCAAGCATGCCTTGATGCGGTAAGTTATGCTGCTATTAAATTATTCACTCAATCATATAAATTCACAAGTATTATTTTGCTTCTCATTGATAAAGAACTGTTTTCTGCAAAACTTGCACCAACTTTCCATTGTATTTGGATGCCTCTGTTCCCCTTCCTCCTGGTGCCAACAAAACCCTTGTATTTATTTACACCTCCTAATCCAACATTACTGAAATTTTTCTGTTCACTAAGATTGTAAAAGTTTTTTTTTTTTTTTTTTTGACAAAAAAAAAAAAAATGAAGTGTTGCACTTAACTCTTTTCAATTGCTAGTGCTTTAATTTATCAAAAATAAAATGAAATAAAATTGATAGTGCTCAAATTTGTTCCTAGGACTTGGTTCTACATTTTATATAATTTCATGAGAAGGGCCATAATTAGTCACGGGCCTCAAATTGTAATATTGTATGGATCTAAACCAGGTATTGAGTTCAATTTCGAAGTTTTATCAATTTCAAATTTTCAGGTAATGCAAGGTCTTGCCAAATCAATAGCTTGGGATGGAGAAGGAGCAACATGCTTAATAGAGGTCTGTATCTAAAGTTAATGTTATCTCTGCTTTTGAGCCAAATTTGATGCTGTACATTTGCCTCATTCTATAAAATTGGACATCTAATAGTAACCTACCAAACCTACTCTTGATTGTAACTAATACTGGATATAAACACAACTATGAACAAGAAACAAGTCTCTTAGGGGAGCAATGTGAGAGGGAACACCTCTTATATCTATAAAGCAGTATCCTCTTATGCATTAATTAGTTTAAAAAACAAAGAACCGGCATGATTTTTTCACAGAGAATGAAAAAGCAAAAAAATTGAAGCTTATATTTATGAATTATTCTAGTTCAAATGGCACTTCCTCCTGTAGCATTGTGGGTTAAAACCCATTGTGTGTATATAACTTGCAAATTAAAAAATCTTTATGACTAAATTATGATTTCAAACTCAGCAATATGCTGTGATTTTAGAGAAGTGACCGGTCAATATGTTGAAATCTTCTATCTAATTTTATCTTTGGTGTATAGGTAAGTGTGGCAGGTGCAGACAGTGAGGCTGAAGCAGCAAAGATTGCACGCTCAGTAGCATCTTCTTCACTTGTTAAGGCATGATTTTTAAACTTGACCAACCTTCCAATTCTCACATTAGAGTCTAATCTTCTGTCAGTTTTGTTAAGCAGGCTGCTGCATATGGCAGAGATCCAAATTGGGGGCGCATTGCTGCCGCTGCAGGCTATGCAGGGATTTCTTTCCACCAAAACAAGCTTCGAGTATTTCTAGGTGATATTCTGCTCATGGATGCTGGGGAACCACAACCATTTGACCGGTAATTCTAAGGCTTGACTTTTATATTAAAATCTGGGGCATAACCAAGAACTAGTTCTTTTCTCTATAAGATTTGATCTTGCATATGTTTTTTTGCCCCCTCATTTTAGTTCCTCCCAGTGTACATATATTATTTCCAATGCTCTGTGGAAGTTGATCATAAGTTTCTGTTCTTATCTTTTTTTATTTGGTGGGGTGGGGGTGAGAGCGAAAGAGAGAATGGGCTGGTTCCTTTGATTAACTTACTGTTATCATCGGTGTGTCACTAAAATCTGGTACCTGTCACAGCACGGGGTATCATCTTGAAATTTTTCTATACAATGCTTCTTTGGTTGCTGTGTTAAAAAAGGCAATCAACTTTGCGATCATAGTCGCAGTTTTGAGAGCCCCAAAATGTAGCCATCATCCAAATTCCAGTGTGAACACTTTGTTTCCGAAGCTAGTTTATACCCCATGTTTTAGAACTGAATTTTTTGAGGTAGAGGACTCTCCTGTATAGATGAGTGCAGGTTTGATTCTGTGAAGGCATGCATGTTGCGGGTGCACTTTTTTTTCTAAGCATTTTACATGTGCACATTGCCTTTTAAGCATGTCACTTTCTGTTTTACAAATTCTTTTCAGCTTGTACCTACAATGTATTGAGTAATTGGAGATGTTTTCAGGGCTGGAGCAAGTAACTATCTGAGGAAGGCTGGTGAAACCCACAGTACAGTTAAAATACATATATCAGTCGGTAAGCTTCTGTAGTACTCATGAAGCATACAAATGCTAATTTTTCTCCCTATTTATAGTTAAATCCAGAATTACCAAGTCCACTAAAATTAGCCAGTTAAGGGATAACACTCCCCTAGAGGGTGGGATCCACATAATTTTGTAAAAAAGAAAAAAATATAAATGCAATTTTGCCTGCTAACCTTTGTTTACACAGTGAATACTAGTATTGGTTTAGGATGTTTGTCCATAATCTGAATATTCAGACTGAATCCAAACAATTCAGTTAGGGTGATGCTCATGTCCCTGCTTAAGCTGCAGATTTGCTTAGTTGTTAAAGGGCTAGGACTCCTGAATTCTCTTCAAGTTAACTAACTACTTTTCATTTTTAAAAAGAACGGAAAACAATGTGTTAGCTCTTTCGCCATTCGGTAGCTAATCCGGGCTGCATTTCTTGTGGTTGAACAAGTTGGCTAGCTGAATTTAGTATTTGCTCATTTGGGCAGCCATCTTCTCAAATATTAAGATTTAGTGCGATCTTATCATAATAAAGATTTAGTGCATAGTTGACAACTCATGTTTAGTTACCCAACAGATAATGTCTAAAAAAAGAAATTCTGAAAGATATCTGTCATCTCATATTCTCATTGCATCAGTATACTATAAATGAGCATAATGAGATTTTACATCTTTTGGTGTTAAACTTATTTAATTTCCCTCATATCTTCTTTCAAACAGGTGATGGATTGGGAAGTGGGCAAGCTTGGGGATGTGATTTAAGTTATGATTATGTCAAAATAAATGCAGAATACACAACATAAAAGAACACTAGTGCCATCTCGCATTTATTCTCACTTCAGGATTTCCAAACAATTTAACCCTCTTTATCATATATTGATTATAGGTTTAATAATCTGTCATTGTTGTATCTCATGTAGATCTGCTTATGCAAAACATTTTTCAACAATCAACATTGCATGATTGCAAATGAATTTTGGAGCTCATTCCTACTATCATAAGAAAAAATTAGGAGACAGTCTAGGAAATCAAATATCTGAACTGGGGGTCTCCAGTAAAAACTCCTAATAATCACTACACGATAGTAGGAACGATATGCTAAAAGCTAACACATTTGTGGTAAGTCTGCAACAGAAACAGAACCTCTTTTCCCCTTCCAAAGCAGCCCCATACTTAAGTCTGAATATAAATCTCTACCTTGAAAAGGAAAAGTATCGCCTACTTACAAGACTTGTGAAAGGCTTTGGATCTGGAAACACTGATTTAGTGATTTCTGATCCTTCATTCTAGTATAATTAGTGGAAATTGACGGGGCCAGGCTTCAGCAAAGCCATCAAAATGCTGGTTAGACTTGCATGAAAACAAGGTTCTACCTGTCGTGGAAACAAAAATGGACTTCACCATATACTTAGCACGAAGGAGGCCTCTTTCATCAAGACTAGACATGGATACAAATCTACCAACAATACAAACTTTGAAATCAATACTGCTATATACAAAGCATCAAACACCATATATTAACTTAGTTAAAAAGTTATCACCACACAGTAGTGCACGTATCATCCAAAGTTCTTAAACCATCAAAAACTATGAAAACAGTTGAGGCAAATACTTATTTATCCACACACATGGGAACAAATGATAGGACATGGTACAGAAATGTTGACTCATAATGCTTCAGCAACCGGGTAGTGCATCTCAGTGTGTGATTTTCTAAGGAAGCTATTCCCACAGTGGGAGTTGGAGCTGCCAACTTCAAAAACCTCAAATTCATTAGAACCCTTAGCAGCCTTGCGAGATTGTTTCTTGTCCTTGCCACTTATCCCATGTGAAGAGTTCTTCTGCCCTTTCTTTCCATTTTTCTTTTCATTTTTCTTGTCATTTTTCTTGTTGTTTTTATACTTCTGTGAGCTCTTGTTTTTAACCGAGTGTGACATCAAAGTAGGCCTTGGATCATACACATCAGGAGCCCATTTCACAGGCAGTTTCTTCGGCGGAATCCCCTGAGTCCTACGGCTACCTTTCATGGCAGACACAAGCTTCAAAGAAGTCTGGAAGGTATAAAGTTAATAATAAAAAAAAAGCATTACAATGATTCCCCAGCATATTTTAAATAATAATAATGTGCAGCCATTTTGATAAATCTAAAAGACAAAAATTAAGCAACCAAACCTAAGTTTTTCTAAACAATCACATCTAGGTTTTCCTAAACGATATAATAAAAATCAGCTCAACTCAAACCAACTAAGCAAGGTTCCAACTTCCAAGAGCTCTCCATCATCTGACACATCCCCAAATTAATGCTTGAATGCTAGAATCAGCTTTCCCTCACCTCTTATAAGTCTTCAAAAGGTGTTTATCAGTTATTTCCCCATCATTATTTTGCCACATCTAAAATTCACATTTAGGGTCTATTGCTAAAAAAATTTCCAGCCAAAATACAATGGCAGCAAAGAATATTTAGTTAGAAGAAAACTGAAAGGCACTTATGAGATCACAACAGAAAAGACAGTGCAGGAGGAGGTAAATACAAGCATGTGTGTGTGTGTGTGTATGTAAATATATACAAGTTCAGTAACAAGTTTAGCAAAAAGATGAGAACTTACTGGCAACGATATCGATCGTGAGCAGGCATGATCGTTAGATTCCTCAGAGTGGAGGCCCTGTGATATTATTTCAGGTTCCTCATCTTCTTCACCTTCTTCATCTGAAGAAGAATTAGGAGGCAACCTTAACTTTGGATATGGAAAGGTTTCGGACTTAATTAAGTGCTTCTTTGGGCAAGTTGCCTTCCATTCATGTATGTCTTCCTCACCCTCATGCCCATCAGATGCAGGTTCTGACACTTGAACATGTTGGATATTTAGCGACTCGTGAAGAGCATCCCCAAGGGCATTTACATCAGAAGATTGACTGTCCATTGCCAAAATCAGCTTCTACAAAATTCGAGCCTAACACATGAAGATTAGAAACATCAAGTATACTCGTAATCATTAGATTCTACAAGAACAAGAGCATCACATTCATATTCAAAAGACAACTATAGTGGTAATCAATGTAGTAAACATAAACAGCAACAGCAAAATCTTTAAGATATCCCTCATTCCCATCAAATCAAAAACCAAACAAACCTTGAAATCCAAAAGAATTCAGAGTGACAACACGCACATCCAACTAAACTAAATCTTAATATTTTTGAATGCACAACAATCCCAAAGTCATAAAACTAAAATAATGTTATTATTAAACATGTTAGTGAATGTAAAAAGCTTAAAGATTATCATATCAATACTCAATAAAGTCAGAAATTTCATATGCATTGAAATCTACATGAAATTAAAAAAATAAAAGAAAAAAGAAAAAGTACCTTAAACAAATTTCAGGGCTATGGCAAACCCGGAACGCGTATTTAGTATTTTACCAAACAGAATCTACTATCTTTCTCAGCTATTGTCCACCCAAAACCTTAATCCCTCTCGATCTTGAATTTCTCGAAAACCCCACTTCAAATCTCGTACAGATCGCTCACGAAACGAGAATGACCGGGAAAATATCTCACCGAAAGAACAAAAAAAACACAACAACAACAAGAACAAAGAAAAAGAAAGAAAGAGAAAGCAAATGTTAACTAAGATTACCACGACGATCACCTTTCTCAAGACGTTTCAGACGATGAAAAGATGAACCACCATGAAAACAAGTCAAAGAAGGAACCAAAGGAAGAATAAAGAGTTCAACGGGTACCGAAGGCATTTTCACAATGCTCTTCGAAACCCAGTTAAGAAAAACCCCGAAACTCCTCTAATAAGCCACAATTGCAGCGATTTTTTTGATCAGCGAAAGCAGATTTTTGGAGTTAAATAAGAGCTAAAAACAAGTTGTGGGATGTGGGTCTGAGAAATCAGCGAGTTTGGAGGCAGAGCATGAAATGGGTCGGAGGGAGAGAGAGAGACATCATTTGCGTGATCGGAGAAGAAGATAAGAAAGATCGGAGAAGGAGGCAGATATTGGGTATGGAAATGAGAAAGAGCAGGTGAGGGTTTACTATATACATATATAGAGACAGAGTCTTTTGGTCAATGGCCAATGGGTGTATCGCCTAGACGTGTGGCAGTGTCTCAGACCAAATCAGGGACGTACACGTTTTTACTATGACTTGTTGGCTTGTTGCTCTACTTCTACGGACACAACAACATATTGTCGTTTTTTCCCAATAAAATAAAATAAAATAAAATAAAATAAAACATGTTGCAAGATCAAGACTTAGATACAATATTTTGGTGCTGTTTTTTAGGTTTTCTTTTTAAAGTTTTGTCATATGAATTTTTTTCATGGGATGAAAGTGTATTTTTAAGTTAAGTAGCCACATGATTGAATCTTAAGAGAGGAACTTAAGGAACAGCACTTAAGGTATTGTACTTAAATTTTGTTTTTGTCGCAATATTTTTGCTATAGATAAAAGATAACAAATTTGTGACATTTTATTGTGTTTTTAGATCTTTTCTTATCCTATACAAGTGGAGTTTGTGATGTGTCTTTACTTTAAAAGTTAAGACTTTATTTTTATATTTGTGTGTTTGTGAGTGTGTTCCTTAAGTTTAAAGTGTCTCTTTGGGAACAGTTTATTTAACATTTTATTTTAAAAAAATTATTTTCTTGAAAGTACGATAGATAAAAGGTAAAAGCTAAATAAATTAAGTAACTTACGTGGGATCCACAAATAGTAGGAAAAATAAATATAAGTGTAATAAAATAAGTAGGTGATTCCAAAGTTATCAAAATCGGAATCCTATGTAGGATTTGATAGTGGATCATAAGATTCTAAACTATTTGAGAAAAAACAAAAAAAAACACATTGATTTGTTAAATAATCACATAAATTATATATTTATTTATAAATTTGCATCAATTTGATGTAATTACCATACATCACTATATTCATTTGTAAGTATTATTTAAAGAGGCCAAAAATTTCAAAACGTGACACTCTATTGGGATGTTATTTTTCATTTGGGTCCAACTGACACTCTATCTCTCTATATTAGAATAGCAAAACTTGGCTTATTGAGATGTTATTTTTCATCTAGGTCCAACTGAACCTTTTGTCAAGTTAAAGAAGATTACAAAAAACCAAGATTGTTTGGAGTCATCAGAATTGTACGATCCTATCGATTATGAATAATCGCAAAAATCCTTGAAAGATTCAAATCGTTTTGAGTAAGTAGGATCGTAAAATTGTAGAATCCAAATCGAGATTTCGACAACTATGGGTGATTCAAGTGAGACCTGCAAATATTATGAAAAAATAAGTAATAAACTAGCTTATTATAGTTATTAAAACTATGCATGAGGTTAACTCGACTGAAAGATTGGTTCACTAGTTCATTGGTTAAACTTTAGGTTTATTAATTGATTAAATAATATATTTTATAATTTTAGAAATCAACTAAAATAAAAATAAAAATACTTCATTTATGTAAATTAATAAATTATAACAAAAAAAAAATCATATGAAATAAAGTTAGAGAATAAAAAAAAACACATCATTCATATGTAAATCATCCAATAACTAGGTTATATGATCCAAAAGTCTTAAAAAAAATTATCTTATAGAAGTTCAAAATAAATCTTTAGCTTATTCACTAAACCTTAGAGCTAGCATAACAAAATTATTTAAATCACCAAATACAAGTGATGATTAGAATAAGGTGTTATCGTTGTGATATTGATCGCTTGTGTTTCATGCATACCAATTGATGGAGTCCACAAAGTTATCTCTATCTTTAAAGTGTAGAAGTTCTTCCATTTTTGTCTATTTTTTTTAAGTTCATCACTTTATCACGTACTTCTATAGTTTTATCATTATCTCTTTATCTCTTCCGATCTTATTACTATCTCTTTATCTCTTCACTCTCAACTCTCATCTCATGGACTACACAACTCTTACTTTATCTCTTTAGTTTTTAATCTTTATCAGTTAACCTTTTCAATTTTCAGTAGTTCAGTAATTCAATTTAGACTCTAGAGTTCAATAACTTCAGTTCAATCTTTTTTCACAATTTCACAGTTTCACACTATATTCTTTCTTTTATCTATGGGTTGCAATCCGTTGGTTTGCACATTTTGAGATTGGGACATTTCACATTTAGTATTTTACAATAAACCAATTTGGATAATGCTTTGGTTCATGGATTAAACGGTTTAAGTAGTGGTTTGGTATAGATTAAATAACACTATGAGGCATCTCAAATTAGCATTAAATTTTCATATTTCACAATGGGTGAGATGGCAAGTTGTGATTAGCATATAATAAAAGTGATACTTTAATCACAATCTATCACATTAATAATTGACAAGTTCTAAAAATTTTGTGGAATTTTTCGTACTTATAGCATTATTGTGGTGTGCTTGGTAATGAAAAACTGTCTTGTGCACTTGGTCATTTTAGAACATGCATTGTGCATGTGTTACCTTTAGTGTCCAAGAACACTATAGTTCCGAAGGCAAGCAAACTCCCATATTTAGCTTGGCAAAAGATAAAATTGTTTTTCTTATTTTAAGCTTGCTACCAAATATAGGAAAATGATATAATTTTTTGGAAAGTATTTTTTGAAAAATGATTTATTTTTCATTAAATGTTAATGCCGGAACAAACGAATCATAAATTGTAAATTGAATCCTTTAAATTTGGAATTATCTTGATTTTATCCGAATTAATTTAAAAATTTTGGGTTTTAGATCTTAACATTATTTAAGGATTTAATTTCAATCACACTATTTGTGCGCATTGCTGAGTTGATCATTAAATATCTTTAGAAGTTTTTTATACAAAATATTTATATATTTAGAAGAAATAAGATAATTTATGCTCAAAATGATGTAGTTTTAATATATTGGGCAAGTAGGTTTCAAAAAAAAAATATATATATATATATATATATATATTGGACAAGTAAGAAAATAATTGTTCATTTCTCTTTTCTATTTTAAAACTTCATTTTTAGTTTTATTATTTATCTTTTTCTATGTCCATTTTCTCTCTCCAATTGCGATTCGCCAGTGCGCCACCACTAGCCTTCGCCGGCCCTCTCAATCCAAGCCAACATGGTCGAACAATTTAGTCACCATTTTACACAACCTATAATGTCATTCTTTAACATCTAATTCTTTAAATTTGCCTCTTCGCTTGAGAAATCGTGGATTTTAGGTTTATTATCACGCAAACAACTTTGGCCAAATCCATTAGCCACCATCTAGAATTGATCAATTTCACCAAGACCTATCCTTGAACAAAACCCATAAACCAATATATTTCAAAGTCGACCCGAGCACCATGCCAAATTGATCGAAGAACCACTATGTTGAAAGTCCAACCACCAAACCCAACTTAAAAAAATCATTACTACCCAATACCCATGCACTATTCTCTTGAAGTTACGGATTACCCTTGCTATACGGATAATAACACTGCCCCATTCGTCTCATTCTCACTTATAACTACTATTTTCAAGTTTATCCGATTTTGCTTTAGTTTTTATTTTATTTTTTTTATTTTTTTATATAACTATTTTTACGGGATAATTTTTAAGTTTATCTCCGACTTTGAGCCATTGTATGATATTTTAACCCTATAATTAATTAGGTTTATTAATTAGTAATCGATTATTCATTTTAGGAAGCTTGTTTGTGAGGTGGGATGTAAGGTCGTGAGAGGCATGAGCCGGGGTTCAAGTCTCTAAGAGAGAATTTCACACACATATATACTTCAGATTATGCTATAATAGAATTTCTATCTTCTATTAAAAAAAAAAAATCATTTTAGGAAACAAATAATTAATTAAATTAATTAAAACATCTAATTTTCTGTTAACTTTATTTCATGCATTAACGCACATTCTTTCTTTGGGTTTTAACCATTAAGAATGTCACACATTATTAATCATAATGAATGCCTTTTTGAGCATTAAAAGTTTTGATGATACCATCGTGCACCTTTGACATGTTTGTCATTATATAAATACAAGATCTTCAAGAGAGAGTTTACACACATATGCACTTAAGATTAAATTAAAGTAGGATTTTTATCTCGTATAAAAAAAAAAGTTTTGATAATGTTCTAAAGTGAATTCTCAATCTTGAAGATGATATTTTTACCATTGAGTTTATGAAATGATCATTTACCATTAAAATTAAATTTTAGTACTTATTGTAAATATGGTGTTTGTATTGACATATAAGCATTGAGCTTACGAAGGGATGGGAGGCGTAGTTCCCCGATGTGAGACAAAACTACGAGGGTTTTCACCCAAAGCAGACAATACTTTCTAAGAGAGCTCACCCCTCCACATTAAAAGGCTACACCCCTTCGTAAACTCAACGCTTATATGTCAAGGGTGGGAGGCATAGTTCCCCGATGTGGGACAAAACCGTAAGAGTCTTCACCCAAAGTGGACAGTACCTTCTAAGGGAGCCCACCCCTCTATAGATGTAATTTGCAAGTTAGTTTAGAAAATAAATAAAACTTCTATTTGTTTGTTTGAGTGGAAGAATGAGAGTATGGAAAAGATAGTCCTATGAGGTTACATTCTTGTCCTAATTCCTAAGGATTTTTTTTCACAGTTTTATTTCTATTTTGAAGAGAAAAAAAAAATTGTGGGCTCAATGAGGATATACCCACCCATCCTTTCTTTTTGTTGAGTTTTATTCCTCACTGAATAGTAAAAAATAATTATCACTTCATTTTCTCTTCATAGTTTTCTATATCATTCCATTTTTCAGTCAAACCAAACAAACCTTAAGATTACTACTGCACATCTTTGGCATGATGATTATTTCATAAGTACAAAATTTAGCATTCAAATATCTAGGAGAAAGCTTTACACACCTATATAATATACACTTAGATTATACTCATAAGGATTTATATTTTGGTATAAAAAAAAAAAAAACAAAAAAAAAAAACTTTAGATTCTACTCCAATCCAAGATATTTATTTGAACTGGACCTGGATAATTGAACATCGTTTGCTTGCTGTTCGAGCTTCAGTCAGGCCCGACCCAAAATCATGCAATGAAACTCACCTTATACCGGTTGATCGATTGGATATAGTTCAAAGCGGAGAGCAGCTGAAACTCGTAGTCTCACCCCTGGGCCCATTGATTCAAAAGCAAAAGTAAAACTTATCCAAAACGTTCGTGTTTCTTTGTCTACGTTGCAATCCGTGTACCACTTTCGTTGTCTATCTCTAGATTCTCCACGAAATCTCTAAGTCAAATTCATGGTTAAACTGCATGATCTAGTAATGGGACTTCTTATTTATTTATTTTTAAATAAGTTGGTTAAATGTATAACAGTAATGCTAATAATGCAACATTTTTTTCAATTGTTGATATGATTTGTTGTGATTTAAGTAACACTATTTTCATTTGAACTAATCACTGACATCACTTTTATTATGCACCAATAACAATAAATTACATCAATATCTGTAAAAAAAATTATGAAAAAATTGTTGTATACGTAAACTTATTCATTGGGCTAAATAAACCTATTCGCTTGCAACATACAATATATATATATATATATATATATATATTTTTTTTTTTTTCCCATTTTAAAGAAGTGTTTAGTATAACAAAATCAAACAACAATAATATATTGTTTTTTAGTTACATGCACATTCCTTGAAGAATAGATTTTTAAATTTGAAAACGAATATAGGCTAAAATTGATTTTAATATGATTCCAAACAAAATTGATATAAAATAAAAGAATAAAATTTTGAGGTTCAGGCTAATGCTATGCAATACCTAAAATTTTCAAAAAGATCCAATTTATTCCCTAAACATAAATGTTACTTAACACTATTTTAAAATTTTGTTTCTTCTGTTTCATTCTCTATATCTGGTTATTATGTATCTACCATTGGCTGCTCGAATACCCCCTCATGTATATAATATATAGTTGCTATTATATAGTCAAAACAAGCAATTAGAAGAGAGCAAAGAACTTAAAGGAGTAGGATATTTTCAAACAATGTTAAGTATTATTTGTACTTAGAGGGTAAATTATATATTTTTGAAAAGTTTTAATGGTAACTTGCATTAATTCATACCATAGGAGTAGTTTTTGTATTTTACCCTCAAAATAAAACCTTATAATATTCCAGTCCTTACTCATAAAGCACATTAAAATTTATAAATTTTATGGACCGTTGGATTGTACCTACAACTTTTGGGTATTTCATGTTTCAATTGGTTTAGTTCTTCTTTTGTCTCTATGAAAAATAACTAATTTTGTGGTCTGTCACGCAATTTTTAATTTTTCTCCCTTCTAAATGCAACTATATAATAAATCTAATTGTTTCTTCAACAAATATATATATCCTACTCAAAAACAAAATCAAATATACATACACACACAATTACACTTTACACTTTTTTTTTTTTTTTACAATTACTAGGACATAACCTGTTATGATTATTGATCGACACATATGAAAGTAACTTTCGTGAATCACAATAGACCATGTCAACCCAAAACACAAGCAAAGATACTCCTATATTATAGGGTCCAAATAGTAAAATTGGTCTTAACTTATCTAAATCCACGTCCTTACCTCATTGGTCCATCCCACTTCACGCGGATCGCCACTTCATCAGTTCACAACCGTCGATTAGACCCAGATTCAACAGTCCAGATTCCCCCAGCCACAGACCATGGTTCTCGCCGAGTCCGTATTAAATCTCACCCACCCAACCATACCGCTCGCTCACACAATTTCCATTTCCATTTCCCACTTCCAGTCCAACCACTCTCTTTCCCTCACTCCCTGTTTGTTTCTCGAGAAATTTTTTTTTGTGTGATTTTTTCATGGATACCGGTGGAAAAGTGAAGAGAGGAGCTGGAGGAAGAAAAGGCGGCGGTCCAAAGAAGAAACCCGTCTCCCGGTCCGTCAAAGCCGGTCTACAGTTCCCAGTCGGTCGGATCGGCAGGTACTTGAAGAAAGGCCGATACGCTCAGCGTGTCGGTACCGGTGCTCCGGTTTACCTCGCCGCCGTGCTCGAGTACTTAGCTGCTGAGGTAACCAAATTTTTTTTTGGTTGCTTTTGACTATTTAGGGTTTCTACTTGATTTAGTTGCTTCTGCTTGATTTAGTTATAAAGAATATGAAAAAAAGTAGAACTTGTAATGGAGAAGTAATTTAGATTTTCAAACTTCGGAACTTAAGAATTTGAAGCTAATTTAATGTTCATTTGTAGGGTTTTAATTAGAACTAAACATTTAAATTAGTTAGTTTGTTTGGTTGTCTGAACTATGATTCTGTTAGATCTTGCATTACTGTAGTCTCAAGTAATGAATTTGTTGTGGGTTCCAAGTAGTTTAATTAGTAAAGTTTTTTGTCGTTGAATTCAATTCTTGCCTATATTAGAAAATTGATTAGAGTCTTGGTTTGACGATATAAAGCAATGATGACATCATAGGTTAATTTGTGTAAATTAGTTTTCTTGTTCACTTTTAAGAATATTGTTTTTTTGGTTTTAGGTTTTGGAATTGGCTGGAAATGCTGCAAGAGACAACAAGAAAAACAGGATTATCCCGAGGCATGTGTTGCTAGCCGTGAGGAATGACGAAGAGCTTGGAAAGCTTCTTGCAGGTGTGACCATTGCACATGGAGGTGTACTTCCCAACATCAACCCTGTCCTTCTTCCGAAGAAGACCGAGAAGGCGGCCACAAAGGAGCCCAAGTCTCCAGCCAGGGCCACTAAATCGCCCAAGAAAGCTTAATGTGTTAAAACAAATTCAGTCTTTTGTGTCACTGTATGTAATTTCCTATCTGTATGTGGCTTGTAGGGAAAGCTTTTTAATGTTCTTAGGAGTTAGGACCATTTGTACTCTTTGTTTCCATGTCATTGTAGTGTTAAAACATCCTTTGTTTTAAGTCATTGAAATGAAATTGCAGCCCAGTTTGGAATTCTTATTTGTTACTTTGGTTGAAGTTGTTGTAATGTAATTAGGCTTAATTTGGGTTATTTGTGGTTGTGACCATTTGGTTTTTTGTGTTAAGTGTATAGAAGAAAAATCCTACACATGTGAGTTAACTGTGGAAGATTTCAATTCATATCGAAGAGACAAGATGCGTCTTTGGTTCATTGCCTGAAAATAAAAGATTTGACCCAAAGGCAAGCTAGAAACACAAATCAACTGGCAAGAGCCTTGTAGTGCAATACCACAATATGTTCTCCTTTATTAGGAGAACTAGCATTTAAATACCCACCTCCCCTAGTTGTAAGTTGTAACTGTTGAATTGTAAGTTGTAACTGTTGAATTTCAGGAAAAAAAAAAAAAAAAACACAACAAATCAACTTAGGCTTAACCAAGGTTCTTATAGGAGCCATTGAACTTGGAAGCACTAGAAGTTCAGGTATGTTGTAATTCATGTTTCCTTAAAATATCACAAAGATGATAAGAGGTGTAGTCAAATTAGAGTTGATCTTTCTGTAAAGGTCATAAAGCATAAATAAGATGTGCATTGTAAATTCTTGTCTCCCATGGATTTGGAGTCTTTGGCTTGATAGAACCAATTTAGTCTTTTGAGATTCTTCTCGATCTATTTTGTCTCCACTTTTGTATACATAGAGCGGTTGAACTTTATGCTCTTTTAGGGATGCCAAATCTAATCACTTAGAGATGTCTATGGAAGTTTGATGATTCATTTGGATCTTGATTGAGTTAAGTTGAATGTGAATTTTTGGCGTTGGGTAGTCTTGATCTGGCAAATTGAGGGGGCCTACAGCGGGATCATTGTGGTTTTTGGATCTATGGGTTTTCTAGGGGGCATAACTTCTAGTGTTGTGTTTGAATTGTGGGCATGAAAGGGATGGTTTATATCTTGTGCTCTCTTTGAGGTTCACTAGTTTGGATGTAGAATTAGATGCTCTAGTGATGGTCCTTCCTAAAGGGTTAGGCAAAAACTAATCTTGGTTTATTTGCCTCATTGTTGATTATAGGTCTCTTCCACCAGTTTTCTTGTAAAATGATATTGTATATGTTTATGGAGGCTAACTAAATTGTTGACGCTGTGGTTTGATTGGCTCATGGTCAAGCTGAAGATATTTTTTCTAATCCCCTCTCTAGGGTTGATATCTGTTATTTTGTTGATGTCTCCAGAATTGTACTCGTTAACATTGGCGAGTAGTTTTTGTTAGTATTAGCCTTCTCTACCGACAAAAAATAAAGATGTGTTGTCTAGTGTAATATACTAATTTGAAATAAGTCAATCAGTTTGCTGCTTGCGTGCATCTCGTTCTTGTTATGTTATCATCACCATTGTCCCTTATCATCATCAGCTAGTGAAAAAAGAAACTCATCATTTACATGATGAAAACAAAATAGAATTCTCCTCCAATATAGTATGTTACAATTTGAATAATTATTCACATGTCCTAATAAGCAATATAACTTGTTTAAGAAATTGTAAATAAAATACACATGAAGGATTGTCTGATCATCACATATTAAGTTGAAGGACATCCCTTCAAATTGGTTTAGAGGAAACATTGTCTAGAAAATTGTGCTCTTTCATCTAAATAAGAAATTAGTGCGGAGATATTTAGGTACAACAAATTTTGTATTTGCTTTCAGGCGTGATCTTGGTTGACTTGGTTAACTCATTTGAATGATATTGCTAATATGATCCTCTACGGATGGATAAAATGACATTGAATTGAATACTATTGGAGTATACTATGATTTGTGCATTGCTTCCTCAGTGGATAGAAGAGTTATTATTGTCAAGCTTAAGTAGAGTTGGCATGGTTGATTGTCCCCTTCAAAGCTTCACCAATTTTTATTCATAATTCTATTATGCATTGGATTTTCCTTATCGTTAACCCATTCTAGAATATAAAGAATTGTTTTACTGTTCAGAGAGAGAGATTGTGATGGCAATTAACGATAGTAATTGATGAATTTTGTAGTGTATATATAATTTGTTTCAAATTATTGTTTCCTATTCTAACTTGTATTTCTAGCTGTCCTATGATTTGTTTGTTGTGCATCCTAGTTCTGTAAAATTCTTCCAGCATCATTGTTAGGATTACTCTTAAAAGTGTAAAGTATGCTGTGAAGTTAGGCTTGTATGGTGAGTTGGTTTGGCATGAGAAAGAGGTCTATCATTAATTTGCCACTGCATGATGCCACCTTGTTCATTTGCAATTTTGGGTGTCATCATGTGATTTGCCATTGAATCTGGTTTAGGTTGATTGTTGATGAGGTGGTTATGAAAAACTTTGAAAGTTGACCGTGTTATGTATGTTTCACAATGATGCTGTAACCCACCAGGTTTTAGTTGCGTTATTGTGAAGGAAGGCCGAGCTTGTTTGCATTTCATATGGTTTTTAATCCATCTGTGTGCTGATGGTGAATGCTAGAATGAAGCATGATTACTCTTGCTGATGAGAAATGGAGCAAGATCTGTAGAATTGAAGTAGACGAAACTTCTTTTAGGTGATTTCTAATATCTCATTAATAATTTGGTTTAATCAGCAGACCTGCCGTTCGGTCTGTTTTGACCAATTTTCCCTTTTCCCTTTTCCCTTACTTTTTTATAGGTTAGACAGAGGAGCCAAATTTGAAGGGGGATTAGTGTCTCCTCCACCAAATGGAACTAAAACTTATAATGCCTTGTTGGTTTTCCATACTAGGGAAGGAGAAGCTGGTGTTTGACCTTACTTTGCCGTGCGTATCCGAGACTGACCGTACATTTACCATAATATTTCATACTTAGAAAAGATATCAATATGATAATACCAAATATAGTTGGTCAAGTTAATTAGGTAATTTTCCGACTTATCAATCTTATGCCACTTGGAAGAGTAGGATGACTTATTTGAATTAACATATGGTAAACACTTCAAGTCCAGAAGAAGTTACTATTTAGTGTTGTATGGTCAATGGTGATATATGCATCTGCTCTTTCCACTAAGCTCTCTTCAGCATTGAGAAAGGTTTATTTCATTTTTTCCAAGTCTAGATACACAGCAAATTTAGTTTGGAAGTTATATGCAAACCTTAGAGGAATTGAGAGTCTTTTATGCTATTCTAGAGGTGTTCGTTTTGAACTCACACCGGGCGACATATCTTGTATCATTGTTATTAATTTTCTTCCAAGAGTCGAGACAGAAGGCTACTTCTCCACAATATTGATTAAGTTGCATCATTCCTTGGCGGATGGTTTCAGCTGGATGTAGTTCTATAATGACTAGAGGTTTCTCGGTTGAGAATAAAGCTTTGCTCGCCATCATGGGCGCCAATCTATATCCTATTGATCATTTGACAACTCTCAACTCCAGTCGTTCAAGGTTTCTCTATGATCTTAGCAAGTGCGTCTCCATTGACATCTGCTACTACATCTATCGTTGTTTTTGTCAAGAAGGGTCCCAAACTTCTTCCAGAAATGGCTTATTATTTCCCTCTCTTGTGCTCAAGATTTGTGACTATTTTTCGGTGAACTATCCTGATCCATACACAACTCTTCCCCATGTTGGGCCGATCGGCATCTCCACTCTTGCAAGGATTTGTGCACATATTGAGAAGAATAAATAGAAAGGTTCTTCTAGTCACCAAGGGGCCCTTGGATTTGGTGGTGCCAATGTTGACCTTGATGCGGAGATTGAAAGGATGGTACTCATGGTAGAGTAGGGTGCCCCTCCTCCATTTGATCTGCCTGATATCCAAGCAAAGTTTAAAGGGCTATTGATTCAGATCACATCGGGTCGGGTTTCTACCATGTGGATTCTCGCTTTGTTGACATGTACACTGAACTTGACATTCTTGACTCAAGGGTTGGTTGGATTGAGCAATTTCTACATGTTCCGTCTCCACCTCCTCCTTCACTTCCTGCGGAGGATTAGAGGACTACCTTTGCCTATTCTGCCAAAAAGGGGGAGAACATTAAATGTTGACTTCTTTTACTTAGAGGGATTGCTCACAGAAGGGGGAGTACATAGTCAGGAGGAGAGAAGATTGACTAGCTACACCAAATCTAACTCATTTCTTTTTGTTGTAACTTATTTTATACGCAAACTGTTTTTATCTGGTCTTTATTTATAGTACTTATAACTCTAGTTGCTGGTATGTACTTATGGCTGTGTTTAGGCCTATTTGGCTTGTGTGGTGTTTTGGATTTAAAACTTTGTATTATGCTTAATAATTTTCATTATATTGTTCTTTAATGTTCGACATGCAATTATCTTGTGCTTGTGTGCTTAATTGCTTGCATGTGCGGATGATCACTACTTGGTGTTTTGATCATTGTAGCCATTTTTTTTTTTTTAAATGGTTGTTGTTTGATTGATAAAGTTGCATTCATGCATATCTTTTTTTTTTTTTTTTGGTTAAAAGGGAATTATTATAAAACAACTAACTGTTTACAGACACCATACATATCCGAATACAATAAAGGAAGAAATTCAGCAGAGCGAGAGTGATCAAAAATGGAAAAATCAGCTTGCATACAACAGCCCCTTCTAGCCAAAAAGTCTGCACATTTGTTAGCCTTCCTAAACACGTGCATTCATGCATATCATTCATATATACTGATAGCATTGTATTTATTTCTTTATTCTTTTTTACTTTATTCTACTTGCCTTAAGTTCATTGGTTTTCAAGTTCAAGTTTTGCTATTGTCATTAGAGTTAGGTGTGAGTCTTTTGTTGTTCCTAGGTTTCTAATTCACATTTAAGTTTAAAGTCTGTATAGGTGTATTTTGTCATAGAATAGCCAAAGAGGGAGATTGTAAATTTCATGTTTTTAATTGGCTTTATTCAATTACAAATTTATGTGTATTTTTTTGTCCCATTTTAATGTATCTTTTTGGGCTTAATTGTATTTGAGGTAAAAAGTCCTTGAGCCTTGTGATATTTATGAAAGTTGCATTCTGGGCCAACTCGCTACCTCAGGCGACCTACTCAGCTCATAGTGACATGTGACAAAAGAATTAAATCAAAGTGTTGACTAGGCATCTTACGACTAGCCAGATTGTGACAATGTCACAAATTGCATAATCAAATTGTTATGTTTTATGATATTTTTCTGTCCACTGTAAAAATGCTAACACACACATTATGTGTATGTTGAATGTGGCAAGAGAGAATGATCAGAGTATAACTTAATCTCTACACATCATTCTTATTATCCATCTAGTCACCTTTGTAAGAAAAGAGAGAGCTTTTAGTTTTGAGCCAAGAAACTCTCATCCTCTCTTCATCCCTCTCATACTTTGAGAGAGATTTTTATTCACTTCATCTCATACAAACACAGATCATGGTGAGATATGAGTGAAGTTCTGGAAATATAGGAAACCATCTCAAATTCAATCTTATTAGTGGTTGTCTATTGGTGGTTCAATGGAGGTGTCTCCGGCAAGTGAGGTAGAAGTAGTTGGTTGCTAGTTGGGGTTTGGAGGACTCAGGATGTCTATCATATTGCAATTATTTTCCTAGCGGAGATTTTTGACGTTATGGTTGGGGGAGAGGTTTTTCGCTCGAGTCTCAAGTTATCCTCTTCCTAAACACTTCTTTATGTTTGGTGTTGATTTGCTTTCATTTACCTTATTTCCATTTTGATATTTACTTGTTTAGTTTATAGTAGCTTTGTGTTTCATATATGGAAATTAGTTAATTACTTATATTTCACTAATTAATAGTTTAGACTAAAAGTGATTAAGCCATAAAAATGATGTTTAGGATTCTAAATATGTGTTAGGATATTATTAGCATATTGTATTTAGGTTTTTACAATTAGACCAACTACTTCTTGATCGTGGCTTGTCACTTATTGGACTCGGTGTTCAGACCAACTAAATTAATGTGCTGTCAAATGGGAGACTTCACCTTTCTTTTCCTTCCAATGACTTCTGCGTTTGTGAACGCCCTTCTTTTATCAGCGTAGAATAGAAGGCACACCTTTGGATTTACCAATCAGGAATGATTAATGTATAGCAAAGTTGCAAAATTGTTCAGCTCAATTGTTTATTGGGCTGTCCAAACTTCGGTATGGTTGAAAGTTGAAACTAGACTACCTTTGTGTTTGACTGAACTCTAAAACCTCAGCTAAATTATGTCAATATGTGCGTAATTACGCAAATTATAATTGAAATAAAAATGATAAATTTATACAAACATACGTTGTTTTTTATCATCCAAATTAAATTACAAATAGTATCTCATTATCAATTTGTCACTTGCCAGTTGTCATCTACCTAAATCAAGTTAGCATGTGCCTAAAAACAAAAGTTTTTGGGTGATGAATCGTTCAAGCCTCTCTGTCGATATCCGCATCTGCAAGGTTCTCTCTTTTCTTAAGCAATGCTCTGTATGAATTCTTAGCTTTTTAATTTTTTTTTTTAAACCTTCTTTAATTCCTCTTTAGATGATGAGAAAGCAGAGATAAAGCTGTTCTGTTGTTTTATATCTAAATTTTTTGAGTGCTAACTTTCCCAGCTCAGCTTCTTTGTTTAGTAAATATATAGATATAGTAAAGGAAACAATTTTTGTTACTATTTACTTAAATTCTTAGAAGTAACAATGCCCACTCCGATGTCGTTTCATGAGGTTTTCGATTTCAAACTTTTAGGATTTTGCTAAGATAGATGGTTCAGACCTATTTTGTCATCCCATTTGTAAATGTTCAAGCATTATGCTAATTTTCATATTCACCTTGTGTTGTGCTAGCAAAAACAAGAAAATTTTTCACCGTAAATATTTGAAACGTGAAAGCTATAGTTTGTATAGTACTTCCTTCTCTACTATGTCTATACTTCATAATCCATGGTGCCATGCCTTCTAGAAAACTGAGAAGGCAAGGAGGAACTTTGATTATACTGATTATTAATGAGTGAATTATTATTATTTTTTGTTTTGATTATACTATCATACTAAATCAAGTTTTTACGTATATGGCGATGATAATGATTGAAATGTATGCAGAGGATGATGCTCATGTTCTGTTTATACTTTGATTGCTTGCTAAATAGGGAGGATTTTTATCTAAAGAAAAGAAAAGAAAAATATAGTCAGACTGACAAAAGTGATTACACAATTTACACGCATCTCATCCTATGAAAATCTAATAATTGTCCTCTAGTGTTTAGTGAAACATTCGAGGCTTATTAAGACTAAACAAAATTTGAATGCTTAGAGCATTCGCATCAGCTCTGGTATAAATGTGTAAAATACACATTTTGATCACTTTTACACATTTTGAACCAAAAAACACTCCACATTAGTTCTTTCAAAATCATGTAAACTTGTGGAAATTTATAAACGAGCTACACTGCTCGTGTAAATTTACACGGGCACTGTAGCTCGTGTATTTAATTTTTTAATAATTTTTTCTTCCTCCTCCCTAACTGACTCTCATCTCCTACCTCTCTTCCCTAACATCCAGCGCGCCAGAATCAACTAAAAATGAACCTAAACAAACCCACACACAAACACACCCACACACAAACAAACCCAAACGGCCAGAATCAACTGAAAATTAACCCAAACAAACCCACACACAAACACACCCACACACAAACAAACCCAAACGGATAGAGATATTGGTGCTTATCGGAACGATCTAGGTCGCCGGAGCTCGTGGGTCGGCCGGTGAAGAAAGGATCTGGATCGCCGGAGCTCGTGGGTCTTGCTTGATCGGAGCTTGTGGATTAGACCGAGAGGGAGAGATCGGAGCCTGTGGATTGGAGTTAGGGAGATCGGAGCTGTGGTTCGGAGCTTGTGATCAGAGCTGTGGATTGGAGCTAGTGTGGATTAGACCGAGAGGGAGAGAGGTGGGTATAGAGAGAGGGAGACCGAGAGGTATAGAGAAATAGAATCAGAAAAAATGGAAAGTGATAAAGAGAGAGAGATAGAGCGCGTATAAAAGGTTAGTTGAGAAACAATAAAATAATTGAAAAAATTGATTATTTAAATAAAAGTAGTGGTAGAATAAATGAACTGATGTGGGTGTATTGTAAAAGTGAATGTGTAAAATAGAAAAATTAGGTTTTTATGTGTAAAATAGACACAAATTTTACATGAGCTGATGCGAATGCTCTTAGTTGTAGAAAGTTCCAATTTATAGTGTTTGCTTCTAATAAATGTTTAGTTGGATTTACGTTGATGTAAAAGCTAGAGAGAGGATATTTGATGGTGACTTTCAGATCAGATTTCAAATTATTCGTTTGAGAACAATTTATTTATCTTTTTGCTAAAAACTTTTTATTGAAAGTGTGCTTTAAGGGTTCATTTGTAAATAACTTATTTAGCTGAAATTGAAATTTTTTTACTGAAAATACTATAATTAAAGCTATAAATTAGTTGAAATAATACAGTAAGACCTATGAATAGTACCAAAAAGTGCAATGAGACCCATAAATAATAGTAAAAATAAGCTAAATAGTAAAATAAGTAACATCAAATGCAACTTAAGTATACTTTTACCTTGGAAAAAGTGATAAAAAGTGGAAAAAAGTGATAAGAAGTAGAAAAACGTGAGACTTTAAAAAGCTTTACATAAGAGATAAAAACTAAAAGTTAAAGGTGATGCCAAGCATACCAGAATTGAAAGGACAACAAATTTTAGAAGTTCTAGAACCCTTCTTTTAGGACTAGGATTGTGCTTTGAGATCTTAGATCTCAAAAAACAATTAAACCAAATCAAAAGCTTTTCTGATTTGTTATGAATTTCATGCAATGAGAGTGAATCTTTCAAGATGTGTATCCCTCTTACGAAAATGTTCTCTTCCCTTTTCAGTGTTAGAGAAGCTTCGATTTCTTGTAATTCAATTTTGAGTAAAGGGCCTTTGTCTAATTTTGATAATTAGAATGGGTCTTTGATTGAGTTTTGTGTAAATCGGCTTCAAATGGGCAAAAGTTGTGTCTTCAGTTTTCGTTGTCCAATTTAATGTTGGAGTTCTTTAATTTGGTGGGTCTACATTATCATTGTGTTTGGTAAAACAAAGGGGGGAGAGAAGGGAAGGGAAAAGGGGGGAAGAGAGGGGAGAGGAGGGGGAAGAGAGGAAAGAGAAAGGTCAAATTTTTTCGTTTCTCTTGTCTGGTTTGTAACGAAGAAATGAAGGGAAATACACCTTATTGATGGGATCCACCATAAGTACTCTCTCTTCTCTCTCTTTCCAGGAAAGAGTATGGTGGGTCATTGAGGAATTTATTTCCTTCATTTTCTTTTCTTTTCTTCCCAAATCCCGCCTAACCAAACAAAGTGTTAGTCTTCGCCTCATCTTGAGAAAAGGCTGGGTTTTCTCACAAGGAACAAAATAAAAGGTGCTTTAACGCTGTGATGTGAAGACAGTGCTTCGACCAAAATCATGAATGGCAAGCTCATTGTCTCTCATTTGATCTCCCCGAGCAGATTCTTAATGCTATCAAAGCCATTCCTCTGTCTTACAATCAGGATGCAGAGGATACACTCCAATGGGCCTTCTCCAAGAATGGTTTCTTTTCGTTAAAGTCTGCTTACCTTTTGGCTAGAGGTTTAAATCCTTTGAACCTGGATACTGTGTTGGTGGATTGGGTGTGGAAGGTGGAAACATATCCCAAGATTCAATTTTTTCTCTGGCTTAGCCTTCACAATAGTGTTCCTACCGGGGAAGTTTTGGGTTCAAGAGGTTTAAATCTTGACCCTGTATGCAGCTTATGTCAGCAAAGCATGGAAACAATTGATCATCTGTTTAGGGGATGTGGGTTTGCTTGGGAATTCTGGCAGCAACTTCAATTCCCAGTGTGTTTGAGAAATACTTTTTACTTTCCAGTTGACAAATGGCTTGAAATCAATTGTAAGGCCGACTCCAAGTACAGTAGTATGGGCATTCCTTGGAGGATTTTATTTCCCATGGGAGTGTGGCACCTATGGCTGCATAGGAATAATTTTGTTTTTAAGTCTGGTAAAGTGAATCGGGTATGCTACAAAAAATGCATTAAGGATAGTGTTGAATTCTTTTCCATTGGGTTGAATGCTAAGATTCCTAGAACTAAATTTGTTGTGGCAGTAGGATGGGAGAAACCTCCAGTGGGTTGGGCTAAGTTAAACTCAGATGGTTTCGCTCTTGGCAAGTCTGGTCATGCAGGTGGAGGCGGTGTGATTAGAGACCATGAGGGGAATTGGATGAAAGGCTTTGCAAGGCCTATTGGGAGCTCTAATAGCTGTATGGCTGAACTTTGGGCTCTTAGAGATGGTCTTTTATTAGCTAAAGACATAGGGATTAACAATCTCATCATAGAGTTGGATGCATTGAGTGTTGTTGAGCTATTAAACAATAGTACTTCCAACTTAACTTTAGAGCCTTTGCTTAATGACTGCAGGAACCTTGTGAGGGAGTTGCCCAACAAGCAGATCAAGCATGTATACAGGGAGGCTAACCGGTGCGCGGATGCTATGGCCAAGTTAGGTGCAAGTAATGTAACTTCATATTTTGTCTTTTTGCATCCACCGCCTGTGGTGGAAAGAATACTAGCTGATGATAAAGCTAGGTTGTGCTGTAACAGAGATCTATATTTTCCTAATATTATGTTATTTTCCTTGCTGACCAAAAAAAAAAAAAGAAGCTTTTTTTTTTTTTTTTTTTTTTTTTTTTTTTTTTCTGAGAAAAAAAGTTGCCACAGCTGAATTTGAAAATGGGAATCTAAGAAATTTTTTCCCTAATAATAATAAAAGTATATTCACTGTTAAATTTTAGATGAATTCAAGATCTACATTGGAAATTTTAGGTTTTACCTTGAAAAATTTCTTGCAAAAAAAACTCAATTGTCCAAACAAGTTGAGAACTGATAGGAGACTTAATTACTCTTAACGAGGAAAAAAAGAGTAAACTAAACTAAACTAAAAAAGAAAAGACATCCTAGTTTTGCAATTTACTAAGTTTTCCAACACGCACAACCCATCTCAACTTTATTGAGTGGTTGCATTATTTCAATTTAGAGCTAGCTTTTTAGCTTTACCCACTACCACCTTTAAAATCTTGTCTTCTCCTTTTCCTTTTTTTATTTAATCGGGACCCAGACACACACGCATACCATACGGCATCTAAATAAAAATGAAAAGCAAAGAAGAAGAAAAAAAGAAAAGAAAAAGTTCAACTCTCAATTATAAAAGAGAGTGATTATTGAAAGGAGATCATATGATTGCTTACTTAGGCTGTGTTTGGTTGCGTAAAATATTTTCCGTAAAATACTTATTTTCCGGAAATGCTATTTTCCGGAAAAGGAAAATATTTTCACGTGTTTGGTTGTATTATGAAAATTATTGTGGAAAATATTTTCATGCGTTTGATTCTATTAGGAAAATGCTATTTTCCTACCATTTTTTCACATTTTCCGGCAACAACAACAAATTCCGGCGGCAACAACAACAAATTCCGGCAACAACAACAACAACAACAACAACAAAAAATTTCGGCAACAACAACACTGTCGTTGACGAGATCGAGGGCGATGGTTCGAAGTTGAGGTCGAAGGTGTGGTTCGAAGTCGAAGGTTGACGAGATCGAGGGCGATGGTTCGAAGTCGAAGGTTGAACGTGATGGTTCGTCGGTCGAAGGTCGAAGGCGATGGGTCGTCGGTCGAAGGTCTGGGTCGACGGTCTGGGTCTGGGTCGAAGATCGGTGGGTCGTGGGTCTTCGTGGGTCGACGGCGAGTGGCGGTGGGTCGTGGGTCTTCGTGGGTCGACGGCGAGTGGCGGTGGGTCGTGGGTCTTCGTGGGTCGACGCCGAGTGGCGGTGGATCGCCGGAGCTGGGCATTGGAGCTCGGGCTGGTGGTTCCTTCTCTCTCCGTTTCTTCCTTCCTCTCTCTCTCTCTCTCTTCGTGCTCATTTCTCTTTTCCGGAAAATGTTGTTTGAAGTGAAAATAATGGGTGAAAATGATTTCACCCATCAGGACCTTATTTTCCGGTCAATCCGGAATTGCATTTCCGTTGACCAATTTTACATGCCAACCAAACACCCCAATTTTCCGGAAATGCATTTCCGGAAGTGGTTTGAAGTTGAAACAAACACACCCTTAGAGACGGGCTGGTGGAGAGAGAGAAGGGGTTGGGTTTTGGTTTACTCGGGTTAAGTACATATGTCAACTTTATAAAGTACCACCTAACCTAGTTTGGAGAAAGTTTTTTTACACTAGCTTTCATGTAAACTTTGTTCAGAAACATATTAAGTTTTTTCAAACACGACTTGAGCCTTGATTTTTTCAGAAAAATATTTTTATTATTTTTTCATAAATATTAATGCTTTTAAAAAAAAAAATTAATGCTTCATATTAATTAATTTAAATAAAATTGAAACTTAAAGGGCTTAGTTAAATGAAAGTAAAGTTATAGGATTGAATTGATTTTCAAGCAAATGTTTTTTTTTTTTTTGAAAAAAGAAAGGGGCATTATGAGTAGTGGTGTTTAGCAACTAATTTACACTGAAGCTGTCCTATCAAAAAAAAAAAAAAAAAACACTGAAGCTTCGAACAAAAATCGAGGTGTCGCACTGGAAAACAAGCCGATCGACTGAACTGAAATGGGTGATTGGAGATGACCTCTCATTTTGTCATTGGTTCGGTCAAGTGGTTGGAATGGAATATGGTATTTCATTACAAACTGAACCGCACAGATATATGTATGTATATCTCACAAAACCCATCCTCCTGTAGTCATGCTCTCTCTCTCTCTCTCTCTCTCACATCAAAGTCCAAGCCCAAAAACCCACACTCATACGGAACTTAAAAACCCACACCAAACCCAATAAGCTAGTACCATTTATCCAAATAATCAATTTATATCTAAAACAAACTGTAGCAAATCCAAATAATCAAAGTATATCTAAAATAAACTGTAGTGAATTTGAAGCAAATTAAGGTTGATCGAAGGTGAGTCTCTTTAACCCTTCATATTTTCTCTTTGATTTGATATTTTGATATATGGGTTTTAATTTTTTGATATGTGGGTTTGATTTGTTGGATCTATGGGTTTGATTTATGATTTGTGGGCTTAATTAGTGGATTTTGGCTGTAGGTTAGATTTGGGAAATTTGTGGGATTTGTGGTTGTGCCGACTAAACTAAGCCACACTAGTGCCCAAAAATTGGGAGGTCAAAGAACTAATTGCCGGCAATTATGAGTGGAGCTAATGAAGTGGTAACTATTTTCTAACGTATAGTGGCAAGTTTGCTGAATAACTACATCATGAATACCCCTAAATGTGGGAATTGAATTTTGGACCTCTTACGTTGAATTAAATTTCAAAAAAGTCTAGGATCATAATATTTTTTTATAACTTCTTGCCACAATTATGAAATGGTAGAGAGTAATTGTTGAAAAAAAATGATAAGCCTATATGTAGGGTTACGGTTTGCAACCCAAGCCCAATAAGTACAGGATTGAGGGTTAGTGAGCTCAATACAATAAATTTGTAGAGAGTGAGTTGGAGAATTAGGCCCTAGTAAGTATAATAGCGGCTAGGATGGTTTTGTAAGACCATCATGCAAGAACAAAGCAAATAAGGTGGGATGAATATGTTGTCCGAGGATACAAATATTTGTATAGGTTGATGAAACCGATTGCAAGTGTTAATTTGGTTGCTACTGTCCCTTTTCTCTATTTTTTTCGATCCCAAGCCCTTTAAGGGTCTCTCATATTATATATCTCTTTTCCAGTGATCTCGGTCCTCCATTTGTCAATCATTTAGGCCACTACTTGAGTACCCGTACTATCAGATACCCCTTATGGCCCTCTGTGAATTGTGATAACCAATGAAACACTGTTCAGGGGTATTCTCCACATAAATGCGGTCAAAAAAGCAGCTGTAGTGCATTTAATGCAGTGGTGGCAGTTTTTTCTTAGATATTTCTAAATTCCCATCACACCTTCTATGCGTTTGACGCCTATTTGTGTTGCCTGAGCTCTCTTGGGATCTTACCTTGACTGTTGGAATGTAGGTTTGGGCCATGTTTGTTATATATGAGGAGGAGTTCCTCCTTGGATCATCTTCCATTCTTTCCTCACCTGTGGAGCTTTGAAATTGGAGTTCCCCACAATTACTCGTCCCTTCTCGGACCAGTTTATATCCTCGGATCAAGCCCAAGGCCCACTTTGTGACCCTGGGCCTATATCCCTACACTATACATAATTGATGGTTAATCATTTACAATTTACAATGTCAAAATTGTGGCAAAACAGTTGTGAAATAATTTACGATCCTATAATTATTCTTAAATTTGGCACAAAGTTAAAACTTGCCATTTGTAATTTAAATTTTATAGCAAATATTAGCGTGAGTTTGGGTAAGAATGAAAAATTAAAATTATTTTACTATTTAACTTATTTTTGCTACTTATTGCACTTTTTGATACTATTTATGAGCATCACTCTATTGTTTCAACTAACTTTTATTTTTATCTATAATACTTTCAACAATAATTTTTTATTTTTAATAAAATATGCGGTATCTAAATATAAAATATGGTATTTTATTACCATTCGACAAGAAATTTAAACGGTATTTCACAGCTGGTCACCACGGAGTTACTCTGACCTTTGCCACGCTGTGAAGCATTATTTTTCTAAGGAAAAAGACAAACCAGCTGTGATGCATTGTTTAAAGCGAAAGCCACTGCGAAATTACCGAAACGGAAAATGTCACCCTCCCTCTTTCTCTCTTACACACACACACACACGGAGAAAGAACGGTATTCATTCCTTTACTAAACAGGAAGCTTATCTAGTAGGAATTAAATCAGGCGTTGTTTCAGGAGAGTTTCGATCGGTAAGTTCTCAATTTTCTCACGTAATCATCACTTTTATATCTTTACTTTCACTTCGCCCTTGAGATGAAAAATCCACATCAAATTGTTTTCTCTTTCCTTAATACTCTTTCCTTTTTATATATTTCTCTTCTTTTTAATTGAACGCATCTTTTTTTTTTTCTTTTTTTTTGTTTGTGGATCTATATTATAGCTCTAGATCTACCGGTTTCCATGAGCACCCAAGGAGTCTCAACTTCATCACCGTCTTCGTCTTCAACACCTCGGTGGACATACGATGTCTTTCTCAGTTTTAGAGGCGAGGACACCCGTAAAGGCTTTACGGATCATCTATATAATGCTTTGAAAAATAAAGGCATTTCGACCTTTAGGGACGATGAAAAACTTGAGAGAGGAAAATTCATCTCACAAGAGCTCGTGAAAGCCATAGAAGAATCGAGATTTGCTATCGTCATTTTCTCAACAAATTTTGCATTTTCGACGTGGTGTTTGGATGAACTAGTGCATATTGTTAGATGCAGCCGCAGGAAAGAAAAAAAATTGGAAGTTTTTCCAATTTTTTATCACGTGGAACCATCTGATGTACGGAAACAGAAGGGAACTTTTGCAGAAGCATTTGATAAATACAAAGAAAGTTCTGAGGAGAGTATAGAGAAGGTGGAAATATGGAGATCTACTTTGACAGATGTGGCTAATCTCTCTGGTTGGGATTTACAAGATAGGTATAATTTTTATGGCAAATATTTCTCATATATAAACACCCAGTCTTATTTCATATATAATGAAGAATATAATATAAATAGTTATTAAAATATGTCAAAAAAATAAATAATTATTAAAAAATGTAGCATATTATGCACGAATTGAAATATTGCAACATATACTTGTTAAATTTTTGTTATATTATTAGAAATAGTATGTGACCTTTTTTTATTTATATTTAGTGAGACCTCTTCTTTAGACTTAGGTACGCTCCTTTGCAATAATTAAAAAAGAACTCTTTTATTTAGGGACATAATTTTTTTATTTTTATAGTAAGGACTTAAAAAAAAAAAAAAAAATTTTAGAACCCGTAAACAGGGAGTACTTACAAACCACTGTTCACGAGTTTGTAAACAAAATAATAATAATTTATTCTGAAATAAAAAAAAAAAAAAAATTATTCACTTTCTGTCTCTCTGCCCTTCTTCCTCAGTCTCTCTCAATCTCCGAAACTCTCTTCTCTCCCAACTCTCTGCACTGCTCTCTCAATCTCTGAAACTCTCTTCTCTCTAAACTCTCCCTCGTGATTTTAGGTAGGATCTCCGATTCTCTCATCTCTAAGTTCTGTGTTCTAATGGTGGTGGATCGGTGGGTTTGGGTTTTGCTCACGGTGATGGGGACCATGGGTTGTTGTTTTTATTTTATGGTGTTGATGGTTGGAGTTTGAGGTCTGAGGGTGGTGTTCTTCAGATTTTCAGTGGTGGTGGCTGGTTGGTTGGTTCGGTGGTATGGGTTTAGTTGTTCTGGTTTGGGTATGGGTATGTGATTGTTTTGATTTGTTCCAATTTGGGTATGGGTATGTGGTTATTCCGATTTGGGTGTGGTGATGTGGTTGTTTTGATTTGTTCCAATGGGTTTGAGGTGAGTGGTGGATGGTGGATGGGTTTGTTGTTTTCGGTTTGTGGTTCGGGGTGTTTGTTGATTGTGGCCGTGGGTCTGGGTTTTGCTCGCCGTGAGTTTGGGCTTTGCTCACAGTGGTGGGGACTGTGTGTTGCTGCATTTGGTGTTGATGGTGGATTGGTGCTAGCCTATCCACTTCAAATTTTTTTTTTGGCGTTGATGGTGGATTGTGGATTTTTGAGGGTTGTTAGTGGTGGTGGTGGTGGTGGTGGGGTCAGGTGTGTGTAGTGCAGCGGTGGTGGTGGTGTCAGTAGATTTGTGGTGGTTCTTGTACAGAGAAAGAATAAATAAAAATAAAGAAATGGTAAATAAAGAATTAAAAAAAGAAAAATGATATGTCTATAACATTTTTACAACATATTTACAACAAATTCTAAGTGGGAGGATATTACTAGTTATTATTGTTGAGGCAAAAAAGTAATTTTAGTGTTAGTTTTAAATTTAAACCAATAACAACTAACTACTTATGATTTGTTTTAAAAATGTTGTAAAATTATTATAAATAAGTGGCTAAAGAATAGAGATGGGGGATGTAGGGTGTATTGTAAAATAAGTTGGTATAATAAATAACGTAACTTTTCAGATGGTAAAATAGAGACCAGTTCACAAACTAGGATGTAGGTCACAGATGCACTTCCAACAACTTTGACAAAACTTATCCCAAATACAATTATGCACACAAAACTACATAAAAATGAGAGAATAAGTACATAAAATTTGTCACTAAATAAGCCAACAAAACTTGTACTTAACAATCTATTATCGTCATTATATTTTTTTGGTAAATTAAAATTTACTCTTTGTGATTTGGGATTTCACAAAATTTCAATTATTATATCCATACCCTTAAAGTTTGGACTGAAATGAGACCATTAATAGATTTTGTATTTTGTGGACAAATTCATCCCTCAATTTCATTTCTTTTTTCCTCTTCCTCTGTGTCCATGGCAGCATGGGTCAAGCACTTGGGTTGGAATTGTGAGGGGTTATTTCTTCAAGCTAGTCCATAAAATTGCTCACAAGTCTCGAATGTGTGAAAGAACTCTAATTTAGATGAAACCCTAATGGTTTTAGGATTTAAGGAGTAATTGAAACTTTGTATACTAAATTGTGAAATGGCCAAACCAATGGATAAATTATATATAGGCGAAAACACCATTTTGGTCCCCATATTTTGGGGTCACAGTCAATTTGGTTCTTACATTTTAGTAACAGTCAATTTGATCCCTGTTATTTTCAATTTGCAGTTAATTTAGTCTCTACCCTTAACTCACTAACGGAAAATGCCTACATGGCAAATAATTTGCATTGTTGGCATATCTAATATTAGAATATTAAATAAAATACAGACTTTTAATATTAGATATGCCAACAATGCAAATCGTTTGCTATGTAGGCATTTTCCGTTAAAGAGTTAACGGTAGGGACCAAATTGACTGTAAATTGAAAATAATAGAGACTACATCGATTGATACCAAAATGTAGAGACCAAATTGACTGTGACCCTAAAATGTAGAGACTAAAATGGTGTTTTCGCATTATATGTATTCAGTTCATTTGGTAAAATAAGATAAGTTTAGGTGAAAATACTATATTGATCTTTACATTTTTGGGTCATAGTCAATTTGAACCTTGTCATTAACTCACTAATGTATGGAAAACGTTTACATGACAAATGGTGTGCATTGTTGAAACACTTGAATCATACATGTCAACTAAAATAATAATAAAAAATGTCACATCAGCAATTGAATAAAAAAATTAAGGCTAAAATGCAAATTGCACTGTCTAAGTTTGGCTGAAATTCATTTTAGTCTTCGACCTTTACTTTTGTTTAATTAAGTTCTCTAAGTTTCAAATTTATTCAATTCAGGCTTTTTGTCCAATTTTGTTAAAAAATTTACTTCAAAAAAATATTATTTTCACAATAAAAAAATCTATAAAAGCATAGAACAATCTGTGTAATGATTCAAGCAATAAGAATGTACTCATTTGTTACTCTTCTCTCCTATATCTAGGAGGCCTGGCTGTCCTCGAATTCAGCTACCACACTTTCCTTAAGCTTTCTCTTCGTCTTAACATATTGATTTGCTTTTATTATTATTTTGACTTTTTCTATTGAATTGAATCCCCTCCCTCACACGTTTAGCCTTTAATTTTTAGGTAAAATTTGTATGTACTTTAGGTGTAGTGCCGTGCAGTACATTAAGTTCTCTAATTAAATTTCAAAAACATAGTTGCACTACATTTAATTATTCTTGGAAAGAATAATATTGTATTTATTGGTGAATGCAATAAGGTGTTTAATTTAATTTAGAAACTCAATGTACTACACTTAAGGTATCGTACCTTAATTTTTATCCTTAGCTTTTTGTATTAGCTTGTTTTAGAGCATTAGTATTGGAGAATGCTAATGCCATATCTAAGGTCAATTTGGCATTTTAAGCCTTAAAACCCATTGCATCAAACAATGCTAAACTCAACTATTGCAAATTTTTTGCAATAGTTGCTACAGTACGATTGTAAAGATAGAATTGTACTGTAGCAGCATTCTAAAAAAAAAAAAAATTTTTATTCCCTTTTAAGACCGAAATTTCTCTCTCCTCTCTCTCATTATTTCAGTTCTCTTCTCTCTCTTCTTGTTTTTCATTTGCTCTCTCCTCTCTTCATCAGACCCAAACACCATTCTCCATCACACATCACAGTGGCTCAGTTTTTCTGGTGGGTTGCGATCCAGCAGTTCTGTGGTTGCTTTTTTTTTTTTTTTTTTTTTTGGGCGTGGGTGATGGCGTGGGTCACTGGTGGTTGTGGTTTTTGCCGTCTGGTGGGTTGCAATCCGGTGGTTGTGGTTGCTTTTTTTTTTTTCAGCGTGGGTGACAGCATGGGTCACTGGTGGCTATGGTTTTTGGCGTGGGTCATTGTGGTGGTTGTGGGTTTTTTTTTTTTTTTTTTGCTGTGACCGGTGCCTAAAGGGGTTGTGGGTCGTGGTTGGGTCCAGTTTTTGGCTCATGGTTGGGTTGTGGCTGAAGTGGGTTAGGTCCGGTGTTGTGGCTAAAGTGGGTTGGGTCCGGTGTTTAGGTTGTGGTTGGATCGGTGGGTTTGAAACAGTGGATCTGTTGATCAGTGGGTGGATTGGTTGGGTTGATCATTGGTAGCTCCGATGGTGGCTCTGGTGATGATTTTTTTTGAATGGGTTTGCTCTGGTGGGTTTCAAATCGGCGGCATGGGCTGATGGGTTTTTGGTGTCGTGGCTGTGGTTGTTGATGGGTTCTATGTTGCTAGAGGTTGAGAGAGAAGCAGAGGAAAAAAAAAGACGGTTGGAAAGCCCAGGAAACAGGTGTCTGAAAAAAAAATAACAATTATAAAGAAATAATAAAGAAATATTAAAAAATAATATTTTAATAAAAATAGAGTTTTGGGATGTAGAGGTATTGAAAAATGATATGGTATAATAGAATTGTGGGTTTTTAGAATTGTAAAATAGAATAGCATTAGCATTTTCCAATGCTAATGCTCTTAGAAGCCACCTTTTTATTCTCATATCTCAAAATTCTTATAGAAGCCAATTACCCAATTACCCAAAGGAAAAAGCCTCTCACTTTCATCCAAATGCTCTCACATTCTCACTCAATTCATCCCTCTTCCTTAATAAAAATTTTCTTATTTGTAGGTAGGAAAAAATGATATTAAAATCTTGAGATGTGCAAAATTCTTCTTTTCCTTTTTTCAATTATATTTTAGATTAATTTCTTTTTATTTATCTTACAGTTTATAATTTTCTTTCTTCTTTTTCCTTTAATTTATTAAATCAATTGGTACCACTAGCTTATCAAAAAAACCTTATACACATGTCAGAAATAAAATATTGGATTTGCCTTTGATATTTGAAGAAGAGCAAATCTTGAAGTTGATGAATGAAAAAAGATTTCATGCTGAATTTTGTGTTCTTATTGTGTACAAGGAGGCACATTTTTATTTGATTAATAAAAATTTTACTTGTATGTATATAAAAAAATTGATGTATGAAAATTTATTGGTGCAATTATTAGTAGGGGCACCACCTGATTATTCAAAATTTGACAATGCCTTTAAATGTAAAAGTGATCTTAAATTATTTTTTTTCTTTTTGGCCATAAATCTCTAGTTTGGTTGAGTTTAAATTATTTTATGGGAAATTAATTGTTTCCACCATAAACTATACCCTATTTTACACTTATTCCCTGAACTACAAGGATTCATATTCAGCCCCCTAAACTAAAACCTTTGTAGCACTTTTCTCCCTCCCATCACTTTCTTAGTTAAGTTGGAGGGAAAAGCACTTGAGTCACGTGACACTTGTTGATATGGAACCCATTAACACCACCTGAAATCACCACAATGCCCTCCTTAAACCAAAAGCAAATTCCCAATTTCCCCTAAAATCTTGTTTGGCTGGAAAGAAAGGAAAATGAACAAGATGAACAAAAAAACCTAGAAAATGAACTATGCCATAGGAGATTAGATAACAAATTGATTGTGATGATCAGTGAATCCGAATGAATAACAAACCCATAAAATGAAATATGCCACAGAGAGATCAAACAACAAACCCACTGAGTTGAACAACAAACCCAAAACTAATAACAAACCCAGGAAATGAACTATGCCACAAAGAGATCAAATAGCAAACCCAAGATTACAACATCAAATCAAACTCAAACACACATCATCCCAATTTTCCAAACTTAGACTCGATTCAACTCTCTATTTCGGCTTCATAGGCAGCTAGGTATGAAAAATCCTTAACCTAAATGTCAAAATTCTAGGTTGATTCCCTCACACCCAAGTAGCAAATCGACAAAAATACTTAATAATTGCCAATTGAAAGAGGTGCTAAAACCCAAACCCTAACCTAACACATGTTGTAGTGACGGTTAGAATGGTGGGAGAACAACCACTTTTGATCATGTTGTTCTTGTGAGTTCATACAACTAGCTTCTTCTCTTTCTTGTTGACGAGTTTGGGTTAAGGTTATCGTACAACTAGCTTCTCTCTTTGTCGCCGGTAGGTTGTGGTTGGGAAATCGGGTTCGGGTCCGTGTCAAGGTTGTTGGGTGTGTGGTTCCTACGTGCTAAGCTATTATGTCAACAGTCTATACACAAAGCAAGAGATAGAGAGATTCAATCTAGGTTCAGTGAGAGGGAATTTAGGTTCAACGAGAAGGATTTTGAAGAATGATCCAATCTGTTTTTGGTTTCTCACTTACTCTCATGGATTCATTTTGGAGAGAGATTCACTTCTCTTTATTTAATTTGGTTCAGTGAGAAATTAAACTACGTGCTTGGCTATTATGTCTTTTTATTTTTCTTTCCCCTTTTTAAGTTACTAAAAATGAGGGGTATTTCGGTCAATTCAAGTGGCATTATTGGGTCCATGTTAGCAAGTGTTACATCAGTTGCACGTGACTATGTTTTTCTTATCTAACTTAATCAGAAAGGTGAAGAAAGTGGATAAAGTGTTGCATAAGTTTTAGTTTAAGGGGGCGATCATACAATCTTGTAGTTCAAGGGAGTAGGTGTAAATGGGGTATAGTTTAGGGTGGAAAAATGTAATTTCTCCATTATTTTATGGTTGCTTATAGTGATTTTGTTAAAATTTAATTTCTTGTTATATACTTATATTTAATATCTTTGAATATTATGTACTTATGGTTGTTCAAAAGATATTAGAAATCTAGAGCAAAAAGTGACCTTAAAAATGTTTAATCGATAGTTTACATTGAAAAAGAAATTGCGTAAAATTTCACAATGGAGATGATAATGGATGGTTTTTTATTATATGAAAGACCACTGTTAATTATAATTTTGATGGAAGATGCTAAATTTTTTTTTTTTTGAATATTTGTTAAATATATCTATGGCAAATTGAAAAAAACGTGTACACTCAAGCAAAGTTTAGAAAGGATGTAAAATTCTCATATAAGATAATTTTATTGATGTGTAACTTTTGCATATATATAGATATATAGTAACTTGAGTTTTTCTTGAATTGCAAATTAATATGATAGTTTAGTCTCGCCCCCCTTCCTCCAAACAAAAAATTATGGTTCCACCCCTGATTGGGTTTGTTGTAATACAAAATTTGTACTTCACTTATGTATTAAAGATGTAGCTCTTAAGGGTTTTCTTTGTAGATGTATACTGCAAGACTAAACCACGTAACTCTCATGTGTTCTTTATTTTATACTTCTGCTTCCGCTAAGGGTAGTTACATCCACAAATTTAGTCCACGTAATTCTCTTCTGTTCTTATATGGGTAGTTCTATCCACGCTACTTGAACAAATGAATTCAAATGTGTTTGAGCAAGGAGACTAATATTTTTCTTCCTCTTGTGGTTTTTTTTTTTTTAATTGGTTTGGACCATCATGCAATTATTTTCTATCTTGTTCATTGGCATGAGTTAGAATTCATCCAACACATTGTGAGAAATAATAAAATATTTGGTTTGGGCCATCACATGAATATTTTCTATCTTATTTGCAGGCATGAGTCAGAATTTATCCAACAAATTGTTGAAGAAATGATGAAGAAATTGAGTTCAAAATTCTTAAGAATTAACAAAAACTTTATAGGAATAGAATCTATCGTGGAAGAATTGATCCCTTCATATTTAGATTTTGAGGATAATGTTTGCATGATAGGGATTTGTGGTATGGGGGGAATCGGAAAAACAACTCTTGCTAAAGTTGTTTATGAGAGGTATTCTGATCAATTTGAAGTTTCTAGTTTTATTGCTGATGTTAGGGAAAAATCAGAAAAAGGTGATTTGCTTCAATTACAAAAACAATTTCTTAAAGAGGGGGAAATAAATGCAAAGATATGGGATGTTCATCAAGGAGTTGACATAATCAAGAATAGGTTATGTCGTAAAAAAGTTCTACTTGTCCTAGATGATGTTAATCACGTGAACCAATTAGAAAATTTGGCTGGAGAGCCTCATTGGTTTGGATCGGGGAGTCGGATCATCATAACAACTAGAGATGAACATGTGTTGGTCCAACATGGAGTTCCTAAAATATATAAGCCTAATGGACTAAAGAATAATGATGCCTTAAAACTTTTTTGTTTGAAAGCCTTCAAAAATGAGCAACCCAAAGAAGGTTATACGCAGCTCTCTTTGGAAGTTGTAAAATATGCTGGTGGCCTTCCGTTAGCTCTTGTTACATTGGGTTCCTTTTTAATTGGAAGAAAAATAGATGAATGGCAAAGTGCATTGGACTATTTAAAAAAAGAGCCTAAAAAAGAAATATTTGATGTACTTAAAATAAGTTATGATGGACTAGAGGAAATGTGGAAGGAGATATTCTTAGATATTGCATGTTTCTTTAAGGGGTGGTCCAAATTTGAAGTAATACGTATATTAGAGAATTGTGATTTTAATGCAAGAATTGGTATAAGTGTTCTCTTGGACAAATCTCTCTTAACTGTCACAGGATTCCATGAAGAATTGGGGATGCATGATCTATTGCAAGAAATGGGTGAAAAAATTGTTCGTCGACAATCATGCGGAGAGCTTGGAAGGCAGAGTAGGTTGTGGCTCATTGAGGACTTGTTTCATGTATTGGAGAATAATATGGTAAGAAGCTATAATTTTATTTTAGCAAATAAGATTGAGTAAGTATAGTAACATAATTGTGTTCAATATATTAGTTCTTGAAAAAAAAAACTTCAATAGGTAAGTGGTTGCCTAAGTATCTAAGTAACAAAATATAGAATATGTTTATTTAATATGCTAATATATTGTCTATGACGATTTCTTAGAGTATTCACATTAGCCTGTATAAAATTTACAGTCTGTTTTAGCTTAAAAACCTATTTGTTTTATTTTACGCAACTATTTTTCAAAAAACACCACATTAAATTATCTATTTACATTGCATTTCATTAAATACTATTTTTTTATCAATTTTTATTTATTTATTAATTCTCCCGAATCATACCTCCCCTCTCCTCAAACAAAAACCACTATCTCTCTCACACACGGTCTTCCTTTCCAAACCCATTAAACCCAACACACGGAAATCATTCTCACATCACCACCGCCTACCCCACCTCGACAAATTAACTCAAAATCCATCCACAACTAGTTCTGCAATGATCCAAACAAACAGATCCTTCCTGATTTGATTGGCGACCATAGTCGATGATTTCAAGCCCCCCCAACACCGATGGTGAGATTATGAGTTTGTCCACACCTTGGATCTTTGTTGTATGCTTTTTTGAGCTACTGATTGGATTTGATTTTGGGTTTGGGTTGATGGGTTTGAGCTGCCATTGGGTTTGATCAAATTTTGTAATGGGTTATGGTGCTGGGTTGCGGTGGTGGTTGGACGGTCTGGGTTGGGAAGCAACCGAGAGAGAGAGAGATGAGAAATAATTATAAAATAAAATAAAAAACCATAGTAACCTCCATATTTACATGGTTATTGTAGTTTTGTAAATGTTCTAGACATTTTTATCATTTGAAGGCTTTACTGTAGTAATTCTAATGTTGTTAATTTTTATCATTGGCTTGTGTAAAATCTCAAGTGTTTGCTTTTGAAATCATAGGCAACAAATGCAATTCAAGCCATAGTCAACAAGGAAAGGAATGCAGATTTCTACTTTGAAGAATTTCCTGAAGATTTTTCAAAGATGACTAATCTTAGATTGCTAATAATTGATTGTTTGAACATCCCAAATGCTCTCAATCATGTTCCTAATGGCCTAAGACATCTTTCATGGATACGCTGTCCGTTAAAACGTTTGCCATCTAGTTTCCAACCAAAGGAACTTGTTGAACTTAACTTGCGGGGTAGCAATTGTGAAGATCTTTGGGAAGGAGCAAAGGTAATTTGGTTCTTTTAACTGCCTTTCTATTATTTGTTATTTCTCTTTTCTTTTTTAAGTGTAGCTACAATAGAGTGCCGGTGTATTTGAGCTTCCTCCTTTCATTAATAAGGTTGTTTCAATTTCAAAGAATTCTTTACTTATTAAACTAAATTCTATGTTTAATAGTTTTTTTTTTCCTTCTTTTTAACAGTGTTTAGGAAAGTTAAAGTCCATCGATCTTTCCTACTCCTACAACCTTATTTGGACACCTGACTTTTCAGAGGTTACGAGACTTGAGGTACTACACCTGAATGAGTGCACTAATTTGGTTGGGTTACACCCATCTATTGGACAGCTCAGCAAGCTTAAAAGTTTAGATCTGAGTCACTGTAAATCTCTTACTAATCTTCCCAGCTTTTCAGAGGCTGCGGGACTTGAGGTACTAGACCTGAATGGGTGCACTAATTTGGTTGGGTTACACCCATCTATTGGACAGCTCAGCAAGCTTAAAAGTTTAAATCTGTGGCACTGCAAATTTCTTACTAATCTTCCTAGCTTTTCAGAGGCTACGGGACTTGAGGTACTATACCTGTATGGGTGCACTAATTTGGTTGGGTTACACCCATCTATTGGACAACTCAGCAAGCTTAAAAGTTTAGATCTGCATTACTGCAAATCTCTTACTAATCTTCCCAGCTTGTCAGCTAAAATGGAGTCCCTTACGTCTATTGTTCTTTCTGATTGCTCAAAAATTGAGAAGTTTCCAGAATTTAAGGGAACTATGAAAAGCCTATCGCAAATTGCTTGGGATTGGCCTGCTATTGAGGAAATACCATGCTCATCAATCGAGTGTTTGACTGCCCTTGAAGTTCTAGGTCTAATAGGCTGCAAAGATCTCGAATGCCTTCCAAGCAACATGGATAGTTTGAGGTCTCTTAAATTTTTCTATCTATCCGGATGCTCAAAACTTGCCAACCTGCCAGAGAACTTATGGAAAATAAAGTGTTTGGAAACACTTGCATTGGATGGGATTTCTCAACTTGAAGGAATAGAACTTAATGGTATAGGCTGCTTGTCCTCGTTAAAATATTTATCACTAAGTTGGAACAATTTTGTCACTCTGCCTGCAATCTTCAGTCAACTTTCAAAACTTGAAACTCTTAATTTGTGCGGCTGCAAGAAGCTTCGATCAGTGCCAGAACTTCCATCAACCATGAGATATATAAATATGGTAGGCTGTTGTTCCCTAGAACCATCACCAGGACTGCTTAGACAAAGCAGTTTGCCACGACCTTATTCTTCCCCATTTTTTCGTGGGTATGATGAGAGCAGTGGTGGAGTGGCATTTACAATATTGAAGCGTTACCTACAGGTAATCTCTTCTTTCTCTCTCTTTGACTCTTTCTCTTCACTTGTTAAATGGAATATCATTTTTTTTTTTGGGTACAGGGACTCTTGTGTGAAAAAACTGGATATGAAACTGCTACCAAAAGAAAAGAGGATGGATCTAAAACTGAATTTCGGATCTTTAGTCCCGGTTGTTTAGTTCCGCGGTGGTTAACTCATCAAAGTAGGGGGAACTCAATAAGCGTAGTGTTGCCTCCAAATTGGTGTAATAGTAGGTGGATGGGATTCACTCTGTGCGCTTTTTTCAAAGAAGGAGCATATTTCAGTGGTGAATTTATAGCCTATGTTAAAGCCATTGGTGATATGCCTCACAGTGAATATGTCTCTAAAAATTTAGAGTTTGGGGTACGCACTGAGAACCACGTGGATTCGTTTCATTATAATTGGCTTACTACTGTTGGGCATAATGAATGCAAGCAGATTGAGAACCACGTTTGGTTATTGTATTTGTCTCGTGATGATTGGTTTAGTACTGTTGGGAATGGTGAATGCAGGCAGATTGAGGTTGTATTTGAAGATGTCCACTGCTTTTTTCCAGCAAATTTTGTGAAGCGATGTGGGGTCAGTTTGGTATACGAGCAAGACCTGGAACTGATGGGAGAGTTAAAGCAAGCAAATGCACAATGCTGCAGCAGTAGCCGTGTCATTACTTTTGAAGGTTGGGATGGTGTCCATCATGGATATGTCAATTCGAAGAGAAGCGGTGATGAGTGTGATGATGAGTGTGATGACGAGTTTGATGATGAGTTTGATGATGACTAAGCATTTATTTAATGTGAAAAAAATGAAATATTTCCCTCTTCATCCAATGGTAATGACCAACTCCAACATCCTTCCTGTTATAAGTCTAATCCTAATTTCTTTTCTTTTCTTTCTTGCCGTACAGTTGGTTTGGTCACTTAACAAGTATAGTCCAGTTGTCTTTTAGTTTTTCTTCATCACTTTCAAGAAGCTTAGTATAAAACCTTAGGCAAGTTAAGAATATGATTCAGATAGGTAATAAATTCTCAAGCTTCACTTATTACACTGCTCTGATAAGAAATTTTGCTAATGTAGATGGTTCAAACCTATTTTTGCATCCTATTTATGGTTGATCAGTGTTCCTTCTTTTATCTATGTGAAAATTGAAAACCTAGTTCTCTGATTGTGTGTATTTGCTATTCACGCACTGAAAACCTAGTTTCTTTTTTTCTTTTTTTTCTTGCTTTTACTGCCATTGATATTTTGCAGTCTGCACTAATGATTTTTTTGGTTAACTCATACAGTTTAGATTTGAGGAAATTATACATTGATAGTCATCCATAAAGAGATTTTTTGGGGCAGATTAATATTTCTGCAATCTCTCTTACCCACTCTCTGATTTGTTTCAACATTGAAGGTTTTTTTTTTTTTTTTTTAATAAATAAATTCATCCATGTGCAATTTTTTAGTTGGATTAATATTGATGATATTTCCATTGGGTTTTATAGTTGATGAAGTAGCTAAGGAATTTGAGAATGTTATTTTTATTGTTTGGAATTTTAGTTCTTAATTGAAGATTCAAGATCATCAATGAGTGCATTTATATTGTTTGTGAAAATGTTTGAATGAGTTTTTATTTTTATGTATTTTTGTTCTTTATTCGTGATTTTTCTAAGGCTTGCATGATAATTCCTTTTGCTTTTGCAGTTTGGAAAAGACTGGAGTAAGGGGAATTGGAAAAGACTATTTTGGCTCTTTTTTCGTTGGATCTCAAGAGAGAGAGGGATTGAAAACAAGAAGATTCAATGACATATTTTAAAAAGTTAATATGGTTAAATGAAAATCAAGATTTGAGGTAGTTGTCATATGATAAGTATCTTGCTAATTGTCTTAAATGATGGTCTGTGTACACCATCTTTGTTCTTGTTTACAAATTTATTTACTCATACAAGTAAATTTTCTTTATATCTTTGTTTAATTATAACAATGAAGTTATTTGTTTGCTGTCTTCTGGAGTTGAATTTTGTTATTCTTATATAAAAAGACTAGTTCGTGTAGAAATCGAGTTATAAATCAAATAACATTATTCCAAGTTTCTGGTGTTCGGAGACTTTTCTTCTTGTGACAGTTTGGTTGAGACCCACCCATCTATTGATTTTAGTAAATTTCATGGCACTGAGACTTGAAGAAATGTAGTTGATAGATGGTTGTGTTCTTGGAGGCTGTTGAGGGCTAATTCGGCTGAGCCCATACATAGCATCAGATTCAAGTATCGGAAGTCGGAACAACCCAGGGAGGCACAAACCTAAGAGAGAGGCCTAAAGTGGTTTTTCTTGCATTCGCCTACTCACATATTCGCAGTTCCAGCGGCAGGTGGGTGTCCCACTTGCACACAAATTCAAGCAAGACCCCAGGTCCAGTCCTTATCAGCACAAGCGTCTTCCTCAAGCAAAGCAATCAAGGCAAGTTCAGAACTCATTTTGGCCATGGTTCAGCAGCCTTAACAAAGATTCATGAAAGGATAGGTCCTACGGTTCTGTAGCGTGGTCACCATCAAACTCCAGGATCAGGGTCAAACGGTCTGTCAAATGGTCTAGCACCTCGGGGACAGAGCAAGATGCAAAAAACGAGGATAATAGGCTGTGCCCAAATAAGCTAGAGAAACCAAGAGGTAAAAGTGGGGGCTTACGAAGAGCTTTGAATTTTGTTTCTCTTTTGCTCTTTTTTCTTCGTCCCTAATTCTCTGCTCTGTACATCTTAAATCAAATAATCCTAATACCTCTTCATCACCGTGTCCAACAATGCCTCCAAAGTCAAAGAGCATCAAGAGAGAGCAATGATGCCTCTTCCCGCGCGCCAATACCAGATGTTGCAGACCATGCAGCGAGAACAGCTAGAGCTTGTTGAGTCAGTCAAGCAACTGAAAGACTATAAGCAAGCAGAAGGAAAATGCTGTGTCTGATAAGGAGATTGGCTTTACGGCCAATAACTAGCAATCTATTGTTCGAAGGCCTCCCTATCCGATTGAGTTATTGGATAAGCCCTATCCAAAGAACTACAAAACTCCAATCTTTGTCTGCTGCAATGGCGCTACAATGGGAGAAAGGGAATGCAATAGAGCATGTCAGCAAGTTCCTCGATACAATGGGACAACATGCTGGTAACGAAGAGCTATGCCTAAGGGAGTTTTCTAAATCCCTTGGACCTTTACAAATCAGGCTTACACATGGTATACCAGACTCCCACTAGGTTCTATCAGGACTTGGGATGAGATGGTAGACGGTTTCTGCAGTAAGTTCTTTCCGGAAGAGGGAAGAATAACATTTGTCAGTCTTTGTAATAACACCAAGCAAAATGTGAATGAAGGCGTGGTGGAATTCATCCGAAGATTCATGGACACAGCCTTGGATTGTTATGACGATAATGAGGAACATGAACTTGTTGAGGTGTGCATCAACAACATGCTTTGGGAATACAGGTTACACCTCAAGAACCTAAATATTGTGCAATTTGTCGATCTGTTACAAAAGGCTCGAAGGACAGCCCTCACAGTATCAAAGAGGAGATAAAAGAGTCCGAGTGTTTGTATGCGTGATTTATAGCTGGATTTGGGCTTTAAGACAGGATTTAAAATTTTCTATTTATAAATCATGACTTATGCAAAAATTCAAAAATGGTAATGGCGATTATCTAATGATTGTGCGCTTGTTCTTTTGCACATTTATTCTTCAAGTTGATTGGAATGTTTTTCTAAGACTGATAGCGCGAGTAGAATGAAATTGTTTGCACACCAGTCTTTCATATATACAAAAAAAAAAAAAAAAAAAAAAAAAAAAAAAAAAAAAAAAAAAAAAAAAAAAACGACATAGATTATATATCATTTTTATGAGTAGGTGACAATCTTCCAAGAAAGCCATTCTCACATACAAGAATTTGTTGAAAACGTGATTGACAAACCGCCATCTCTTCAAAAATATCAAACTAAAATTCAGTCATTAATCAAAACAAACCCAGATTTTTCTGGGAAAATTTTCATTTTAAGTTCAAAATTCCCACACAAGTTTTAAAGCATATTCTAATTCAAGTTATAATCTCACACTACCCTTGTTCCATTTTCCAAACAAACATGCCTCAAATAAAAAGCCAAGAAATCGGTCTCATATTTTTTTTTTAAGTTTCCATTAGCAAAAACACCACATCACAACCCACTTTATATATCAAATACACTGCTTCAAAAAAAAATAAATATATATATATATATATATATATATATCAAATACACAAATCAACATTATCCCATTTCCCGTTTGGTAAATACATAATTTCAATCGTTTTCCCACCAAACACATTCACATTCACATCCCATTGAAAAACAAACAACCAATCATTCCAAACAATTCCCAGAACCAACAAATTCCATTAAATTTCTCTACCAAACGTTACAAACTATAGTTTTGCTTTGCAAACAGAAACTAACAAAAACATCAAATTCAAGAACTAGTAAACTTGGTAACAGCCTTGGTTCCTTCAGAGACAGCGTGCTTAGCCAACTCACCAGGCAACACCAAACGCACCGCAGTCTGAATCTCCCGAGACGTGATCGTGGGCTTCTTGTTGTACCGAGCCAATCGCGATGACTCCTGGGCGAGCTTCTCGAAGATATCGTTGATGAAGCTGTTCATGATCCCCATAGCCTTGCTCGAAATCCCAATATCGGGGTGAACCTGTTTGAGAACCTTGAAGAGGTAGATCTTGTAAGTCTCGATGCTCTTCTTGACCTTCTTTTTCTTCTTCAAATCGCTACCAAACTAATGATTTCTTTTGGTTAACTCTTACAGTTAAGATTTGAGGAAATTATACATTGATAGTCATCCATAAAGAGATTTTTTGGGGGAAGATTAATATTTCTGCAATCTCTCTTACTCACTCTCTGATTTGTTTCGACATTGAAGGTTTTTTTTTTTATTCATCCATGTGCATTTTTTTAGTTGGATTAATATAGATGATACTGCCATTGGGTTTTATAGTTGATGAAGAAGCTAAGGAATTTGAGAATGTTACTTTTATTGTTTGGAATTTTAGTTCTTATTGAAGATTCAGGTGCATCAATGAGTGCATATGTTTTGTTTGTGAAAATGTCTGAATGAGTTTTTATGTTTATGTCTTTTGTTCTTTGTTGGTGATTTATCATGGACTTGCATGTTAATTCCTTTTGCTTTTGCAGTTAAGAACCAAACTTGAGAAAAAAGAGATTGTGGAGAGAAGTGGAATTGGAGAAAGAAACTATTTTGGCTTTTTATTCTTTGGATCTCATGTAAGTATTTTAAATAGCATTATTTAATTTACATTTTCCCAGAAATTTTCTTTTGTATAATTTGATTAATTCTTTTGTCATTATTGTAGTGAAAAAGTGAGAGCAATTTTAAGGCTTTGATCTTCTAGATTAGGTATGAATTAGATCTATGATATCGAGCAAGAGAGAGGGACTGAAAACAAGAAGATTCAATGTCACATTTTAAAATGTTTACCTGATTAAATGAATATCAAGATTTAGGGCAGTTATCATATGATACGTATCTTGCTAATTGTCTTAAATGATGGTCTGTGTACACCTTCCATGTCTTTGTTTACAGATTTATTTACTCGTACAAGTCAATTTTCTTTACATCTTTGTTTAATTATGACAATGAAGTTATTTGTTTGCTGTCTTCTGGAATTGAAATTTGTTTTTCTTATATACACAGGCTAGTTGGTGTAGAAATCGAGTAATAAATCAAAGGACAAAAGTTAGGTACAGTTCCTTAGGTGTTGTTTTTTAAGTTCTCCTCTTAAGATTCAACCATGTGGCTACTTAATTAAAAAATACACTTCCTGTAGGGGCTAAAATTGTAGTGAACCTTTAACAATAAAATTTGTAGAAATGTGGATGTAAGGGCTAGGCATTAGCACTACGAATAACGGATGATGTGAAATCAATAGGCGTAATGACAAAATAATTTTGCTGACTATTTTCTATGAGGATAGGGACAATGAATCTGGTTAGGAGTTGATAAGGATCTTGGTAATGACTTTGGATAAATGTTTGTGAAGCGTATTCATCCTCGGATTGGTCCGAGGATCTATTTTTCTTGGAGTTGATCTACGTTCTGTTTTCTTTCTTAGGACTGATCTCCTCCCCCATTCGTTCAGAGTCCTCTTAGTTATATAGTATTGTTTTAGTTAATCTTAGCCATCCATTTGTCAATTATCTGGACTCTATGTACAGGGGTTTGTCCCATCAACTGTACTTGCAGGCTTTAAGTTAATTCCTAGCCGCCTTTGCAGACCTTCTATTAGTCGGAGTGACTAAGGCACCTGGGTTTGCTAGTCACTTCACCATTAAAGCGGCCAGAAGGTTGGTGGCGTGAGTTTTAAGGGATGGGAGATATTTTCCTACTATCAACGTCGGTTGGCCGAGGAGGTGTGCATCCTCGGCGAGGCCATTTAAGGACCTAGGCTTTTCTCTGTTACCCCCTCAACCTCTATATCTTCCTCGGCGCGGGCCCTGGGCTGACTATGAAGTGGGCCGGGTTTGTTTGAATATTTAGAGCCCCACACTTCCATCCTATGAGAAAAAAAATTTACATGGTAGGATCTTAAATGGAGAACTTAAGGAATAACACTTAAGTATTGTACTTAAGTCTTGCTCTAAATCAAATACATTATTCCAAGTGTTAACCATTTATCCATAAGAGTTACCAAAAAAAATTATTAGTATGAATAATAGATAGAGATGTAGTGGAATGGCTCAAGGAAAACTAAGGCTAGATGAAGTGTTCTAAATTGCGCGTGGGTTGAGCTTGCTTGCTAATTTTATTATGACAGCATTCCCTGTGATTTAATCATTGTTTACTTTTAGATATTGTATTTCTTGTGCCAACAACAATAAGTATGTTTACTTATAATTGCTTTTGCTGATGAACACCATTCTGAATGATATAGAGAAAATTAATTTTGAATCAAAGGATGATGTGAGGGAATCATAATATTCTCTAATCAGTTTGAAGTTGTTTTTAACCTAGTTGAGTCTATTGTTTGGATAGCACCTGCTGTCCTTTAAGACTAGCTCGGCCTATTCCTGGCCTCTTAGTCTGGGTCTGGTTAACATGGCTGGCCCAAACTAACTTATTGCTCAAAAACTCCAATTCTTACTTCTTATTTGAGTTTAGATTGTGGTATTTGAATGCATGGGGTATGAAAGAGCACCTTAATTTGGTAGTAGATTATTTCTCACCTAATTGGAAGAGTAACAAAAAAACTAAGGACACACATTGGCTTGGTACATAGGCATAGACCCTATTAAGCAATGGATAAAATTTTGAGTTGATATTTATTTATTTTGCGAAAATGTACAAGCATTTCTGTATGCTCATGGAACAAGTTTCACAGATTGGCAAAATCAGGTTATTAGTACAAAAGAATTCTTCCTTTCTACAAAAAATTGTCCCCCCTCCCCCACTTCCCGTCTTCTAATTCGTCTTCTCTATTCTGCAATTTATGTCAACTATATCATATAGCATGAAGTTTCAAAACCTTCTCTAAGTATTTCAGACTAGAAAACCAAATCTATCTTTTGATAAAATTGGTGGCAATTGAAACGTGCCAGGCTTGTCGACTTAACTAGTTTTGAATGCTTAGTTGAATTTTTATTGATGTTTCAGGTTTTTAAAGCTAGAGAGAAGATATATGAGGGAGACTCTTGTAGCAGATAACACAATACAGAGAAAATTATGTTTATTTTTTATGTTTATTTTTAAAAATGATCCTATAATTCCTTGCTCTATCTTTATATCAACATTATGTCAAATGTTATGATATTATTGTGGTGCAGTGTAAATGATGACTAAAAGATCTTGTGAGCATTGGTCTCTTTCCCAGTAACTTGTAATGAAGCATGTATATAGGTACTGTGGGCTTTTATATCTGAGCAATCAGGATTGCGGCAACTGAATGATTTGTACCATGCCTTTTGATATATATAGATTAAGTTAAACATGACTCGTTATAAATTGAAACAAAATCTAAAAAGCCAGTGATTTAGCAGAGATTCTCAGTTATACAAGACAATCACTCATTATCACTTATCAGGACTAAGAAAACAATTTTTTTTTTTTTGGGTGAAAATGGAGAATTTATTTAATATTTAAAAGAAAAGTACATCAAGTATGTCCATTAGACACATGTAGTTGGTGTCAGTTTACAAAAGGATTCGTAGAGCACTCTCTAGGAGTGCATTTCTGCACAAGGTTATTAAGATGAACATTGTGCATATATTTCCAGTTAATTGCTTTGCTCCCTTCCCCTCTTTGCTAGCCTGTCCGCCACTCCCCTTTCCTCATGGTAAGTATGATGTAGATGGACCGTCCAGTCTCTTGCCAGGAGTATTCAGCAATCACAAATTAAAGGGGCGAAGGCCTAAGCCATATATTCAGGAAAAGTTAGACATTTAATAACTAAAGTAGAGTCTACCTCTATATTTAAAAAATTTATGCCTGCATCCCAAGCCATATATAGCCGTTGCCTAAGTGCTCAAAGCTCAGCTATATTATTCGTTGTTAAGCCTATATGTGAATAAAATCCAGTGATCCATCTCCCATGTGAATTTCTTATTACCTAAGGTACTATCATCGGTATTTAGATTTACAAAAGGATCAACAGGAGGTTTCCAAGATATATTTAAGGCGAAAACACCATTTTAGTCCTTACATTTTGAGGTCACAATCAATTTGATCCCTACATTTTGATAACAGTCAATTTGGTCTCTGCTATTTTCAACTTGTAGTCAATTTGGTCCCTGCCATTAACTCACTAACGAAAAATTCTTACGTGGCAAACGGTGGACACAGTTAGTACATTCGATGCTGACATGGCAAATAAAATAATAAAATAATATTTAATAAATATTTTTAAATGCCAAGTTGGCATTTTCCCAACTAAAATAAAAATAATTTTAATTTTAATTTCGAAATTTTAAAGGTGGAAATTAAAATTAGGAATCCGATTTTCTTTGATTTTCTTCAATTTTCATGGCAACCAAACACAAAATCACCTTGTTCATTTTTTTTTTTCAATCCTTGAATTCATAAATATATTCCAAAACATGTCACCTCTATACAATTGAGAAACATCTTGATCAGTAAAAACCAATAAGAAATTGAAATTTTAGAATACAAAAAATTCAAGAAATTTTCCCCAGCAAACTTTCTTGGTAACCAAACAGAAACCAAGAAAAAGAAAAGAACAATAGCAATCCCAGATGGAGACCCCTTTCATTTCGGGTTGGTATCTTTATGTTGAGTCCATTCTAGTGGCTTTGATGGGGACAAATCTAACTAAATATGTTTACACAAAACACAGATAATCTGGTGGCCAAATTTCTCTTGGAAACTTCAAAAATTAAATCAAAACACCAAACCCATTGATCTAAAATCAACCTCAAAACCCAATTTTCCAAACCTTAACAACCAAAAGAAAATCCATTACAAAGGAAACAAACTTGCTCATCAGGTGGCTGCGATGAGATCTTTGTTTGGCGCTAGGATTTAATGGTTGGAACGGCAACGACGGCGCAAGGCAAGGATGGCAACCAGGGGCGGAGGCACATATAAGGGTGGGGGGGCCATGGCCCCCCCAAAATTTAAAATTTTTTAGAAATATATATACAATTATTTTTATGTTTTCAAAATTTAGTCTACAAAAATAAGAGTTGGCCCTCCCAAATATTTGAATTAGTCCAATAATGCTCTTAAAAAAAATAATTGGTCTAATAGTTATATAAATATAACTTTATTTTGCGCAATTCTATTTTTTATTGTAAAATGTGCTTTTATATCTGTTAAATATTTGATAAAATTTGATATCAAACATGTTTGAATCTATATTTTTCAACCCGTTATGTGACAATTAACAAGTCATTGACTTATTAAAAAAATTTTGTCACTAAAACTACACATGAAATGTGTCTTTAGTTGCCATATAATGGGTTAAAGCAAGGTAGCTTTAAATATATTTGGACCCTAACTTATTTTACCAAGTTTTGGATCATTCATGTTTTTGAAAATTTCATTAGTTCAATTGAAAGATTTTTTACTTACTTTAGCATAAAATTTGATAATTTGTATTTAAAATGAAACTTTTTAAGAATTTGACTATGAAAATGGAAAAAATGAATTTTATTTTATGAAAGATCGCCGTCAAAAATGATTTTGATTGAAAATACTAAGATCTTTTTTTTTGTTGGGTGTGTGTATATATATAACTTATCAAATAAAAAAGTGTGTGTATATATAATAAAAAAGTGCGCGTGCGTGTGAGTACATATGTGTGTGTGTGTGGGTGTGGAAGTTGTCTTAATAAATATATTAGTGTCGCAACTTGGCCCTCCCAAACAAAAATTCCTGGCTCCGCCCCTGATGGCAATGGTGCATGCATGTTTACATTTCAGAGACCCAATCCCTTCCACTCGTTTTGATCTTTTCTGATCCATTAATTTCTCTCACGTTTTGACTTTTAGTTTTTTTTTCTTTACCATCACCAAAACTAAAAGAGGTAATACGAAGGAAATGTTTTTTCTTTTAAATAAGTGTTCCTCTCTCTCTCTCTGTTTGGTTCCCAAAGAATGAATATAACTATGTTGAGTTTACGTTTTTGTTATTATTTTATTTCAAATTTTGTACAGTGAGACAGACTGTTGAAAACTTGAAATTGTAATTTGTGGATCGATTTTTTACAAGAACTGTAATTAAGTTGAGATGTCCAGCAGACATGTTTATTAGGAAAAGTAATAATATTTAGCAGCAATTTCTTTTCAACTTATACATATTTTTATTTAGGAAAATGCCATCTTGGCATTTTCAAATATTTATTTTTAGTATTTTATTTGCCATGTCAGCGTCAATTGTGCTGACTGTGTCCACTGTTTGCCACATAAGCATTTTCCGTTAATGAGTTAACGGTAGGGACCAAATTCACTGCAAGTTGAAAATAGTAGGGACTAAATTGACTGTTTCCAAAATGTAGGGACCAAATTGACTATTAGCTCCAAATGTAGGGACCAAAATGGTGTTTTCGCCTATATTTAAGATGCATTTGGGAATATTAGAAACTCTAGGATGGATGAGAAGAAACTTTGAAGAGAGGTGAAGAGTTTTGTGGACCATTTGGTTACCGGTGGCAGATGGGGGATTATAGTTGTGAATTTCTGGATGCTATTGAATAAGCTATTCTTTCAACCAAGAAGCTAGGGGTAATCTTCTAAAAACAAAAATAAAAAAAAGAAGCTAGGGGTAACAAAAAGAAATTAATGGGTCTTTGTCCAGGAAGAGCTATCCAAACATCTTTGCCTTATAACATGCAAAGTTGTTTTAGGAAGATTACACATCTTGGACAAACATGAGAAAAATCAAGAAGTATATTAGCCATAAAAGTTCGATAATGCTTTAAAAAAAAAAAATAAATGCTTCATTTTAATTTTCATGAAAAATTAATAAAAATCTTTTTTAGAAAAAATCAAGGCTCAACACACAATTTTGACAAAAACTGGAAAACAAGCCCGATTGACTAAACTGAAATAGGTGACTGGAGACTACCTCTCATTCTGTCGCTGACTAGGTGAAGTGGTTGGAATTAAATATGGTATTTCACTACAAACCAAACCACACAGACATATGTATGTATATCTTACAAAACCCATCCTCCTCATGTAGTCATGCTCTCTCTCTCTTTCTCTCTCTCCAAAGTCCAAACCTAGAAACCCACACTCATATTGAACCCAAAAACCCACACCAAACCCAATAATCCATTAAGCTAGAAACCTAGAAATCCAAATAATCAAAGTATATCTAAGACAAATTGTGGCGAATTTGAAGCAAATTAAGGTCAATCAAAGGTGAGTCTCTTTAACCCTTCATATTTTCTCTTCGATTTGATATTTTGATATATAGGTTTTAATTTTTTTGATATGTGGGTTTGATTTGTTGGATCTATGGGTTTGATTTAGGATTTGTGGGTTTGATTAGTGGATTTTGGCTATAGGTTAGATTTGGGAAATTTGTGGGATTTTTGGTTGTGCCAACTGAACTAAGCCACACTAGTGCCCAAAAATTGGGAAGTCAAAGAACTAATTGTTGGCGATCATAATTGGAGCTAATGAAATGGTAACTGGTTCCTAAGGTATGGTGGCAAGTTTGCCGAATAATTGCATGAGCATGATAGAGTGCAATTAGTGAAAAAAATGATGGATTCATGTATAAGTGACGGTTAATTACTTACAATCTACAACATCAAAGTTGTGGGTCTTGTGACAAATTAGTTGTGAAATAAGAGAAATTATTGTATACTTTCAAAATATCATAAATACGTACTCCCTCCTCTCACATAAATGATGAGACCCACTAATTAAATTTATGGTAGGACCCACCATTCATATGAGAGGAAGGACTATACATTTATAATATTCTGAAAGTGCCTAATAATTTTGCATGAAATAATTTGTGATCTAAAACTACTCTTAAATTTCGCACCAAGATAAAACTTGTCATTTGTAATTTAAATTTTATAGTAAATATTACAAGAAATTTAAACAGTATTTCATAGCCGGTCACCACGGCACGAAGTCTCTGTACTTTGCCACGCTATGAAGCATTATTTATTTATTTATTGATTTGGGCTATGAAGCATTATTTTTCTTAGGAAAAAGGCAAACCAACTGTGATGCATTGTGCTTTCTCAAAAAAAAAAAAGCTGTGATGCATTGTTTAAATCGAAAGACATTTAATACATTTAATATTTAATAACTTATTATAGCCTGGTCACTGCGAAATTACCTAGCTTTATAGAAAGAAGACTTGTTGACTTGACTCAGAACAGGGGATGCGGTTCATCAAAAAAAAAAAGAAAAGAACAGGGGATGCGAAATTGTGAATAATCTCCCTTTACCTCCTCATCTACCCTCCGTCTCTCTCTCTCTCAGACACACACACGGAGAAAGAACAGTATTCATTCCTTTATTATTAAACAGGAAACTTATCTAGTAGGAATTAAATCAGGCGTTGTTTCAGGAGAGTTTCGATCGGTAAGTTCTCAATTTTCTCACATATTCATCACTTTCATATCTTTACTTTCACTTCGCCCTTGAGATGAAAAATCCACATCAAATTCTTTTCTCTTTCCTTAATTTTCTTTCCTTTTAATATATTTCTCTTCATTTTAATTGAACGTATCGTTATTTTTTTTTTTCGTGGATCTATATTATAGCTCAAGATTTACAGGTTTCCATGAGCACCCAAGGAGCCTCAACTTCATCACCGTCTTCTTCTTCAACACCTCGGCGGACATACGAAGTCTTTCTCAGTTTTAGAGGCAAGGACACCCGTAAAAACTTTACGGATCATCTATATAATGCTTTGATAAGGAAAGGCATTTTTACCTTTAGGGATGATGAAAACCTTGAGAGAGGAAGATCTATCTCACAAGAGCTCGTGAAAGCCATAGAGGAATCGAAATTTGCTATAGTAATTCTCTCAATAAACTATGCATTTTCGACGTGGTGCTTGGATGAACTAGTGCATATTGTTAGATGCATGGAAGAGACAGGATTGGAAGTTGTGCCAATTTTTTACCACGTGAATCCATCTGATGTGCGGAAACAGGCGGGAATTCTTGCAAAAGCATTTGATGAACACGAAAAAAGAGCCTCAGATGAAAACGAAATGGAAACGTGGAGAAAGGCTTTGAGAGTAGTGGCTAATCTCTCTGGTTGGGATTCAAAAGATAGGTATAATTTTCATGACAAATTTATTTCTCATATATAAACACCCAGTCTTATTTCATATATCATGAAGTATATAATATAAATAGTTATTAAAATATGTAGCATATTATGCATGAATTGAAATATTGCAACATATACTTGTTAAATTTTTGTTATATTATTAGAAATAGTATGTGACCTTTTTTTTATTTTTTTTATTTAGTGAGACCTCTTCTTTGGACTTAGGTACGCTCCCTTGCAATAATTAAAAAAGAACTACTTTATTTAGGGACATAATTTTTTTAAAAAAATTTTATATAGTAAGGACATAACTTTTTACGAATTATAAATCTATGGAAATTGTCTATGAAAGTACTAGGTGCTAACACCCTAGTACATATTTAGACCCATGATCAATTTTACGGCTTAATGCTCAATTAATCCTAAACTATCATTAAAACCAAATTTATGTGATTAGCCTAATTTTCATATTGGATGCATACAATAAAGCCATAGTATATAAATAGAAGCGATAAGAAAGATGTGGAATAAGAAATGACAAACCACGTGAAAAACACTAAGAAGAATTTTCGAAGAGGAAACCAGTCCCCAATGAAAAATCTCTCCCCTAAGACCATCATCTGAATCTCAGCTAGTCAATAGTTGTAGTGTCCAGCCCTCTAAGTTTCAGCTAGCAACCGGCTTCACTAAGTCCTTTTTTCATCTAAATTACCAGAGAGACCATTGTTGAGCCGCCAACGAAAAGCCACCAATATGATTTGGATTTGATATTAGATCCAAATAGTGTCCAGCCCTTCAACAAGCTCATAACACTCAAGGTTTGGTGATGGAGGTGAAAGTTTCAAATTTCTCTTAAGTATATGTCATTCTTGTGACAAATGGAGAAGAGAGGATGAAGGAATCTTTTGCTCTAGGCTAAGGCTCTCTCTCTCTCTCTCTCTCTCTGAAATGCTTATGATGAATAAACTCTCTCTAAGTGTATATACCAAGCTCTCATTGATTTCTCAAGTCCAATATGCACAAGGTGTGTTATTTGGCATATTTGAGAAAGCTGGAAAAAACATATTAGAGTGCATGACATTTTGTCTACATTAGTTGTCAATATCGTACGATACGCGTATCGTACCGTACGATTCGTATCGTATCGCACGATTCGTATTATATCGTGTACAAAAAGTTTTGTATTGTAAGTGTGTATCGTAAGTGCTCGTGAATCGTCCGATACATAGATGTGTATCGCATGAATCGTATCATATCGTATCGGTAAATCGTACGATATAAAGACATGTGGGTTTAAAATGGGTTTTTTTTTGTTAAAGTTTGTGGTTTTCTTTATTTTAAACAAGTAGTTAGACTTTTTTAACACAAAATTATTGGGAAACTTAATTGAGTCTAATTACCATCAGTTTTTTTTTCCCTCCCTTCTCATTCTCCTACAAAATTTAGACTATACTCATAACACTCACTCATATATGCAAATATATTTTCTATGCTATTAATAATAAAATGAAAATATAATTATTTTTTATTTGTTATTATTATTATGAGTCTAAAAAGCTAGAATGCCAAGAAAAAATTATTAGAATAAAAAAACAAAACAAAAATAGTAAATGTTGATAATAATGAAAAAAATGTCTATGAAAAATTAATTTTGCAAGATGCTAAACATGATGATAACATTGATTTAGATGGAGTTGATTAGATAAGATGATGAAAAGATATTATATTTTGGTTCATATATCATGTATTTTCACTTCTGAGTTTAATCATTACAAACATAAATTAATTTGATTTATTTAGTTAGCTTTGTTAAATTTTATTGCATAAGTAATGATTAAATTAGTATTTAATTGAATATATTTCGAATTTATAATGAGTATATCTTTTATATATGTATATATAATTATTTTATAATTTTACTAGATATTTGTATATGTTACGATATACGATTCGATTCGATACACGATACATAAAAATTAAAAATCGATTCACGATTTGACAACTATGTCTACATGCAGCCAGTGGCCTGGTCAAGACCTAGCTAGGTTGCAAATTTGTTGCAACTGCCCTTTAATAAAAGCTGCTCCTTTATTTGCCACGTGTCACTTTGTTGCTTAAGTAGGTTGTAGAGGCACTTCCAACAGCTTTGACAAAGCTTAAGTGTACCAAATACAATTATGCTCAGAAAAATACATAAAAATGGGAGAATAAGTACATAAAATTTGTCATTGAATAAGCCAATAAAACTTGTGCTTAAGAGTCTATTATCTTCATTTTATTTTATTTTGGTAAATTGCAATTTACTTTTTGTGATTTTGCCATTTCACAAATTTAGTTCATAAAATTTCAATTTTTATATCCATACCCTTAAAGTTTGGATTGGAAATCAAACTATTAGGATTCTACCCAACTTCATAGATTTTGTATTTTATAGGCAAATTCATCCCTCAATTTCATTTCCTTTTTCCTCTTTCCGAAATATATTTTCTGTCAAACCAAACACAGCCTACATACAATGTGATGTGAGATGTAAATGTTGGTTGAGTAAATTCTTTTTAACTTATTTTACCTTTTTACCATTTTATTTTACAAATTTTTACATCTTACATGGGTGGTAAATGCATGGTGCAACTAACCTGCTCTATTGCTCAAGATCTAAATCCTGCATTTTATACTGATTTGCTTTTATTATTATTTTGACTTTTACTATTAAATTGAAACTCCCCCCCCCCCCCCCCCCCCCACAAAGAAAAAAACACGTTGCCTTCAATTTTTAAGCTGTGTACTTTAGGTGTAGTGTAGTGCAATACATTAAGTTCTTTAATTAAATTTCAAAAACATAGTTGCACTGCATTTAATTATTCTTGAAAATAATACCATTGTATTTTATTGGTGAATACAACATGGTGTTTAATTTAATTTAGGAACCTATTGTACTATACCTAAAATAACAAACCTTAATTTATCCTTAACTTTTTGTATTGGCTTGTTTTAGAAGCCACCTTTTTATTCTCATATCTCAAAATTCTTACAGAAACCAACTACCCAATTCCCCAAAAGCAAAACCATCTCACTTTCATCCAAATGCTCACATTCTTACTCAATTCCTCCCTCTTCCTTATTAAAAAAGTTTCTTCTTTGGTGGTAGGAAAAAATGATACTAAAATCATGAGAGGTGCAAAATTCTTCTTATCCTTTTTCAATTATATTTTAGTTTAATTTCTTTTTATTTATCTCATAGTTTATGATTTTATTTCTTCTTTTTCCTTTAATCTGTTAAATCAATTGGTAGCACTAACTTATCAAAAAAAACCTCATACACATGTCAGAAATAAAATATTGGCTTTGGCTTTGATATTTGAAGAGCAAATCTTGAAGTTGATGTATGAAAACATTTTCAAGCTAAATTTTGTGTTCCCATTGTGTAACTGTGTACATGGGGGTTACTCTTTTTTTAGTTGATTAATATAACTTCTACTATATATATATATATATATTGATGTATGAAAATTTGTTGGTGCAATTATTAGTAGGTCCACCACTTGATTATTCTCGCAAAATTTGGCAATGCCTTTAGATACAAAAGTGATCTTGAATTTCCCCCCCCCCCCCCCCCCCCCCTCTCTTTGGCCATAGATCTCTAGTTTGGTTGAGTTTAAATTATTTTAGGGAAAATTACATGTTTCTACCATAAAGTCATAAAATATACTTTATTTTACATTTAACTCTGGAACTACACGAATTCATGATTAGCCTCCTAAACTAAAACCTATGTAGCACTTTTCCCCCTCCCGTGAGTTTCTCAGTTAAGTTGGATGGAAAACGTAGTAACATGAGTTGCATGTGACACTTGTTGATGTGGAACCCACTAACCCCACTTGAAATGACCACAATGCTCCCCTCATACCCAAAGCAAATGCTCAGTTTCCCTTAATTTTGTTTGGTTGGAGAGAAGAAAATGAACTATGCCATAGGAGATCAAACAACAAATCAACTATGATGAACAATGCATCCAAATGAATAACAAACCTAGAGAATGAAATATGCCACACATAGATTAAGCAACAAACTCACTAAGCTGAACAACGAATCCAAATGAACAACAAACCTAGAAAATGAACTATGTCACAGAGAGATCAAACAACAAACCCAAGATTACAACATCAAATCAAATCCAAACACAAACCTAATCCTAATTCGCCCACACTCGATTCAACTCTTTGTTTCAATCATCTGCTTTGTAGGCAGCTAGATCTAAAAACCCTTAACTTGAATCTCTCAAATTCTAGGTTGATTCCCTCACACCTAAATAGTAGATCTACAAAACCACTCAATAATTGCAAATTGAAGGAGATGCTAAAACCCAAACCCTAACCCTAGCACATGCTGTGGTGATGGTCACAATGGTGAGAGAACAACTGCTTTTGATTGTGTCCTTCTTGTGAGTTTGTATAGCTAGCTTCTTCCCTTCGTTGTTGACGGGTTCGGATTAGGGTTATAGTATAACTAGATTCTCTCTTTGTTGTCGGCGGATTGTGGTTGGGTAATCATGTTTGAGTCTATGTCAAGGTTATTGGGTATGTGGTTACTCTGTGCTTGGCTATTATGTTTGTAGAGGGAATTTGGGTTCAATGAGAGGGATTTTGGAGTCTTTTTTTGGTTTTTTCACTTTCTCTTATGGTTTCATTTGGGAGAGAGATTTACATTCTCTTTATTCAATTTGGTTAGGTGAGAGATCCAATCTATGTGCTTCGCTATTATGTTGTTTTTTCTTTCCCATTTTTAAGTTACTAATAGTGACGAGCATTTTTGTAATTTTAGATGGCATTAGTGGGTTCCATTTCAACAAGTGTTACATAAGTTGCATGTAACTACGTTTTTTTATCTAATTTAACTGGGAAAGTGACAGGAGGGGGTAAAGTGTTGCACAAATTTTAGTTTAAGGGGGTGATTGTGCAGTTTTGTAGTTCAAGGGAGAAAGTGTAAGATGAGGTATAAATTAGGGTGGAAAAGTGTAATTTCCTCAATATTTTATGGTTGCTTATAGTGATTTTGTTATATTTAATTCCTTGTTATATGCTTATATTTAATACTGGGATAATAACACCCCCCCTTCCCTTGTGGTTTGGGGAAATTACACTCCGCCCCAAACTTGAAGGGAAAAAAACACTTTTCCACCATGACATCCGATTGACCAAACTTTGTTAAATTAATATTAAAAATGTTATGTACTAACTTATCCCTTTTTTAAGGGCAAGTTTCAAGAATTATCCTCCATTTAAAAATTAAAATTCATTGTATTAAATTTTTAATTGAAGTGTATTTTAAAATATTAAGTATGATTTTATTATTATTATTATTTTTAACGGGTTATGGAGAGATTTGCTATTACAAGTATTTTGGTGCTTGATAAACTTTGTATTTCTATTATAAATTTACTAGTTATTTTTTTATTGACCAGGGTTAAACTTTTGTAAAGAGATTCTTATTGAAATTTAGAATATTTCGTTACTAATATAAATAAAAGGGAGGTGGGGGAGGTGTTAATTTTTGCAAACCTCAAGGGAGGAGAGTGTTTTTTTCATTTAGGTTTGGGGTTGAGAAATTTTGAGCAAAAAGTGACCTTAATAATGTTTAATTGATAGCTTACATTGAAAAAGAAATTGCTCAAAATCTCTCAATGGAGATGATAATGGATGGATTTTTATTATGAAAGACCACTGTTGATTATAATTTTAATGGAAGATGCTAAATGCTTTTTTTTTTTTTTTTTTTTTTGAGAATTTGTTAGATATATCTATTTTTTTATATATATATCTATGGCAAATTAAAAAACTCATGTACACTCAAGCAAAGTTTAGAAGGATGTAAAATTCTCATATAAGATAATTTTGTTGATGTGTAACTCTCGCGTGTGTGTGTGTGTGCATGTGTGTGCGTGCGCATGTGTGTGTAGTACCTTGAGTTTTTCTTGAATTTTAAATTAATTTGATAGTTTAGTCTCATCCCCCTCCCTCACAAACAAAAATTTATGGCTCCACCCATGATTGGATTCATTGTAATACAAGATTTGCACTTCACTCAAATATCAAAAATGTTACTCTTAAGGGTTTCCTTTGTGGATGTAGATAACTAGACTGAACCACGTAACTCACATGTGTTCTTTCTTCTATACTTCCGCTTGTACTAAGGGTAGTTACATGCATGTTACTTGAGCAAATGAATTCAAATGTGTTTGAGCAAGTGGGCTAATATTTTTCTTCCTAATTGGGGTTTTTTAATTGGTTTGGACCATCATGTAATTATTTTCAATCTCGTTTATTGGCATGGGTTAGAATTCACCTAGCACATTGTGAACAAAGAATATTTATATTTGGTTTGGGCTATCACATAAAGATTTTTTTTTATCTTCTTTGCAGGAATGAGTCAGAATTTATCCAAGAAATTGTTGAAGAGATATGGAAGAAATTGAGTTCAAAATTCTTAATCATTAATGAAAACCTTGTAGGAGTAGAATCTACTGTGGCAAAATTGATCCCTTCGTATTTAGATTTTGGGAATAATGTTTGCATGATAGGGATTTGTGGTATGGGGGGAATTGGAAAGACAACTCTTGCTGGAGTTGTTTATGATAAGCATTCTGATAAATTTGAAGCCTCTAGTTTTATTGATAATGTTAGGGAAAAGTCGAAAAAAGGTGATTTGCTTCAATTACAAAAACAACTTATTGAAGATATTTTGGGGGTAAAAAATTCAAATATATCGAGTGTTCATCAAGGAGTTAACATAATCAAAAATAGGTTACGTCATAAAAAAATTCTACTTGTCCTAGATGATGTTGACGATGTGAACCAATTAGAAAATTTGGCTGGAAAGCATGACTGGTTTGGATTGGGGAGTTGGATCATCATAACAACTAGAGATGAACATGTGTTGGTCAAACATGAAGTGCTTAAAATATATAAGCCTAATGGACTAAATAATGATGATGCCTTAAAACTTTTTTGTTGGAAAGCCTTCAAAAATGAGCAACCCAAAGAAGGTTATATGCATCTCTCTCAAGAAGTTGTAAAACATGCTAGAGGCCTTCCATTAGCTCTTGTTGCTTTGGGTTCCTTTTTTATTAACAGAAGAATAGATGAATGGCAAAGTGCATTGGAATATTTAGAAAAAGATCCTACAATGAATATATTTGATGTACTTAAAATAAGTTATGATGGACTAGAGGAAATGTGGAAGGAGATATTCTTAGATATTGCATGTTTCTTTACCGGTTTCGAAAAAAATAATGTAATACGTATATTAAAAAATTGTGGGTTTGATGCAATAATTGGTATAAGAGTTCTCATGGATAAATCTCTCCTAACTATCAAATATTACCATTACCATGAGTATTTGGATATGCATGATCTACTAAAAGAAATGGGTCAAAAAATTGTTCGTCGACAATCATGTGGAGAGCTTGTAAAGCAAAGTAGGCTGTGGCTTTTGGAGGACTTGTTTCATGTATTGGAGAACAATACGGTAAGAAGCTATAATTTTATTTTTGCAAATACGATTGAGTAGATATAGTAACATAATTGAGTTCAATACATTAGTTCTTAAAAAAAAAACTTTAATAGGTAAGTGGTTACCTAAGTATCTAAGTAAAAAAATATAGAATATGTTCATTTAACATGCTAATATATTGTCTATGACGATTTTTTAGAGCATTAATGTTAGTTTGTGTGAAATTTGTTGTCTATTTAACAAAGAACATACTCATTTTATTTTACAAAACTATTTTTCAAAAACACCTGCATCATATAATCTATTTACACTACGTTTCATTAAAATACTATTTTTTTTTATCATTTTTTTTAATTAATTCTTCCAAATCATATCTCTCTCCTCCTAATTTAAATAAAAAAAAAAAAACCAGTCTCTCTCACACGATCAGTTTCACTCTTTCTTCTTTTCCAAACCCATCAAACCCAAGACTCTCTCTCTCTCTCTCTCTCTCTCTCTCTCTCTCTCTCACACGTAAATCACTCTCTCACATAACTGCTACCTACCTTGCCATCATAGATCAACCCAAAATCCATCCACAACCAATTTGGCGACCTTAGTTGATGATTTCGAGTTCCCCCACACACTAATGGTGAGATTCGAAGTTCCCCCACACCTTGGATCTTCGTTGTATGGTTTTTTGTGCTACCAGTTGGATTTGATTTTGAGTTTAGGTTAATGGATTTGAGCTGTTGTTGGGTTTGATTTGGATTTTCCAGTTGATTGGTTGATCGGGTTTTGTGATAGGATGATTAAATTGCAATGGTGGTTGATTGGTTGGACGGTACAGGTTAGGGAGCAATCAAGAGAGAGAGAGAGTGTGTGTGTTAAAAAATGAAATACAAAGCTACAATAACCTCTATATTTACATGGTTGAGTATTCACATCAGTTCGTGCAAAAATTTCTATCTATTTTAGTACAAAAACCTACATTTTCTATTTTACAAAACCACTTTTCAAAAACACCCATATAAGATTATCTATTATACATTCTATTTTATTTAAATAATTATTCTTCATTCTTTGCTTATTATTATCTTGAGAGAGAGAGAGAGAGAGAGAGAGGAATTTGATGAGATAAGAGGTGAGAGAAATTTTTAAAAAAAAATGACATACTAAGCTACAATAACCATGTAAAATGCTAGTTACTATAGTAACTGTGCAAATTTATGTATTTTTAGCTTGAATGATGTTGGCGATTTTGGGGCTTGAATGTTTAAATTTGACACATTTTTCTATTATACACATGCTGATCCAAATTTTCTTTGTAGCTTTGTAAATGTTTTATACATTTTCAAATGATGTGATGTGGGTAGTTTTTGGGGTTGGCTGGCTAAAATGTGACTCTTAGTCTAGTTTACATAGACTAATGTGAATGCTCTTATATTTTAAAATTATAATATGATTAAGTAACTATTAAATTGAATTCATATTTCCTAATGTAATCCCAATCACTAATCTCTTGGTTATTGCATAGAATAAAAGGCTATATTAACATTTTTTTCTAAAAAAAATAATAATAATAAAACTTCATTCTATTGGCTTTATTTTCTTTCTTCCATCACTTCAAAATGTAATGTTGTCATTTCCTATTTTTTCCCCTCTTGGTCATTAATTTGTAGAAGGTAGAAGTGCTCCTTTATTGTTTTAATGTATGACAGTATGAGATTTAAATTGGTTAAAAATATATATAATCTTTAAAATATGATGTACTATGATCTATTAGTTACTAATAGGGCTTAATATGTAATACATTTTATAATTAAAATGTGATGTTGTACTATGATCTATTAATTACTAATGCGACTCTTTAGTGTCGGTTTGGGTTGTTTAAAAAAATGTGTTTTTTAAAAATGAAATTAAGTGTTTGATAAAATCTATGGAAACTGGAAAGTATTTTTGATACAAAAAGTTGTAGTGTGAAAATGCAATGGAAAAGAAAAAAACACTCAATGAATTGTATTATCTTAAAATTGTAAGGCTAAAAATTGATCTCTAAACATTTTCATTTAAATCGCTCTTTTTCTCCACAAAATCGCAATGCCAAATGGTAAATTGGTAATATGCAGTGCATCTTACTATTTTCTATTATGAAATTTGAAAGTTGGACCCACCGTTTTGGGGGAGAAGTGGAATGCAAAAATTAAATTATTTTGAGTTTAGTTCACTGCCTTCTTGAGCATGCCAATAATTTAGAGGAGGTTATATATATGGAAAATTGAGGGATTAGATATTTTTTAATTCCTTTGAAGGCTTTACTGTAGTAATTCTAATGTACTTAATTCTTATCATTTGCTTGTGTAAATCTCAAGTGTTGCTTTTGAAATTGTAGGCAACAAATGCAATTCAAGCCATCGTCATCCAGAAAGGGGAAGAATATTTCGACTTAGAAAAATTTCTTGAAGTTTTTCCAAAGATGTCTAATCTTAGATTGCTAATATTTGATAATTTGCACATCCCAAATGCTCTCGATCGTGTTCCTAATGGCCTAAGACATCTTTCATGGAAATATTGTTCTTTAAAATGTTTGTCATCTAGTTTCCAACCAAAGGAACTTGTTGCACTTGACTTGTGTCATAGCAAGTGTGAATATCTTTGGGAAGGAGCAAAGGTGATTTGGTTCTTTTAACTGCGTTTCTATTATTTATTATTTCTCTTTTCTTTAAGTGTAGCTACAATATAGTGCCGGTGTATTTGAGCTTTCTCCTTTCATTAATAAGGTTGTTTTAATTTCAAAGAATTCTTTACTTATTAAACTAAATTCTATGTTTAATGGTTTTTTTTTTCTTCTTTTTAACAGTGTTTAGGAAATTTAAAGACCATCGATCTTTCCTCTTCCAAGAACCTTATTAGGACACCTGACTTTTCAAGGGTTCCGAGACTTGAGGAACTAAACCTTGCTTATTGCACTAATTTGGTTGTGTTACACCCATCTATTGGACAACTGAGCAAGCTTAAAAGTTTAAATCTGGGTTGCTGTGAATCTCTTACCAATCTTCCCAGCTTGTCATCTAAAATGGAGTCCCTCATGTATCTTAATCTTAATGGTTGCTCAAAAATCAAGAAGATTCCAGAATTTAAGGGAACTATGAAAAGCCTATCAAAACTTATTTTGGGTTCGACTGCTTTTGAGGAACTATCACCCTCATCAATCGAGTGTTTGACTGCCCTTGAAACTCTATATCTAGGAGACTGCCATGATCTCAAATGCCTTCCAAGCAACATGGATAGTTTGAGGTGTCTTACTCTTTGTGGATGCTCAAAACTGCCAGAGAACTTATGGAAAATAAAGTGTTTGGAAATACTTAAGTTGATACATGTTTCTCAACTTGAAGAAATAGAACTTAATGGTATAGGCTGCTTGTCCTCGTTAAAACATTTATCATTAAGTTATAACAATATTGTCACCCTGCCTGCAAGCATTAGTCAACTTTCAAAACTTGAAGGTATTGATTTGACCGACTGCAAGATGCTTCGATCAGTGTCAGAGCTTCCATCAACCACGAGATATATAAATATGAAAAGTTGTTATTCCCTAGAACCATTACCAACACTACTTATTCAAAGCAGTTTGTCACGAGCACTGCTTAGACAGTGCAGTTTGTCACGACCTTATTCTTCCCCATTTTCTCGTAGGTATGATGAGAGTAGTGGTGGAGTGGCATTTACAATATTGAACCGTTACCTACAGGTAATCTCTTCTTTCTCTCTCCTTGACTCTTTCTCTTCACTTGTGAAATGGAATATCATGTGTTTTTTTTTTTTTTTTTGGGTATAGGGACTCTTTTGTCAAAAAACTGGATATGAAGCTACTCCCAAAAGAAAAGAGGATGGATCTAAAACTGAATTTCAGATCATTATTCCTGGATGTTTAGTTCCGCGGTGGTTAGCTCATCAAAGTAAGGGGAACTCAATAAGCCTAGTGTTGTCTCCAAATTGGTGTAATAGTAGGTGGATGGGATTCATTATATGTGCTCTTTTCAATGCATATGTCTATACTGGTTTTAGAGCTTGTGTGAAAGCCATTGGTGATATGCCTTACAGTCAATATGTCTTTGAATATTATTTTGATTCATATGTGGACCACGTTTGGATATTGTATTTGTCTCGTGATGATTGGTTTAGTACTGTTGGGAATGGTGAATGCAGTCAGATTGAGGTTGTATTTGAGTCGGGATATCCTAATTCAGCTTATTCAAACAATCCTGTGGGGCAATGTGGGGTCAGTTTGGTATACAAGCAAGACATGGAACGGATGGAAGAGTTAAACCAAGCAAATGCACAATGCAGCAGCAGTAGCAGTGTCATTACTTTTGAAGGTTGGGATGGTGTCCATCATGGATTTGTCAATTCAAAGAGAAGCCGTGATGAGTATGATGACTAAGCATTTATTTAATGTGAAAAAAATGAAATATTTCCCTCTTCATCCAATGGTAATGACCAACTCCAACATCCTAATTTATTTTATTTTCTTTCTTGCCGTACAGTTGATTTGGTCGCTAACAAGTATAGTCCAGTTGTCTTTTAGTTTTACTTCATCACTTTCAAGAAGCTTAGGCAAATCAAGAGTAAGATTCAGATAGGAAATACATTTTCAAGCTTCACTCATTATGCTGCTCTAATAAGAAATTTTGCCAATATAGATAATTCAAACCTAATTTTGCATCCTATTTATGGTTGATCAGTGTTCCTTCTTTTATCTATGTGAAAACTAAAAACCTAGTTCTTTGATTGTGTGTATTTTCTATTCACGCTTTGAGTAAATTTTGTTGGTTTTTGAGATTGGTACCATTTGATGGTTTTTGAGTAAACTGAGATTGGTTAAATTGTGTGTATTCATGCTTTGAGATTGGAACCATTTGTTGATTTTTTTTTTCTCTGTAATAATTTTAGGAAGAGAGACGAGGCGAGTAGAAGTTTCTACATCTTGAAGAATTCTCATTTAGTTTCTTTTTTTCTTGCTTCTACTGCCATTGATATTTTGCAGTTTGCACTAATGATTTTTTTGGTTAACTCTTATAGTTAAGATTTGAGGAAATTATACATTGATAGTCATCCATAAAGAGATTTTTTGGGGCAGATTAATATTTCTGCAATCTCTCTTACCCACTCTTTGATTTGTTTCGACATTGAAGGGTTTTTTTTTTTTAAATAAATAAATTCATCCATGTGCAATTTTTTAGTTGAATTAATATTGATGATACTTTAGTACAGGAGTTTAAGTAATGTTGTTTGAGTGTTTTTGATATACGTGTGGGTGAAAAAGTGTATTAAAATGTGTGTAAAGTTGTTTAAAATGTGAAAATGTGTGTTAGAACCACACAACCAAACAGGGCCTAAGGAATTTGAGAATGTTATTTTTATTGTTTGGAATTTTAGTTCTTAATTGAAGATTCAAGTACATCAATGAGTGTGTATATATTGTTTGTGAAAATGTCTGAATGAGTTTTTATTTTTATGTATTTTTGTTTTTTGTTCGTGATTTTTCTAAGGCTTGCATGATAAATTCCTTTTGCTTTTGCAGTTAGGAAAAGACTGTGGAGTAAGGGGAATTGGAGAAAGAAACTATTTTGGCTCTTTTTTGGTTGGATCTCAAGAGAGAGAGACTGAAAACAAGAAGATTCAATGACATATTTTAAAAATTTTACATGGTTAAATGAAAATCAAGATTTGGGACAATTGTCATATGATAAGTATCTTGCTAATTGTCTTAAATGATGGTCTGTGTACGCCATCTTTGTCCTTGTTTACAAATTTATTTACTCATACAAGTAAATTTTCTTTATATCTTTGTTTAATTATAACAATGAAGTTATTTGTTTGCTGTCTTCTGGGTTGAATTTTGTTATTCTTATATAAAAAGACTAGTTAGTGTAGAAATCGAGTAATAAATCAAATACATTATTCCAAGTTTCAGGCGTTCGGAGACTTTTCTTGTTGTGATAGTTTGGTTGAGATCCACCCATCTATTGGTTTTACTAAATTTCATGGGACTGAGTCTTGAAGAAATGTAGTTGATAGATGGCTATGGACTCGGAGGCTATTGAGGGCTAAAGTGGAACAACTCACAAAGAGAGAGGCCTAAAGTGGTTTTTCCTAAATTTGCCTACTCACATATCTGCAGTTCCAGCAGCAGGTAGGAGTCCCACTTGCACACAAATTCAAGCAAGACCCCAGGTCCAGTCCTTATCAATACAAGCGTTTTCCTCAAGCAAAGCAATCAAGGAAAGTTCAGAACTCAGTTTGGCCATGGTTCAGCTGTTGGAAATATTACACAAAGTAATAATAGAAGAAGAAAATTAAAAGAAAAGATAAAAAGAAAGTAGATAACTTGGAGGCACTATATCGTTTTTCTTAGACAATATTTGCCCTCCACACTTTTGTTGCTAAAGGATTATCGCAAATTTGTCTCCAGGATACAACCAAGATGTTGAGTTCTACAGATAGCAATTCTGGAGAATGACCACAGGATTTCTTGTGTTTCTTGTGTTTCTCTCCAACTTTTGATTTTGTGAAAAAATTGGTTTTTCAAGAGAACATAAGCCTCTATTTATATCCATAGGATTATGTTTCATAAAAAGACACATATGGAGAGTTAGTTATTTCATGAAATCTCGTTATGTTTCATGAAAATGCACGTATGGGTAGTTAATTACTTTTTTATAAAGCAGTTAACAAAGATTGAAACCTCTTCAATCTTTCTTAATAGTCACCAGAAAATTCTAAAAAATTTCAAAAAATTCTAGAAAATTCCAGAAAATTTAGATTTAAAATTTTTACTTAGAAAATTTCAAAACTTGAATTTTGACTTTATGAAACCATATTCTCTAAACTCAACCATCATTATTATAACCTATCCTTATATATACCTATATATACAACATCAGAGGCCTTAACAAAAAGATACATGAAAGGACAGGTCCTACGGTCCTGTATTGGAGTCATCATCAACTTCGGGGAGTAGGGTCAAACTGTCCAGCACCTCGAAATGGAGCAAGATGCAAAAAACGAGGAAAAACGGTCCAGCACCTCGAAGACGGATCACATATTGAAAGCTTGTTTGGGGTGAGGAATTCTAGTTGCAGGAGCCAGAAGGAAGAGGAAAAGGCGAGGTAAGGACTTTCCTTTTCTCAGAGGATAATAGACAGTACCCAAATAAGCTAGAGAAACCAAGAGGTAAAAGTGGGGACTAACGAAAAGCTCAAGTCTAAATTCTCACCCTGCATAAGGGTAAAGAAACTCACTTGTAGGGGCATGAAATAAAAGAGAAATCACAATCATTGAGAGAATACAGAAAAGCTTTGAACTTTGTTTCTCTTTTTCTCTTTTTTCTTCTTCCTTAATTCTCTGCTCTGTGCATCTTGGATCAAATAGTCCTAATACCTCTTCATCACTGTGTCCAACAATACCTCCAAAGTCACAGCATCAAGAGAGAGCAATGATGCCTCTTACCGCGCACCAATACCAGATGTTACAGCCCATGCAGCGAGAACAGCTAGAACTTGCTAAGTCAGTCAAGCAACTGAAAGACTCTATAAGCAAGCAGAAGGAAAATGTTGTGTCTGATAAGGAGATTGGCTCTACCGCCAATAACCAGCAATCTATTGTTTGAAGGCCTCCCTATCCAAAGAACTACAAAACTCCAATCTTAGTCCGCTACGATGGGAGAAAGGGGAACGCAATAGAGCATGTTAGCAAGTTCCTCGATACAATAGGACAACATGCTTGTAACGAAGAGCTATGCCTAAGGGAGTTTCTAAATCCCTTAGGACCCTTACGGATCGGGTTTACACGTGGACCACATGACGTGGTATACCAGACTCCCACCAGGTTCTATCAGGACTTGGGTTGAGATGGTAGACAGTTTCTGCAGTAAGTTCTTCCAGGAAGAGGAGAGGATAACATTTGTCAGTCTTTGTAATAACACCAAGCAAAATGTGAATGTAAGTGGGGTGGAATCATTCGAAGATTCATGGACACAGCCTTGGATTGTTATGACGACAATGAGGAACATGAGCTTGTTGAGGTGTGCATCAGCAATATGCTCTGGGAATACAGGTTGCACCTCGAAAACCTAAATATTGTGCAATTTGTCGATCTGTTACAGAAAGCTCAAGGACAGCCCTCACGGTATCATAGAGGAGATAAAAGAGTTCGAGTGTTTGTATGCGTGATTTGTAGCTAGATTTGGTCTTTAAGACAGGATTTAAAATTTTCTATTTATAAATCTCGAGTTATGCGAGAATCCACAAATAGTTATGGCGATTATCTAATGATTGTGCGTTTGTTCTTTCAAATATACAAAATTAAAAAAAAAAAAAAAAAAAAAAAGAGTGAAAGAAAACAAGTCTAATATCATTTTTTTTAGTATGTTGCAAAATTGAAACAAATTTTTTTTTATTAACAAAAAAAAAAAACTATATATATTATATACCATTTTTATGAGTTAGTGACAATCTTCCAAGAAAGCCATTCTCACGTACAAGAATTTGTTGAAAACTTGATTGACAAACCGCCATCTCTTCAAAAATATCAAACTAAAATTCAGTCCTTAATCAAAAGCAATCCAGATTTTTCAGGGAAAATTTTCATTAAAAGTTCAAAATTCCCACACAATTTTTAAAGCATATTCTAATTCAAGTTATAATTTCAGAGAGCGGCTCACCTCCCTTTTTTATTTCTCTTGTTTCCTCCCGTTTTCAGATAGATGAATGACATCTGGCACACCAACCATCCAAAGGTAAAAAAGAGCCCACGTCTCTCTCTCAATTTGTGTGTTGCTTTCCCTTTTCTTTTTCTATCTCTTTCTACGGCTAGCCATCCTTCTATGGAGCTTTCTAAGCTATCACCCACCTCAATCTCCCTTCTCTCATTTTCCCTTTCTCTTTCTCTTGTTTCGCGCCTCCCTTTCTCTCTCTCTCAAAAATCTTTATTTAGATTTTTTATTTATGCTCCGTTGAAGATTTAAAGATTGAAGGGGTTTTCAAAATTCACAAATCTCTCAATTCCTCAAGTTGAACATCATTTTAAAACTAGAGAAATAAACACAACAAGAAGAGTGAAAATCATTTGATTTTCACTATTTGAAAAGCAAAAAAAGAAAAGAAAAAACACATGTAGATCTGAAAATTTTCAACGATGATAGATTTCGACAGAGAGGGGATGCGAAATCTGAAAAATTTTGTGGGTAAGCTTTTAATGAAAAGCATCTGAGATTTGAAACCCCAATGACGAAAAAGCTTACTAATTTCGAACTTGATTTGAAAATTGAAAATGGAAAACAATTGATTTTCTTGCAAGCACACGATAGGGTCGTCAATGGTGAGATTTAACTTTTCACAGATGGTTTGGGATTTTAGTTTGACTAATATGGTTGGTTTTGGGCTTTCCATTTATGCTCTACATTTTCAGTGTGGTGTTGTGATGCTGCACAATTGCATAGTGGTGTGGTGATGCTGCACAATTGCATAGTGAGAGGACAGGCAGGGAGAAAAGGAAGAGGCAGGTAGGTCACTGACTCACTGTTGTATTCCAAGTTGGCTTCTTTTTTTTTTTAATCGTTGGATCAGTTTGCTTCCAGGTGTCATTCATCTGTCTAAAAACGGGAGGAAAAAGGGAAATAAAAACTGGAGGTGAGCCGCTCCCATAATTTCACACTACCCTAATCCATTTTCCAAACAAACATGCCTAAAATAAAAGCCAAGAAACCGGTCTCATTTTTTTTTTCCAGTTTCCATTAGCAAAAACACGGCGAAAATGGCTAATTAATTTTTTTCTTCTAACTATCTAGTTAGTTGTTAAGGTTTTGAAACAATATTTATTACTAGCATCTCGAGTCTAAGAGACTCGATTTTGGATCTATAAATCGAGTTTTAGGGACTCGATTTTCATGAGTTGTTCACGTCTGATGTGGCATTTTTTCCACCTGGCAATTACGTGGAAATCGAGTCTTAAAGACTCGATTTATAACCCTTATATATAGACGCGAAACACATCAGAGAAGAACCACCAGAATATCAGAGAAACCCAAAAGAAGAAAAAAAAAAAAAAAAACCTAAAACAGAAAGAGAGAGAAGATTGACCCAGGCGCAGCCCAGGCCCGCGCAACTGTTTGGATCGTGGACCCAGGCCGCATGCAGCGCCATGGGTCGCGGACCTAGGCCGCACGTTACCCAGGCCGCGCGCCAGCCCCGGCCACACTTGGCTGGTGAGGTGAGCTCTTTCTCTCCCTCTAACCTGAGTTTGTATTGAGATTGATGTCTTTGGAATTTTTGAAATTTGTTTGTGGGTATTTTGGCTTGTACATGGACTTGGAATTTTTTTATTTTGTTAGAAATCGAGTGTTAGAAACTCGATTTTTATGTAATCACCACGTGAAAAAATATGCCACATCAGATATGATTAGGCCACAAAAATTGAGTCTCTGAAACTCGATTTATAGGTCAAAATCGAGTCTAAGAAACTTGAGATGCTATTAAATAATATAGTTTGAAAACTGAAACTACAAACTAGATAGTTAGAGAAAAAAAAATAGTTAACTATTTTGGCCCAAAAACACCACCACCATTACCATCTCCCCCAAAAAATAATTATCACAACCCATTGTATATATCAAATACACAAATCAACATTATCCCATTTCCCGTTTGGTAAATACATAATTTCAATCGTTTTCCCACCAAACACAATCACATTCACATTCACATCCCATCGAAAAACAAACAACCAATCATTCCAAACAATTCCCAGAACCAACAAATTCCATTAAATTTCTCTACCAAACGTTACAAACTATAGTTTTGCTTTGCCAAACAGAAACTAACAAAAACATCAAATTCAAATTCAAGAACTAGTAAACTTGGTGACAGCCTTGGTTCCTTCGGAGACAGCGTGCTTAGCCAACTCACCAGGCAACACCAAACGCACCGCAGTCTGAATCTCCCGAGACGTGATCGTAGGCTTCTTGTTGTACCGAGCCAATCGCGATGACTCCTGAGCGAGCTTCTCGAAGATATCGTTGATGAAGCTGTTCATGATCCCCATAGCCTTGCTCGAAATCCCAATATCGGGGTGAACCTGTTTGAGAACCTTGAAGAGGTAGATCTTGTAAGTCTCGATGCTCTTCTTCACCTTCTTCTTCTTCTTCAAATCGCTACCGCCTTCCTTCGAGATCTTCTTCTCGGCTTTCGCCGGAGCTTTCTCCGCCGCCACTGGTTTCTTCTCCGCTGGCTTCTTCTCTGCCTTTGTGGGTGCCATTGATTTTTGAGAGAGATTGAAAATTCTAGAGATAAATTCGGAGATGTGAAAAAGCTTGCAATGAAAGAAATGTGATGAAGAGAAGGGTGGGTTTGGGAGAGTTTATATAGGGAGGCGGTGTAGGTTCTTATTGGAGGATAGGGTTTTCACGCGGATCGATGACGTGGCGTTTTCTTGATCTGTATGACGGTGGGGATTTCATTTTTTACTCTTTGTTAAGTCGTAATCTCGCGGATTCGGAGTGCGGTTACTGCTGTACGGTATATCCAATGACGACGGTAATTTCTAAATTATTTTAAAATAAAAAATTTTCTTAAGTCTTTTAAGAGCATTCACATCAGTGTGTCTATTTTACACATCCATTTTTACACTAAAAACTTCCTTTTTCTATTTTACACATTCACTTTTACAAAACACCCACATCAATTCATTTATTTTACAAGATATTTCAATAAAATATTCATTACACTCTATTTTTTTATTATTTCTTTTTACCTACCTGCCTTAAATACCCGCGCCCTCTCTCTCTCTTCCATTTTCTGGTTTCTTTCACGCTCTCACTCTCTCTCTCTCTACACCCATCTCTCTGGTCTTCTCTTCCAAATCATCCGCCACAGCTCCGACCACCAAACGCCACCGATCCACCACCCTCCACCACCGAAGCTCCGCATCAACGATCTCCACAGCCCCGCATCACCGATCCACCACCAAATCACAAAACCCATCCGCCACAGCTCCGACCACCAAACGCCACCGATCCACCACCGAAGCTCCGCATCAACGATCTCCACAGGCCCGCATCACCGATCCACCACCAAATCACAAAACCCATCCGCCACAGCTCCGACCACCAAACGCCACCGATCCACCACCAAATCTCCACCACCGAAGCTCCGCATCACCGATCTCCACAGCCGCATCACCGATCCACCACCAAATCACAAAACCCATCCGCCACAGCTCCGATCCGCATCTCATTCCTTCTCTCACCGGCCGATCCAGATCGCTCCACGCTTCGATCAAGCGAGACCCACGAGCTCCGGCGACCCAGATCCTTTCTTCACCGGCCGATCCACGCTCCATGCTTCACCGGCCGACCCACGAGCTCCAGCAACCAATCCGAGGACCCATGTGTGTGTGTCTGCACCTTTGTTCTTATTGTGTTGCATTTGGTATTAGTTTCAATGTATTTGTTATTTGAGTGGAATGTTTTTGTGGGTCTTTTTGGATTTGGTTTAGGTCAAATGGGTTGCCTTCAAAAGTTGTGTTTGCGTTAGATTTATGGGACTTTTACTGTCTAGATTTGTATAAATATTTGAGCTTTCTTTCTGTGCTTGTGTGTGGGTTAATTTTCAGTTGATTTGGCGCGCTGGATGTTGTAAGGGTTGGGGAAGAGAGGAAGGAGATGAAAGTCTGTTAGAGAGGAGAGAGAAAAAACCATTAAAAAATTAAATACATGAGCTACAGTGCCCGTGTAAATTTACACGGGCAGTGCAGCTCGTGTATAATTTTAGAAGATTTTACATGAGTTTATACGGACTGATGTGGGCTGTTTTTGATCAAAAATGTGTAAATTTGAGCATTTTTTCTATTATACACACTTATAAATGAGCTGATGTGAATGCTCTAAGGGATGGGGAAAGTTAAAAGAAATGTTTCATAAAGGATCTTAATCCGACTGAAAGGTCACCTAAATAATATATATTCATTTCAAGTCTCTCTTTTATTTGTTTGTTGTTGTAAAACATTTTATAGAACATATGTATGGTTAAGAAATTTTGAATGACATGAGTGTGTATCAAATTACCTTCACATCAATATATTAAAACTTGTTTTTGACGTTAAAAAGAAATGCTTGGGATATCTAAGTATTTTTATAAATACTAGCTTTGTTATCCAGTACTTGATTTTTTAAAAGTAAAGTACCATATCAAAAAAAAAAAAAGATAAATCACTCCGCAGTTCACACCCTAAATACTAATTATTATTTTAAATATTTATAATTTACTTAATAATATAAAATTTACAAACGAAAAAAAAAAAAGTGAAAAAAAAATTTACCTAGTACTTGATTTTTTAAAAGTAAAGTAAAGTATCATACAAACAAAAAAAGAAAGAAAAAAATAAAAATAAATTACTACACAGTCTACACTCTAAATACTAATTACTATCTCAAATATTTATAATCCACATAATAATATAAAATTTACAAAAGAAAAAAAAAAGTGAAACAAGAAATTTACACAGTACTTGATTTTTTGAAAGTAAAGTACAATACAAAAAGAAAAAAAAAAAGGATAAAGATAATTCACTCCACATCCCACACTTTAAATACTAATTACTATCTTCAATATTTATAATCTACTTAATAATTGATGAACACAAGGAAGTCAGTAGGTTGAATGTCTTGGGCGTTGATCTCAAGGTTACTTGGAATGTCCTGAAAAAGTAAACACAAAATCAAAGGAGACCAAGAAAGACCGGCCAAGAATCCTCCGATGGTAAAGTCAGTATTTTTTGGAATTCTAATTTTTGTGGAAATGTCTGAATGAATTACCTCTTCATAAGGGAATGCTTATATAGCGTACATGAAACGGTTACTTGTTTAATAACCGTTCCTATTGTCGAGGAGTTCAGAAGATTCGGAGGTAACTTTCATAACTGCCATGGAAGTTACCTTATTTGGACCTGTGTTCTATAACAATTAGTGGAGGACTTGGTTCGCAATGATGCAACTCGTCCCTTACACCTGGTGGAAATTTGAGTCGTCAAAAGCTTAATACGGTCAGGGCCCAATGAACTCGTCTGTCCTTCATTAAGGACGAACGAGGTTATTGGGGACGAGCATGCTTCACGCATCCCATCCTTCCATTCTTTTCCCACGAACGACCCATATGGACGAGATAAGATTTGTGCATTTTCATTACACCATCAATAATATAAAATTTACAAAAGAAAAACAAAATTTATCTAGTACTTGATTTCTTGAAAGTAAAGTTTCATACAAAAAAAAAAAGATAAATCACTCCACAGTTCACAATCTAAATACTAATTATTAGCTTAAATATGGGTAATTCTACTGTACACTCCATTTTTTCAATTTGTGTTTATCTATTGTTAGTAAGATTATACAGGAATGGATTTTAAAAAAAATAAAATTTAGAATTTGAAATAAAATAAATTGTTGAGTTTAATGTGTGCTAGTTTTTAGGAAAAAAATTTCAAACATTCATGAGAGATATTTAAATAAAGAGTGGTAATTTTTAGGAAAAAATTTCTCTGGTAGTTTTTTTTCTAATTTTTTTTGAATTATAATTTTAACCCTATTTTTTATTTTTTAAGAATAAGAATTATCTAATTAACTTATGGGTATTTTTGACATTTTCTGAAAGCATAACTGACTTTCTAAATCCTTTTAATATATAGAGATTATACATAAACATTATTTGGAGTATCAACTAATTGATGAGGTAAAAAAAATTGTGTACATCATTTAATAAAAGGTTAATTTAATGAAATTTTTAGTAAAAGATTTAATTTATTGCAAGGCCAAAGTGAAAGGGTTAATTGTTCAAAATAAAAGTGTATAAGAACCAAATTAACAATAAAAACTGTCCAGTTAGCTCAACTAGTAAAGTCTCTGATGGTTGAATAAGAGATCTGGGATTCAATCCCCGCCTATAGCAAAAACTTATTAGTGTCTTGGTCTAGTGACAAAGAGCACTCATCAGGAGCGGACGCCATAGGTTGAAACTGTCTCAAAAAAAAAGTAACACTAACTTTTTGTTTTGACTTTTTTTTTTTTTTTTTGTCACCCTATGAAAACTCAAATGCTATGTTATAAAACATGGGTTTTATTTATTTTTTTTTAGAAAGAAATATTTTATTAATACCAACAAAACATCAAAGGGGACAAACTCCTCGACTAGGGAGTTGTTCCTCTAAGATAATTTTTACAATAGCATAAGAAACAAACATAACATCAAGATGCCCTAACCAAGAAAATTTAAAGACCACTTAGAGCATTAGCATTAATGGAACTAAAATTTATAGTTTTTAGCATCACAAAAATTCACTTTATCTATTTTAACACACCCACGTCTATTTTAACACACTCAACATCAATGATTCTATTTTTTTACCACTTCGATTAAAATAGTATAAAGAACTCATTAAAATAATAAAATAAAATAAAATAAAATAAAAAAACATCCATAAAAACCTTAGCAACCAGCCACAACCACCCCCACCACCACTCCACCAACCATAACCATCACTGTTCCAACCACAGCCTATGGCAAAAAAAAAAAAAAAAAAAAAAAAACCCATGACGTCGCCACCACCAACTACAACCCACCATCTCAAACATAACCTATTGCCATAACCAAATCCATGAAACCCATAGCCAAAATCAACAAAACTCACAACCCAAGCCGAATAATACACAAACCTAAAACCCAACCAAATCTGAAGAAAGGGAGAGAGAAAAAAAGGATAGAAGAAAGGGAGAGAATCGGAGAAGGCAAAGAGAAAAAATATGAGAGAGAGAGAGAGGGAGAATCAGAGAAGCTGCAAAGAAGAAGAAAAAAAAAAGAGAGAATCGGAGAAGCTAAAAGAGAAAAAGGAGGAAGAGAAAAGAAGAAAGAGAAAAAAAATATTTTAAGTGGAAGAGGAGAGAGATCGAAATAAATTTTTTTTTTTTATAAATTTGGAGTTACAATAAAGTGTCAAAAATGACATTTTACTATTAGTTGCTAAAATATTTAACTTTGGTACCATCAATGTAGCTTCCTTATTTGTATTTTGGTTGCTAAAATAGCTTTTAAGCAATTTTAGAACCATCAATGTGGATGGTCTTAGCAAGAGAATGGGCTGCTTTATTCGCTTCCCTTGGGATCCAAACTAAACAATATGGCTTGACTTTGATCTTTGAGTTGCCTTACGAAAGTATAGCAACGATGGCTTCAATTTTCTAGTAGTGTAATTGTGTAAACTTTCCGGATTTCTCAAAGCATCCACGCAATTTTAACTCCCCTTACAATTCTTTGAAAATTATAGCTACCCACCACAACAGTTTGCCCAATTAAACGCCTCTGCTTCTACTTGGAGAGGAGGAGTAGTTTTAACCTTTTTTGAGTGAGCAAAAACCAGCATCCCTCTACTATAGGAACAATTTGTCCCCATTGCTACATCAACATTTACTTTAACCCAACCATTAAATATGGGTGTTGGACAAAACCAAATGAAACTGAGTTTTATAACTATGTTTTCATCATCCAAAACTCAAAAAACGTGGACCCCATTGAAAAACAAGTTGTTTGGATTGATTTTTGAGTTGAGTTTCCATAACTCAAAACTCAAAATTTTGAGTTTGAGTTACGGAAACGAAAAACAAAATTCAACTGTTTTTGAGTTTTGAATTAAGTGTTTCAATGGCATAATTATAAATAACTTAGTCTAGTGGGGCTCACGTCAGTGTATTGTCAAATCATAATAGTGTGAGACCGTTGTGCACCTCTCTTTATTCTTTATTTATTTATTTTTAATTTTCAAGCAGCTTTTTACTCTTACACCCATCACATAGCACGTCCACACCCACCTTCTTCTCATTTTATCAATTTTGAGTTTTAGAAAAGAGATATGCACCCAAGTTATGAAACCAAACAAGTATTTTCTAGAATGAGCAAAACGTAGAGTTAGAAATATGAATTATGGGAATTGAGTTTGAGTTATGAGATGTGAGTTATGAAATTTGAGTGATGGGTGATGCTCAAACCAAACAGGCCCATGTTTGGTCACACAGATTGGGCACTTTTGCTAAATTATGGGTCTCTCATGGATCATGCCTTGCAATCCTTGGATTTTTCTTCACGATATGACTTTTATGACCAATGGACTTTACTTCACGATGTCGGATTTGAGATCAGATAGGAGTATTTTCTCTTCCTTCATGGGTTGGGCTCATGGCACGTCTTCTTTTGCTTCACGATCCATCTGCTTGCTTCGGAAGTATGCCTCATGAGTCATGACCCACGAGTTTTTGCCACATAACATGCTCATATCATATTTTCTCTCTACATGGATTTGGCCCACGATAATAGCCTTAATTTACACAAAATAATCATTTATGTGGAAATTGGAAAATGCCCAAATCCGAGTCATTTACCAAACAAAACAAACCATTGAACTAATCAAGTAACAGATTAAACTTTTATCAATATCTTCTATCTATACCTATATTTATATCTATATCTTTTTCTTTTTTCCTTTTGAGAAAATATTTATATCTATATCCATATCTATATAATTAATAACAGAATTTCATGTTTAGGTTTCAACATTTTGTGTACTAAAATACTCACACAAATTCTTAAACTCTCTAAAATACCCATTTTTTAGTTAAATAATCTTAAATTATAAAACACATACTAACTAAAAGAGTAATTTATTGTTTCTAAGTTTTAGGCTTTTTTCTTTATTTTTTCCATTCAGCCTAAAATTTAGGACACTACCCTTATCTCATTTTTAAACATTATTCCACATTACTTTATCTCTTTCTTAAAAAAAAAAAAAAAAAAAACAAATACACAGTTATTGGGATATGTTAACGGGTGCCGTGGGAGCATTGATTAAGAATCCATTTTAAGAAAGTTTTGATATCACTTTTATGGGAAATGAAAAAAGCTGTCAAAACATTAATTGCTTTTTTTCCTTTTCCCATAAAAACTTTCTTTAATTGAATTATTAACCAATGTCCTACGGCACTCGTTAACATGACTCTTTATATATTACTTTTAAACATTATAACACTACATGCAAAAATAAATAAATAAAAAAGAGCATTATTGCATAGGCAAAGTGCGTATGATGAGTCTAGTTGTGTAAATAAGCCAATTGGGGCAGAGTGGGTGATAATTCATTGATGCTCACACTATCTGCAAGCCATAATACTTGGGGCAAGTTTGGTAAACTAATAATAGATGTTGAAATGTAGTAGTTATTCTTAAAGAATAGTTATTACGTTGTTTGGTTGTGGATTTATTATGGGGGAGGGAAAAGACAGACAAGCCATGTTCCATATAAATTTTGAAAAACACAATCAGAATGAAATTTTGGGATTTTGACCCTTCTAGGACAAAGTAAGCAAGCAGACACTGGAACCAAGGGAAACCAACTGTGACCATGTAATTTCCAACCTGCTCTGCCTGGCAGACTTAAACTTACAACTGAGAAGAAATTTAGCAGATTGATGCAAATATTCGTTCTGCTAGATAAAAAAGCTACTTTAACGAAAGTATGTCTCAGGTCTTTGCTGTCATATATGCATTTGAAGTCCAAATAGAGAGCACATAAAAGACCCAGATGAAAACTTGAAACTGCATTGAACATCATGTGCGGAATGAAAAGCATTAACTTCAGTCTCCAAATAGCATTGTGGATGACAGGATGAGACACTGAGTGCATCTTCCTTCTTTAAAATCCAAAATTTCTTATGCTATGAGTGAAAACTTGGCTAAAACCTGTCAGTTCAGAGAAGGGAGGAAAATCAAAGAAAAAACAAAAAAGAAGAGGGAGAATGAATGAACAAACAAATGAATGAATAGAAACATCATTCATTCAAAAATGCATGGAAGGCATATTTAAAGAATAATAACATAAGAAAATCAAACAAAGCACCGTAAAATATCATTTTATTTCCTTTACCAATAAATGGATAAACAAACCATGAATTATGATGCAGTATATATTACAAAGCGAATACAGTAATTCAGAAGAAGGTTTGAGAAACTCATGCAAGTAACCTTACGCTTTGGTGCTGAACAGTAGCATGTCTCAAACATGAGGTGACATGCAAAGTAAAGTCAATAGAATAATCAATTTCATAAATAAATATGCTTCACAAAGATATCATGAAGACATTTATATGATAACATAAAACTGACATGGAAGATGAACAAATTCAACTAAAGCCATGCATAATTTTGAATGAAGTACAACCAAATGGAATTAGCACCTCTCCTTTGATTTTGAAAACATTTCAAGTCATTAAGCTATCACGGAGAAAAACACAGAAACAGGGCCTTATACATACGAGGAACAAAGCCCTGATGACCTAAATTAGAATCCCATATAAATTAGACCTTGTCATTCTGCCATAATATGTTACATATGCATTTGCTTGGATCCAATTAAGACCAAACCTTGAATAAACAAATAAATTAGAGTACACCTCAAAATAAGTACAAGCATTTGGTTGAATTGGAAAACTCAGCAAAAGTAGGCTAGGCACTTGAGATCTAGCCTGGTCCACCAATTCATCCAAAACCAGGTAGATTACCTAGTTATGGGCTGCAGATGGGTGAATCACCTAGACCATCAAGCAAACCCAAGTTTATCTCTAAATCTCTGTGTTCTCAAAACAGGTTTCTTGTTCCTTGATAAGTTCCAAATAGTTTTGCTGGTAAAATAGGATTTTGGGTCAAATGCAAAAACATCCTCTAAATCGTCTAATTTGAAATTAGAATCCCGTGAACTTTGAGAATTACCAAAATTGATCATTCTATCTAAATTTTCATCTGTGTGTGTGTGTGTGTGTTCTGAACTGTTTATAGCCTCCCACTCCTACCTCTATAGACAGCATCCTAAAGAAGGCTGCAATGACCAATCACTTGTAAGCCATAGAAAATTTCAGGAAACCACCAGTCAGGCTTTGATTCTGACATTATACTGTGCCTACATATTAAGGTAACTGGTCTTGTGCCTTCCTTGCATCAAAGTTTGGTAACTCAGAATCCTTGCCTATTTCCCTTGTGATCAATGGTTTTCCTTTTATAGCCACATCCTAATGCTAAACTCAATGCCATCAGAGTTGGAAAATGTTAGGGCAATTTAGCAATACTTCTAAATCCCCAATCCCCCACCCCCGCTTCTCTCTCTCCCCTATGAAGCACGGGTGCATTTCTGGATTCGGGTGCAGGACTCTGCCATTTTTGAAAAAGCAGGGTGTGGGTGCGGCGATTAAAAATTTATTAAAAATATTTTTATTTATATTTTCTATATATTGCTAAGCATACTTTCACATTATCTAAACATATACCAAGTTTAAGAGCAATAGTAGATGATAACTAAAACATGATGTTCATAAATTAAATACAATCCATAAGTTTGAAACTAAAACATTGAAATTAGAATACAGGGAGGGAGGCAGAGAGCAGAGAGAGGCAGAGTGCAGAGAGGCATGGACGCAGTGATGGTGTTAGGGTTTTTTTTTTGTTTAAAGATGTTTTTGCACTCTTCTTTTTCTTTTTCTTTTTTCTTTTTTTTTTTTAATTTTTACTTGAATTTCAGCCTGATTCAAAGCCGGTATAAGCTTGAACCGGCCCGTATTGGCCAGTGTCATACTGAATCGGCCGATATCAGCCAGACAATACGAACCGATTCAACCCAAATCGGCATGAATCAGGGCGAATCCGAAAAAAAAAAAAAAAAAAAAAAAAAAAAAAAAAAAAAAAAAAAAAAGCACCGACGCAGCAGCAGCATCTCCCACCGCACCCCACATAGGACGTCAGTGCGGTACCCCTGTTGCCACGTCGGTGCTTTCCTGTCTCTCCTGCCCTGGCGGCCACCGTCACCAAATACTTCTTTACTCAACGTATCTATCACTGTATAAGCAAATATTTGGCTCTTTAAAGCCTGGAGTTGGTTAAACCCTAGGTAACTTGTCCATAATCACCAAGGATACTCTGGCTTTCTAGAAATAATATTTTACTTTGTACTTTACTCTAAACATTGATAGATCTATGTCAGCAGGTGTTTCCTGTGGAGATAGTTGGCTTTCATCAACCACCACAGACTTCTTTGTTACAGTGCCAAAAATCCCATAGATCTGATCGTGTACATAATTTTCTCTTGAGGCTTCAACCTTATCAAACACCACTCCATTTATTAAGTATGCAAATCCCAGCAAATCACTAGCTAATACAACAAAACATTAACAAAGAACAGATGGAGTGAACCCCTTAGCTTGATATCCTACAGCTGATGACTGATAAATTATTTCCTTAAAAAACTAACAGAAGTATGTAAATATCTAGTTAACTCCAATGATCATAAATACCAATGACATGGCTAATCAGCTACATGACTCTTATGCACCATTCTTTGCCAGCACAAACAATAGTAATTAGACAAAAATCACAATTCCAATGGACATCAAATCACAATTACACTAGCATCCAGCTGGCATTAGATTGTCTAATGCTACTTCAATTTCCAAAGGCAAAGACCATAGGGTGAATATTCCCTTCCTTTCATCAATCAATTTCACATACGCTACTCATACATTTGGAGCAAAATCATCCATTGTGCTTGGAACTACAAATGCATATTTTTTTTATAGATACAATTCATACGAATACGATAGAATTTTCAACCCAAGGCATCCCCTCCATGATGATTGACACCAATTGGTTTTTGGTATAGTTGATGTTTGAACACTATATGTCTTGCTCGACGACAGATTTTATCAATTAGGTTAACTAGAACCTACTAGAATTGCAAATACATGTGAATACTACAAAAAGATTGAAGTCCCTATGACAACCATCACATCAACACACACCCCAACCATAACCCCATTGGCACATGCACCATAGCCACCCAATCATCAGCATCATCCCCACAAACACCAAATGATATTAACTGCTGTCAGCAAAAATCAGCAGAATCACCCAAAACTCTATCTCTTCATTGCATCCATTTCCAGTACTGCCACACTGCTATGTTCCACCAAACCCAACATTACATTACCAAAATATCTGATCGATACTGATAACATTTCTTTTCTGATAACACTGTATAAAGCCTATTTTTCATTATCATTGCAGCTTCAAAAAACAAACATAGGTAGCTTTATCAAGTTTTACAAAAAGTGCAAACAGCAAGCAGGTTCTCATTTCTAACACCCAAAACAACAGAATCACTAAACTAAACCAACCAAACACAAAACCAAGAAAATCCCCAAAACAGCTTATACAATAAGAAACACAAGAAAAGAAAATGAAAAGGGATTTTCTCATATAAACCTTGGAGAACCAGCATTGACATTCCGATGAAGAATCCGAGCCCCGCCCGAATCGCCACCATCAATCAACTCTCTTAGCCCCAAGTTCCCAACCTTCTCTTCCTTCTCCTCCTCTTTTTCTTTCTCTTTCTCTTTCTCTTCCTCAACAACACGCGACTTAACCAACAACCTCTCGAAGTAATTCCCATATATATACTCAGGCGTGTACCCATTTTCTTCATCGAAAAGCATTATATGCCCATGCCACTCCCATACCCGGTAATCCGAACCCGTTTCCTCGTGAAACCCGACACAAATGTGGTGCTCACCGATAGTCACGGCCTGACCCGAGTTGGCTTTCAGAGAATCGGTCTTGCCACTAAGGATGACCCGGACGATTTCCTTTTCGAGCTTGGATTCTTCCTTGGCGAGCTGGGTTTTGCTACTACCATTCTCACCATCGTCTTCGTCATCATCGTTGTCGTCGGAGAAATTGGCGGCTTCGAAGAGGAGGTCTTCGAGGGACTGAGAGTGGAAAGGGTTGGTGGTGGTTGTGGCGGTGGGAGGGCGGACTTGGAGGCGACCCATGAGAGTTTGGAGGAGGAGATTGTCGAAGTTGGTGGTGTTGGTGAATGACCCCATGGTGTTTGATATTTGGTCTCTGAGAAAAAAGAGAGTGATTGATTCTTCTTCCAAAGGGTTTTAGACTTTAGGAGGAGGAGTGTTGAGGGGAGAATGGACCCGTGGGTGGGAGAATGGAGGGTTTATGATTAATATTTTTAGATTTTTGACAGGTTTGGAGATCTATTGGAGACACGTGTAAGCAAAGGATAGATATGAAAAATGGTTGCTGAGTAAGCGTTGGAATTTTGCGATAGCATCTTTTTTTATCCAAGTTTTTCAAAAAAAATTTCCTTTTTTTTTTCATAAATTTTTTTTAAAAAAATCTATATTTGTTTTTTTTTTTTAAAGGATTTTTTTTTATAATAATGGTGAAGTCTATGATAATAATATTATTACTAGTCGCTAACCCGTGCGATGCACGGGATAGTTAAATAAAATGACAATTAACCAACATCACGTTAAGGTAAAAGAATTAGTGAGAGACTGATTTGCCCACCAAGAATTTAAAAGAAAAAAAGATTGATATAATAAAATCTAAGAAATTTAGAAATAGAAAATTGGGTTAATAATATGCATATTATAGAATCCCCAAATTCTACTTTAAAACCAAACAAAACCCTTCAAATTCAAAAAATTCATATGTAATATACCTAATAAAAATTTACCACACCTTGGGTTGGAAGACATAGGTTGCAGTTTTGATTTTTCTCCAAAAAATAGAGATGCTTCATCTGCTGTATATAATATAAAATAATTATTAGAAATTTCATCTCAAAAACCAAACCCACAAAAACACTATTAAAATATAGAGATTAACCCAAATACTTAGAAGAAAATAAATTCTAAACATAACAAAACAATAAGATAGAATGAAAATTTCAAGCACATATGAAAGCAAATAAAAAAGACAAAACCTACGTTTTTTTTTTTTTTTTTTTTTTAGTTGAGTCTCTCTCCTTATTTTTTTTAATTTTAAAGTGAAGTTAAGTTTAGGATTTTGAGATGGTAATTGCTAGGGTTTTAAGGAAAGAAGAGAGAGTCCTACCAGAAGTCTAAATAATATAAACAATTCAAAATATGGAACATTATCAAATTTATAACACCTGATTCCATTATCTTCTACGTTGAATCCAAACAAATAATTAATTAAAATTAATCCAAACAAATAATTAATCAACAAAAATCAAAGCTTTAATAAAAAAACAAAAAATCACATGAACCCAAATAAAAATTCTCAATAAAGCAAGAACATATAAAAATTTACCATACCTTGGGCTGGAAGACATAGGTTGCAGTTTTAATTTTTCTCCAAAAAATAGAGATGTTTCATCTGCCATATACAATATAAAATAATTATTAGAATTTCAACCCAAAACCAAACCCATAAAAACACTATCAAAATATAGAGATTAACCCAAATACTTATAAGAAAATCAATTCTAAACATAATAAAACAATAAGATAGAATGAAAATTTCAAGCACATATGAAAGCAAATAAAAAAAGACAAAACCTACATTTTTTTTTTTTTTTTTTTTACGTGAGTCTCTCTCCTTTTTATTTTTTTAATCTTAAAGTGAAGTTGAGTTTAGGGTTTTGAGATGGTAATTGCTAGGGTTTTAAGGAGAGAAGAGATTTTGGTATTTTTATGCAAAAAACGTTATTTTAGGTCTAGGTAATTTATTTCCTTGTTTTTAGGCTCTTTTAATGTTTTTTTAGGTCAAATTTGGTTCCTATTATGGTTAGGTATTAATTAGGGCTTATTTTAAAATATATTTTCTTGTCCATCAAGTTTTATGGAGCCCTTAAATAGGCCTCCAAGTTTGTATACGTTTTTCAATATTATTGTTATAAGATATAAAACCTAAAATAAAAAGAATCAAAAATAAAAAGAAAAAGAAAATAGTGATGATGTGGAAAATTGTGACAGCTTCAAAAGTTTCGGTTTTATATATATATATATAGATTAAGCAAATTGAATTAGAATGTTTCATTAAAAAAAATTAAAAAAAAAAAAAAAACAGCACAAATTCTTACTTCACAAAAAACCTAAACCAAGCTAAGTTTGTCTAGGTGGAATCAAAGAAGTATAATAAACATCTGGACTCAAAGTGACTCTCTCCATCCATATTATTATCAAGATTTTTAAGATTCATATGAAGGATATCATTTCATATGTGAAAGTAAGAATTTGTGCTGGTTTTTTTTTTTTTTTTTTTTTATGAAACATTCTAATTCAATTTGTGAAAGTGTATCATAATCATTCTTAGATAATATTTTATATATGAAAGTGTAGGGTAGGAATTTGTTCCCCCCACATTTGATTGTTATCCGACCGCGGTGCCTGGCGCGATGCGATTTTTGTCCTTCGTCCCCGAGTGCAGGCATGAGCAAGCAAGCGCCTAGCTTGGACTTGTACTCATCGAGTCCCACATCGGTTAGAAAGAGCGCCCCCACTACCCTTTATAATGCTTCAGGAGCTTGGGTAGTGTACCATCACTGTAATCAAATGTGGGGGGAACAAATTCCTACCCTACAGAAAGTGTATCAGGTTTATTAGTACCAGGCACATGGTAATCTTTTTAAAAATGAATCTAAATTATTCTGTCGATAAAGTGAAATTATTCAAGTTTTCACATTCGTAACAAAAAAACTATTGCATATTTTTATTGTTTAATTGGCAGCATTAGGAATTATTGAAAACTTTTACTGTTTATGAATATTTAATATTCATCTTCTAATTTATTATACTCTCACTTTTGAGGGCTATATAAGGATGCTCCTTGGATGTATCACGCATCACCAAAAAAATTATAAATAAATAAAACAAAACTTATGATCACACTTGTACTCAAAATCATCATCTTTGTAATCTTTCAGAATTTTCATTTCTTAACCCTTTTGTAATATTTTTAAGTATTGAAATGAATTTCAGGATGTGAAATATTATTGAAGATATTTTTTTTTTTTGGGATAATTATTCAAGATAGATTCAAGTAAGTTTCCAAAGAATTATTTGGTACTGCTATTCTGTTTTGTAGCATACTTGTTTCATTATTCTTATTTCTTTGTTATCTTGACTCTATAGAAATTTTTCATGAAACATAATGGATTGTAATATGATGTGTTTTCCTAAAGGGACATGAAGTTGAGTTCAACTTGAGTCTACAAATTACAGGAAATCCCTTTTGAAAGTATCTTTCAATGCATCACAAAATTGAAATTTTGCTATTTCTCTTAGAAAAAATGAGAAATGAATTTGAGAATGATAAATAATGAATGATGGTTGATGGTTTTTTTTTTTTTTTTTTAATGAAAAATGGAAAAAAGTTTTTTGCCTTTTTTTTTTTTTTGGCAAATAATCTAACTTTTATTTTATTTTTTTAACCACGCTAGCTTTTAGCTTTTTGTTATAGATTTAACATAAAAATTATATATAAAATATATTGGGGAGGCCAGAGAGCCAGAAGATACTATTAAAACTATATTTATTGGGCCTATGGCCCAGTCCGAGGATATTTACTTGTCCGAGGATAGTCAAACAATGTTATTATGGGAATGGTAGAAGAGGAAGAGATGAGGATGGTATATGATAATCCAAAAGTTGTCCAATGATAAAAGTCATATCAGAAATGTAGATCCGCGATCAGTAAGGATGTTCTGCCGTCCTGAACATCCTACCAGGTTGTATCACAGTTAGAAGTCAGACATTGGATAGGAGAGGAGTAGAGGAAGGCAACAAATATCTACAAAAGCTGCCACCTCCGCATTTAATGCTCTGCAACTAACTCCCTGACCGCATTAATGTAGAGGTGATACCTGAATAGTGCATTTAAGTCTTACAGCTGCTACATAAGGACTTATGAGAGAGGTTGATAGGGCAAATATCAACACCCACCGCCCTAGATACACGTGAAAGGTGGAGATGAAAAAGAAGATATAAGGGAAAAGGGGCAACCAAAAAGGGGAGGAGGGGGGCTGGAACATCTAAGAACAAAACTTGTAACTGAACTCAAGAATGAATATATATATATATATATATATATAAACGAACCTTCTAGGACTTGGCCGAAGACGATCTTTCTTCAATACAAACTTTTTTCTTTTCATTCTCGTAATCTCTGAATCCATTTAGTGATTGCGTGATCACTTCAACCCAGTATTCTAATCCATTCTCTACAAATTCATTATTTTGAGCTTTTTGAGCTTTAAGTCCACCCACATAGTGGGCTAGGAACCCAAACTTGGTCCTTATATAACACTATGCAAATAAACTACTAGAAATTGTGGGGCACTCAAACGATAGTCCCAACTCCCAATAATTAAAGTTTTGGGGATTCAAATTTTGTGAAAGTTTACAAGGTACATTCGGATCATCTCCCCAAGCAGATATTGAGAGTATTTAGAGAATTTGGCATTTTAATTGTGATCATATTTATGAGTATAAATTGCAAAATCTGAGCATATTTACCATTCTATTCTTGTTAGACAATTTTTTCTTTAAAATTTTGGAGGTTTTTTTTTTTTTAACAAAGAAAATTAGTAATTTAGGAATTTGAGATTTATTTTTGATAAAACACGTTCCGTTGTTATGCTCTTTTTTTCCCCCCAGTAATTCGATAGTACTATAAGGGAAAAAGGATTTTAAACATTATTTCTTCTAATAAAATTGCCGCTTACAAAACACTTGAACAAATCCTTTGTATTACCTGTTCATTGCCATATCAGTTATAACAAATGAATTTTAGACCCTTTGTATCACCTATTCTTTGAGGAGAATCAAGGTTTGAATACCTTTATAGAGAGACTCCCTCTAACGTCTACCAAACATACTTCATACGAGGGAAGAGAACCAAGGTTTGAATACCCTTATAGTTTTATAGTTGTAAGCATTAGAGGGAGAGAGAGAGACTCCCTCTAATGTCTACCAAGTAAACTTGATACTAGGCAAATACTGATTTATTCATTTTACAAACCATTGCACCAGTTGTTTAACAAAACACATTTATTTTTTTATAATAAAAAAACTTGTGACAAATCGACTGCATGCTTGAATAATGCCAAGCATCTTACAGAAAACGGTGACAAATTGAGGACCCTAAAAAAGAATCATCACAAGCATCAATATACTCTCTAGCCAGACTAATTTTCCCTGCTCCTTTCAGATATTCATTACAACAAAATTCGTTCCGTACTTATCATCATCATCATCATCATGAAAAAACAATCCATTTAAAGGATGTAGTAATTGCACACATTCCTGAAACCAATGTAAGCAGAGCAGCTACATATAGAGGTTTCTTGTAACAAAGTAAAATCTTATATAACAGCAGCTTCATTATAAGTAAGAGAATCACACCCCAAGATGTATGCTTGTACAAACAGCTACCGCCTCAGGCTCTCCACTATGTAGTCTGCATAGAGGTTCCTTCACAAAGAAAGAGATAAACGTAATCAGATGATAAGCTTAATAATACATGCACATATTGGTACTAAAAAGGAATCAGAAAGAAAAAACAATTTAAGATATTCAAGATCAACACCAAAAAGTAATTGTAAAAGCCTGGAACCTGTGTTGTCCAGGGATGGAAGTAGTGCAAAGAAAGCAAAAGAAATAGATTTACAAATATATTTTACAATTAGATCACTTGCCCAAAACTCAAACCGGAATTGAGAATATCTTCTAGATCAAAAATATTGAAGCATTTTCTTCCCTTTCGTGTGTGTGTGTGTATTCATGTGTAAGAGAGACTAATTAAAGAGGAATATCGCTTACATGGAGTACTGGATTGCTTCATAGGCAGCAGAAGCAGGCAGAAAGTCATTAACTGCAACTTCCTTGTTCTCATTTTTCTTGTCTGATTATCGTATTCAGGATCAGTAACATGTCATCCATAGGATTTACACAAAGAAAGAACCATATACAGCATTGGATTATGTTTGCAGATGTTCACAATTATTGTATGCTAAAAACTTACAGTCTTCAAAGAAGCGGCGTATCTCAGCCAAACGATGTGGTGGGAGATCCTTGATATCATTGATGTCTCGATACTCAGGATCATCAGCACAAACAGCAATTATCTTGTCATCTTTCTCACCCTGTAAAAAATCAAAATTAACACTTGTTTTTTTTAAGGATAAAGACTTTCTTTTGGGTCTCAGATTATTTACCTGATCGATCATAGGCATGAGGCCTATAGCTCTAGCCCGAAGAAAGCATCCAGGAAGAACTGGTTCCTGTCAATATTTGTAAAGCCAAGATATATCAGGCAGGTTTACAACTCTCTACAATTAAACCATTGTTTTGAAGGCCATTTGTGGGGTTCAGTTCATCGGTCATGTTCAATGCTATATACACATGTACAAACATATATGAACATGACTGTATGTATGTAGATACATGAGACTGTTAAAGTAGACAGGTCTACATAATCCAATCAATGTAAGTTCAAGTCAAGTTTGAATGCCTTGAACAAACCAGGCAATTAGATGACATTAAGTACTTTCAAGCATACATGTATAATTCCCAAAAACACACGCATGCAAGGATAAAAAGGAGTGAAATTTTGAAATTTGCAAAGAGATATGCATACCTGCATAATAACCAAGACATCCATGGGGTCATTGTCCTCGCAAAGAGTACGAGGAATGAAACCATAGTTGTGGGGATACACAACAGATGAGTAGAGCACACGATCAACCTGTAAATATATGTACCATTTAGAAATCCACTAACACATATGAGGAGACCAAGAAAAGAGACTTAACTCACATCATTACCTTAATCAATCCAGTTTTCTTGTCAAGTTCATATTTCACCTTGCTTCCTTTCGATATTTCAACTACCTGCATAAATTAGCCATCAACCCATAAAAGATTCTAGTCAAAATGCTGAATGTATAACGATTTTTCACTAAATATCATGTAAAATATTCCCTTATTCTTCTGAAATGTAATAACAATTCTAACAGCCAAAAGCTGTAACTGTACAGAAAGTAATATAAAACTGCATATTCAAAGAAAAGTGCAAGATGGTATTTTCTGGGGCAGATTATTTATAAAAAAAAAAAAAAAAAAACCAACGGCATTACAGTTCTAGAAAATTATAGATTTAGTCTGACTTGTCTAAACAAGTTACTTCTTCCAATTCCATAGTCATGAATAAACAGTTTTCTTTAGATAAGATAGCTAAATTTTGCAGATTATGTCATACAGAGCTGCACAGAACAATGGCACAAATATAAAGGACATATCTTTATATGTTGATTTGCAAACCACCCCAAAATTACATGACAGGAACCACATCCACAAATCACATGGCAGGAGCTGCAAATTTGTGGCTAATGTGGCTCCAAGGTTTAGTGCATTTTTAAAGTATCCAATTCAGTACTAGTTAAAAAAAGTTTCTCTAATAATGAGAGATTAAAATTACAGGGTATTAATAGTTTGGACTAAAATCCAATAATATCTAGCAACCTAAGTATAATGTATTCACTTTCTCTTTTTTTTAGAAGTTCTTTCTGGCACTTTCCTTACAAACAAGGGACCCCAGAAGTTACGCAGCATTCACATGTTTGACCATACAATTCTTGGTCCACTTTGCAAAGTTTCCTCAGAACCTAGGGGACCATATGATTTGTTTAGAAAAGAGGAACTCCCATTCTAAACAAGAACAGAATGCATTGATGTCCCGAAACATAGGTGATATAGCGTGTCGGTAATAACCAGACTGGTTTGTCCGACTCTTTGGTTATGACTAGATCTGTGTAGAATATATGATAATCATAAATCACTATTTACACATGCAAACATTAGAATCAGTTCTCAAGCAATCACAAGCCAGAACAAATAATACAACGAGTAAATGAACAAATGCTGGTAATGGTTCCGTATTCTTACAGTGTTGAACACGGTTGGAGCTCCAGGTCCTGTTCGAAACGAAAATATAGGTTTGCCACATTGATTAGTGACAAAAAATAACAATTAAGCATTAACTGCAAACGGTTTACTATGACATTGCATACCTATCTCAAGATCATGCCAAGGGTGGGCAGCAACAGACCTCCTCGTCATGGATGAAAGAATCCTCTCATTAAGAGGAGCATGTGGGGCGTGATGAGCGTCGTGGTTTTTGTTCGGGGTTTCAATTGGTGGAACCATGACTGCAGGCTGAAAGTGCATACAGAGATATTTCAAAAAACACAGCTAGTACTTTTGTCACAAACCCAATAAATAATGTATCCTCAAGCAACAATTCAACAAACTAAATCAAAACGAGAAATCTTCATTCAGTTCTGCTCACATTATACGCAACTTTCTGATTAGTCGTATTTGGAATTAGCAATATAAAAGAGATGCTTAATTGTGTCTCATAAAGACATTTGTACCAAACAAAGATACCCATTCATCAACTTTTTATGTATTAATTACGGGTCCCAATTGCTACACCAAACGTCAACTACAAGATTACAATATGAAACGATAACGTTTATTAGACCTTTACCGTGTCAACTAAAAGTAACATCAACCAGAAGCTACCATAATAAAATTATTATAAAAAAAAAAAATAATAAGAAACCAAGATTTTTTTTTATTTATTAAAAAAATTAAAAATTAAAAATCTTCTACAAAGACAAGCACAAACATGACAAAAACAGTTACGGCTTTGAAATTCGTCGAAGATTTTGGCATTATTTGGCTAACAGGTTACAAATTACTTTTCTAAAATTTTAAATTTTAATACCAAAAACAGACAAATTTAAATTAATAAATGCCCTAAGCTTCTCGATCCAAATAGATATTGAGGTCAATATCTAATTAGAAGAAGGAAAAAATTTTCAGTTTCTTCGTACTTAAAAAACGCACAGACAAAACAATTTCATTTTGAAACGTATCAGAAATAATGAACTGTAAGGAAAATAAATTCATCCACAAAATCAGTCTCAGATCTGCCAAATATGGCTAACAAAGATCCATCAAGAGTTTCCTTCAACAATCACAGGGATATAAAAGTAAAAATACCGTTTAAAAAAATCAAAACAAAGATTCGGAAAAATCAAAAGCAAATCCACTCGTTCTTTCTTTGGTAATAAGAAACGCTCACACAATAACACACAAAAGCACTGTTGCATGCATCACACGCAACGAAAAAAAAAAAAAAAATCCACGAGACCACGACCAAAACAAAAAGCAAAAGCAAGAGCATGAATTTTACGGTAAAAAAAAGCCGATCTGTGAAACGTACCTCCACTATTTCAACTGGTAACTGAGGATCCAGCTCGCACAAATGAAGCTTCGAGAAAAGGCACAGATCTCGACGAAAATAGAGGAAGAGAGAATGGGAAAGAGAAGACGCAAGACCTAGAAAATGGGAATAGCGTTTAAGTAGAGAAAGAAAGAGAGAAGGCGCTGTGCGGTACGCGTTCCCGCTCTCGTTTCTGTTTCCCCATTTAAAGGGGACCTAAATGGAAAAGAAAAATAAATAAAAGAAAAAAAGAGAAAAGGAAAATTCTTACGTTTCAACAAACAGTGAAATGCTTATGGAATCCGTATATTCTGCGGAAAAACGAATATATCGTGGCACCAGCTGTTAGAAGACGGTGGGGTACGTGTCGTTTTTTGATTGGGTATTGAGACTTTGGCTGGGTCCCACTTAGTTCCAAACGGTCGTGCGGTGCAGTCTTGGTCCGCTGCGTTATCGTTAGTCTGGACGTTGGGAAGTCTATCGTCTCGGTTACCGTTTATTTTTGAAACCCCAAAAAAAAAAAAAAAAAAAAAAAAAAATCTATTTTATGATATTATAAAAAATGGTAATAGCAGTACCTTACATTGATTGTGTTTGGTGATGGGGATGAAGTGTGAGTCGGTGCACCCCATTCGCTGTGGGGTTTCGGTTATTCTGAGCTGTATGGATGACACGTTAGCTTGAATCTGCAGCATACTATGTGGCAGCGACTCATTGACACGTTAGACCTCATATGCGTTATCCACTCGCGTAGAGAAGAATTTGCATTTTTTGTAATTTCGGGTAACTTTATTTATTCAAAGGTCAGACAAAGAGAAATATAGATTAGTTTCCTTGGTGGAACTTTAGATATACTTCTATGTTAGAACCAGATTTTCTCTTGGTTTATATGATAAAAATGATACCAAAATCGATTCAAGCAAAAAGCTTATAGATTAAATTTTGCTGCCAAATGGACACTTATTTCTTTCTTTCTTTCTTTTTTTTTCCGTCTCAATTTTTTTTTTTCTTTTTTGGGAGGGACTCAAAACTTTAAAAAAGCATATAGAAAAAGTGTGATATCAATTATACATATAATTTTGATCATTTAAAACTATATATATATATATATATATTGATACCGTAGATTTTAATTGATGGCCACTGACATTATAATTATTTGTCATTTACTATTTTTCCAAAACACCAATTGATTTTTTTATGTAAATAGAATTCAATATCACATTTCTTATTCCATTGTAGAAATTTTACTGTTTAAACTAAATAAAACCCCTACGTGTTTAAAATTGCCAAGTCAATTGTAAATAAAAATAAAATAAAAAACTGGCAACTGACTTAGCAATTTTAAATATTTATTTTTTTCAAACAAAAGCTACATATTAAAAATATAGTTTTAACATATGGCATTCACTCTTAATAATTATTTTTTTATCAACTAATTGGTTTTTTTTTTTTTTTTGTGTAAGTTAAGATCAGCCTCAGATTTTTTATTCAATACAGTGGTGGTTTCAGGATTTTTTTTTTGGGGGGTCAATAGTGTCGAAGCTAGAAATTTATCGTGGAAGGAGTAAAACAAAAAATGATTATTATTTTTGGTATATACAACTTTCATACTATATAAAATAATCTAAAATAGTATTCAAAATACAATTTAGTATACAAAATGTATTGTACAATAGCCTAAAAAATTATTAATAGTTTAAAGATTGATAAGACAACAACCATTTAATGCATAAATAAATATAATTAAATAACTAATTAAACATTTTTGTCAAATTAATAATAATTTATTATATTTATATGTACTAACAATTAAAAAAATGATAAAGAAGAATAGTAACACACATAAAATTTGGTATGGGAGTAAATGTGAAACTAAGAAAAAAATAGTATTTGTTAGAAGTTTTTGCTTTGGAAGTGTATGACTTTTTAACCATACACATTATCATTCTCTTAGAATTGGAGCAAGCACTAAAAAACTTTTTGGACTTTGAAATATATAAAGCACTTATCAACCTACTTAATTAGATAGAAAGAAAATATAGAAGGGAGAAATAGTGATAAAGAGAATGAGGAAAAAAGTAAACCACTAGAATGGTTCTTCCTTACTTTGGGGCCTGTAGAACTAGTGCCAAGCAAACCCTAGCATTTATCTATGACCAACAAAAAATAATGTCAGCATTTTGCACTACACGCACGAAATGAAATAATGCTTCTTCGTCCAGCAAGAATGAGGGGCTTCTCTTACTCGAGCTCCCGACACCCGCGAAGTCCGCTGCCCACAAACCCAGGTCTACTTGTATCACCATGTGCATCACAAGTAAGCCAATCATAAAGTCCTCAAGAACGGGAAAGCCAACCAAAAGACTATTCCATAACTGACTCTTGTTGTCGAATTAAGGGGGTTCTTAGGAGTTTCCTGTTCATCCGCCATGTTGATTTTTCCTTCTTCTATGAAATATTGAATTTTTTGCTTCAATTCAAAGTCTAGCTTGTATCCGTCGCATGGCCCAGTCCCCCTTCATAAGGGACCTAACAAAATTCTGCCAATTCCTTCCGCCCCCACCCCCCAGATACATACATACTTTTCAAACAAGGCTTGTTGCCTTTTAGTAGTCAAGAAATGAGACCTCGTCAACTATTTAGTTTTTTGGACAAAGAGAAAGCACAACAACCTTGATCTGCGGCTTCCATTCCGTTTGACATTATTTCCCTCTACTCCAAGTATTTCGAAGTATGTTCCTCCTTTTGTGGTTCTTTAGGTGCATTATTCACTGAGCTCGAGGGCAATGCGCCTTCGAGTGGTGTACTTTTTTTCTCATGAAGAAGAAAAGTGCAAGGAAAAATAGTTTCATTCCACCATCAACAGTATTGTAAGCCAGAGTTAGATAAGGTTTATTTATTTATTTATTTTAAAACAAATGAACATTTTTAAGAGTAGTGTTATTGCACAACATCTTCACAACAAAATTTAGGTGACAAATTATTAAAAGTATGTAAAAAAGTGAAATCAATTGTGGATCAAAATAAAATCACTTACAACTTACAACTTACCACTTAACTTTTATTTTAAAATTATTATGAAAATATTATGAAAGTAACACAAAGTTGAGCATATTCAAGCTTATTTCAGCTAGATTTAAACAAAATTTATGCTTAAGGTGTTCAAAAAAAATTTTAAAAATTTTATATATAATTTTTTTTTTGCCTAAGTTAGGGAGTTCATTTGAACCCCTGGTCTGACCATAGAGCCACTCTTGATTCAATAATAATAAACTTTACTAACTAAGCTAACTTGAACCCACATAAAACTACATAATTTACACATGAAGCAAATAGTCTCTCTCTCTCTCTCTCTCTCAATTAAGGGATTCGTCATTACTTTAAGATAAAAATACTATCTCCACAATATTTTCACAACACTTTCACAACAAATCCTAAATTGTAGGTTATTAAAGATTGTTATTGGTAGGTAAAAAAAATACTAATTTTTCAGTGATAAATTTAAATTAGAACTAATTATAACTTACTACCTATAATTGATTGTGAAAATTTTGTAGAAATAGTTCTTCTCTTAATTTAATAAGGATTAATTATGGAATATCTTTTATGCGGAAAAGAAATTCGTTCTCACTTCTCACTACACTCCATCACACAATTCACATGATTACAAAAATAAAAAACATATAGGTAGATAGTCAAAATGGGCATGCAGACGTGGCAGCTCAAAAAAGGTAAGGGTAATTGCGTCCACACGTTATTAGGGTTAGCGGAGCTGGCGGAAGAAGTGGCGTTGAAGTAAGCTCGTCCAAGAAAAATTATTAGGTACTCCCGGAGCATCATAAATGCATATTTCTTTCTTTTACATGAATGGTGGGTCTTACCATGAATTTAATTAGTGGAATCTACCATTCATGTAAAAAGAAGGAGTACGCATTTATAATATTCTGAAAGTACGCAATAATTTTCTGCTCGGACCAATAGGATCGCACGGCATCAATTCCTCTTCAATCTTAGCATGTGATCCCTGTGAGAATGCCTATCCAATCCATTCAATGAGTCTGTCTGTGCCACCAAAAAAAAGTTTTATTCTACTTGACTTTCCCAACTATACCTACCAGTCTTCTATGAAATATAAATTCTTACTGTGCTCGACTTTTGTAAGTTTAGACAGTTCTTCGGGACACAAAAAAAACCGTTGTTGTTGGTTTGGTCACGTCAGGACGTTGAATTTTCATCATTGTGTTACTGTTATCTGACCTGGACAATGGTCGAAACAATTCCAGAAGGAACGTGACTTCTTCAACTTAATGGGAGGACTAATGGAGTCTTCATGACTATAACGTATAACTACTTCTTATTCTTTGTTTTATTACTATGCTTTTCCTCTCTCTCTCTCTCTCTCTCATGATGAATCTGGGCCATGTTTTGAAATTCTATTCAAAATTGAAAGCACACTGTCACTTTAATAGTGTCTGATTACGATTTACTATTATGTTAAAACATCAATTAGTTGACAATTAAGCTAATTAAAAATCTTCCTCAAAAAAAAAAAAAAGCTAATTAAAATTAGTTTTTTTTTTTTTTTTACTGAAATGGCTGTCTTAATTGTCAAAAAATAAATAGTTGTCTTAGCCACAGGCTATATACATAAAAATTTTGCCATAATAGCAAAATTTGGGGTTGGAGATATATCATATATAGTAAATTCAGAAAATAAATGCGAGGTCGTTAATTGTATTGATGATAACGGATAACATTTTCAAATGGTTTGTGTACTTTCCGAAAATATGCAAAATAATTGAAAGGAAGAGGGATTGAATAAGAATAACAATATGAAATTTATTTTCAACTTTTTATCCCATCTGTTTGTAATTAATTTACTTTAATAGTCTTACAGAGTTACACTGTTATTAAACCTGAACTGGGCAATCGAACTGGTAACTCGATGACCCAGCACATAAACCAGTTTGGGTTGTCAATTAGATTGGATGTGCATAAGACCCAATCAAAACCAATAAAATCCGACAGGTTTTAAGCAAACCGTGTGACCCGATCGAGTTTTAATAACCTTATTGGGTTTGTGAATTGTGTAAATTTACATTAATAGGTCCATCCCATTGACTCATTTACTGTTTAATGTGTAATAATATGGAGCTTGTTTGGTATGAAAGCTCAAACAACAATTTTCAGTGTTTAAACAGTAAAAACCGTAGAAAAAAAAAAAAATAGAAATGTGTTTGGTAGGAGTGTTTGATCAACCGTGTTTGAGTCACAATTTTTAATTTAAGGTATTTAGTTTAAACATTTTATTTTCACTATTTTGAGAACACATTCAGAGTAGTTTTTTGCATTATAAGTACTTTAAACACGTGTTTTTATAATACTTTTTGAATCACAGTTTTCACATCATTTTAAACAACAATACTTGAATATCACTACTAAACAGGCCCATATAATTTAAATAAGAGAAAATCTAAATAAGTAAATAATGCACTTTTCAATTTTACATAGCCAATTAGCATGTAAATATGAGTATATCATTATATATTATATAATTTACTACTTAAACCTTCTTTTCTCTTATTTTATTTACATTGTTTGTGCTTTTTTTTATTGCTTTAATCTAAGTCTTTTAACATTTTTTTTCTCTTCTCTTTTGTTTATGTAGTTTAAGATTTGTCCTTTTTTTTTACTATACAAAATTTTAAGACATGTAACAAAGTTTTATTTAGCAAAAACTTTGTTGCAATCTTATGAAATTCGTTTATTTTACTTGTGAATTTTATAGAATTTCAAATGCTATTGCTTATGGAACCTTCATTTTGAATTATAATGGAAACTTTAATTTACGCATATTTTTTTTTTTAATTTACATATTTATGTCCAATGACCCGACTTATAGACCGGGTCAATGTCTAGTCCGGGTTTAATTACTATGCTTATGACTTGCTCACTATAACAACATTTTCGTTATTTGTAATGGCAATTTAATGTCCATTATTCTATTTGGCACTAAGAAGTAAGTTCAAATCATAAGTCAACAACCAAACAAAAAAAAAAAAAAAAAATCATAATAGCGTATCACATGTATAATATATATTGAGTTATCATTAAAATTAAGAATTTTCTCCAATTTATGGGAAATAGAAATGATTTATTTCATAATTAAGAATTTATTATTTTATCTAACAATATATGTGGTATCGTCTCATTTAAAAATCACATATTTACAATGATTATATAAATTTTAGAGAATTCATGTCACATCTAAAATAGTATATGCCTTGCAATTTGCCCAACCAATCCCAAAAAACTTCCACATTGACTCAATCAGTTCATGCAAAATTGTGTAAAATAGAATTCTAGCTATATTAATCGTAGTTCCTATTCATATGCAAATATATTTTTTAATATTTTCTCTACTTAGAGAGAGAGAGAGAGAGAGAGAGGTGTCATTACTAATGCTTTAAGGGTTTCAAATGAACCCCTTAACTTCATAAAAAAAATTATGTGTATAAAATATTATTTTATTAGTTTAATCTACCTTTAAAAATATCTCTACACACCCTGACTTAAATCTTGCACACTTTGAAATAATATCAATTCAGCCCAAAACTAATTAAACAACACAAATTTGTCCATCCTAAAACCAACCAATAATATAAATCACATATCTCTCTCTCATAAATCACTTTTCTCTATCTGACCATTGGTATTTCCAATTTTAAGAGTAAATAGTGAGTGTTTGTAAGTTGTAAGTGTATCTTTTTTTATATTATAAATTTAAATATTATTTATGTGGGTGAGTGTGTGATACTGATTGTTTGCATTATTTATTTATTTATATTTGTTATAATGTTATTTGTGTGAATGTGTGCGTATATAGTATAAATATAATATAACTTTATATAATTTAATAATTAGAAAATATAGAGGGTTTGTTATATGTATGTGTATTGTTATCATGTTATAATGTTACAAATTTAGTGATTTAAAAAAATAGCAAAGTTAGTGATTCTTCATACATTTGATTGGTTAAGTAGACACATAATGTATTATATATATATATATATATATGGATCATGGATGTGTGTGGCTCTTTGGGTCAATAATTAATAAAATGTATATGGGTTGACTTTTGTCATTTAGATTAAGATGTTTTTATAAAAACAATAACAAATAAATAATGAAAATTGCATAAAAATTCAAATTGTTATACAAACTTTACAAAAGAAAATTGTTACACCTATCCACATTGACAATAAATAGTGAAAACTCATAATGATGTCAATACATGAAAACTTGTAGAAGGAAATAGTAATATGTCATGTATTTGTGTTAATTTTTTTGTCGACAACTCGATATTCAATTTTTTTTAATATTAAATTTTGTTTAATTTAAGTGTCTTAATGACTCACCTGAAAAGAAATCCTAGAGCCACCATTAGGGGATGAGAAATAAAAAATTGATAAAGAAATAATATTTTAATAATATGTAGTGTAAAATATATAATTTGACGTTGATGTTTTTGAAAAGTGGTTATGTAAAAAAAACAAAAAAAATTTTATGCTAAAATAAACAATAATTTACACAAGCTGAAACGATTGTTATTAGGATTTTTGTCATACTGAATTGTTCATTGCCCAAACCACTATTTTATTATTTGTTGTATCCCGGTAACCTAACTTAAATAAAAGTGGGTGTTTTAAAAAGTGAGATAAATAATAAAAAAATGAATGAAGAAATCATATTTAAATAAAATAAGATTTATAATAGAGAATTCGATATGGGTATTTTGAAAAGTGATTAGCTAAAATATGAAAAATAGGTTTTTATCATAAAATAAGGAGAAAAATGTAAAGAAGTTGATGCCTATGCTCTTAGTTCATTAAAACTAAGGGTGTGCAGCCAATTGTTTCGAGTTTCAACTTAGTCCTTTACAAAATAAAATATAAAAAACTCAGTCCTTTATTAAAAATAATAAAATTTGACTTAGTCTCTTAATTGTCTACTTAGAATTTTCAAATGGCAAGGGCAGTAAATAATTGTAACTATTCTATTTTCTTTTTCAACTAAGTTGGGATATTACTATCTATTTTGATTATTTGTGTTGGTTTAATACTTCGTAGATGGTAATATGCTTAGAATTTTCGTAAGATTGTAGGAGCAATGAACACTTGTAATACTGCTGGCTATCATTCTAGAGATCTTTTTATTATTGTAATTATATAGATTGTAAATAAATAGATTTTTAGTTTATAGGGTCGGCTCCATAATGATTTTTTTTATTATCAAGTCAAGACATTAATTGATTTTTAGTGTTAGCAAAGACTTTACAAATAAGAGTGTGTTTGGTAATTGGCATCAGCTTTTAGCTTTTTAGCTTTCCCTCCGTCCTACTTTTTTTGTCCTGTTTGAAAAGTCAAACTTTTTAAGGGAACATCATTTATTGTCTTGTCTACCTTTCAAAAATGTATAAGTTTTCAAAACTACCCTTAAAAAAATTTATCAAAAATTTGAATTAGTAAATTAATAGGGGTATAATAGGAACATTAGTAAATTAATGACTTTTATTTTTAGAAATAGGACAATATTTTGGGACATTTCAAAATGGAATAGAGGACAAAAAAAGTGGGACGGAGGGAGTAGTTTTTATATACATCTTTTAAAAACCTCATATTTTCTTATACTTTCTCATTTTTTTCAAAATGTTTAACATACAAGTATATTTTAGCACACTTTCAACAAAAAGTTAATTATTTTCTCACTTTTTCAAAAATTTTAAGATACAAATATACTTTAGCATACTTTCTGTAAAAAATTAATTAAAGTATTGCCAAAAAAAAAAAAAAAAAAAAGCTAAATAAGCTGTTAACGGACTCCTCTGTTACATTTCAATTTTTTTTTTTTTTTTTCCTTAGATTCTTTCCCCTACAATAAAGGAATTTCCAACCAAAGTGTACGAGAACAACTTTGCTATATGTCTAAAAACAAATTATATCGAGTCGACCTGATTGCAAATCTGACGAAAAAAAGGTTGATGCTTTTGCTGGTGCTATCTTTAGCCCCTGTATTTTTAATATTTTATGATTACCTTCTATCTATGATTCTCTACCGTACCTTCAATAAATAGTAAACAAATGACCTTAATAAAATTCTTAATGCTCATATTTTTTTTTAATTGCCAAAATCATTCGGCAGTTACAACTTGTGAGTACCCATTTATTTGGTTGAGTTTTTTTTTTTTTTTGAAAGCTATTTGGTTGAGTTTTTAAATGAGAAAAAGGTTGGAATTTTCTTTCTTATATATATTCATTGTAAGCTTTGAAGCAAGATTAGGCACCAGACTACATTAATGACCCCTTACCTACAATTTAATATGACATACGCATATCCACCGTCCAGATCTAGATACCATGTAGTTAGGAAGTATGCTTCTGAAATACAATCATGTGAGTAATGTTATAGTCACAAACTATTTTGTAACATTTTTATAAATTATTGATGTAGTAAATTTTTACTAATTCTAATTTGGGCCACCACTAGTATCATATTTTTACCTACTAATAATTATTTAGAAAAATACTTAAGTCACATCAACAATTTATAAAAATACTATAAAATAATTACTCTAAGTCTTTTTTTTTTTTTTTTTTTTGAAAGAAACCCTGGCGCTCATTACATTAATTATAAGGTACAGGAGCAAATACCCTGAAATCATGGACGTTAGATGGCCATGGAATGAATTAATTATTCACTTTTTGCTTTATATAAATAATGATTTGTCAATTCAATTTGGTAGATCTAAAATCTGATAACCAATAATCAATTGTAACTTGTTGGCTTCAAATCCTCTAGAGTTCCTAGGCTAGTCTATCAATAGATTTTCTTAAATCCTAACCGTCCTTTAATGATTTAATGATCTAGATTTTGCCATTCCAGCATTCCACTAACAATACTTTTAAAATAGAGAAAACATTGCATCAGGAGCTGGCGTAAAACAATGGATTTACGCCAGCCAATTAAAAATTGCCACGCGGAAAACACTAACTCCACACTTAAAACCCCTCTCCAAAACAGACTCCAAACAGTGAAGAAGGTAGGAGTGAAACAATGAAGAAGTCTCATTTTGAGTTTCTATGTTATCATTCTCTTTAGAAACCCAGACTAGAAGAAATGCTGAAAGAAAAAGAGAGACAGTGAGGGAGAGAAGAAAAATGAAGAAGCTACGACGCAATGATGACGAGCTCAAGCCTCAACGTCCGGCAATATCTCAGCGGTGAATGAAGGTTTAACAGTGGCGAAGAGGTGCTGTAAGTAGCAAAAAATTTCTAGAAACCCATTTCAATTTGTATCGGGCCGGAATGAAGTTACCGACGAAAAGCACCAGAATTAACTCCCTTGCTTTTGAGACACTTCCTTGAAGGAGTTTTAATGGGTATTGTAGGAGGACGAAAACTCACGATCAAACTCTTATCACTCAGTCCCTTGTGTATGTGGCAGTGGTGAAGGAAGTGTCTCAAAAGCAATGAAAAATGACTCTAAAAACTGTGAAACAAATTCAAATTCAATCAAGTAAGAACAAGTAAAAAAGAGAAAAAGAAAATGAAAAAGAAAAAATTAAAGACAAATCGTATGTAAAACCACCACCACATTCAAAACTGTCTGTACCCCAACACAGTCTTCCCCACCATGCTGCCATTCCTCCCTACCTTGTTTTCACCATTGATGGCATTGGCCGCGGCCGAAGACAGCCCCTTCAATTCCTCAACACTTGCATAACTCTTCCTTGCCATCAATCCACCACCAACACCCCTCTTCTCCCCTGCATTTGCAGACTTGCTCCCTCTCGAATTCAACAAAATCCCATTAACTCTGGATCCATTCTTTGCCGGAGGAGCCATCTCCAGCATTGGAGGAAGCATACTCACCGGCTTCCTGTTCCCTTTCCGCAATGTAGCAGAGAAATCCGGTACCAACTGTGCAAGAGCAGAGGACCCTTTAGGCCTAGACACCAAATTAGCTTGAAATTTTACCTGTTTCTTTGGTGGGGTCAGCTTTGGTTCATATACTTCAGGTTCTTGTTCCTTTATTTGCTTCATTCTCAGCTTTGATTCTCTCAATTCAGCGTATGCTCCGTATCTGGGTTTCTTTCTCTTCTTTCTTCGTTCTGTTTGGAGTGAAGGAAGAGGTGGAGGCGTTAGCTTTTGTCTGAGGGCTGGGTTTCTTTCTCTTCTTTCTTCGTTCTGTTTGGAGTCTGTTTTGGAGAGGGGTTTTAATTGTGAAGTTAGTGTTTTCCACGTGGCGATTTTTAATTGACTGGTGTAAAACAATAGTTTTACGCCAGCTCCTGATGCAATGTTTTCTCTTTAAAATAATATAATAATGTTGAAAACAAAACAATTAAGATTATTAGAGCATTCTCATCAGCTGTTCTATAAAAAATGTCATTTTAACACACCAAAAACCTATTTTATTATTTTATCACATCATTTTACAACATCTCATTTATTAGGTGTTCTATTTTTTAATTCTATACATTAAAATAATATTTACTACACATTAAAATAATATATTTATCCAAAACCTAGCAAATATATAAATGCACAGCTAGAGGCAGTCACAACCACCCAAGAACCAACAGCCACCGCTACAACCACCGTCACAACAACAACCACCACTACAACCACCGCCACAAACTACAACCACAATCACTGGATCCTCCAACAAATTCCAAATCCAAAAACCTCAACAAAATAAAAAAATAATAATAAAAACTCAAAATCTTCAACAAAACCCCAACCCAACAGATCAATCAATGATCAAACTCAACCAACCATCGGCGGCGAGAGCTGTGGAGGACGACGGGCAAAGATCGGCGACTGCCCCTGGGTGAGCAAAGCTTCAGATCGGCGAGCAGAGGTTCAGATTGGTGAGCTTCAATCGGCAAGCTCTGCGTCAGATCAGAATCGCCTTCTTCTTCATGACAAGAAGCAAAGATCGGCGACTATGGAGGACGACGAACAAAGATTGGCGACTCCCCTGGGCGAGCAGAGCTTCAGATCGGCGAGCAAAGGTTCAGATTGGCGAGCTTCAATTGGCGAGCTCTGCTTCAGATCGGAATCGCCTTCTTCTTCATGACAGGAAAAAAAAAAAAAAAAAAAGAGAGAAAGAAATAGAGAGCACGGAGAGATGGAGACTAGAGAGGAGAGAGGGAGAGCTCTGTTACAAACGAGAGAGATGTGTGTTGGAGGAGAGAGAAAAGCAAATAAAATAATCAAAAGAATTATAGCACATCTCTCCGTACGCTCTCATATTTGAGAGCATATTGTTCATGTGTGCCAAATTTTTTTAGATTTAGAACATCTCATGAGAGATGTTTTTTGGTGTTTGGTGTGTCAAATGTGCCAAATATTTGGCATTTGGCACATTTGACACAACTGATGAGAATGCTCTTATTAATGGAATGCTGACATGGCAAAATCTAGATCATTAAATCATTAGAATGGTCTAGATTTAAGGAAATCTACTTGGTAGAGTACCCTAAAAACTCTAGAGGATCTGAATCCTAACTTGTTAGGATCTAGGAGCTCCTTATGCTCGTGTTATTAATTTATAGGATTGATTCAGGTAGACACTAGACAGTTTTGTAGTTTGATTTTATTTTATTTTTTTAATTCATTTTTTTAATCTTAATTTACAATTTTTAAAAAAATTCTAAATGAAAATGAAAAATAAATATAAATAAATAAAAAATATGAATTGTGTTTCTTTTTTGGCATTCACACATGTAAACTTGAAGCTTCTTAACGTAGAGTTATTTCAGGAAACAACTAATTTATAAATGGAAAGTCTGTAATTTTTCTTTTTTTTAGAACTCCTTTCTTTTAACAACCATAAATACTCAAATCAATCCCAAATAATAGTGAATCTTTATCGGGACAAATTTAATTTCTATTAACACAAAGCTTTTAAAATTTTTATCCCTATATAAAAATATGTCAAAATACACCATTAGTTCTTAAAGTTTGTTAGGCAAATGTTTTTGGCCATAAGAGCAACCACTGATGCTTTTGGCCCTAAGAGCAACCACATCAGTGGTTGCAAAAATGTGTAAAATGCAAAAAGTCCACAATTTTGCACATTCTAACCCAAAATCCCCCCACACCAGCTCATGTATAATCTTCTAAATATACACCATGCTCTTAAAAATGAACAGTAACCGTGCATATATACACGGTTACTGTTCACCATGTAAATGATTTTTTAATTCTTTTTTTCTCTCTCCTCTATCAAACTGCAACAAACTATCGCGGCAAGGAAGAAGAATATCCAAGTGCCAGCGGCACCACCAAACTACAACAAACCCAACCACCAAACCCAGCGCCATCACCAAACACTGCAACCTAGCACAGAAAAATATCCCAAAATCAACAGAAACCCAAAAATCAACCCAACCCAAAATCAATAGAAACCCAAAAATCAACCCAACTCAAAATCAATCAAAACTCATCGGGAAACCCAACCTAAAAACAGTCCACACCCACCGGAAAACCTAGCCCAACGGAGCTGGATTTGCCGCCCGATCTGTTGCCACTGCTGCCGTCGGGTCTTCCATTGCTACCGCCAGATCTTCCATTGCTGTCGTTGGTTGGGGGTGGGAGGCGAAGGGTCGGTGGCGAAGGAGAGAGGGAGGGCGAAAGCGAAAGGGAGGCCGAATCCGTTGATGGCTGAGGTGGCAGCAGCGGCAAGCTAGGAGTGAGCTGGATCGGCTGGGTCGGCGAGCTGAGAGTGAGTGAGGGAAAGAGAGAAACGGGTGAGTGAGTTGAAAAAGGAAAGAAAGAATGGGTGAGGGAAAGAGAAAGAAACAGTTATTAATAAATAATAATAAAAAAACAATAAATAATATTATTTAATTAAAATAGATTTGTAAAATAGATGAACTGATGTGGGTGTTTTGAAAATGTGGTAGTGTAAAATAGAAAAAGTAGGTTTTTAATATAAAATAAACGAAAATTTTAGATGAACTAGTGTGGATGCTCTAAGTTTCAAGTGAGCAAAATTGGTTTCTAAAATTTTTTTTAAAAATGAACTTTATTAGTTATATTGTTAATTACAGTTAGTCGTAATGGCTATATGTAGCTAATGGAGCAACAACGCAGCATTTTTTCATAAGAAATATGCACATCAATTAATCAATATACCCAAAATAAAATCTTCCCGTGCGTTAAAGACTAGTCGCCCTCAATTAGAAAGGTGGATGATAATTGTTGTCGTGCATTACTGATCTTTTGCAAATGCCAACGTAGAAAGTGACTATTGTTTATTAATGTGTATATGCGGGTGCCGGCCGAAAGCGCCAAAGGAAGATTATTATTGGCAGTTGCCTACGTACAAAGTCAAATTTGGTTGTAGAAAGTACAAAGTGCGTTAGATCTCAACCATGTATTTGGGGTAAAAAAACAAACAAAAGAAGGAAGAATGGAAATAAATTATAAACGGACGTGGCCGACACGATAAAGATGCTGGTAGAAAGAAAACAAAGCATCCTTCGTTGCATTGAGAAAGAGTCCAAATTGACGTGTATTTTTTTTTTTTTTTAAATATTCAATATTTTAACACACACGAGAAGATGAAAGAATGTCTTAAAAAATTTAATAGTAATGTATATTTTAAAGGGTCAAACTCTTAAATACACTACATATACTTTAAATTTTTTTAACTCACATTTATTTTTCAATGTGAAATTTACCCATGGTAAATTGACCATATAGGCATATGTGACATTTATATTAAAAAAATACAAATACAATTAAGTATTCGAAAAACATATGCAAGTGAATGTCATAAATTTAAACCCTCTTAAAAAAAAAAAAAATGCATATGCAAGTGAATGGAAACCATTCTTAATAAATAAAATTCTCATTGTAGCGTGTCATATGTACCATGATATATTCACTTTACTTCTCTTATTAGTTATTACCAATAAATAAAATAAAATATTTTTAACATAATAACATCTGACAATAAAAGTATACTTTCTTCTTCTTGTCCTGTTTGTTAAAATTTTAAAGTGTCTAATGCATTTTGTTGTCAATTATTATGGCATGCAACCAACTGACCAACAAGGCAAAGAAATAATTTAAATATTTAAAAACACATGTATATGCCATTTTGTTCTCAGTTATGTCACACGACGAGACATCAATAAAAAAATTTATAAAAAAAAGAAAGACAATCAATCTAGAAGACTAGAACGGGTAAAAAAAGATAGGAAATTTTGGTGTATAAAAAATCATATAAGAATGATAAATTTGTGAGTTGGTTTTAGGAGGCACGAGGACTAGTTTTGTCGGCAACAATCAGTTGGCAACTGGCCTCAAACCATGATAACTTGTGTGTGGAGGTTTAAAAGCCAAGTATAATAGCAAATATGTCGAGTGAGAGTCGTTGGTTAGATTGAATGATGACAAAACTAAGAATGCTTCATTCATGCATTTGGTGAGTGTAGACATCTTATATTGTATCCCAATACTCTACCGGACTAATTCGTGATCCGACCCGGTACATTTGAGTCCCATGGTAGCCACTAGCCCAATGAATTAGGCAATGGGTTGACTTTTCAGCCCATGAATGCCCGTTGGGCTAGCCCGTTAGCCTACAATATATAATAAAATAATTTGAGGAGTGTGGGGTAACCTGCAATATATAATAAAATAATTTAAGGGGCTAGAACATGAGACATGAGAGAGAGAGAAAAAAAAATTAAAACTCAAAGTAAGTTAAAAATGTATATTAATTAAGCATAACTATTGTTAGGGGAGAGATTAATGCCCTTGAATAAAATATGCGGGGAGGCTAAATTGAGACTCAACATTGGGCTTTGAGGTACAGGGACCTGACCAAACCAACTAAATTTGACTTACGTGAAGCCCAACAGCAGCAGGTGGATTTGAAAACCGAAACTTTGGTTCGGGTGGCGGGTTAATGGATTAGAGGCCCGCATAAATCAACCTAACTGAAGTATATTAAAATTACTTTTAAATTTCTCCCCCTCCCCCCACGTTTCCTCTCATGGGTAGAAAATCTACCACCTTATGTTTAGAAATTATATTTTGTTCAGCCCTCATCAGTGTTTGGGCAAAGTGATAAGGTTTAAGAATTTTTTCCCTATGTGTCTTCCTCTCATTGGTAAACTCTACCACCTATCTTCAAAATATATTTTTTTCATCTCCCATTAGTTTCTAGGTAAGTTGTATACATTTATCTTACACTTTTCCTACATGCAAAATAAAAAACAACCACTTAAACTCAAAATAAAAAATTCAAATCTCTCTCTCTCTCTCTCTCTCTCACTCTCTCTCGTTTTCACTTTTCACTTTTCAAGCTCTCTGCAGTCTCCACACTCCTCTCCAGCCGTCTCTATCATCACCATGTCGCTACCTCACTTTCTTTCCTCCGCGATCAAAATGAGTTTAGTCTTAGCATATTTTCTTCATTTCTCATCTCTCTTTTTCTCTATTTTGAGATATGAGTTCATCATTGTTCAAATCACTTAAAACTCAAACATTTATAGTTATTGATTTGATTTGTTTGGTCATAGATTTGCGTTATTACTTATCAAACCCGAAACATTAACTTAAAAATTTCAAACCCTAACACATTTTTATTTTGTTTATTTGATTTGTATTTTATTGATCATTTGTTTAATTCATTTTGTTGCTCATACTTGCCAAACCAACAATTTTGACTTGCCCAACCGATGACCCAAAACGTCAAGTTGGACCAATATGTCTGGTTCAGTACGAGTCCAATTTTCAGTCACCCAACTCAATTAAGTCGAGTATGGGTCAGCTCTAAACCCAGCCCAACTTGTGAATAGCCCTAAATGCAGCCTAAAGGCTTTTGGTGTAGTGATAGGCTTATCAAAGTAAAAAGTAAAGGCTGCACCTTAGCAAGAATAACATCAGGGCTCAAGGGAACATTCTGTGATGATTAGTAAATACAAGGATAACTCTATTACAGCAAACACAAAAAAATAAAATAGTCAAGTGGTAGAGTAGAATTAGACTGATGGTCCAAAGGTCAATTATTAAACAAATTCAGATAAGTGTCCACATCCGAAAATTATTATGTTTCTTGATCACGAGGGTCTTGAGTACTTTTTCCTACTACCATATTAACATAAGGGAAATACTCTATTGTCACAAATACATTATATCATCCACTGGAAAAAAAAGGTAAAAACTAGAGGTTCCATGACTATGTAAAAAAGAAGAAGAAAGAGGGCTATTGAGTATGGAATGAAGAGAGAAAAAGAGAGTCCAGCTTAATGCAATAAATATTTAACCAATATTCTTATGAAAAATGAATAATGGGTGGTGAAGGCTACTTTCAAGTGAATTGGTGAATAAATGTATGGTGATACGGAAAGGAAGAGGCAAAGAGACCTAGCTATTTTTGGCCATTGGTGATGAAAAGCTGCTTGTAACTAATTGGGGAATATTAATGGTGTTGGAATTTGTTAAAAAGGAAAGGAATGTGTTGTGGATAGGTGAATATGGATTTTTATGGACTGCGAGAGGTTATTTATGGGCTAGAAGTGCTGATCTACAAGCTAAAGGAGGGCTTATTTATGAACAAAGGGCTGGAAAATAACAAGAACGACATCTAATTTAAGGGAGGTTGGTCTATCTTGGGAGAGTTGGTGGGATTTTCCTTTTTAGTGGAGCTTAGGGGGTGATTGGCAAGGGTTAAAAAAACATTGGGTCTGATTAGCAAGAAGAGTGTTAGAGTATTTAACCTAGGATTTGGCTAAAAATGGGGTGATTTCCTTTTGGGACTTTTTTTCTCTTTAAAGTAATATTAGCTGGAGGTGAATATTTTGCTAATCTTGCATTAAAAATGTTGAGATTCTATGGATTGATTACAACCAATGAGGTTAAGGCAAGTATTAGGATCAGAATCTTGGCTACTGCAATTGGGATTTGATCCTCAAAGAGTAGGACTCGTCACCCTAAGCCAGGTGTCAAGTTTTTAGCCTACTTTAAAGGGTTCTGTTAGGGATTTCTTTACGCCTTCCAACCACATTTCTCTAAATTTCTCCTTCTGGGGTTCATGGGCTTGTAACTTGAATTGATTCTTAGACATATTTGGCACTAAGAAAGTTGGTTTGCTGGACCTCGAGTAATTTGGTCATGGCCTCCTTCTGCTGGAACTAGAACTTGGGGAAGAAGATGAACATTTTATGTCCATCAAACTTTAAGTGCTAGCCCAAACCCTAGGTATTGTTCACGTCAGGAGTGCTAGTGGCAGCAGGACTAATAGGGCACGTAGTTAGCTCTTAATTTGGTTTGGGGGCTTGGTTCTTCTCGAGGAGCTATCCAATTGAGTTTTGTCAGAGATGAATTTAAGGGAAGCTGTCCAGCTGGCTTAGCTACTTGCTTTATACTGTTTTGGTTGGGATTTTGAGTTAGGCTTAGCCTTGGGGGCTGAGCACTTCAGCTGGACCTTGCTTTTGTGGTTCTCTCCACCTGGGCTTGTTACTTTTCCATAACTTATTGGGTCCTACAATATGGAAAATGTTGCCACATATTGCTATGTTTTTTTTTTTTTACTCCTCATGGGTTTTTATTGTTAATAAAAATATAATGTATCCTTTGGTTAATGAATATTTGTAATTTGTTTTGGGTAATAATTTGCAAGGCTTTAAAATGATAGCATTTGACATAAGCTTAATTGTTTTGACATGAGCCTAATTATTTCAAAATGTTTTGTAAATAATATTTACTATAAGGTTTTTAAATAATGACCTCCATGGTTCTTTTGGGAATAACACTTGCCATGGGTCTTAAAAGAGGTAATATCTATGGGCTTTAAATAAGACTTAGTAAACATGACGTTCTCATGAGCTTTTAATAAATAATGGGTTTGTAGGATGAATAATTACGATGATATTGAAAGTAAAAAATTAGGCAAGACTTAGGTACAGTACTTAGTTTCTGTTCCTTAGGTTTCATTCTTAAGATTCTGTCATGTGAATTTTTTCTTATATGATGAAAGTGTATTTTTTTTTTAATTAAATAGCCATATGGCTAATTCTTAAGAGGGGAACCTAAGAAACAGCATATAAGTTACTGTATCTAAGTTTTGTCCATAAGATAAATAGTGACCATGAGTTGTTATATAGATTTCATGGGTTTAAGATAAATAATCATAGCCTTTTATGAGCTTTTTATAAAATGATTGCCATGCATTTTGAAAAAAGACAATTACCATGAGTTTTTCAAGAATTGTTTATATTTGGGTTTTAAGTAAAATACTTATAATATAGTATTTGCCAAGTATTAATAACCTTGGTCTTTTGATAAAATAGTGCCAAGTGGTTAGTTTGGACTTTTGATATTACCAATAAGATTTGGGATTTAATGGTGCCATGTAGCAATATGCTTTGATAGTGCTAATAAGAATTGAGATTTTCATGTTGCCAATAAGAATTGGATTTTGATAATGGCGTGTGTCAATGAGTTTTGATAGTGCTAATAAGAATTGAGTTTTTTATGGTGCTAATAAGATTTGGGTTTTTATAAATAATTTGCATTGAGCTTGAAACACGGGCTTTGATCATAGAATTTGAATAATTTGGCCATGAGTTTGAATCCTGAATTTTGTTAAACAATGATAATAGAATTAAATAGGATGCAAAATATTGGGCTTTTTGTAATGGTTTATGTTTGTAGTCCAATCTAGTGATGTGATGGAAAATGTTTATGGGTTAACTTGATAATGGGATAAAAGATATTTGTGGTGGCCTAATAATAATTTATTGATGATTTTGGGGTTTTTTGTTTTGTTTTGTGTGAATGAGTAATGTTAATATTGAATAAAAATATGACATGTGGCGGGTATGAAAGTGTGTGCCTTAACAACTATATATATAATATACTTATAAATGCATCAATGTACTTGTTCATTCCATTCAATTCTAGTTTCTCAATAGTTACACACCAAGAGAAAGAGATCAAAAAGGAAATCATCACCATCGAAGGTAGGTTCGGTCGACTGTCTAATGTTGGCATACACTATGGGATGGTATTTTACCACGTAACAAAATAAAAAATAAATTTTTTGAAAGTGGGATTAGATGCAAAATTTGTTGGACTTGATGTCACAAAATTGTAGAACAACAACATTATATCACTACTTGTTGCTGATTTTACTTTTAGGGAAGCTAATAAGCCGCTTACCCCTCTAATGAAGGTAAAACATGATTTTCAAGAAGTCAACAAATGTGTTGATGCACTAATGTGAAGGAGGGTGGAAACTCTAGCAAGATTTTGCATTATTTGAGAACCTTCGTACAAATGTTTTACTACTACTTTTAAATTTAGAGAGTTAGACTAATGTACATGTACTTTATCCCGAAGGACATAAGGCTTTGAAAGCTTCATGAGGAATTGATTTAAAAACCTTTACTTAACATCTTAGGCCCATTTCAAGAAATTATTCATTCTCATTGTAGTTACGTGGTGTAAGATATTTGAATATTAAAAAAAATAAAGTCGTTGCACATGCACTGGCATTTTCCACAAAGCAACCTGTAACCGGCTAAACCAGTGTCGTCAACGACGTCTTTCATCTGCCCAGCGAATCAAAACATCGTCGTTTCATTAATCCGTCAAATCTATTATCGTGCGTCCGATCGATCCAGATCTCAATGCATTCACAATCCAACGGCTCAAAAGTCCCCTCTCATAACTTACTAGTAATAACGCGCCTTTTCGAAACTTTTATTCTCTCCTCGAAAACCATTATTCTCAACGGCCGACCGGTGCTGACGTTTCACCAGGGACGCTTCGTTTCCTCTTTTCTCTCAAAAACTTCGAATCTCTCTCTTTCTCTCTCTCACTCTTCCCTCTGATCTGGTATTTCCTTTTCACAAATCCTCCAAATTATCCTCTCAATTTTTTAAATTTCAAATTTTAAATTCATTTTTCGTTTTATTTATTTTATTAATCAATTGGTGTCATTTTCGTCTAGGGTTTGCTTCTTCGGTGATAGAATTTTTCGATGGCTGCTCCACCTGCAAGAGCTCGAGCCGATTACGATTACCTCATAAAGCTCCTTCTGATCGGCGATAGCGGTACGATTTTACTTTTTTGCCCTTTCAAAAAATCCTACCATTTCCTTTACTTGATTTGATCGTATTTTAGGCCTGATTCGATTGTAGTTTATGTTACTTTGAGCTAAACATCAACGATTGGCTAAATTTTTAGTAGTTTTTATGAGGAAAATAATGGTGGATCCTTTGGTATGTGGTGTGGAATGCATTTCAGATTTGATTGGTAATTGTGTTATTAATTAACTGACTGCTTCTGATTTTGGGGTTATTTGATAGTGCCACTTTAATAGAATTCTGTATATGAATTTAGCGCGGTGTAATTGAAAATGGAGACACGTGTTAAACTTGTTATGCCAATGAGCTCTAGGTCAAATGGCATTTCCTCCTGTAATGATTGGATGAAGGGGGAGGGTGTGTGTAACTTACCAATGAAAAGGAAAGAAAGGTAAGTAAGTGCTGTTTGGTTGAAGATAGGTTTTGATCTAAGGGTTGTCGTTGGGACGAAACTAGAAAGGAATGCCATTTATCTTGTTTTCCCCTGGAGTGTAAATGATTCTTTTGTCAAATTTATATGTCTTAAAAGTTTGATTTGATTGTGCATTTTTTGAGATTCTCCTACATCTGTTCTCTTTGAGTTGGAGAAAACTCGTCTGCAGGTTTGGTTTTGGTTTTCCATTATCTGTCGGAATCCTGAATAATATTTTTTCCTTTCTTCAATTTGTAACATGAACAAGTGATTTAAAATGAATTACCATCATCAAGCACCATACAACTCTCTTATAAAAATTGGATCTCATTGCATCTCTTGAATTTTTTCAAATTGAGTCTTGCTCTATAAATTCTTCCCAAATACATGGGTGACCAATTAGACTTTAAGAGTCCCAGTGATCAGTGATGCCTCCACACCCTTTATTCACTCCCCACACAGGTTCTCAACTCACAAGCTCAAATAGCATAAGCAAACAATGGCAACACACACACACACACACACACACCCAAAGAGAGAGACCAAATAGAAAATCATCACCGTCTGTGGGTAGGTTTGGTTGACTAGGCCTAGAGTTGGTAGACAGTATGGGATGGTCTTTACTATGTAACAAACTGAAATTACAAACTGTGAAAGTGGAGTTAGATGCAAAAGTTGTTGTGGAATTGACATCGCAAAATTCTAGCACTAACAACATTACTTCTTCGCCTATTGCTGATTTTAGGAAGCTAATACGCTGCATACCTCTAACAAGGGTGAAACACTGCTTTTCAAAAAGTCAACAAGTGTGCTGATGCGCAGAGGAGGGTGAAACTATAGCAAGATTTTGCATTATTTGAGCACCCTTGTTCAAATGTTTTAATTTTATCGCTTTTAAATTTAGACTAAATGGACATGTATTTTAACCTCAAGAGGTAGGGTTAGTGGTTCTTAAGGCTTTATAATATTCATGAAGTGTTGGGTTCAAAACCTTTAGCTAGAATTTTAAGGCCACCCGTAAGGAATTACTCCTTGAAATTACTTGATGTATGTGGGACGCGGAGGGATTGCATACACTGGGGGGGAAATAATCAAGTGTTTGAAGAGATCAGGACAACTTTGTCAGTATTAAAAAAAAAAAAAAAAAAATCGTTGCACCAGTATTTTCCACAACTTATAAGAATAAAGATTCTCATGATTATTAAAAACTATGCCGATGAAATAATTATTAAAAAGCACTTCTTTACAGCATAAGTGTCCATCATCACTTAAATTTTTATCTTTGAGAACGCTAGTGGGTTATTCAAATAAACATGTTTACGCAAACATTCCTTGTCCAAAAGAACACTCCTGACTTGTATCAAACATGTGGTGTGCATCAATCTCTTGGATAGTTTCTTTAATGTGTATTGAAGTACTTGCCTCAACATCACCCATTATCAAAGTAGACATCATAATCTGGTGGAGAATCCTTGTCTGTGGCACCATCTCTTTCTAAAAGTTCATCATTCAATTCAAATATTCACACCAACCTATCCTCTCTGGCCACATATTTTATGGGTCCAGCATCATGAAAAGAGTTTTCTTCTCAATTATCATTCTCATATTCAAGACCACATATTGTTATGTCTGAGGGGTTTCAGTTGCCTCTTGAAATCTCCATATGGGCTACTGTTGGTTCCCATTACTGAAGAACTTGTACAACTTGCAAAAAATCTTCAATCATGCGCCTCTTCTCAGCATCTCTGTTTGCTGGCCTTGATTTCCTCTACCCCAAGATCTCTACCACTTAAAGTTGAGAGTTGAGACCTTCGACTCAAATCTAAATTTTGTGGTTTAAATCTAGGATCTTTTGCTTTAATCCACTTGATATGGCGAGGAGAATTTAGGTCTAGTGTAGAAGAAGAGTTGGAGAAAAGGTTGCTTACAAGGACTCAAGAGGCTATTTATAAAGGTCTTTATTCCTACATTTAACAATTTAATGCCAACTTTATTACAGGTTATATTACTTATATGTCAATTGTGGGTTTCAGTTAGCTCTACTAATAAAGTCTCTTGTCATCGAATAAGGGACCTGAGTTCGAATCTCATCTACATCAAAAACCAATTGGTGTCTTGGCTTGATGATTAAAAGCAATGATTATAGAGTGGACACCATAGGCTTGAATCTTAGCATATCTATAAGAAAATGTTACGTGCCAATCACATTACCTTTTTATATTTTAAAGACATAATAATTAAATAAAACTTAACGTAAAGAAATAAAATACAATGGACTAATGGACCTTTCTTTCCTTGTTGGCTTAAATTCTCCTACATTACTATCACTAAAGGTCACCTGAATTTAGTGCTAGCTTGTAATGTGGTACTAGAAATAGTGTCAAGAGCCTTGTAGCTTAACCGACATTTCCTAATTTTTCCAACATAGACATCTAGGGTTCAAATCCCTCCTTCCCCAATAACTATTGTGTAATTGAAAAAAAAGTGGGACTAGAAAGAGTGATGTTATAATCACTAGAGGCCTCTCATTTTTATATATATAATTTTTTTGAGATATACCTTGTATGTTGTATATATTGAATTAGGATGCTGAATACTTCTACTGTACCTGTATTTGACGCGGCAGGTGTGGGTAAGAGTTGCCTTCTCTTGCGGTTCTCAGATGGGTCGTTTACTACTAGTTTTATTACAACTATTGGGTAAGTGATTTCTAAGCCAGTACATACTGGGAATTTTCTTTTTGTTTCTCCATGATCAGTTTCTAATGTCACTGGGCTTGATTATCTTTTACAGTATTGATTTTAAGATAAGGACCATAGAACTTGATGGCAAAAGAATCAAACTACAAATTTGGGATACTGCTGGCCAGGAGCGGTTTCGAACGATTACAACTGGTTAGTATCTGGCCTTGAAGGTGATATCAATTGGGGTTGTAAATGTACTATTTATGCAAAATTTATGGTATTGCACACATTATGGGTAATGCAGTTTTGTGTTGCATTGTTTGGAGTTGTCATAAGTTTTAAAAAACTTGTGTTTGTTATCTTTGGCACAAAGGTGATTGAGAAAACTCACAATTGTGGTGTTTTTGTATGTATTGGAGCATGTTTTTATAGAGGAGTAACATATAGTGTATGATATAACTAACAGGAGCTTAAATAGTTTGCATAATCAATCAAATCGGAGTTGCAGTAAGGATTAACAGGCTGACATTTTAGCTGGTGTCTCCTGCCAAAAGCAGGAGCACGAAGGCATGGCATGTATGGATTTACTGTAAAGTACTTGAGCATCTTGACTTGGTGGTACTATTGAGGGGTAAATATATATGGTTTGCTCAATTTTAGCAGAGCTGTGTTTGCTCAGATATTATACTGTTTTAATATAGGTTTTTTTTTTTTTAATAAAATTTTTAATTTTTAATTTTTTTAATTATAGTTTATTTATTCTAGAATAATACTTGCAGTGCTTTGTTTTAATTGATAAATATTTATGTTTGATTACAATCCAAGTGTTGCTTTGCCTAATTTCAAGTGTTAGAAGCTTTCAGCCAAAAAAAAGATAAGAAAAGGAACTGTTTTAGAAGCTTGATCAAGTATTGCTATGTTCTGCAGCTTACTACCGTGGAGCCATGGGCATTTTGCTTGTTTATGATGTCACTGACGAGTCATCTTTTAACAGTAATGTCTTCCTTTACTCATGTTATTTGAAGTTGGGAATCCTGTGATTATATTGATCACTCTTCTGCTTCATTGTATTTCATAAAGCAGACTAGATTTTTTGTGTTGCTATAATTGTGACACTTGATATCTTGAGGAGCATCATTGCTTGGATGGAGTTTTTTTCAATCAATGGTGAATGTTAACTTTTCTGAATATAAATGTTAATCAAACTGAATTATTTTTACATTCAGACATTAGGAATTGGATTCGTAACATTGAACAGCATGCTTCTGACAATGTCAACAAGATACTGGTTGGAAACAAGGCTGACATGGATGAAAGCAAAAGGGTCTGTCCTCCTCTGAGTGTGTGTGTGTGTGTGCATGTGCCTTCACATGCAGGTGTGCGCATGCATACGTGCATCAGTTTTCCTTTGGTTATTACTTATGTTGACTTGATGATGACCCTATTTTCAGGCTGTTCCTACCTCAAAGGGTCAAGCTCTTGCTGATGAATATGGTATCAAGTTCTTTGAGACTGTGAGTAAACTTTGTTGCTTATATTGAGCTTACAATACTAGTTGGATTTTTCCTTCTTTCTTCTTTTTTTTTTCTAATGTTGTGAAGCCTGTGAATTACAGAGTGCAAAGACAAATTTAAACGTGGAAGAGGTTTTCTTTTCAATAGCTAGGGATATTAAGCAAAGGCTGGCGGATACTGACTCAAGGGCTGAGGTATAAGTATAACTTGTTCTAACTTTGAAGTCATAAAGTGATAAAAATAAATAAATGTAAATGGGTTTTCTTCTTTGCATGGCTAAGTTCTTGCGTGTTTTTATTTTTTATGTCTACCTCTATTTTTGAAGTATTTTACATTTAACTAAAAATCTACACCAACCCCAGGACCAGACATGAATATATATATATATATATATATATGTCCTCTTGTAGCTTGTTCTAACAGAGTTTTAATTGTTGGATCTTCTCAGCCACAGACAATTAAGATTAACCAACCAGACCAGGCTGCAGGGGCTGCCCAAACTGCCCAAAGATCAGCTTGCTGTGGATCTTAAGCACATCGTCCTGAAGATGGGATCACAAGGATACATTTTCAAAGCAACTAGTTTGATGGAAAAAACTAATTTTGTTAAAAATGTCTTTGTTGCCTGTATTGCCTCTCCCTGTTATTATTTTACGATCATTACTCATCTGGGTATGAATGGTAGATCTTCGTATTCTAAGATTAATTATATATTAGTTTGTTTTCCTTTTTCGGTTGTTGTTTTTTTGTTTTTTTGGGAGCTTGATAGAATCTAATTTGTTCTTGTCAGATTGCCATTACGAATTCTGATGTTGAGAGTTGATTAGCAACAGCCTGCCTTTTTTTCTTCAGTTTTTTCATGATACCTGTGTTTAGGTTAGCTTATTTTCTTTGACTTATTTTGCATAAAAAATAGGATAAATTTCACTAGCCTACCTTGAGGTTTGGATTAATACTAATCAGGTTCAAGATATTTCGAAACAGGCCAAATTAGTCCCTAAACCCAAGTTAGCTCCTAACCACCGTTAGACCCGTTAGTTTGTACCCTATTTTCCTTCTCCTCTCTCTAATTGGCTCCTCTCAGTCATTTCTCTCCTCTTTCTCTGAAGACAGCCAAAACAAAAGACTATTCTCTTGTACAAAACCACATGAAACCAACCCTATTTTCCTTCTCCTCTCTCTAATTGGCTCCTCTCAGTCATTTCTCTCCTCTTTCTCTGAAGACAGCCAAAACAAAAGACTATTCTCTTGTACAAAACCACATGAAACCAACGCAAAAATCATAAGATATCGTAAGATGTCATAAGATATAGGGTCTGTTTGGATACAATTGAAAATACTGTAGCAAAATAATTTTTAAACGTGTAAATAGTACTGTAGGACTTATTTTTAATGAAAAAGCTGCTGAAAAGTGAGGTTTGTGAGTCCCGTGAACAGTGCATGGGACCCATTGATGTGCTAAAAAGGGATTGAAAAATCAAATATTACGGCTACTGTTTATAAATAGTGCATGAACAGTAGTCGTAACAGTGAAATTTGTTTTCGTAAATGCATGCAAAAAAGAAAAAGAAAAAAAAGAGAGTAAAACGTTGGAAACACAAATGTGGGTAGAAATAATTTCTACCAAACGGACACTTAGTTTTGAATCTACGAACATCCTCTGCCAAAAATACAAAGGTTGAGTGAGGGAAAGTGTCAATTTCACCAAAAAAATTAAGACCTAAAATTATGTCATACCCATACTTCTCAAGCAGCCTACTGATATGAACAGGCTAGAATGTGGGGCTGGAATGTGTTCAATGGTGGCAGAGCCTCAAATTTCCCATCATAGTTTAGTAGAAATAGAAGCTTATTTTTTACAAAACTACCACCTCACCACAATTGTTACAAAACCCACTACCACAAACAAATCTTACACACACTCACTGACTTAGACACATATACACGGATTCATTTACATAGAGCATGCATAACATTTATATGAGTTGAACATCCAAACCCATTTCAAAATCAACCCCAAAACCTCTTTCTCCTAACCCTAAAATGCCTAGTGCCCTAGTTTACAAACCCAAATCAAAATCACTAAATCCTTAAAGGCAATAGAAAACCCAATCCCTAAATTAACCAATCACAAAACCAAAGACAAAAGGAGATTTTGGCCATAAACGACTGGAGGAAATAAAGAAGAGTATAAGAGAGATAGAGAAGAGAAAGCGGCGATCAGTGGTTGTGGTGGTGTCGTTGAGCTCAGCTACCATTTGTGGTGGTGTGGGCTTCATGGAGCTATGGCTAAGCTTGAGAGAGAGATAACTATCGTGGTGGTAGTTCGTGGCGGCTATGGCCTACTGGAAATAACCATGAGATTTTGAGGAATCTGATTTGAGTTTAGGTTAGGGAGGGGATGAGAAAAGTTGAGATGAGAAGAGAGGGATGAGAGATATGCGAGAGTTTGAGAGAGGGGAGAGAGAGAAGAGAGGCTTAAATGACTAACAAGGCTTAAATGGTGTTTTAGACTAAGTTCGGTTTGGGGATGAAGTTGGTTAGTTTTGAAATGTTTTGGACCTTCTTGGCTTTAGCCCAAACCTCAAGGTAGGTTAATGAAATTTATCCTAAAAAATAAGTTAGGTGAAAATAAAATTGTACATTTGTACATAGAGAACAGTGAGCATTTAAAAAGACCCAAACACAAAAAGTCAAATGGGGGCATTTATTTTTATTTATATTATTTTTTATTCTTTAAGATTAGCCAAATTAGAACTAAAAGATTCTACTGTCGTAAGTTAGGAAAAAAAGCTGCCTCATCGCTAAAAAATTCTTTCCTAAGTAACAACTTCTGTTCGTTTGATTGATTCTAATGGAATGCAGGGTAACCTATAAATAGAAGTGTGGTTTTCTGGTAGCAACAAACTGACATTTAGCATATCTGATTGGACAAAATTTTTCGTTGAAATTGATTTGGAGCTTCTCCAATATATTATGTGACAATTAACAAATATATTTATATGTATTAAATTACTTAATGCACTAAATATGTCAATAATTAAAAGCACATCATTTGAATTGTCATATATTGGGTTAAAGAAATTTTTCTTCAAATCAGTCTGGAAGTAAATTAGGTAAATTCTGATCAGTTAGGATGGGGTTTAATTCACCTTATGTATGAAATAAGTGGACTTCGAGATTAAAAAAAAAAAAAAAATGATGATTTCTAAATCCTAATCCTATATATTTACCTTCCTAACTCAAAAGCACGTGTAGCATGACCAACAAGTGGCCAAGAGCATTATAGTTCAATTGGTTGATACTTTTTAGTGTTTTCAATGGAGACATTAAGAACATTCACAATGATGGTAGTATACTTAAATTTTTTTGTTAATGAGCTATAGTAAACTACCATCTATGACAGACTATTGTAACTCAAAAGTTATAAAATAATGTTCTCTCTTTCTCTCTCTCCACAACTGACTGCCCTCTCACCCAACCACTCCATTGAAACACACCATTGGTCCCACTTATCTCTCTTGTGGTTGTCTCTCGGTCTCCTCTCTCACCTCTTTCCTTTATCTCTTCGCCTCACCCGTCTCTCTCTATTCCTCCTCTCACCACCACTTCGCCATCGTAGACCATATCTCTTCTCTCTTTGTTGGGATTGAGATCAAAATTTGGGTATGTATATTTTGTGATTGGGCTTTTGTTTTGTGTGTGTTCAGATGAGTTTGGTGGCTGTGGGTTTGGTGGTGGTGGTGGTTGATTTTAACTGTGGGTTTTGTGGGTTTGGTTGCGGCGGTGGATTGTGGTTGTGATGGTGGGTTGTTCTGGCTGGTGGTTGCTATAGGTTTTTGTGGTGGTTGTTATTTATTTATTTATTATTTTAATGATTTTTTTATATTATTTTGAATGAAGTGTTTAAAAAATAGAACTTTTGATATTAAATGTATTGTAAAGTGAGGTAGTAAAATAGATAAAGTATTTTTTTGAGATGTAAAAGGCTAAATATTTTAGCACCATTACTGTAAATGCTTTAGGGATTCAAATTCTCCATTTCCATTTGTAACAATCAAATTATCAGCAAAAAAAAAAAAAAAAAAAACCTAGAAAGAGTAATAGACAAATTGATGAGACTTCAATAAATTGAATATTGATGTGCAGACACCAAAAAAAGAAAAAAAAAAAAAGATTCACGCATTCTATATTTATGCTTGTTCAAAGCGTTCTTAAGATCTTTTGAAGTGCCCTATGTACACTCATTTTTAAGAATTAAGTATTCAAACACCAGTCAACCTAAATGATAAAGAATGATTTGGTTGGTTTTGACAACAATGAAAGCAATCTTCGATGCGGGAGTAACTTCAATACAGTGTTTTCCAGTTTTGACAACAGTGAAAGCAATCTTCAATGTAGGAGTAACCTCAATACATAGTTTTCCCGTTTTGACGACAGTGAAAGTATACAGAGTTTTCCGGTTTTGACAACAGCGAAAGAAATCTACGATGCAGGAGTAACCTCAATACAAAGGTTTCCGGTTTTGACAATAATGAAAGCAATCTTCGATACTGGAGTAACCTCAATACAGAGTCACAATTTGGTGGGTAGGATTGGCATTTCCTACAAGTATCTATGAATCTAATGAATACGTTTTAGCTGTTCACTTGAACTACATGACATCTAGATTATTTATCTGTGGTGGACATGCGCCATTGTTGATAATACAATGGTCATTAAATGTGTGGTCGACAACAAAATAGGGTAGCAGACCATCCGATTAACTATAAAAAGTTTGATTCTCAAAAAAAGAAATTTTTATTTGCATCTCAAAAGAAATCAGTTGATCATGTGAATCTTTCTTTGTATCTTAGAAGAACAAAATTTAAAACAAATCATAAGGTGGTAAGTTGTTATTGGTACTAATTTGAATTTACAATTCAAATAATTTTTTGCTCGCCCATAACAATCAATAACAACCTGTTACTTAAGATTTGTTATGAAAATATTGTGGACATAACATTTCTCTTTTATGTTAGAACCCACTTTTCTCTCCCTTGTGTGTTTGTTTCTAAAAAAAGAAAAAAAAAAACCATTTCTCTTTTATTAATGAAAATTGAAGATCCAAAGTACTCATTTTACATAACTTTAAAAAAAAAAAAAAAGTGGTGTTTCCAAGAATTCATCTTTAGGAAGTCAAACTAACACATCCACTTACTACTTGGTTTATAGCCAAACTAAACCCAAAAGTTAATTAAATTGGTGATGGATAATGGAAACTAATTAAAGACTCTTCCAAGAGTGAGCAAATTTCTTTTGCTAGTCTTGTTTTCATCCCTCAAAACTTAAAAATTTGAGTTTGAGCGAAGAAAACCAGAACAAATTTTTTGAGTTTTCAAATTTTCAAATTTGGAGTCATTTGGGTAAATATTGCTAAAATTAAAACTAATTTGCGTTATAGTTACTGTTAGAAGTTATTTAGGCAAGTGAGGAGAGAGATTGAATTTCGGCAACAGTGTTGCCGAAATTCAAGAAAAAGTAGGAGAGAGAATGAGAAAATTGGAGGAGAGAGAAAAACTTGAATTACGGCAATGGTATTGCCGTAATTCCTCTGCCCAATCTGCCTGGGTTTGTGCGTGTGAGAAGTGCAATGTGTGAGTGCCAAAAAAAAAAAAAATCCCACAATTTCGGCAATACCATTGCCGAAATTGTGGGGAAATTTTTTTTTTTTTTTTTTAATTTGTGGCAATGGTATTTCGGCAATACCATTGCCACAATTGTGGGAATTTTTTTTTTATTTGTGGCAATGGTATTTCGGCAATACCATTGTCACAATTGTGGAAAATTTTTATTTTTATTTTTATTTGTGCAATGGTATTTCGGCAATACCATTGTCACAATTGAGAAAATTTTTTTCCCCACAATTTCGGCAATACCATTACCACAATTGTGGAAATTTTTTTTTTCAATTATGGCAATACCATTGCCGATACTGTGGGGAAAATTCCCCACAATTTTGGCAATACCATTGCCACAATTGTGGGAATTTTTTTTTTTATAAAATTGTGGCAATGGTATTTCAGCAATACCATTGCCACAATTGGGAAATTTTTTTTTTCAATTATGGCAATACCATTGCCAAAATTGTGGGAAATTTTTTTTTTTTTTTTCAATTGTGGCAATGGTATTTCGGCAATACCATTGTCACAATTGGGAATTTTTTTTCCCCACAATTTCGGCAATTCCATTGCCACAATTGGGAAATTTTTTTTTTTCAATTGTGGCAATGGTATTACCGAAATTGTGGGAAAAAATCAATTTCGGCAATACCATTGCCACAATTGGGAAAAAAAGTTTTTTTTTTCTTCCAATTTTCGACAATGGCACTGCCACAATTGCCATAAGGAGCAACTTGATTCTTATTCTAAAATAGAGGACAACATTATTGTTTTGACTGATGTAGTGTGTATGTTATGTTCTTTTCTTTATTGTAAAAGTATCATATGAAACAAATAATGATAGATTCAAGTACAATGAGTACATTGATTTTTATTTTAGAAAAAGTATAAAGAAAAAAAAATGATTGATGTGCACGTTGTAAATAAAAACAAAAAAAGTACATACATTCTTATAGAAGAAAAAAATAATTGATGTGCACGTTGTAAATAAAAACAAAAAAATTACATACATTCTTACAGAGGAAAAAAATAATTGATGTGCACGTCGTAAATAAAAAAAAAAGTACATAGATTCTTACAATAGGAAAGAAAAAAATGATTGATGTGCATATTATAAACCAAAAAAAGCAAAGAAAGTACATAGATTTTTACAATACAAAAGAAAAAAATGATTGATGTGCACGCTATAAAAAAAAAAAAAGCAAAGAAAGTACATAGATTATTATGTGTACGTTGTAAACAAAAAAACAAAACTTCAATCAACCAATTGCCTCAACTTCTCATCTCATCTGATTCTTATTCTCTGCATCGAATATATTTTACCTATTCATATCACGCACGCCTAAAACTCTCGCAGATTTTCTTTTTTGTCTTCTTCACTATTGTAATCTCTCTGAGAGATTCTTTTCTTTTTTTGTTTTCTTCACTGTTGTAATCTCTCTGAGAGATTCTTTTTTTTTTTTTCTTCACTATTGTAATCTCTCAGAGAGTCTTTTTTGTCTTCTTCAATTTTGTAATAAAAGGTAAGTCAAGTGCAAGCGTCTTCTTCAGTTTTGTAAGTACAAGCGTCTTTTTATTTCTCCTCCTTCGCTGAAGAGTTGTATCTCCTCACATAGGATTGCAAGTCCTCCGATTGTTCAGTTAGTCTTTTACTTTGCTTTAGGTGAACAACTAAGAATTGTAAGTTTTTTTGTTAATGTAAGTGTTTTTGCTTTGTTTATTAACTTACAGTTCTATAAATTAATAGATTTAGTATTATTGTATAAACATGTGCTTTGTAAATATTAGAAGCCAATACATTGTAAAATATTATGTATTATTGTAGTTGTAGTTAATATTATTTGTATGCCTATGATTATGATTGTTGTTGTTGTTGTTGTTATTCAAATTTTAGATTAATGAATTATTTTTTATGGTTATCTGATTGTGTTATTTATTTATTTATTTTTTTTGCAAGTATCAATCCATAATTCTCACTCTGTCAGTTGGTATCACAGTTGTGGTAAGCATCTCAACTCTCTAATTAAATTTGTATTTGTTAATTTTGAAATTATTTAATATTATTTATTGTTATTATTAGTACATGACCACAAAAATTGTAATAAATTGTATTATTGTGATCTTTTTATAATCAATATGTGTTTTGTTATTATCAATTATTATATCTATTTCTTGGAAAAAATATATTGCATAATATGTTTGTTGGTTTATAATAAAGATATGTATGTGTATTATTATTATCATTATTATTATTATTATTATTGTTTACTACAAATGGAAGTTACATGGTTTAACTCATTGTAGCATTTAATGTAGGATATATTTGAAATGGAGCAATAACAATATCACATCTCTAATGACGCAATGGAAGGCAATGTACGTTGCGAGATCCAAATTTATTAATGTCCTAATAATATCTACAATTATTCAATTTACATAAAAATAATTTCAACATTAGCAATATAACATTCTACATTTAAAAAAAAACAGGTTTCCAACTTACGAGTGCGATCCCAATCGTTTGCACCCCTCCCGCAGTTAGGCGAGCGTGTTATCCCATATTTACAGCAATGTAGACTATACCGTGTTACCCGCTTACCACATATAGATATTGACTGGAGTCTTATCACTTCTTTGGTGGAGCGGTGGCAATCTGATACCTATACATTTCACCTACCTACTTGTGAAATGACGATCACTCTACAGGATATAGCAATCCTTACAGGATTGCCTATTGATGGGAAAGCAGTCTGCGGGCCCACTAATTTGCAATGGGAAATAGTTTGTCGTAATATACTTGGGGTGACGCTACTTGCAACAGCATTGTCATATGGTAGACTTAAAATAACATGGGTAAGGGATACATTCTCAAACCTACCAGAGGGTGCCAATACTATAATAACTCAATGATTTGCTAGGGCATACATGTTCTAGGTTTTGGGTATGGTATTGCCGAAATACCATCGCCACAATTGAAAAAAAAAAAAAAATCCCACAATTGTGGCAATGGTATTGCCAAAATTGTGGGGAAAAAAATTTTCCCCACAATTTCGGCAACGATATTGCCATAATTGAAAAAAAAAAAAATTTTCCCAATTGTGGCAATGGTATTTTGGCAATACCATTGCCACAAATAAAAAAAAAAAAAAAAAAATTTCCCCACAATTGTGGCAATGGTAGTAGTAATGGTATTGCCGAAATACCATTGCCAAAAAAAAAAAAAAAATCTTCCCACAATTGTGGCAATGATATTGCCAATACCATTGCCACAAATAAAAAAAAAAAAAAAAAAAAAAAATTTCCCCACAATTTCAGCAATGGTATTGCCAAAATTGTGGGATTTTTTTTTTTGGGCACTCACACATTGCACTTCTCACACGCACAAACCCGGGCAGATTGGGCAGAGAAATTACGGCAATACCATTGCTGTAATTCAAGTTTTTCTCTCTCCTCCAATTTTCTCATTCTCTCTCCTACTTTTTCTTGAATTTCGGCAACATTGCTGAAATTCAATCTCTCTCCTCACTATCCTAAATAACTTTTAACAATAACTATAACGCAAATTAGTTTTAAATTTAATAATATTTAGCCAAATGACTCTCAAATTTGAGTCTCAGTTGCATTGTTGTTATTTTGGTGACACTATGGGACCCATGTGCAGTGAGTTGTCACGTCAGACCCACTACTCATTGATATTACTGTTGGCACACCTTGAAACAGCCATATATGTGCTTCGAAACTATATGTTGTGAAACACACGCTAGCAAATTCTCATCTTGTGAGTTGTGATTAAAATAAAATAATGACTCTATAAACAAGTAAATAAGTCGTTGGTTTTTTAATCCTTACCCACCATTTGTAAAAATTAAAAAAAAAAAGAAATGAATAATAATAATAATAATAATAACAACAATTTATGTGAGCTTCGACTACTACCATCTCCATCATTTTTTTTTTTTAAACTATAATTTGAATTATTAATAGAAAAAATAGGAAGAGTGTGTGTGCGCGCGCGAGTAGGGAACTATTTTAGAAATAGATATAAATGAGTAATTTGGCTTTAAAGACCCTTTGGCTCAGTTTGACCTTATTTTTCTATTGATTAAGAAAAGTTTTTTTTTTTTTTTTTTTTGTTTGCCAAAGATTTTTAGCGGTATTAAACTTAAACATAAAAAATTCAAAATAAATACAGAATTTTAAAAAATATTTGTTAAAATGTTTTAAAATATTTTTTTATACATATCCTATTTATAATCTAATTTTTTTATACATATTCTATTACTATCTCCTAAACACACTTATTTTTTATTTTTGAGTAATGTTATATCCACAACATTTTCATAACAAATCATAGGTGTCAAGTTGTACTAGTTCTAATAACAACTTATCATATAGAATTTGTTGTGAAAATGTTGTAAATGTATCATTTCTTTTTATTTTTCAACACTCTCACAGTTGCCACTCCTTTTTCGTTTCTTATCTCTATTTCATTAGTAAAAAAACCATTTAATTAATGATGGAAAAACACCTTTGCCTGTGGCTCACCCTAGGCACGTTCTATCAGCCCTAAAGAGGAAACAGGGGGTGGCTAGTCTTAGGCGAGTTAGATAACTGCCTAAGGCCCTCAAATTTTAACAAATTAGGTTAGTTTTTTTACTCCCATAAAAAACTATAAAATAAATTAATTAAACCCTAAATTACAGCTAAAAAAATTAGGGAAAAAATGTTATAAAAAAAAAATCGAGAAAGAAGGCTTTTAATGTAGGAGTAATAAATTATACCCATAATATTAAAAAAAAAAATATATATATATATATATATATATTGTGGGGGTAGGATCCCAAAATTGTATACTGGGCCTTGGACCCTGTTCGTGGATACGTCCGAGGAGCAATGAATAATTAGAAGAGGCCATGGAATGAAGGACCACGCAAGGAGAGGAGAGAGAAATATAGTCCGAGGATCCTTCTCTGATAGGACGCTCGCTCAAGCAAGTGCTCGGATGACTTAGGCAACTGATCAGGAAGTTAGAATGATAAGGATGGACTTCAAGCACGTACAAAGGAGATGATAATATGGAAATATCTCAAAGAAAAACTATTACCACCGCATTAAATGCATTGCACCAACTCTTTTGGCCGCATTTATAGGGAGGAGACCCTTGAACAGTACAACTTCTAGCTACTGCCACTAACAGATAACAAAAGAAGATATTCGATGGGACATGTACTCAAGTGAGGATCTAGATAAGCAACAAGTGTAAGATCAAGATGGCCTGAAAGGATCTATATAAATGTAAAAGATCTCCCATAATGTGGGGACGAAAAAGATAGGAAGAAGAGGGGAAGAGAGAATTACTGTAGCACTAAAGGTGGTCTGAAAGTTTATAATTCTTGTATTGAATCATATCTAGTCTCCTCGGATAGCCATTTTGTGAAGCTTTATGTGTTACTCACTTTCGATTATCATTAAATTCTTACCTAGCCGTTAATATAAATCATTAAAACCTACCTCTTAGGCCTACTCTTTACAAATTCATTGTCTTGGGCTCACTAAACCATAGTCCAAACAAAATTTTGGGCCTGGACCAACAATTCGTGACCCTACATATATATATATATATATATTAATTTTCTTTTGACCTAAGAGTTGAAATCTCTCTCTCTCTCTCTCTCTCTCTCTCTCTCTCTCTCTCTCTCTCTCTCTCTCTCTCTCTCTCTCAACAAAGGAGAACAAAACCAAAAAAAGAAAAAAAAATCCCCCCAAAAATAGCTCATACCTCATTTGTTGCTTAAAAAAAAAAAAGTTGGGGTATAGACCAACAATTCGTGACCCTACATATATATATATATATATTAATTTTCTTTTGACCTTAGAGTTGAAATCTCTCTCTCTCTCAACAAAGGAGAACAAAACCAAAAAAAGAAAAAAAAAAAAAAGAAAAAAAAAATCCCCCCAAAAAAAGCTCATACCTCATTTGTTGCTTTAAAAAAAAAAGTTGCTTTAAATTTTTTTTTTCTTTTGCATTTGTTGTCGTTGAATATTCAACGACAACAGATGCAAAGAAAGGTTTTTTTTCATGTTGTCATTCCTTTACATTCGAGACTTTAAGATTTTTTTTAACGTTTGTTTTGCTTTTTACAGTTTTGTTTGCTTCGTTAGTGCTACTTTTAGTCTTTACTTATTTGGTTTTTACCCGCAAAAGATGGGTAGTGGACCTCTTTTATTTGGTCCACACCCTTCTCCACACGTTTCACCATATCTAGCCCCTCCTTTCTTTCTTTTTTTCTTTTTTGGGTACAAGCGAAATCCTTTGTCATTTTATTTATTTTTTAAATAATAAATTGAGTTTTGTGAAAAATAAAATATCAAATAAATATATAATTAATTACTACTAAATATGATATTTATTAATTATTATGATGTTGATGGTTTAGATTTATGCAGAATTGTAATGTGCATTTGTGTTAGAACTCATTTCCCCCTCTCGCGTGCTTGTTTCTCAAAAAAATAGAAAAAAAAAAAGATTTATTTTCAGAGTTAAATTTTTTAAAAAAGTTCTAAAAACATAATAAAATAGCCTGTACTAAATAATATATATAAAAAACTTAGATTCTTTTCCAAATGCAATAGCTTAAGATCTTTTGAAATATAAAGTACACACACTTTTAGCTTACGGGTATCAAATGAAGAACTGTTTGGTGGGAATGATTGCCATTTTCCTACAAGTATTAAATGAAGAAATTTCAGCTGCTCACCTTAACTACAAGAAGATATCTAGATTATTTATTCGCGGTGGAGAAATGCCATTTGTTGATATTAAAATTTTAAAAACTTATATAAAATGTGAGACAGACAACCAGACAAAGAAATAAGGCAAGCCGACCATTAAATAAGGCAACCAGACAAAGTGATAATGTGAATATCTCCGTCACTAATCCTCAGTCAAAAAGATGAAGAAAAAAGAGAAAAGAAAAAAAAAAAAAGAAAAAAAAAAGGAAAAGGTAATGTTGTCGGTGCTGTTAAACCTTGGACTCTTTTGTGGCCCATTTATTATCAAATTATTTTTTCATCATAATGCATGTTGTCGGTTTTTTAGTGTAGGCCAGCAAATTGCATGTTGCTATGATATCATAAAATATCTTCAGAAATATCTCCAAGGTAGAATAGAGGGCGTGGGGTGATAAGTTTACACTAAAAAAGATAGAATAGAGAAAATAAGTGAGGTCGATAAGTCTACACTAAAGACTCTTTTTTGGTATTTAGAAAAGAAGAGGAAGAGGAAATGGCTACACTCAAAACACTGGAATGTTCATAGAAGGAAGATGATCATCTTGTGCAAACAATGAGAAATTGGGAATGTACAGGGACTCCCTTGTGAACTTAACTACTAGTTCGGCAAAAATGGGCTTTTGCCCCTTTCGTCCAAAAGATATAGAACATTAGAATGTTCATAGAAGGAAGATGATCATCTTGTGCAAACAATGAGAAATTGGGAATGTATAAGGACTCCCTTGTGAACCTAACTACTAGTTCGGCAAAAATAGGCTTTTGCCCCATTTCGTCCAAAAGATGTAGCAAAATGCCCATATTTTGAAACTATCTAGCAAAATACCCTTGTTTTGAAACTTGATTTTTTAAAAATCGAGTTATAAGCAATAAAAAAAAAAAATTTATGGAACTCAGGTTCCATGTGAATTTTTTCAAATAACTCAATTTTCATTAAATTGAGTTTTACATTGAAACTCAATTTTCTAAAAATTGAGTTTAAAAACGAGAGTATTTTGCTAGATAGTTTTAGAAAAGTAGCATTTTACTATATTTTTTGGACGAAAGGGCCAAAAGTCCATTTTGGCCCTACTAGTTCGCAGGACATTCACATTCCTACTTTCTCTAGTTGGACAGACTCACAAGTCCAATTATTGTCCCACAGAGTGGAATGAAGATTCTAATATGGAGATTGAATGGGATTCCTAATTATGAATTATTATGTTATTCTACCATCTATTAGGAGGGGAAACAAAGGATCCATTATGTGGGTCTCCTTGCAAAAGAAAGTTGTCCTTCATTTCTAGTATCTTTTCATACTTTTTTTTTTTAAAGTGTGTTTTGACTTCCTCGTGTTTTTGTCTGAGAGTTCTTCGTGTATCGATTTGAAACGTGCGCGTGCCTACCGTGTTTGCTCCATTATTTGTGTTTTGTGTGGCTTGAACTTGTGAATTACCAATTGGCTTTATGATACATGCTATCACACATACAATAATACTCAATTCGATGGAATTATTTGATCTTAAAGGGGGATTTTCTACAATTTTGCACGCTGTAATGTAAAAAAAGTTTCAAACAATATAATACTGTAACGTGGACATTACAAAGTTTGGTTCATTTATCTATACACAACTTTGCATTAATGTACGATTACCAAAACATTCTCATGACCATAAATTATTGTAATGTGATTACCTTATTAAATGATTGTAATATTACATTCCTCACTCATGGGAATGACTGAAATACCAAGAAATCTCTAGAATTATCTAGAACCTTTATCTCATCTTCTCGCTCCCAAGATGCCTCCTCCACTGTGTGATTCTTCCAAAGGACCTTAACCAATGATATGGTCTTGGTGCGTAGCACTTGATCCTTGCAGTCAAGAATTTGGATTGGAACTTCCTCATAAGTCAAGTTGTCTTTGATCTTGAGTGGTTCATAGTTCAAGACATGTGAAGGATCTGGAATGTACTTCCTTAACATGGAAACATGAAATACATTATGCACTCCTGCAAGTGTAGGTGGTAAGGCCAACTCGTAGGCAACTTTACCAATGCGTTTTAGGATCTCAAATGGACCAACAAATCTGGGACTCAACTTCCCCTTCTTCCCAAATCTCATCACACCCTTCATTGGGGCAACTTTCGAAAATATCATATCCCTAACCTTAAATTCAACTTTCCTTCTCGAGTTGTCATAATAACTCTTCTGTCACTTCGTGCTGTTTGTAATCTTTTTTGAGTCAAATTAATCTTCTCAAATGTCATCTGAATGATTTCTGGTTCCAAAAATTTTCTCTTACCAACCTCCTCCCAACATATTGGGGACCTGCATTTTCTACCAAACAAAGCCTCATAGGGAGCCATCTCAATACTAGAGTGGTAGCTATTATTATAGGAAAATTTCACTAGAGACAAGTATTTTTCCCAACTTCCTTTGAAATCCAATACACAAGCCCTTAACATTTCCTCCAAAGTACGAATAGTCCTTTTTGATAGTCCATCTATTTGCGGGTGGAAGGCTGTACTTAAGCTAAGATTAGTAACCAAGGCTTTATGTAGGCTTTCCCAAAACTTTGAGTTAAAACTTGGGTTTCAATCAGACACAATTGATGCTAGAACTCCATGAAGACTCACAATCTCATCAATATATATCCGTGCCAGCTAATCAAGTGAGTAATTCATCTTAACTGGAATAAATGTGTTGTTTTCGTCATCCTATCCATAATTACCTAAATGGCCTTATGTCCCTTAAGAGATCTTGGCAAACCAGTCACAAAACCTATACATATACGCTCCCACTTCCATTTAGGAATGGGAAGTGGTTGCAGCAATCCTGAACGTTTCTGGTGTAGTGCCTTAATTTGTTGACAAGTCAAGCATTGCTCCACAAACTGAGCTATCTCTCTTTTCATGTTATTTCACCAATAAGTTTCTCAAATGTCACGATACATTTTAGTGCTACCAGGGTGCATTGAGTATAGGGTACGATGGGCTTCTTCCATAATCTCCTTCTTTAATGCAACATCATTTGGCACACAAAGTCTTTTTCCAAACCTCAAAACACCATCATTAGACACATTAAATCCTGGTCTCTTCTCTTCTTGTAATATTACATTCCTCACTCATGGGAATGACTGAAATACCAAGAAATCTCTAGAATTATCTAGAACCTTTAAAATGATCAAAAATACCCTCAAAGCCTCTCTAATGACAAAAAACCCAAAAACTTTAAAATGATTACAGTAGGAGTTCAATAGCTAGTAGTGCTTCTTCTTTTTTGACCAATAATAAAGAAAGAGGCAAGCTCGCTAACCTTGATCCAGAAAGATCAATAACAGTGATCTGGGATCGGAAAGATGGACTTCCATTTTCTTCTAGCAGGAGTCTCTGTGCTTGGTACTATTGGACTAATCATACTATACTCTTTCTCAAAAAAAAAAAAAAAAAAATCATACTATAGGTCTAAAGTCTACACGATCTTCTTCTAGTATAGTATAAAATACCAAAATCTTGTTCCTGAGTTTCTAGATCTAGTATGTGAGGTAATGCCTTCAGTTTGTCTAGTTACTGGGCTACCTCTGCTATACCCAAAAATTTCTAAAATGACCAAAAATATCTTGAAAGCTTTAAAATGTGATTCCAGGATAAAAGATTCTAGTAATCTAAGATTATATACAACGCAATCTAATATTACGCGAACCAAATGTTTCCTTAGTGTTTTTATTGTTTCCTCTACATGGGGTTGATGTAAGGTTTAACTTATATTAAAATTATCGCTTTGCACGGTAACAAAAAAAAAAAAAAAAAAAAGAAAAGGTACAAGGCCATATTCTCTTGTAACAAAACCAAAATTTTAGGTTTGAGGGGCCAAAGCATAGAATTTTTTTTATTTTTTATAATTTAAGAATGAATATGATACTAATATTCAAAACAAAATATACCATGAAAAATAAAACTAGTATCCATTCAGTATTAACAAAATATAAATAAAAGAAAAGTCACAATTTCTCAATACATGCCAAATCAATCATTTATCAAAACAGAATTTGTCATTCTTTTAAATCCCCAAAACAATAAGATTGGTTTTGTACTAAATTTTCAGTAATTATTAAGAAAATCATCTTTCTTTTTGTTGTAAAGCAATATTTATGACCGAAAATTCTCGTCTTGACTGTGGTTGCACTAAATACAAAAAGAGTAAGCGTAAATACAATTACTCTATAAACAAGTTGATAAGTTGTTGATCTTTTAATATAAAATATCTGAGATTTATTATCATCCCATCGAAATTTTGAAAGAAAATATAAATAAATATATTGATAAAGATTGGAAGAGCGCACATATGCACGCATATAAGAGCAAGATATTATCTTGGAATGCTATAAACAAGCGACCTTGCTTGAAGGCGCTAAACTTCTTACTTTTCAGTTTGCCCTCAATTTTCTAGTGACTAAGAAATATCTTTTTTTTGTTTACCAAAATATTATTAGAGCTGTATATATCATTTTAAATTTTTTTTTTTGAAAATGTATTATGTTAAAAAATTTGTATTTAGAGGAGGGAAATAAATTAAATAGGCTAGCTGATAAGTTTATTTTATTGTAGTTTCTTTAGATCAATTGAATTTTTAGGAAAGCAAACTTTAAATAATTAATATTTCTTTTTAAAAAAAGTTCAAATTTTGTGTGTGAGGCGTGGGTCCTGTCTCTGTCTACAAGCAATTCTGCCATCTCTCGTGATTGCAGACATTTTTGGTATTCACTGTAACTTAAATAACTTGCAGCATCCTTTAGCCTAAAGAGCAGTGTTTATTACACATAGGCAAAAAAGAAATTAAAATTGTAGTAACAGTGTGTGTAACAAGGCTATCAATGTTCAAGTTTTGGTTTTATATCACATATTGCTATGCAGCAATTAGTTTCAGCTGACTATAGTTCAATACCTGATATTGATGTTATGCCAAGCGGGTTGAGATTTTGTGATACTAGAGTGGAATTTGCACGTTGAAGTTATTCATGTGATAACATTTTTCTTTATAATAAGTTTTAAGTTTCAGTTCTGAGTAATTCATAGAACTTAGGCAATACAAGGCCTGTGAAGATGAGAAATCAATTATCATAAGAGTTACGACTGTTTATGTAGGTTGAAACCTTTCATGGCGGTGATTCTGTTATGTGTTGGGTTGGCAGGGACACACATTTTTTCTAAAGTAGCAATGGACCAGCAAATGAGCAATTACGTCCTGGTTACCTATTCGTTTGCTGTGGCTACTGCTTTCATTGCCCCCTTTGCCATTTTTTCTGTACAAGTCTCTCTCTCTCTCTCTCCCCACATTCACATCTATTTATTTATCTCTAGAAAGATTAAATATGCTGAAATCGACAGAAAATTTTTGGACAGGAATAGGAGGCCTAAGATGACTCTTTCTATCTTTACAAAGATAATGCTGACAGGCTTGCTGGAGTAAGATTCAGACTCGTCAACTTCTTTTCCTTTATGCAAATTTTCCTGTATCTATTTAATCATATTTTCTCGAGGCAGATCTGTTTTAAATGAGAATTTGTATCTTAGTGGGATTAAATACAAATCAGCCTCATTTGGATCTGCTATTGATAATACTCTTCCAGCGATAACCTTTTTATTGGCTTGCATTCTTAGGTAACTCCCATACTCTAACTAATAGCTGTTGCCCAATCGTGCTTATTATTTAGCAGGCCATCTTGAGTACGTGTTGATAAATTATTGATTTTCCAAAAACTTAAATTATTAGAAAATTGTGAGTTTGATAATTTTTTTTAACACCCTTCCTTCACATGTGGGTTTAAAATGTTCTTATTAAGTGGAGTTCAACACATTTGAAAACTTTTAAATGGAAGCTAAGGTGGTGGCAAAGTTTGGACCTCATGCTCTAATATCATAATAAATTAATAAAAGTTTAAACTATTAAGAAATGATGATTTAATTTAATTAATCATTTAACAAGCACCATTCCCAAGTGTGGACAAGCATTCTTCTCACTTCCACAGAAATAACATAATTCTACTTGTGCTTATCCTGAAACATGATTGACATGCATGTGTAACTTGGAAGGCTTGAGATTTTTATTTTTATTTTTATTTTGGAGTGATAGGCTTGAGAATATTGATATCAAGCATATCCGGAGCCAAGCCAAGGTGTTTGGATCCATTGCAGCAGTTGCAGGAGTCATGCTAATGACACTAGTAAAAGGACCTACATTTATGTTTACAAAAGAAGAAGTAACAAAGAACTTGAACGAGGCACTGAAAATAATCAACATCTAATTGCGGGTTCTATAATGCTAGTAGCTTCTTGCATTGTCATAGCTTTTTCTGTTGTTCTTCAAGTAAGTGCACTGTCAATATGTGTTCTATATTTACAATCCAATTCAAAGAACATTAATATAATGGTTTGTTTTAAAGCCCTAATAACTAGGCATTTTATTTCTTTAGGCAATTACAATAAGGTTATAACCAGCTGAACTCACTCTTACTGCTTGGATATGCCTGGTAGGCATAGCTGAGAGTAGCATACTGGTTCTTGTGATGGAAAGGGGGAAACCTGCGGGCTGGTCTCTTAGTTGGGATGCTAAGCTCTGCGTAGCTCTCTATTATGTAAGGATATTTGAACTGAATAAAATTTTAGCAATCTAACCCTTTGTAATAAGCAAAGTTAATGTTAATTCCATTTCAGTGATTGTTCTCATTTGTTAATTGAAATTTAATAGGAAATATTTAAATATTGATCTATTTTGAAGTACGGTTTTGAAGTTACAATTATTTTTATTATATATTTAAAAAATAGAAAATAAATATATTTAACTTCTCATCACATATGGTTTTATATCATATCTATTAAAGAATAATAATTATATAACACAAAGTGAAGAAAATTTAGAGCAACATGGAAAATCAAGCCTTAATCCCAATTTTTGGAATAAGTTATGAATTTTCAACAGATTAATCAGACTTGGCTGCATTTTTTTCCTATCATTCTATTCTATCTAAAATCATATTCTTTGTTATTTTCTTGATTATTATTTTTTTACTACTTCTTTTAATATTATTTTTAGGCATTTCTCAACAATATTTTTTGTTACTTACAATATTTTTTGTTACTTCAACTTGAATTAACTTATTCTTTCTTATTTGTGCATTAATGATTCTCCTTTACACATAACCATATTACCATCAATGTGCATGAAAGATATATAACATCATCATTAATTGGTAAAAAATAAGAATAAAAGAAGAGTAATAGCGAGAGATATGAAGGAAAGAAAGGCCAGAAAAGGGAGAAAATGAAGTGGGTGTACTTATAATGGACAAAATTTAAATATAGACCAAAACATACTAAATAGTAAAAGATATTGTAATTTTACTCGAATTTTGGGGGGGGGGGGTTTAATAAGCATGTCGATTTAGTGAAAAAATGAATATTTTGATAATCCGATTAGAACAAAAATAAAATTGGAACATAATAGAATTGACAACATTGTTAATAAATTTAAATATTCTTTTAAAAAAAAGACTAAAGTACACTTTTAGCTCTTAAATTCGTGGATGTTTTCATTTTGGTTGTTTACGTTTCAAAATTTTCATTTGGTCATTCATGTTGATTTTGCCATGAGTGTCATCCATTTTCGTTAATAATATGTTCATTAAGTTCCCTTCATATTTAACTTATTTGAGATACTAGTCTAAAATGTTGTAGTATGTAAGAATTTATTATTATAAGAAAAAAAACATATTATGAACGGTTATGTTATCAACAAAAATGAATGACAAAGTTAATATGAAAACAAAATCAAACATAAAGGATCAAAATGAAAATTTTGAAAAGTAAGGGCCAAAATGAAAACACCTCCAAACTAAAGACCAAAAGACCAAAAATATGCACTAGTCTAAAAATGAAATCATTCATCAATGTGCAACTTTCTTCAAGCTAAAATCCAATTTATATCTATAACTGCCAGCTATACAAGGTACCACAACAAAAAATAATAAACACGCGTAACTTGAACACGTGACTAGAAATGTGGGTGTAATGTTTTCTCAGCTCTTCATGGCGTGAAAATGACGTATATATGCAGGGAATAATCAGCATAGGAGCAAATTTTTACTTACAATCAGTGGCAATGAAAGAAAAAGGCTCGGTTTTTGTAACAGCCTTTAGTCCCCTCACCTGGGTCATAGTTACTGCTATAGGCTCCATCATTTTCTCCGAGCAGATGAACCTTGGAAGGTATAATCTATCAAGTTCTTTCCTTCACCATAACTATACATGCAGAACATTATTATTATGAATGAAAGATGATTGCAAATTATGTAATGCCATATATATGTACAGGGTCCTCGGCGCCATTATTGTGATCATCTTAGGTCTATATGTTATGTGGGGTAAAGCCAAGGACCAAAATTCCTTTATCTCAGCCAATGGCAAGGATAAAACTTCTCTCTGTCCATCATTGTCATCAAATACCACTAGCTAGCTAGGGAACTGATTAATGCAAGTAAGAATGGCAAGGCAAGCAGTAATCATGGCAGAAATCACCATCATATCAAGCAAGTGAACATGGCAGCTGAAATCTTCTTGGTGAAAGAATGAATAATTATTTATTTAGTTGTTTGGTAAATTTCTATTGGGACTGTTATTCCAATGCTAGTTGTTTCAAGCATGCAAAAGTCAATTTTTTTAATATTAATCAAGGAATGCAATTATGCCTATGTTGGGAAGCATCAACGTCAAAAAGCTTAAACACTGAGAAAGTGGATTCTAGTGCTGACATCTCCCTTATTTGCAAGCACATTCAACCAGGGACGGAGGTATTTGCAAGCACATCCAACCAGGGATGGAGGTGTCCTTGGATTTAGGGCAATGGCTCTGGCATTTTCCTCGTTTTAAAGGCCATAAAAATTTTTATAGATCTAAAATCTAAAACAAAATATACCTCAAAAAAATTAACCAAACAAAAAATAAAAATAAATTACCAATAACAAAGTTGATAGGGTGTTTAGACCCCTTGATTGATTTTATAGCAGAATTAATTAACTTTATATAATTAACCAATTATGCATTTAGATTGATTTCTAGGTTAACTGCCATAAATTAAATATGTCACCAATAAAATAATAAAGCAGTAGATCTAGCGGAAATAACATAAGACAATAATATGGTAATTTAGGAAAACTAATGAAACAAATTATTTCAAAAATAAATATATAAACTAGGGAGGATTTAGCTTAAACAATCCTCAAGGCAACATGTCCACTAATAGAGTTGAAGATTATACAATAGACTTAATTCTAAATCTACTGCTACCTCATGTAGTACTTACTGGTGTAACTACATGTAATTCTGAATCCATGACTCTTCCATTTTGAAGAATTGCACATGAACTCCCCCATTCGTGACTCTAAGATCCACTCTCAAAGATTTAATAAGTAATTGTGGTTAATTGATTGCACAAAAACTCCCCTATTTGTGACTCCAAGAAATCTATTTGAAAGTTTGTCTAGTAACTATTATAGACTGGATTGCTCTATGACTTCATATAAGTCCTGCACTATGGTAGAAGCAACACTAAGTTAATTTTTCTTTATGTGGTCTTGAACTCTTTCAATCTACTTTGAATGTTTCTGGTATGGTAAAATTGAGAAAAAACTTGGTTATACAAACCCTAGCTGTACAAATGATGATTTCTCTCTATGAAAAGCCTCTTTGGTGATAGCTTATGATATCATTTAAATAGAACAACAAATGGATTACGAATTGGGTTTGAAACGAATAAGTTATGGCCTTTTCATGTTTCTGATTTTTGCTGATACACGTAATCTCGATCGGTCAAACTAGGTGTTGAGCTGGAATCGAACTCATCTCAATTAGTTGAACTTTCAATCAAAATTATAGAAACTTTATTTCTCTTGTGCTAAACTTGAGTCTGACTTGAGTTAAGCTTGAGTCCTTGTCTTGAACTTTAAAATACACCTTTAGTATAGTCAATTTCACCAAAAATACTATAAATTGATTAAATTTGATCATTGTTTTCCAACCTAAAAATACGGACTCTAAAATAAATTAAAAAAATCAAGCCAATTAATCAATTTTACCTAAAACAAATAACTTGACATTTTAAAATTTTCAAACAAAATAATTTTTCATCAAAGATCAAAAAAGAAAAAGAAAAAAACCGTCAACGACTAAGTGTTTGTTTGGAGATTTGACGTCTACATTTTCCAAGTTTGCGTTTTTGGCTTTTTTTTTTTTTTAAGTGCAGCGCCTATTGCACTGTTCATGGGACATGAACAATGCACTCAGGTGTATGAACAGTAATTTTTTTATTGTTTTTAGTTTTCAGTAAAATAAGCGGTATCCAAAACGCATACTAAGTAGCAGCCAAAAGTTAGAATCGCCACATGTAGCCAATATAAGAGTCGCCTCTTAACTCTAAGTCCTAACTTTGACCCCACACCAAATAAGGGAACCATATGTTTGACCCCTTGGTTAAATTAGGCTTTGTTACCATGACATAAACCATCAAAATTAAAAACTATAGAAGCCTATATGATCAGAAAATAGGTCAGCATATGCCTTTCGATTACTCCAACAAATTTATAATGGCTATAGATTGTTGTTCTACTTTAAGTTGCTCATTTATGTACCATACAAATATATTTTCTCAAAAAAAAAAAAAAAAAGTTCCATACAAATATTTGGCTTTTTCTTTGATGGGCCACCCCTTAGCTTCATGCACATGGCCTAAACATAACAGATTTTAAGAAAGGAATTCTGAATCCAATTCTCTATACCTCTAGTGAGTAAATTACAACATTTGATCAGAGAGACGCTTTCCATATTAATAAAATATCAAAATATTTACGTGTGAATGGTGTGGTTGGTTAAATAATGAAGTCTCACATTGGATACTAATAAAAAGAATTAATGGTTAGTATAATATAGTTAAGCTAAAACTCTAAGATTTAAGTATTTTAGATTAAGTAATGTTCATATATGTTATATTAACTACACAATTGTTAGTTAATATAACAAAGTTGAGCTTATAATCATTTGCCGTTATATTAATGAGTCAAGAGTCTCCCCAACTATTTCTCTCTCCAAATCATAAAATTATCTGTCGGCCAAACTTGTTTTCTTTTTGATGTTTTTGTTTTTGTGTTTGTACGTTTTCCTATTCGGAAAGGCATATTAAAAATATGGCAATCTATGTGTAACCCAGCAAGCCTCAACCTTCAACACCCCAATAACGAAACATTGTTCTGACGTTTAAGAGCTGATGTACAACACCTCTCTAGTACAGGAATAGCCACTGAAACACGAATCTAAAGTGCACAAAATGAAAATGGATTCCAGAGTGGAAGTGGGTAGGGTCTCACAAAGTCACAAATAGTGCACAAAGTTACAAGTAGTGCACAAAGCATAAGGAAACAAAACCATGCTCAGTATATACTAAAACTAGTGGGGATTTACGTGCTCAGCAATCAGCATAAGCTTGACCTTGCACTAGGTAATTTCCCAGACTCGCTAAAATCAAAATTTAAAGCAGAAAGACAATATAAAGAAGATTGTAATGCTAGCCATCAATTTTTTTTTCTTTTGACCAATAAGTTAAAAAAATCATTTGGCACCTTTAATAATGTACATGATCAAAAGCTTGCTATCCGTCACCTTTTAAGCTATTATTGGTGTATGGGCAAACCTTTTGGCTCTTCCACCTTATTCTTGATTTTTTGCTGGTTCAAGACCATATTGTATTTTTAAGGAGCACGCCTCTGAGACAAAATTAATCATAGTTTTGTTTTTGTCTTTCATTAGGTATAGAAAGTTAGGAAGTATAGACATCTTATTTAGGTGTCGTATCCGTGTTTTACTCGTATCATATCAGTGTCATATCAGCTGTTTTATTTTATAATTTTTCAGAAATTGCTCGTGTCATATTGTCATTGTGTCGTACTCGTGTCCGTACATGTACTCGTGTCCATACATGTATCCGTATCCATATCACTGTCTGTAATTTCTATATCGAAAACTTTTTATCCATTTCCTTTATGCATTATGCAAAAAAAAGTCTCAAAATTACAGAAGACTTAAAAGTGTCACAAATAATTTAATCCAACTTTTTGAAAATGGCTACAAAGCAACTCCACCACCAGTGAAGTGACCCTCACCACCAACACCAAAGTACCATATAAATAAACCAAAGCACTAAGGTTTAAAGCATTCTTACATCAATAAGCCTAGGTATATATAGGTGTAGGATCACCTAATATATGGTCCTAAGATACTAAACTCAATAAGTTAGTGTCAATAATTGGTGAGTAATAATTTTTTTAATAAATTAGTGGAATACATGGATTTGGGAATATATTACATGATATCATGCTTTTCTCATGCAGCTAGATGTAAGCAGAATCAGCGATACATGTACTGGATACTCTTATGAGCTATATATATATCTGTTTCACAATTGAAGCTTGTGGGATACTCTAGTTCAAAGAGGAAGCACCAACAAGATGCAGAAGAAAACGTTTGATAGAATAAAACCATTTCTTGCAGTTGTATTCTTGCAATTTGGGCTTGCAGGGATGGATGTCATTTCTAAGGCTGCACTAAACCATGGGATGAGCAATTACGTACTTGTTGTCTATCGCCATGTGGTTGCTACTCTCGTCATTGCCCCTTTTGCAGTGATTCTTGACAAGTTATCTCTCTTTGCCTTTCTGCTTAAACACATACACTCATACATATACACACACTCGTACACATACACATGCAGAGGGAAGAGATAGCTAAAACAAATTTTCCCTTTCTATCTTACAGGAAAGTAAGGCCAAAGATGACAGTTCCTATCTTCATCAAACTACTTGTGCTTAGCTTACTAGAGTAAGTATTCTTTAATACTAAGCCTTAATAGTAATTATTCATAGTATTGTATTGTTTAAGCATATCTCATATCTTGTTCTCTTGGCAGGCCAGTCATTGATCAGAACTTGTTCTTACTGGGAATGAAGTACACAACAGCAACGTTTGCATCAGCTTTAATCAATGTTCTTCCGGCTATTGCTTTCGTAATGGCTTGGTTTCTTAGGTAAATAAAATGTAAAGCAAGATCTTGTAGCCGCATATACTTCACTAAGAACAAAACATGAAAGCAATTTAAACATTAAAGTAATTCATTTGTGTTTAAATAGTTGCAGAAGAGAATGATTTGAATTTCATTTTTTAGTTTAAATGACTTCAATAGAATTTTTTTCTTAAAACAAATTTTTTTTTTTTTTCTATTACGAAATTTATGGTCAGATTCTCTCTTTTTTGTTTTGTTGTTTTTTTGGTGATACTGGTATTGGCCAGATTCAAAATTATTAGATGTGAAATTTTATTTCAAATATAACATTAGAAGATGTTTTTGCCTGAGTAAAATCTTCAAAGCTCAATTCCATCACGTGTTATTTAAACTCATATCAAGTCACTTATGTTAGAATTTTTCTTCAAAAACTTTAATTAACTCAAATCCAAAATGCAAGATTGGGGAGGTCTTGGTTGATTGATTTTAATCCATAGGATCACTTGTAAAACCATGTTTACACAATCTATTTATCTTGTGATATTGATTTTAACAGTTAAACAATAAGTAGCTTCAAACTTAATGTAATCGTAAACAAATATTTTTATTCATGTAATTCAACGTTACACAATCTATTAATCACGATTGTTACTAAGAGAGAATGTTTAAAAAAAGAAAAAAAAGAAAGAGATTAAGGGTTCCAACATTTCGACTCGATAAATCTATCATTAATAGAAATACTTAACCCCGGCAATCTGATTCTTCAAGTCTCTTTTTTCTTGTTGTAGTCCTTTTCTTTTTTGTTCCTTTTTTTTTTTCAAAACAAAATGACAAATTATTTTTTGAGAAACAAACACACACACATACACATAAGGGGGAGAGAAATGAGTCCTAACACAAAATGACAAATTAGAAATTTAGTTTTAGGATTTTTCCAAAAGATTACATCAACCGATTCTATTATGCCAAAGTGTGTTACCTACCACAACATAAAAATTCCCTCCATTTGCAAAAGCCCAAACCTAACTTGTAGAAAGCTTTAAACTTTCAATAGAATATATTCCTAATGTTCCCATAAAAAAAAAAAGAATATATTCCTAATGTTAAAAGTTTTTTTTAAAAAAAAGTTTTAAATACAATAGAATATATTCTTAATTAAACAAAGGGAAAAATATTTTATGTACTGGAGTTTCATGAAAAATCCCATTTTCTACCATTTAGTTTAGAATCTTTAGATACTTGTTTTGCAGGGATAAGGGCAAAGCTTCGGCTACGTGTTAAGATGTTCTAATAACAGAATTCTCTATTTGTTAAACTGTTAGCTTCCATAAATATTTTCAAGACAATTTTTATAGATGTAAAATCCATAGAGAAGCCCAACGTTGAATCCTAAATTCAATTAAGTTTTCATCGTCTTGTCTCTCTCGGTTTACTGCATTCCTCATTTTTCTTACTATATTTGATGTATCAAGAGATAAATTAAATGGTATAAATACAAGTTTTTTTTTTTTTTTTTCTTTTAATTATAGGATTTTTGTTTATAAATGTAAAAAATGTTATTTTTATGTCTCTGACTAGGCTTGAGAATGTAAAATTGAAGAGTATCCGAAGCCAAGCTAAAGTGGTAGGGACTCTAGCAACAGTAGCGGGAGCCATGGTCATAACACTGGTGAAAGGCCCAGTTCTTGAGTTGATCTGGACTAAAGGAAAAACAAACCACGACCAGCAACACAATGGGACCAATCTTCATCATTCGATTAAGGGTGCCGTAATGATAACAATTGGCTGCTTCAGCTGGGCTTGTTTTGTTAATCTGCAAGTAAAGTTTTCCTCCTCATAAATTTATATATTGGTACAATATGAGTAATTCACAACTAAGTCCCAAATATAACACTCTCATGGCTCTCTGTTTTTCCAGGCAATCACACTAAAAACATACCCCGCTGAGCTTTCCCTAACAGCTTGGGTATGCCTGTTAGGCTCAATCGAAGGCACCATAGTGGCACTAGTGATGGAGAGGGGAAAAGCTGCAATCTGGGCGATCAGTTGGGACGTTAAACTATTGGCAGTTCTCTACAGTGTAAGAATATAACATTAATTGTCTGTTTGGTATTTCCAAATTTTCCATAACTTATTTGTTAAATGTGAAACAAAAAGATAAAAAAATGTTTTAAATATCGTTTCGGTGCCCATTTTAGTTGTCTATTGAAACAAAATATTTTGGTGCCGATTTTTTTGTTTTTCTAGAGAAATTAACTAGTAAATGCACACACTTTAATTACACACATTTCAATGTACCATTTTGAACTGTTTCAGAATTACCATTTCATATATATATATATATATTAATAAAAAAAATGTTATTACTCATTGCTATTCTTAAGCCAAATAATATAGTGTTTTAAAAGAAATATCATAATAATTACGTGATTAGATTGATTATTTTAAAAATCAAGTTTGGGTATTTTTGTAAATAAACAAAAATTATTGGGATATTTCTAAACTAGGAAGCTTCCCGAAAGCTCCATTTTCACATATACCCCACTCCACCACCTGTCTCGTGCAATGACTTTTCCACTCCTATTCTTCTTTATTTCAAAATTACAACTTACAATATCTCATCATTCCTATTGTCTTTTGAAAGTTTTAGAGACCCATAAGTTTTAGCGTAGAACTGAAGAAAAAAGTTTCAAACACAACCAAAACTTGAGAATTTCTGTTCTCTTCTTCTTCTTCTTCTTTTTTTCCAAATCATTTGATAGCACCATAGTAGATCTGATTTGAAGCTTATACTTCACACCAGCAGAAGCTTCAATTTCGGCTGGAATTCGCCAAATTAGAATGGCCAAAATTAACCGGAATGACCCGAAAAGGATTTCTCATTCTGATTTACATACATACCGGAATGGTATTTTTCAACTAGAACAAAATTCATAACAATGATTTATAAAAGGGTACTTTATTTTTGGAAAACGCTAATTTAGGATTTTTCAAAAAAAAATAAAATAAAATTTGAGACAAAAAGTAAAAGCATTTTCCTTTTTGACAAATGGAGTAGCACCAATCAACTAGGACAAGGTTTCTCTCTGAGCACTTTTCAAATTTTTCCTATATCTTTTTATTATATGTGAAATTTGACAAATTAACTATTAGATTGCATTTTCTCACTATATCCTCTATGTTTGCAAAATTTCAAGAAGATAAAAAATAATAACTACTTCATCAATCAAATGTTTAAATTTCAAGTTCTTTTAATCTTAAATTGTGCATAAAAAATAAATTTATGAAATGAATAATAAATAAAATTCGATTAGAACAAAATTAGATATGCATATTAAGAATATAAAGATTATGCAATTCAATTGTTAGGGTTAGATTTTCAAAATATGTAGCTATGTTAATCTTGTAGCGAGAATTTGTGAGAATTTATAAAGGACTTTGTCCAACCAAAAAAGAGAAGCAGGGGGGAGGGAGGGACGTTCTCATTGCCCTAGGAACTTTATTTCCTTTAAGCTACTATCTGTCCCTTTTTATCATATCAAAATCTTAGGCTATAATACAGGAGATTGTATACCACCATAGGGTTAGATAACCCAAAAGAAAGACCGAAATGCCTGGACACTGACTTTCAAACACCGACTTAGTTATAAATCTTCGTCTGTATCACCTGTCCAGAGTTCCCCACCATGACTCACCACTACCATAACTCATGCATTATTGCATCTCCACAAACAAAAGGGGAAAAAAATCATCTTTCTAAAGAAATGGAAAAATCCTACTAACATCTATATTTTCATTTCTCCAGTCATGGAAAAAGGGATCTTGCCCAAGGAAGAATCAGATTCTAGGCCAGCAAATGACATATTTACAACTCTATATTTATTGATGCAGGGCATAATGGGTTCGGGACTGACATATTACATTCAAGGGGTTGTGATGCAAGAAAGAGGCCCTGTATTTGTAACAGCTTTTAATCCCCTATGCATGGTTATTGTTGCTATCATTGGCTCATTCGTTTTGGCCGAGCAACTGTATCTTGGAAGGTATTCTTCAAGCTTAATCCACCACCACAGCCATACTAGAACAAAGTGACTAACTAATTTCATCAATTGTACAGGATACTAGGTGCGATTATCATAGTTGTGGGATTATATCTTGTGGTGTGGGGTAAAAGCAAAGATTACAAGTCATCAACTTCATCAATCGACGAGAAAACAGCACCAGATAAGCAAATAATACAAGCAGGTAGCACTGGAAACAAAAAATCCAACCATGAATCAACAGCACAAAATTCAATCACAATTGACGTGTCTGGTGGAGAAATTGAAACTAGAGATGAACAAGTTCATGAGCAAAGGAGTCCAATCACTGTCTAGAGTATGACTTTCCTGACACTCCAAGTCTACCCCAGGTGCTGACTCCTAGTGGTTTCTTCGCTTGGTGTTGACTCCAAGCCAGGCCTAGGTGCTAACTCCTAGGTCATATCCCTTTATTTTATTGTTGTTTCAGTTTTGTTCTGGTTGTCCTGCGTCAACAGGTTTTCTATTTGTATGTGAACTGGTCTCTAATTATGTCAAGGAAAATGACAATTGCCTTGAAAATATAATGAATCAGAGATAGCACTTGAGTTAATATGGTGGAAGGAAGATCAGATGATTCTCTACAAGAGAATTTCATGATTCAGGACATATGCAGTAGTGTCTGATCAGCACCAGTTTCCCACATTAATTCAGTAAGTGATCAAACTGAATCTACTCCAATGTCGAGTATCACCTAGCATCTCATTCTCCCAGGATATTAATTTGGCAGGTGAAGCATTGGGTAATGGCCCAGCATTTCCTTCATCTTGCACCATGAAATACATTCTTTTGGGCTCTCATCTTCCTAAGATCCTAAAACAAAGCCACAATGCCTTCTTGGGCTCTCTTCTTCCTAAAACCCTTAGACACAACCATAATGCTTCTCACTAATATATCAGATGGTCTTTGTTTATTAACAATGCAGAAACACCAAATTGTGTAATTAAATGGCATAAGACAATTTACCCAGCAAAAAAAAAAAGTTCCAAAAGACAATTTAATGGCGCTAAATAATATAGACTTAAGTAGATGGAGTCTTAGCACCATATCTCTTCAATACAATTTAGATTGAAAAAAAAAAAATAGTAATATTGCTGAGTTACTTCTTATATGATTTAAACTGAATAAAGAAACCTAAACAGATGTAGCCCTAGATCTTCCTTCAAAAACAATTAGTTCCATTAATGAACATATCACAGTCATATACAAGCAAGATCAATGAGAATGAATGTACTTATCAAAAAAAAAAGATCAATGAGAATGAATGCATATTAAAAGTAACAAAATATCCTTTCTGCCAACAGGTTACATTTTAAATTTCATTCTTTCTTTAAAAAAAAAAAAAACCACGAACTACAATCTGTCATCATACAGTGTTCCTTTTTTTAATAAGTAACTGTCATCATACAGAACTTCCTAGTCCCATCATGTACCTTGCCCTTAAATTAGAAAAGTATCCAAACCCTTAAGTTAGTGGTGCAATCACCATAATGAGTACAAGATATAGACAAAAAAAGATGACTTCTATGCACAAAACGAAGATGATCCTACCTTACAATTTAAATCAGCTCGGTTCATGATAGTTGCTTCGCCTCATCCTTTCCATATATACGCTGAAGTTCACGTGTTGCAGCTAGAAAGGATTCTGAAAGTAGCAAGAGCAGGCATGAGAAGAAAGACATATAAAAAAAAGGAGAATGTTTGACACAAAATTCCAAAGCAGTACAGGTTAAAGAGAGTTTGCATCACCTTTCCAAAGGCGGAAGGACTTCTGATTGATAGGTGAGCCGGTTATAGTCTGAATAACTTCAAACAACATATTTTGAGGCGTGCTCCTGAGCTCTTGAACAATCCCATAAATAGTCTTTCCATTCTCAAAGTAGATGTGATTATTTGGATGTTTTGTTTTGCATCCAGCATGACGCTCAAATTCATATGCATTGATCACCTAGAAAATCAAATAATTGGTCCATTGAGTCAACTAATTGTGCATAAAATTACTATTATGGGTGTGTTTGTATAAGTTGTTGCAAAACAGTTTTTTGGGTTTAAAATGAGTGTTTGTAAAGAAACTATGAGGAGTTGCTGTTGTGAAACAGAGTTTTGAGTTTTAAAAACGCACTTTTAGGCTCCCAAATTGTCTAACCAAACAGACCATATATAAGAAACTAAATCTACAGAAACTTACCTTAGAGAAGTTACATGACTGACAGCCACATAGATATCCAGAACCTTTTATAACGCCACGAAGTTCCTTCTACCATCCATGCACAGAATGATCCAGTCATTTCATCAATGATAAGCTAATCTAAAAGAAAACAATAAACATTTGAACTGATATTTACCTCCCGTGACCAGGCAGTATACTTTACAGGAACTCCATCCAGCATACCAGTTGATAGCAAACTTCTGACATTTGATGGGAAGTTATTTGGAGGAACCTTCTTGGACATTTTTAGATCATCTTTCTTTTTGGAAACATTTTCAGTTCCAGAAGCAGTTATCAGGCCAGTACTTGTACGTGCATCAGCACTTGATTTAACCAACTCTTTCTCATTTACTGACTCTGATCTTTGCACTGAAGGATGACCCATCAACAGTTCATAACTAGACATTAGCTTTCCCGAGGGATTTCTATCATCATCATCATCATAGCCACCAAAAGATATGATAGTACTCTCTCCCTTATTATAAGAGTGACCAATTGATAGGGTACTGTTTTCATCCTTGTTGAAGGTATGAACCATCGGTACCGAATTGTCTTCTACCTTATTGAAGATGTGACAGGTTGACATGGTATTGTCATCTGCCTTGTTGTAGGTTTGACCAATAGAAATGATATTGTTGTCACCATTGCTGACTGTCTGACATGTTGATATAGAATTAGTGTTTTCTCCATATGTTTGACCCATTGATATGTTTTCATCCCCCTTGTTATAAGGTTGTCCCATTGATATGAAATTGTTATCCACCCGGTCATAGGCGTCGCCTAAAGATATGATGTCGTCCCCTTTGCTATATGTGAGACCCATTGATATTGAATTGTCATCTGCCTTGTAAGCATGAGCTGTTAACATGGTATTGTCATCCCCACGATTATAGGCATGTGGCATTGATACAGACATAACATTTTCTGAGTCCTTAACTTGGCTGACTTTAACTTTTCTAAATGCACCATAATTTAAACCTAGTCTAGGATCTTCTAGTGTCTGTGACATTGATAGACCAAATGAGGAATCATTCCCAAATGTATCCTCATCAAGCTTTCTTCCCACATTCATTTTTTCTGTGGTAAGTGATGGAATATTTCTGTCATCAAAATTTGCAGTCCTGGCTGTTTCGGAATCAAATAACCGTTCGGTAAATTGGCCAGAGAATGAATGAAAACTGGGCACATTTCCCCATGGAGAAACATTTGGATTCAACATTCCTGAAAATAAATTATTGGTTGGAACCTCTACTGCCTGCTTCTTGCTAGGAAACAGCTCCACCTCAGGGCCATCCATGAACCACTGATGAGCACGCTTCGGCTCAATCCTGGAAGAATTATCATAAGCTGTCTCACCATCATTTATACATCCAGCACCTTTGTTCATCCAGAAGCCCTGATTCTGGAAAGACTGACAAATAATTACTTACAAATATGTCTTTACCATATAGCTAATTAAAAGGAGAGTAATGAGAACACTTTATATCTGTATCTAGTAGATAATTATAAACTAAGATCAATGAAGCATTCACATTATTTGCATTAGAACTGCTTAACCAATCAGTACAACTGTTTTAGTTTCAACAATTCAATTAAGAATGCAAGATTACTCCGTAATGAATGACAAAAATTGAATGACATAAAACTTAAGCATTCATGGAAATCTTTTCACCTCATTCTTCCCCACTCTCCACGCTTAATCATATTCCTTACCATAAGTACAATTACCAATCAACATGTACTTTAGAGACAACGATGAGAAAGAAAGAGAGGAAACACACACAACAGCAACCATACTTCCATGTTTTTGATAACTAATCAAAAACAGTAAAAATAACATCATGACTTAAGCCAATAATCAGATTCCATCCAACACAAAACACTATCATGTAAAGCCTAGAGATGCTTTTGTTTCCTACTCTATCAGTTTCCAGTCCCCAAGAATCCTCTGGTGTCGTCAATAGAAAACAGATTCAGAACTTTGTTTTCTACAAATGCTGACAAGCCTATTAAAGCTTCCAATCAAAATAGAGAGTTTCGAAGTCTAATTAAACTTGAGTCCTTCCTAAAACACGAGCAGCACATCAGTTCAGGGGTTGTGTCTCAATCTAGAATTTAAACACTATAATTATGCACGCAGGCACGCGCGCATATACACATTCCATAGCATCTTCCTTTGCCTCCATTCTTCCAAGAACCACAAGAAGGGCAATATAGCCATACAAATATGCATTCGCTAGGTCAATTACACACACGGGCAAAGTTTCTTTAAAAATAAATAAATAAAGGGCCCCATTAGATTTATTCCAAGCTCACATGCTTTGATTTCTGCTAAACATTTAACAAAAAGAAACATACTATAATAATTTCCATGGTTCATTTAATACACATTTTGAATCTCTAACTTTCAGGTCCAAAAACATACCATTTTGTATATTGTACTTCAAATTCCTCTCTGAAATTCGCCTCGCACTTCTCTAATTGGTCGGTGATTAAATTAATAGCTAATGAAAGAACAAATGCTACATAACGTAGTGGACCGTTAAGCTCGCCGCCAATTATTCAAAACTTATCTGCCAAAAGAAAAATTCAATATATTAGCAATGAAACAAATCCACAGTAATTTTACTTTCATCCTCTGTTTCTGAATCTCAAAGTGTCATAATGCAGTAAAGGAAAAAAGCTCAATGCAACAATGGCGCTTACTTGAACTGAAAGTTCACATTCATCGCAGCGAATAACGAAAGCAAATACAACAGTTTATTCGATGAATTAACTAAAAGAGAGTCGCTCATTTCCGAAGCAACCAAGCAGAGACAAAATAGAAGGAAAAGCGAATGAAACCCTAGCTCTAGAGCTCTGAGTACATAGAAAAACAGAGATCTCCGTGAAACGTACCTGTCGCGAGAAAGAACAACAAGACGCTCTGATAACCGCACGTTCCGTGATCGGAGATCGATGGAGGTTACGGTGGAGATCAGCCGGAAAAATTCGCCGGAGATTGTACGGACGGTGGATCGCGGCGAGATCTAGCAAATGGGGCCAGTTTGGATATTGGATTCGATTTTGAGAGATTTTTTCCGTTTTTGGTTTTTTTTTTTTGGGGGTGTTGTTGGTGTGTTTTGTAGCTGCGTGTTTGTTTGAGGAGAAAGATATTAAGGTGGTGGGCCGCACGATCAGAGTTCGTGGAGACTCATCGTGGCCGTACACGTGGACCAGAACTAGTTCGATCAGTTTGGGTTTGGCAATTGGCAGTGGCGCCTCGTGTTTGTGTTTGTGTTTGTGTTTAGTGTCGCAGAGTTGGGTCCATGAAGCTATGATTATAAGAAGGTGTTGCGTCCAAAACGTGGCCCACTTAGGAGAGATGTGGTCTTATCTTCAAATTGACTTTCTAAAATTCTCTTCCTTTTTGAGGTACCGACGAGAATTAAAGCCTTAATTAATTTAATGTAATCTTAGAGCATTCACAACAGTGTATTTATAATTTTAACTATTTAGTTTCACCAAAATTTATTTTATTTATTTTATCTATATACATGCTGCAGCAGTATATCTATTTTAGTTTTCAATACAATAAAATAATATAAATATTACAATAAAATAATATATCATCTATAATAAAATAATATAACAACTACAATAAAATAATACACCCATTACAATAAACAACAATCCCAACCACCTGCAACCGCCACTGCCGCCACCGCCACCTCCACCGCCAAAACAGAAACCAAAAAAATGTAGCCTTCCTGCACACAAAAAATTCCCAAACTAACATTTACACCAATACATTAAAAACAAGAACATAAATTCCCTGCAAACAGAAAATTCCCAACTGACATGAAAAATTTATCATTCCAATTACCCAAATAAAAAATCCCAAGAAGACAGAGACAACTCACTAGATCAGCAAGCAAGCTTTGGACTTGGTGGGTCAGATAGAAAAGAAGAGAAGCCGAGCTGGATCAGAGAGGCCAAGATGGGTTAGACCGAAGAGAAGGCGAAACGGGTTGGTGTGGGTCAGTTTTGGACTTGGGGCTTAGGGCTTAGGTCGACTTGGGACTTGGACGGCGTGGGTGAGGCGATAGGCGACTTGGGACGGCTGGGTCTGGCCAGCGGCGAGGAATGAGGAAGCTTGAGAGAGTGATGGTGAGAGAGGAGAGTGACGATGAGTTTTGAGAGAGGCTTGGGACGGCTGGTCGGGCCAGAGTGAGAAAGAGGATGAGAACTTGAGGACAGCTGGTTGGGCGGGTGGTCGGGACGGTGAGATTGCACAGTGACTGAGAGAGGATGAGAGCTTGAGAGAGTTTTAGGGAGAGGATGAGACTTCAGACGGAGGCGCGGAGTGAGAGAGAGACGGAGTGAGAAAGAGATAAAAGAATAAAAAAAAAAAAAAAAAGGAGCGCATTATTTTAATCTTCCGCCAGAATTAAATATATATATATATATATATTTTAGCTCTCATGAACAGTGCACATCTACCTATAGAAGTGCACTGTTCATGGGGAGCTAAAAAAAATGGATATAGCTCCACTGTTGGAGCATCATTTTAGGTATTAGAGGAGCTAAATTATAGCATTATAGCAATATAGAACCACTGCTGTGAGTGCTCTTATACAATATATAATTTATTTGATAATATAATAACTAAATTAATGACCATTACTTAATAATAATGAAAAAGGAAGTTGAAAGTAGGTGTTTTTTTTCCCCACCTTGAGAACTTGTTGAATACCTCCTAATACATTATAGGATATGTTTTTTTTTCTACTTTTTTTTGAAAATGAAACCATCCTCAAAATCCATTAAATAGAAATAGAATCTAAGTACAAAGCCTCCATAGCAAGGGGAGGAGAATCCTTAATCCAAATGACATCACTCATAACATTTCTAACATGCCTAGCTAATGAATGAGCTATCGAGTTGGCACTTCCTTTATTATAATGAACCTCTGATCATCATAGACCGTTGAGAAGACAAATCATGTCTTGGAAAATGTGTCCCAGCCAAGAAGGCGAGCATTTCTTCAACCTCAGAGAATGCATGACTATCTTGTTATCGCCTTCAATAGCCAATTCTGAAAAGCCACACTCAATAGCAAACTCAACAGCTTGGTGACAAGCCAGAATTTCTACTTCCTCACTACTAGTCACCGATGGTCCCTTAGTTGATAAGGAAGCCATAACTTCTCCTCTATTATTTCATATAATATCACCAACCCCTTGTAAAGCCAGAGGAGTCAGAGGCATCCAGCAAAGTCCAGCAAAGTCTAAACGACCTGTAGCAGTATATGAACTACATGTAGTATCAGTAAGAGTCCACCTGTCAAGCTCCTATGCACTTGTCCACGTGTAAGCATTAGAGGGATTTCAGCTATAGGTTGTTAGGGTAGATCCCCAATCTACGGATGCAGTTAGTATAAATCAGAGTCTATAATCAAGAAGATGCAATTGAATAAAAATCAAGAACAGTGATTTTCCAAAATACTCTTTGGTTTCTCTGTATTTTCTTTTCTCTGTAGTTTTCTTTCTTTAAGCTTTCTTGTACTTTGATTTTCTTTTCATGGTATCAGAGCTCCATTAATGGCTTCTGCTCCAAGCTCTACTTCTTCAACAACTCCTTCCACTACAACTACCTCCATGACTCCTATAGTGAATCCTTCGTTGCTACTTCTATCAAATATGGCGAGCATGATGACGGTCAAGCTGGATTTTACCAACTATATGGTGTGGAAGCATCAGATTGTTGTGATTTTGGAAGCTTACTCTATGATTGGCTTTGTGGATGAGTCATGTGAAGCTCCTGCTCCGTTTCTGAGAGATGATTCTGGAAGTTTAACAAGGGAGCCCAATCCTGAGTTCGTAAATTGGAAAAACAGAGAGCAAGCCTTGTTCACCTTTATCAATTCTACTCTATCGCCTTCAGTTCTTGCAATCACTGTGGGTCAAAGATCTGCGAAAGGAGTTTGGCAAGTGCTTGAGAAAAGGTTTGCTTCTGTTTCTCGATCTCATGTTTTGAGTTTAAGAAATGAATTGCTTAGCATAAAGAAAGGTCCTGAGAGTATTGATACCTTCTTTCAAAGATTTAAAGAAGCTAGGGATAAACTGAGTTCTGTTGCTGTCTTTGTTGATGAAGAAGAACTGATACATTTAGTTTTAGAAGCTTTACCTCGTGAATATGATGCTTTTTGCTCTGCAATACGAACTCGTAATGATGTGTTTTCATTAGAAGAATTAAATACCTTATTGAATGCTGAAGAGAGAGCTATTAAGAAAAAGTCTGAATCTAGAGACACATCTATGGCTATGATGCTTCAGAGTGGGTTTAATTAGTACAACAACAGAGGTAGAGGCAGAAATGGTAATCAAAGAGGTCGTGGTAGAGGTTTCAACAATTTTGGTCCCAATTTTGGGTTCAATAATGGTCAATTCTCTAATCATCCTACCTTTGGATTTCAGAATGGTTCTTTCTCTGGAAATACCACTAATCCCTCACCATTTTCTGGACCTCAATCCAATTCTCAAATCAAGAATAGTTCTGGTACTCACACTACTCAAGCTCTAGGGCAGAATTTTCCTAATTCAAGGCCTACTTGTCAGATTTGTGGCAAGAATGGTCACATAGCCTTGGATTGCTATCATCGCATGAATTTTGCTTATCAAGGCAAACATGCTCCAGCCAAGTTAGCCTTTGTGGCAGCTAGCTCAATGGCAGCAGTTGCAAACTCTGCTTCAGCCTCTTCATCCAATTGGCTTACTGATACAGGGTGTTCTGACCATGTAACTCCTGACCTCTCTCAACTTTCATTGCTCTCTCAAGCTACTAATGGTAATGAGACTGTCACTGTTGGCAATGGGCAAGAATTACCTGTGACACATGTTGGAAATGGTAAGCTTATCACTCCTTCTCATCATTTTCGTTTAGATAACATTCTTAGGGTTCCTGCTTTAGCTTCCAACTTGTTATCTGTCCATAAATTGTGTTTACAAAACAATGCCTTCTGTTATTTTGATGCCAATCAGTTCTTAATTGTGGATTTACCTACGGGGAAGGTTCTTTATCAAGGCCTGAGTAAAGATGGAGTCTATCCAATCCTTCTTTCTTCTTCACTGTCAACAGATTCTGGTTTTCCCTCATCTCTTGCTTTCAATTCCAGCTCCTCAGTCAAGCATGCTACCTCCAGTCAAGCAATGTTGTGGCATCAAAGACTTGGTCATCCTTGTTCTAAGCTTCTTCAATCTGCTTTAGCTTCCTTTCCTAGCAATGTTTCTATTCCTGTTAATGATGACATTTGTTCTCAATGTAAATATTGCATAAGTGCTAAAATGCACAGAATTCCTTTTCCAAAACATGAAATGTCAAGTACTTCTCCTTTACAACTTGTTCACAGTGATGTTTGGGGTCCTGCCCCTGTGACTTCTGTACTTGGCTATAGATTCTGTGTTATTTTTGTTGATGATTTCACTAGGTTTACCTGGATGTTTCTTCTTAAACATAAATCTGAAGTGTTTTCAGTTTTCCTACACTTCAAAGCTCTTGTTGAAACTCAATTTGGATCTAAAATTAAAACTTTTAGGACTGATGGTGGTGGTGAATACACTAGTAATCATTTTAAGTCCTATTGTTTAGACAATGGCATCCTACATCAATTGTCCTGTCCTTATACACCTCAGCAGAATGGTGTAGCTGAGAGAAAACATAGACAAATTGTTGAAAGTGGCCTTTCTATGCTTCATCAATCTAGACTTCCTTCTTCCTATTGGTGTTATGCTTTTAGCACTGCCACTTTTCTCATAAATAGGGTTCCCTCGTCTGTCCTTCAATTTCAATCTCCCTGGCAAAAGCTGTATCACTCTCCACCTTCTTTCCAGTCATTGAAAACATTTGGTTGTGCTTGCTTTCCTTTCCTTAGACCTTACACTGATCATAAGCTTCAGCCTAGGTCTACTCAGTGTATATTCTTAGGTTACCCTCCTTTAACCAAAGGTTATATCTGTTTTGACCCTCTTACACAAAAGGTTTATATTACACCTCATGTTCTTTTTCATGAATCTGACTTCCCAGGTCTGCCAGATCCTTTACCTTCTTCTTCCATCACATCTGATGTGTCTAGTCCTTCCTTTGACCTATGGTTATCCACTCTTTTACCCAGTTCATCCTCTGATCCCTTATCTGCTGTGTCTGCTATTTTTCCTTTCCTTGCAGCCTTCTATTTCTGTATCTGATTTACCTGCTGCTCTTACTCCTTCTGTATCCAGTCTTGTCACTCCATCCAGTCCAATTTCTGTTGCTCCTACTGACTCTATGTCTTAGTCTTCTCTCTCTCTTCCTCAATCTGTGTCTCACTCTCATCCCAATACACATCCAATGCTTACTAGATCCAAACATGGTATTTTCAAGCCCAAAGCTTACACAGTTGTGAAGGATTATTCTCAGGTTGAACCTCCTAGTTTCAATGTTGCCTCTCTACATCCTCAATGGATTGAAGCTATGGATTCTGAGTATGCTTCTCTGTTAAAACAGCAAACATGGACTTTAGTTCCTCTTCCAGCTGGTAAAAATGTTGTTTCATGTAAATGGGTCTATAAGATTAAAAGGGGTAGTGATGGAACCATTGCAAGGTACAAAGCTAGACTGGTTGCCAAAGGATTCTTGCAGCAGTATGGGTTGGACTATGAGGAAACATTTAGTCCAGTTGTGAAACCAGCAACTGTGAGGATTATTTTAGCTTTGGCCGTGCAACATAATTGGTCACTGAAGCAGTTGGATGTTTCTAATGCATTCTTACATGGGGTGCTTCATGAAGAAGTTTTTATGTCTCAACCTCCTGGATATGTTGATTCAGCCAATCCCTCTCATGTCTGTCTGCTTCATAAGGCCATTTATGGACTGAAACAGGCCCCTAGAGCTTGGTTTGAAAGCTTCACAACTCAATTGTTTCATTTGGGTTTTACTGCTTCTTCTGCTGACAGCAATCTTTTTATATTACATCATGGTTCTGTTGTGGTTTATCTCCTTCTTTATGTGGATGATATAATTGTCACTGGCAATGATTCTTCTTTCATTTCTCAGCTTATCACTAGTCTTAGTGCTGTTTTTGAGTTGAAGGATCTTGGTCCTCTTCGATTTTTTCTTGGTCTTCAGATTGAGTACACTTCTCAGGGTTTGTTTGTTCATCAATCTAAGTATGCCAAGGATTTGCTTACCAAGTTTAACATGTTGGATTGCAAGCCTTGTCTCACACCTTACTCACCTACTGTGCATGTCAACTCTCAGACTAGTCCTGTTCTTGCTGATCCTACTTCCTTTAGAAGCATGGTTGGTGCATTGCAGTACTTAACTTTTACTAGGCCTGACATCTCCTATTCTGTTCAGCAAGCATGCCAATTCATGAGTCAGCCTACTCAACATCATTTGATTGCTGCCAAAAGGATTCTTCGGTATCTTAAGGGTTCCTTGCACCTTGGGATTCACTTTCATCCTGGTTCTTTGGCTCTCTCAGCTTACTGTGATGCTGACTGGGCCGGTGACCCTCTTGACAGAAAATCCATAACAGGTATGGTGGTCTTTTTGGGAAACTCTCCCATTACCTGGTCAGCCAAGAAACAATTGACAGTGGCTCGATCTTCTACTGAGGCTGAATATCGGGCTTTGGCCACCACAGCTGCTGAGTTGTCTTGGATTAGGCAAATTCTTCAGGATTTGGGTATTTACTTATCTGTGCCTCCTATCCTGTGGTGTGATAATGTATCTGCTATAGCTTTGGCTTCAAATCCTGTCTTCCATGCTCGAACAAAACATATTGAAGTCGATTATCATTACATCAGAGAGAAGGTTATGGCTAAGGACTTGCAAGTACACTTCATCTCTACTCAGGATCAGCTAGCTGACATCTTTACTAAGGCCCTTTCTTCTCCTCAATTTCAATCTCTTGTTTTCAATCTGATGGGAGTTCCTCCCCTCAGTTTGAGGGGGGATGTAAAGCCAGAGGAGTCAGAGGCATCCAGCAAAGTCTAAACGACCTGTAGCAGTATATGAACTACATGTAGTATCAGTAAGAGTCCACCTGTCAAGCTCCTATGCACTTGTCCACGTGTAAGCATTAGAGGGATTTCAGCTATAGGTTGTTAGGGTAGATCCCCAATCTACGGATGCAGTTAGTATAAATCAAAGTCTGTAATCAAGAAGATGCAATTGAATAAAAATCAAGAACAGTGATTTTCCAAAATACTCTTTGGTTTCTCTGTATTTTCTTTTCTCTGTAGTTTTCTTTCTTTAAGCTTTCTTGTACTTTGATTTTCTTTTCACCCCTAAGGCTACTTGGTCTGTGAATATTGCTACATCAAAATTTAGTTTAAAGCGAGATAATGGCGATGGGCACCAACTGGTTGAACTAGCCATATTTGAATTTATGAAAAGCTAAGTGTTGGCTCTCGGAAACTCATCTAGGAAGTTCCTTGCTCTCTTGTTCAATACCCCAAGTCCTTGCAACTGTCCACCATGAATCATCAGATGCCGTTAAACTAGGCTTGAATCAGGAAAAGTTCCAGCTCATCAGGAGGAAGCCGATTGATTAACTCGTCCATTAACTGGAGCATGTCAGCTTGGCCTGCATAGCATTTTTGCAATCGTGTAGAACACCCAACCCAGACATCCTGTGCCATTCCACATTCCCACAGTGCATGAATTCCAGTTTATGGATGACTCTTGCAAAATTCACAAGAATTATCTTAGATAATTCTTTTCTGTGACAAGTTTGCTCAGGAGGGTAGGATGTTACAACAAGCTCGCCAACCAAATACTTTGATTTTATTCTGTACATTAAGCTTCTTGATGTAGATCAATTAAGGAAGAAGAAAATATTTTAATATTTTATGTTGTTTTATCTTCCCTAATGGCATTAGGATTTATTTGCTTTTATAAGTTTAATTAAAATCCTTTTCCCAGTTGAATTAGAATTTTAATTGTTTTTCTTTTCCTCGTTAAATTATTTTTCATTTCTCAAGTAGAAGTAGGTTTATTATTTCTTTTTCTAAAAGGAATAGGAGAAATTCTATTCCTATAAATATTCTTTATATAGAGATTGATTAATCTTATGCGCTTCTACATGCCTATGCTGCATTAGTTGGTATCAGAGCAACGCAGGTGCATAACATTAATCAACTTCTCTATAAAGAGTATTTATAGGAATATAATTTTTCCTACTCCTTTTTAGAAAAAGAAATAATAAACCTACTTCTACTTGAGAAAGGAAAAACAATTTAAAAAGGAAAAGAAAAACAATTAAAATCATAATTCAACTAGGAAAATGATTTTAATTAAACTTATAAAAGCAAACAAATCTTAATTTCATTAGGACAGATAAAACAATATAAAATATTAAAATATTTTCTTCTCCCTTTCACTTCCACAGGTTCTTCCATACTTTCCCTCCAAATACTCCATTAGTGCTCTCTACCCACTTCTCCTCCTTTGCCAACTGTCTCATTACATGATACCCCAATTTCATTGAGTACTCGCCATTTTTATTGTGGAGCCAGAAAAGGGAGTCCGGGATATATCTTCAACTAAAAGGCACTCGCAGAATTGCTTCAGCATCCTCCTGATTAGAATTTTGCATAATGAGACCTATATCCCACCATTGTAGGTTCGGGTCTAATAGCTCTGAGACCATCATCTCTTCATCAATATTCAGTGGTGGATGTATGACTTTATTTGTGGGGTGGTTGGAGTCCAAGTATCCTTAAAAATCCGGAGAAGCTCCATTACCAACTCTCTAACAGGAACCCCTCTGTAGTATATGTATCCATGTTTCTCTTTTGTCATTGTTTTTATTTTTATTTTTATTTTTCATATAGAAACAATAATATTTTAAACGTATTGCCGAGATATGAATTGGTTTTTATTGTTTTTTAATTTTTTTTAATTTTTAGATTTTCATACCATGCTACTCGAGACAAAATAACATGCAACTGACATAGGTTAAAATTAGACTCGGCAAATAGATATGTTCCCACAATTAAGTGTTTTATTTTATTATATTTTTTCTAGATTTGTTTTTACTCTTTTTTTTTTTCATTCAAGTTTTAGACAAAAATATTTTCGAGTGGTTTGAAATTAAATAATTCAAAACAATTCAAAAAACATTTGAAAGAAAATTTAAACTAAATTTCTAATTCAATAATTAAAATATTCCAAATTTCTAAATATTTTAAAATATATATAATAATGAAAGAAAAGTTTAGAAAAAAAGACTTGCTTGAAAATAATTGAACTGTTGTCCTTGAAAGAGTTGGAGCAGGGTCGGCTCAATAATTTTGGGAGTCTTAGGCGAAAATTTTACGTAGATTCTTTTTTTAACTTTAAAGTCTAAATTTGTACAAATAAAAATTAATTTATTACATGGTTCAATAAATTAGTATCACTATAATACAAATGAGTTGATTTAATATACATCAAATAATTAATTGGTGTGATAAAGTAAGAGTTTGCATTTAAAAAAAAAAGTGATAACTTATTAATTAGTGTGGGGTTATGTGGGGGCCAACTTAGCTTAGGCCTTGTGATGTGTTGGGGCTTGTGGACAAGATTGCATAGTGCTATGTGTACTATGCAGTTTTCTCCTATCAAGTTGTGTGCATTGTTATTGTGCAGAATTCTGCGTTTTAAGATACAATATGGCTTTTTTAACGCCTTTTATTGACCAATAAAAGTACCTAAAATATTTTTTTTGTAATTAAAATATATAGATAAATATATTATAATATATATAAAAAAAAATTTACAAGCGGGGGCCTTTTTTTTATTGGGAGTCTTAGGCAATTGCATCACTTATATGGTTCAACCGCCTTGAGTTGGAGGCACACTCAACAAAGAAAAATAGAGGAGATGAAGAATTTTAAATTATAATAAAATTAGGATTTTTAATTCACTTCTTAAGAATTATAGAAGAAGGAAGTCGTGATGATTATCTACTTTATCACCGAATATTTTAGATTATCATCACAGAAAACTTTAGATTAGGACAAGGTTTGCATGACTTAAGGTTTGCATGATTATCTTGAATCCTATTGCTAAAAATCATAGCGATGCTAAGTGCTAACATAGGTAGCAACCGAGATATAATAACAGCTGCGAGCTTTATATCATATCAAAAAAGTGAAACTTCGAGAAAGCATCGTTGAGGTTTTGTTTTTTGTTTTTGTTTTTTTTTCCCCCCTCTTGAAAAGCATCTTTGAGTTTTTTAATTTATATAAATAATTCATATAATATAAATTATGCGAATATCGAGGTTAATTATTTATATAAGAGCAAACAATTAAAAATTTTGATAAGAATTATTAAAGAAAAAAAATTTAATAAAAACAAATAAGTTAATGGTAAACATATAATTTGATTTGAAGTAATATGCATGATAATTAGACAATATATATACTTAGTGCAACCATAATTTTTACTACTAATAATAGGATTTTCTGTTTGAGTTTCATCATTTTGCGAACTAAAATATTCTCATACAAATTCTTAAACTCTCTAAAATATACCTATTTTTTAGTTAAATAATTTTAAATTAAAAAACATAAACTACTTAAAAGAGTAATTTATTGTTCTTAAGTTTTAGGCTTTTTCTTTCTCTTCTCCATCCACTTTTGAATATTATTTCACATTATCTTACCACTTTCTTAAAAAAATACACACCATTTATGGGAGAGTTGGAAAAAAAATATGAAGAGTTTCAATTTCAAATAGTTTCTTCTATGCACATCAGCCACTAACTCATGTACAAATAACTAATTAAAGAAAAAAAAAATCATATAAAGAAAGATCTTAAGAATGAGGACACTATCTCTATCTTACTTTTAAATATTATGACACTAAATCCAAAAAACAAATAAATAAAAAATTTTCATCGCATGTACAAAGCATGTTTGATGAGCCTAGATTTAGTACATATAATTCTTACTCATATAACAGAAAGAACCATGAAGCACGATTGGCACACACAATCACAATCCTTTAGTAGTATAAAATGACAAAATATGAATGCACGAAATAAACTAAATTGCATGAAAAAGATAAAGTTCATAGAATAGCAATAACATCATTTAAACAAATTTGAAAGTTTAACTGATCCATGCACATAGGACATTTTAAACTACATGAAATCTTTCTTACGCACAAACCCAATTAACTTGATGCATTTAATTTTATACATGCAAAACCAAAAACCAAAAAACAAAAACAAAGAAGACAAATACATACATGCAATGTTCATAGGTTGGATAGGTGGAAGAATATATCAACTTGGAAGAGTTTTATTATAGATATAGAATCTCAAATTGTAATGAAGTTAGATTTTTAATCAACCTAAAAATTTTAAGAGAATGAGAATTATAGACAATAAAAGTAATGTATTATGAATAAAATTGTCACACTTAATGTTAAAAATAATAATGATAATAAAGAAGAAGAAGATCATAGAAATTTAAAAATAAAAAAATTGAGAGAGAGAGAGAGAATCTGATTTCAACAAAAGTGTAAAACCAAAAGTAAAAAATGAAAATGAAAAAAAGAAAAAGAAAAAAAAGAAAGAAAAAAAAGTTGATATGTCTATCCATAAAATTGATGGTGCAATGCAATTAAATATGATATCCACTTCACAACTTATATCATATAGTATATAATTTATGTTCTCTTTTTTTCCTCTTATTGTTAGGAAAAATTAAGGTTTAGGTAATTCTATGACTATTTAGTACCTCAATTGTATAGTAATATTTTTCAAATTTTTTAACACTCTATTCTTTATTTTAAGTATTAAAATTGGGTATTAACTATTAATGATCATGAAGTTATCACTTTTGAAAAGAAAGTGATCATTCATAAAAATTTAAAATAAATAAATAAATAAGAGACAGTGAGCTTAGCAAAAGCATGACACAGCCCCTTCTGTATTATATTTTCCTCAACTGACTACATTTGAACAACACCGCTTGATCATCTTGAATCTTGATGCTCTCATTTGAAATGTTAGTAAAGAATTATCCATAAGCATCTTTAGTTCCGAGTTTGATTTGTTTTTCAAAGTTAAAGTAACACAATTAAGTCAACAAATAAGACCGATTCTCCCCCCAACAAAAAGAGTCAACAAAAAAGATTTGACAGAACTTTGGCTGATGTGTGCTAACTCATCAAATTGAATATTGGTATAAAACTTTCATATGATAATTTAAAATATCATCTAATGCTTCTATAATTTTCAATTTATAAATCCCATACATTTTCAAGAATCAGATTCATGTATGTACTTATTTAGTAGCAGTGATAACTGATAAGGCATACATATCTTTGAGTAAGATATATATATATATATAATATTTTATAAAAAAAGGAATTTTTTCTCACAGCATAAATGGATCCTAAATATGTAAGTTCTATATACTGTGAGAGTGTAATCTCATAAGACTATCCCATGAAATAACCTTGTCTTAGGTGGGGTACAATACGATAGTTGTTAATATTTTTATCATTACATAGCCATAAATGAGATAAGAAAGGCAAGAAGGATGTGAGTCCAGCCCATTCGCCCGTAAAGTTTCCCTTCAGCTAGAGTAGAAATTGGACTATTCAAAAATAAAATAATATAGTGTATAGGAATTGACACAAGTAAAAGATTAAGAACCAAATTGACACAATTGAAAGGTTAGAGATTAAATTAAAAATATAGTGTATAAGATAGGGATCAAATATGTAATTTACCATTTTTATTTTTATTTTTTTATATTGGAACATTTAAAAAAAAAAAGGGTAAATTGCAAATTATACCACTAAAGTTTGGGCAGTTTCAAATTTTGGATTTTATCCCCTGAAATTTGGGGTGTTTGAATTTTACACTATGAAATTTTAAACTTTGGATTTTACTCCCTAAAGTTAGGGAGTATTTGGATTTTACACCCCCAAATTCTGAAAATTTATAGTATAAAATCTAAATATTCTTAAACTTTAAAGAGTAAAATTCAATCATTCCTAAAATATAAGAGGTAAAATCCAAATTTGGAAACGTTAGGGTGAAAAATTCAAACACCTCCAAACGACAAGGGGTAAAATCTAAATTGTAAAATTTAAGGTATAAAATATAATCACCTTCAAATTTTAGAAGTGTAATTTGTAATTTATTCCAAAAAAAAAAAAAAAAATGAAAGAGACACCAAATGACCTATTTATAGACACTCAAGAATTCCTAATTGACAGGATGGGCCGAGCAGGGTGGGATATGCTCTACTCAGTCTCCAAATCAAGGTCTACTTTGCTCGGCCACCAAATCAAGACATTACTCTTCTTGACGTATTTTGGGCCCAATGTTTACATAGCTTCACATACAGAATTAGGCCAGAGAAAGTAATGGACATTACAACCTTAAAAAAGGTGAGTAATGTTCTATGCTTTCGGCCTTTATCACCAAATACTTTTACTTAATCACCGAATACTTAATAGATTATTATCACCCAAAACTTTTAGATAAATACGACATAAAGAGTATTAGAATCCATAAATGACTCAAAGTTTGCATGATTATCTTGAATCCTATTGCTACAAATCCTACTGAAGCTGGCCTATTGTTATTATTATTATATATACCTTGATTATATAGATGAATGTGTTTTCTATTATTATATATTTTCATATGACACTATTTTTTTTGGGTTAAGTGACAGTGAAATAGACTTTTTAGGAGAATAAATGTCAAATGAGTATTATCACTCACAAGTTAAAACCGGCTTAGAGAATGCCTAAAGACATAATGCATTATTTTAAAATATATTTATTATTGTAAAAAAAATTTAAAAGAAAATATTTATATAAACCAAATAGTAATATTTAAATATTTAAGATTGCTTCTATTTAATGATAGTTATAAACCAATTAGTAACAATTATTTTTATGATTAGTTACAACCAAGTTAGAGAATGTGTAAAGTCACAGCAATATTAATTGTAGCACTTTCATTTTTATATTGTAATGTCATATTTACAGCATTTTTATAATAAACTCTTGGAGAGCTGTTATTGGTTTTAATATGAACCTACCATTGATACCACTTCTTTTTAGTCCATCAATAATAGATTGCTACTTAAAATTTGTTGTAAAAATATTGTGAATGTAACATTACTCTTTTGTAAATTTGGTTTGAGCTCAAGCCAAGTTTGAATATTTTACTTTTGTTGTCAAGCTGAGCTTAAATTTTCACTACTCAACAAAGTTCGGCTTGTTTACAACCCAAAATCAAGCCCAACCACTAGATTGCAATGTCTGATCCACCCTCAAAACGCAACAAATCTAATCTTGGGTTTCACACCAAGTTGAGTCTCAAGGATGACTCACGGTGGAACAAATCTGGTTGCACGAAGCACTCACAACCTTTCGGCCAAACCACATTCATTTTGGCGGGTACTCCTAGTTTGTTTGATTTTGACACTGATGAAGGTGACAAATCTCACTCTTCCACGACCACCACCTATCTATGTCAATTGAGAGAGAGAGAATAGAAAAAAAAAAGTTTATTTTAATTAGTTTGTTGATGATTTGTTTCTTAATGATATCGAGACACTGTTAATTTTTTTACTTTTGTGTGCTAGTTTCACAAGGCTAATGCATGGTAGATTTATTTAGGTTTAGTTATTTTCCCCCAAAATATTAATTTAACTAGCCTGGTGAGTTTTTTTTTAAGCAGCACAAACAACGGATCGTGCGTCCAATTGTAATGGCCTCAAAAATCCATCCTCTCAGAGTGACGGGAAAATCAAGATAAGATTATGTACGATGCCAATTTTGCATATTTCCTGCAAAAAACCATATTCGAATCCAAGCATAAAGTGGTCCTTGCATTTGCAATAGAATTCAATTTATAAGCCATCAGATACATAGAACAGATAACAAATCCAACAAACATGTTGGTAGATTCGTAATTTTAGCGGTAGATTTCATTAGTTGTAAAATCAAAATTTTGATTTTTATAAAGAAAATGCAAAGACCAAAACACCACCCACCTTTTACTGTACAGTTCTAGTTCTAGTTGTAAACCAATCTCTATTTGTCTCTTCTCTCCGAAAAAATAATAAATGAATATAGTAAACCATTTCTCTGCAAAAGCTGAACCAATTCCCTAAGCACTGAACCAAATACAAAATAGACCTTCAATCAAAAAGCACAGCTTCAAAAAAATTATAGACACGCATGACTTCAAAACCCCACAGATCCGTCCAGCAACAACTTCCCCTATATCCATTTTCCCACTTTGTCTTTTGCTTCAAACTCACTCCTTAAATTCACCACCAACCTATAGTCATCATGTTCCTCATCATTACTCCTAAGTATTTACAATTTTCCACATTTCAAAATTTTACCACACTGGCACAAGCATGGCATGACGCACCCACGTGATTTTTAATTATATAAGACTCTCTCTCTGACTCTCTCTCTCTTTCTCTGCTTTGAAAATCACATAAAAGACACAGAAAGAAACAGAGGCTCTATCTAGGCCACTCCATGATCGCCCACCTTGCACGCCGGCCCACCCAGTTAAAAAAAATTGCCAGTGGGATATGCTTTTCGGTGTTCGAGCTTTGTCTGTTAGTCTGTCAGGGCATTACAGCTCTCTAGGGTGTACTCTATTCTTAGTGTATTTCTCTCTCAAATTTGGGCAGTGAGCCAGTGAGTGAGAGTGACTCAAAACCTGGACGCAGTGTGTATGCAGCTTCGTGCTCTGCTAACTAACAAAAGTTCTTCCGCTTGAACTTTGGCTGCACATGTGGTTGACAAGGCAGTGTTTGTTGACAGTCTATTTGTACAGAACTTGGCGGATGTGTTACTGGTTGGCTTGTATTTGTTTGCTATGTCTATTTGGACTGAGAACAGTGAATAGACAGGTCTGTGGTCTGAAAATTTGGACTCTCCTCGAAGGTACCATATTTGTTTTAGCCCTTCACCTTTCCACAATATGCGGTCACACCTGTCATTGCATCCAAACAAAGCAAAATCAATTAGCTTTTTAGTTTTTATTATGCAAGTTGTGTTTTTCTTTAATGGATAGAATTGTACATAAAATGTCATCGAATGGGACATAACTTGTTCGTATCATTATTTGCTTAGGTGGAACGAAACTATTGTAAGCAAACACAACATGCACACAGATAGCGCACGATAAGATACAATAAAATAAGAATGAACATGCTATGGAAATGACAAAAATAACTAAGTAAGTCACAACTTGTTTGAGACTCGTAATATTTTGAATCAACAACGTACAATAATTACAGTCAGATTATTCTTCTCACACGGAAGTAATTTTTAAAAAGAAAAATATGACTCTTGCTTGCCTCCTCTCAAGAAAAATATGTGCTTTATGATATTCAACTCTCTCGCTCTCGCACGCATCCACTTGCATAGTAAGACCAATTATGCAAATAATGCTCTCCGTTGATAAATTCAGTTTTGATTTAGAAGAAATAGTTGAAACCCTATTCAAGCACAACACTGACCGCAGCTTAAGTCAACTTAAGCTCATCTAAATTGACACAGTGACCCCGGCATAAGATCCATCAGAGAAAGGAAAATATCAATTAATTATGTCAGTTTAATTTAGGCATCTTTAATTGGCATAGGATCACGTTCGGTTGAGGGGTAATCATATAATTAAAAATTTGTTTCAAGGGAGACTTGAACAACAATAATGACAGACAAGTTTTAGTCTCAAAATTTTGAAATCGATTATAGACAGATACTTAACATATTAGCAAGCTTTTTCATAAATGGGAAAGATAGGGTAAAAAAGATTTGGAATCTTACCAGGCAGGAGTTCGACGTTTCTCTTTAGATTTAGAGGTTTGGACAACGTAACTGTTAGAATTGGTGAGGTACTTGTAAGTAGGTGGAAAATATATTCTCCCTTCTTCCCAACCTTTGAATACTCTACCAGCTCTCTGCTCTATCCTTAGCTGCCGACATAATTGAATCAACGCATTAGTTGGATAAAAAACAGGGTATTTCAAACTGACATTTATTAATTTTCTAGAATAAATCTCAATTTCCTTTGTCTCACATAAAACAGAATCCAAAGTCAAACACAAATTAAGAACCAAAAAATTAGTTATCAATCAGACAATCACTCACCTGATCCTTCTCTAAAAGTGCCTCCCAATCATGCTTCCTTAGTAGATCATGCATGTTACCACAACCAACCGCAAGCCGATAATTCAAATCCCCAAGCCAAATAATCTTGCTGAATTTATATATAAAAAAAAAAGGGGGTCAAATTTTTGAAAGATTAATTATAATTTCAACACTAGAGTTATCACAAATTTTACTATAAAATGTTTACAAATTGATATTACAATTAACATGGTCAATTAGTAATAAACGAATATTTGAAAAAAAAAATTAGTTTATGTTCTATTAGTAATGTAACCTATATTGTAGACACAAAAAGTGTACAAGCAACATTGTACACTTTTTGTGTGTCTACAATGTAAGTTTACATTGCTAGTACAATATAAACCTATAAAAGTCCTATTTGAAATACCATTTTATGACTAATGAAACATCAATTTATAAGACACATGTATTAAAATTTGTATTATTCCTAACATCACTCTTAATAATTTATAATATTATAGACGGAATGTTTGGTGGAAACTTCATGTCAATATCGGTTCCAAGACAATTGACACTGAGAATGAGAATTTATATACGTTCAGTCGTTTGCTTAAGTTCAAATCCGATGACCAAAACTGTTGGCAAACAGAATAGACCAAGGTCCAAATTAAGGTAATGATTTAGCGGTTGAAGTCTTTGTGAAAAATAGCATCCAGTTTCCACCATGTATTATTATAAGGCATTCAAGTGCTTAAAAAGTCAAATCTTTCTTGAGAGCACATAAAAACAAAATCAAATATATTAAATATAAAAACAGTAAAAATAAATAAATAGCGAAGGACTTACTCATGCTCCAATATGGTATCAGGAGGTATTGGCTGTTCAGGACCTCTAGCTGAATGTGAAAACCTTGTTTTCTTTAAAATTTCCACCACATCTGAATTCCTTCTAGCCTCGTCCCCATCTTTCTCCCCGGAGGTTAAGTGGGTACATACAAAGCAAAATGTCGTCTGGTATAATGTCATGCTGATTGATATTGAGCCCTATATTACCATTTAAAAGAAGAATACAAATATCAAAACCATAATAGTTTCAATGAAAATCATAATAATTTGTTAGCAACTTGCTACTTTCTCATTTCCTATACACTAATAACGTTTTCCACAACATAATGCAACTATGTTACATGTCTAAAACTCTATGCATTGTGTGATGAATAGCTAACCTTATTCCCAAGATATCCCATAATGCCTCTGCCAACGCAGGAGACCTTCAAATTACTAACGTGTTTGTAAAGATAGGCTCGAACCCACACGCATAAGAAAATTCCCACCATTTGCTTGCTCGCTGCTAGGCAGAAACGTTGCTGAGTTGAACCATCTTGTTCGGAATTGAATGGTGAGCCGGGCGAGCATTCTTCCAAATTCGCATTTGAGTCCACCATTTTTTGGAAATCCTCTATGCCAAGTTCATCTTCTAATGAAAGTAAGTCTGAGAAGCTCAGTCTTGGCTTCAAGATCCCAAGCTCGTCATCCTGTGGTGAAAGTTCTGCACCAGTGGCATTGTTGTTATATTGTGGAAATTCAGGGTCTCTTGTGTTCAGAGCTTGACGAATGAGGGAAAGCCACTTGGTAGCTGGGCCATAATCCTCTGCGCCCAGTACGTTCCCGGCATTTAGAGGGACAATTTCTTGGAACCTATAATACAAAGTGCAAAGAAAAAAAAAAATGAGAGAAGTATAAAACCATTTTTCCAAATGACCAAAATACCCCTTTGTATTCAATATTAAGTGTGCATTGACAACATGTTAAAAGCTAGTTTTTTGCTTAAGTTATCTCCGGTTTGTAGACTCACGTTACTTTTTGTCTAAGCTTTATTTCAAATAATATAGTTTTCAATTTTTTGAAAATAAATTAATTTTTAACTTTTTGTTTCACACAATGCTTATAAACTACCAAAAAAAATTAATTCTCAATCTGCCGCTAGGTTAAGCTCTAAGGTTCATTTTTCAGTTTTTTTTTTTTTTATTTTTAAATAAGATTATTTGAAGGGAAAAAAAAACTAATATTAAAAAAAGAATAATGTTACCGCCACAAACTATTATACAACATTTTTATAAACTGTTGACGCGGTCAGCTTCTTATTGAGTTTAATTTAAATTCACCATTAACGTCACTTTTTCATTTACTAATACATTAATGTATTTTAGTAAAAAATTTTATAAAAAAAATTTGCATATCTAATATTCCTCCTAGTAAAAAATTTTATAAAAAAAATTTGTATTTCTAATATTCCTCCTAAAAAAAAAGGAAAAAAAAGAAAGGGGAAGTGAAGGTTAAAAAAACTGTACTTTGATTTTAACTCCATAATCAATTGGCAACTTGGTCAAGTAAGAGTTTCCACTGTTAGAAAACTGCCTACTGCCAACAGCAAAAGCTTAAAGAGTAGAGATAGTGGGTGAGAAAATTTATGTATTTTTGGAAACAAGCTGTTTTATGTTACTTCTGGGCTTGGGTCTCTCATTAATAAAAATAGTACGAAGTTGGAGTAACAGCTACCCTAGTAAGTAGGGGTTGTCAGAACTTAAAACTATGATTAATGCTTAGACTTCCCCACATGGACACGAACTGTTTCTTGCAACATCAACATCCACTGCTCTCTGGTGAACTGTACTCAGTGAGTGACCAACCCCACTTAAAAGAAATCAGTGAGTGACCAACCCCACTTTTTTGTGTACTCACAACTCTAAAATTGACCTTATAATTGGCAAAAGAGAAACGAAGCATAAAAGGACAAAGCAAATTTGGAATTGAGGATTAGATAATAGAAAAACAGAGAAATATTTATAGCATTATTACCCAAGAACATAGATGTCAGCAGGTGCAGGGGACCTCAGCCAATCTTTCAAGTTCAAGCCCTCGTGGGGCGATTTTCCTCCAACATTCCATGTCCCCACGAACATCCTAATAACCAATCCAAACTATGCCACAGTCACTTCCAACTCCCAAATCATAATCAAGACATCACATTACACTGTATATATATATATATATTTATTTATTGACATTGTATATCAAAGAATATGAAAATAGAAATACATCCAATTATGATTCATGGTAAATTTGAAGTCTGAATTAATATCAACTCTCTCTCTATATATATAGATATATATTTAGTCTTAAGTCTTAAGAAGCAGCCTTAATAATAATTCCACTTATAAAGCACGCAAAAGCTGTCAAATTTGTGCATTTCCAATCAAAGTATGATGGGTTTGATTGCATTTCCAATTTCCACTGGTAAATTAGTAAAAGGTCAATGATTTGGGGCCTAACAAACATTATTTTTCTCTAGTTTACCTGAGGTTTTGTGCATCTGTCAAAGCTGGTGCTACTGGTTCAAATCCTGGCCCATCATTTTCCTCCATCAACCAACCTTGTGGCCAAAAATTAAGACCAAGTTAGAAACTCAAAAAATTAAAAAATCAAAATCCAAAGAAAAATTTCAAGTTCATATCAAGAATCTGTATCTTCCACCGTCCACGTGGCAGATGGACCCTACTCATCCCATAAACTTAGAAAATGAAATTAGGGGGACCCAACTAGAATAAAAGGGCAAGAAATCCCATTTTCCAAGTTTTGTGCTTTGCAAACCCCGATGATCCCAAAGTCCGGGTGTCCAATCAGAGCCGTCGATCAACGGCTCACACGTACCCGAGAATATAAAGCTGTACGAACCAAAACTACAGTGCTACTACACAGTAAAATTACCTGAAAACTTTTCCGGAACGACGACGTAGCAGTCTTTGTCCGAGCAACTTTTCCTCCTCTCGGTTTTATCTGCTGAAATTTCCAAAGTACGTTTTTAAATCCGATACCGAAACCCGAAACGCACCCGATACAGAACAAAGTAACGAAAAGAAAAATTTCTTACCTTTTAACGAAAAAGAATCGGAGTAAAACTCGTCTCCTCTGCTCTGTAGATTTAGCCATTTTCTCACGATAATTTTCGGCCAAGAAGACTGCGATAAAATAAAACAATTCGGGTTTCAGTAATACGCCGAAATTTCGGTAGAGAATAATTTATCGGTAAAGGATCAAACTTTCGTACCTTGGAGATCTTCCCACGCTCGGTTCTCATTGCACCACTACCGTCCGATCACTGAAACTGAATCAAATCACAGTTGCCAAAGGTTGAGACTTGGGAAGGTATTTCAATGTATAAGTTAAAGACTATCCGAATCTATAAGATTTAGTTTTTTTAGAAAATTCGATTGAAAACTGAAAGTCTTCAATAAAAACAAAAATGGGTTATTAATCAAAGTTATCAAACACCAAGAGAGTACGAAAAAAAAAATGATATTTATTAAGACCGTTTTATTTAGTTTCAAATGGAGAATTCAATGGCAATATTAAAAACCCAGTTGCAGGGAAAACGGAGACAACTTCTGAGAGATATATATATAAGCGAGGAAGGAAAATAAAATAAAAAAATAAATAAAGAAAAAGAAATGTTGTGAATAAAATATAGAAGAAAGAGAAAGAAGAGGCCAGATACATCCTTTACAAGCACCAGTTTTGCTCTTTACAGAGAGGAAGACAGAGTGGAAGATCAAGGATTAAACAACAAAAAAGACATAACTTTTTTTTTTTTAATGATCAATCTCAATTATACCCATTTCAAAAAGTTCACCTTTTTTTAGTTCTTTGAAACTACCTAAGAAAACATACATATAAATCTGAGACATTGAAAACCATAATGAAGAAACAGAAAAGTACACCAGAAAACCGAACCGTGCCCCAAGATCTTCAAGTTGTTTTTCGGTTTAACCCATTTGTGTGTTGGTGAAACAGTAATAGTGAATGCGAGAGAAAGACGTTTATTATATTTAAAAAACAGAGAAAAACAGAGTATACTAGAAAAGCGGGATAATGAAGCAGAGAAATCATCAAAAGTAGTTTTGGGGAGTGGGGTCAACAACATTGCTAATTAGAGATTGATTTCAGTCACTTTAGCGGAAAAGGAAGACACAATCAAGAAGGTAAAAGAAACAATAATTACATACACCACAAGTACTGTCCACCGAGGCCTGAAGTTAACCAACCAAAAAATATATATATAAAAAAAACGTAAAAGAAAATCTCAGAGATGCACAAGAACTTACAAGAAATGGAGATGGGAAGGTTTAAGTTTTTGCAGAGAAAGATCAAAGTGTGCGCTTCAGATTGAAAAGGCCCCTTTTATGAGAGAAAAAGAGAGAAATCACAGGATTGGGTTGTGGTGTGCACTTTTTTGATAAGTACTGTTGTGATGTGTACTTGATTCTCCACTTTTGGTTGGTGGAGGAGATTTGTGAAGAGAAAAAAAATGCAGAACAAGTTTGGAGGCGTTCCTCCTCGTAAAAGAAAAAAGTGAGTCCGGTCCTCAAATTTATAAGTGTGAGATGGAGAAAGTGCACAGAGATTTCAGAGAGAGAGAGAGAGAGAGAGAGAGAGATGGAGATGTTGAAGTCCAAGTTCCATGTTCTAAAGACCAAGATTCTCAAAAAAAAAAAAAAAAAAAAGTTCTAAAGACCAAACACTCCTTTCATTGGCGGGTATTTTAGTCATTTATTACATTAATTAGTAGTACTATTATACTATTATAGTAAGTAAGCTCTTAAAGCCTTAAACACTTTGTTTTTAATGTAACTGAATTCCTGAACCACCACACCGTGCGCGTATCCGTCTCATTGATATTTTGCCTATTACGGGTATGGTAACCAAATTTCTCTTCAAATTAATTGGAAGAATTTTTTTTCAAATTTTTCGTTTTTTTTTTTAGGCGTGAATTTTAAAAATTTAGTAATTAAATTTAATGTTTCTTTATGTTCTTAATATGCATATCAAATTTTGTTCAAATCAAAAGTTATTTACTATTTATCAATAAACTTATTTTTTATACACAATTTTAAATTACAAAAACTTGAAATTTTAATATTTATTTGATGATATAATAATTGATCTTTGATTTTTTTGAAATTTTGCAAGTATGAAGGATATAATAAGAACATGCAATTTAACAGTTAAATTTTCAAAATTCACACTTAATATAAAGATATACGAAAAGTTTGTAAGTTTCTCTCCAAATTAGTTTGGAGAGAAACTTTATTCATTCTACCGAACACAGGAAAGACCTAGAATACTTCTTCGTGTGTATCTTAGTTGTGCCATTTAAAAAAAAAAAAAAACATGTGTGGGACACGGATACAAGAGGAATCGAATACACTTTCACAAAATAAAGAGCATTCATGCCCTAATAGTAACAACGTATTTGAAAATTAATAAATACTAGTGTGTAGTCTCATGTGTATGCACGGATATAATTAAAAACAATCACTGTAAGGACCAGATTTGAGTTCCTTAGCCCAAAAAGTGGATGAACCTAGGCTCAAAAAGCTCAAAACAATGAATTTGTAGAGAGTGAATTTGGAAAACTAGGCTTTAGTTAGTCAGATAACAAGTAAGATAAGTCTTGATGACAAAATATTGAAACTAGACAAGTTTAAACTAAATAAAAATGTCCTCAGCAAGGTCCGAGGAAACTGATTCTTATATACTCTTCTTAAGTTTGATTACAAGTTTGGTTTTTGATTGTTACAGTGTTTTTTCTTAATTTTTTCGATCCCCCTCCTTCTAGGAGTCTCTTACATATTATATCTCTCTTTTAATGATCTTAGCCCTCCATTTGTTGATCATCCAAGCTACTACCTGAGTGTTTGTCCCATAGGACACCCTATATAGCTCTCTGTGAGTTGGGATAGCCAAGACAGCACTATTCAGAGGTCTTCTCCACATAAATGTGGTCAGAACGTTAGCTGCAGAACATTCAATGCGGTGGCAGTAGCTTTTCCTTAGATATTTCTGAGCTTTCATCCATCTTGTGCATTTACGATACACGTCCCTATCAATAGAACATCCTAGAAGGTCACCTTGAATGATAGGACATATATTTGATATGTGCTTTGCTTATCTGAAAAGGTGAGCCTCCTCGGACTACCTTTCCCATTCTCTCCGTTTGCATGGGATTCTGAACTTGACCTTTTCACTAGTGTTTATCAATTCTCGAACCAGTCAACCTCCTTAGACAAAGTCCAAGGCCCAATATACAATTTTGGGATTTTGGACCCTTGTTCCTACAATCACAATTATATATTTTTTTAGAAGATATTCAAATTATACATAGTATTAACTTAAACTTTTTTTAAACCATATATTTATAAAATATGTAATGGCTTCTCATTATTGATTTAGAATTTAATTGAATATAAACTTTTTGGTTTTTTCATCCAATAATTCACTTGCTACAAAAATTTAAAAAATAAATGGACACGTGGAAAAAATTGGACTTCAATTGAAATCTAATTGGATTTAGACTCTTCGATTTTTATGCTTAATAATTCACTTGGCAAAAAATTAAAAATTAAATGGGACACATGGCACAAAATTGGGAATCCAATTAAAATTTAATTAGATTTTCTCTAAGTTTTGGCTCTATATAAAATATATATATATATATATATATATTCTTATTCTTGAATTGTATTCTAATTTCTAAATATCATTTAATAGTCATGAATTTAGTTTATCATATATTTTTGTTCTTAAATTAATATATATTTAACATTATGTGAAAAATAAATGCTTGATAAAATATAGAAAATATAAATAAAAATATATTTAATAATTATTTAATAGACATGTCTCATAGTATTTGTGTTCTAATTTTTTTTTTTTAAAATGTTGTATTACCATATTGTACCCATATCCATGCTTCTTAATTAAAAAAAAAAAAAAAAAAAAAAAAAAAAAAAAAAAAAAAGACCTTTTGATGAACAGATTAGATGCACTGGGGATTAAGTGATTAAAGTCCCACTGATCTAATTGTGGTAACTATAAAGATGGTAAGATAGTGTTGCAGATGAAATTTTTTGGGGCAGCCTTATTTGAGTTATTTTTGCTCCAATTTTAACCTTAGTGCAGATAAATTTGTTGACTTCTCTTGATCTTTCTTATTTTTTATTGGCTCGCTTTCTTTTTATTCTTCTTCTTTTTCCATTTGAATCCATTTTTCTTTGGCCAAATTATTAGGCTTTTAAGGTCTTTATTCTTTTGTTTGTCGACTTTGATTTTTGGTAAATTATCTGGGTAAACACAGAATATATAATTAATAATATCAGATCAAAGGCAAATGTCAAAGGCAACGACAAAAACAAATGTTCAAGAGGAATGACCGAGTAAAGGACAAAGTTTTGGGTCTGTTTTAGTCCCAGGGACATGCTTAATCTCTTTTAAGTGCAAATTGTTGGAGTAGCCACATAAAATCATGAACAATGGCTTCCAAACCAAAAGAAACAGTTGTGTATTCAATTTTACCACAAGAAACTGAAGAAAGTACGGTCCATGGATAAAGTAATTCGTAACCCCTTTATTAAACAGATTTTATATTGGTAGAATCCACCCAACTTAATTTATATTTGTACCAACAATTGAAATCGGCCTTTCTCAAAAAAAAAAAAAAACAATTGAAATCGGCTACAATATTTAATTTGTTATCTTTTCAAAGATTATGATTTAATTTATTACTTTTCAAACACTATATGGTAAGATGTAATTTACTCCCTAACCCCATAAATTTTATGAATGGTGTGCATATTTATTATGAGCAAGATCTAGATATAGTACTTAGGTGATGTTTCTTAGGTTCATTTCTTAAGATTCTGTCATGTAGATTTTTTCTCATGGGTTAAAAGTATATTTTTTAGTTAAATAGCCACATAGCTGAATCTGAAGAAAGGAACCTAAAGAACAACACCTAAGGTACTGTACCTAAATTTTGTCTATTTATTATTTAGTGCTCGAGCTCAAGACCCCCGGAATCCCATAAATTTATATTTATTGTTGGTGTGCATATTTATTATTTAGTACATGGCAAATTTAAAAATGACAAATAGATAATAACAACGGTATAAAAATAAAAATGTTATAGAAACTGAACAAAATAAAATGGTTACACTCATACCTATCTATATTGACAAAAGATAATGACAATTGATAAATTGAATATCATGTAATGATTTCAACATATGAAAAATCGTAGAAAGAAATTGTAAAACTACATGCATTTGGGTGTTTTTTTTTTTTTTTTTGTTGGTAACTTGATATAGTCCAGATCTATTTTAATGACCTCCCTGGAAAAAAAAATCATAAAGCCGCCACTAGTTATAGGGTTTATCTTTGATTTTTAGAGTGTTTCTTTACTCCAGATTCCAAAGGTAGTCAAAAATGGAATTGAAAATTACCAATCAAGTTGCCAAAAATATGAAAAAAAAAAAATCTAGGACAGGGGCGACGTTAAGTGTTCTTTAGGGGGTTCAAATGAACCACCGACTTGAAAATATATATATATATATATATATAAATTTATTAGCTTACTTTACCTTTAAAAATATTCTTGCACATCCTAACTTAAATTTTACACACCCTAATCACAGATAAACCCAACTCAAACTAAACAATAACACAGACCAATTCAATCCAAAACTAAAACAACACAGATCAGCCCATTTCAAAACCAAACAACAACATAGATCACAGATCTCTCTCTCTCTCTCTCTCTCAATGGTAGCTCCAAAATTTCTTTTCAGAGGGTTCATTAAGAAACTTAAATTATAAAAAATTAATAAAAATAGTACTTAAATATACCAGGTTATCAACGAAAAAAAAAAGTCACACGCAAATATATGAAATTTTACAATTTTCTTCTACAAGTTTTCATTTTTTGAAATCCTTACATGATAATTCATTATGAATTGTCATCATCTATTTTAATGTAGCTAGATGTAGCAATTTTATTTTGTTAAGTTTGTATAAGATTTTTATTTTTATGCAACTGTCATTATCTATTTGTCATTGTTTTTATAAAAATATTTTAAACTGAATGACAAAACTCAACCCATAAGCATTGAATTAATTATTAACCCAAAGACCTACACCCATCCATACGTACATATATAAATAATATATTATGTGTCTATTTCACCAATCAAATATTTGAATAATCACTAACTTTCTTTCTTTTTTAAATTACTAACTTTATAACAAAATGTCATTATAACATAATAGCAATACACACATGTAACAAACCCTTTAAATTTATTAATTATTAAATTAAATTATATTTATATTATACGTGCACTCGTGCACACAAATAACATTATAACAATAAATAAATAAATAACGCACACAATCAATATTAAACACACACTCACACAAATAATATATAAATTTATAATAATAAAAAAAATTCAGAGAGAGAGAGAGAGAGAGAGAGAGAGATTTGTGATTTATATTGTTAGTTTTGGAATGAGTTGATTTGTATTGTTGTTTGGTTTTAAGCTAGATTGATCTGTTTTTGAGTGTGCAAGATTTAAGTCAGGAAGTGCAAAACTATTTTTTAAAGGTAAATTAAACTAATAAAAAATAATTTATATTATATAAATTTTTTTTTATCAAGTCAAGGGGTTCAATTGAACCCCATGAAGAACAAATAAAGCCACCCTTGGACTACACCATTTTGTGCCACAACTCTGATGTGATAGGCTAAGTGGCAAAGAAATGTAGTGGGTTTATGATTGTACTTTAATTTGTCACATTTGGTAGATTCTTTTTTTTTTTTTTTCCTCACATTTGATAGTTCTATTGTCACATTAGGCTGTACTAACAGCACATCTTACTGTATTTTTATCACATTCGATAGTTCTCTTATTTTTGTTCTCACATTTGATGGTTCCATCTTCATATTGGACGGTACCAACCATGGTTGTCAAAATTGTGATCTAGATCGTAGGATCACACGATTTTACGATCCCACCTCACCAAAATGTTTAGGATCGCACTAGAATCGTAAAAATTATAAGATCGTGTAGAGCATAAATTTTGGGTTTTTCTTATGGTATAAAATTTTGGTTTTGATGAAACTTTTAGGATGCGTTTGCTTGGAAGGGTGGAAAAGTGAGACGATTGAAAATGGTGGGACGATGGAAAAGATTTTTGTTAGTTTTTTAGACTCCTTAAACCAACAATTGGATTAACCTAGTGAATTTGCCAAGTGATTAACTTAGTCAAATTATGCAATTCTAGGTTAACACAATCATATAATCATATCAAGCAAATAAAGCAGCAGAAATATAAAGAATACAAGATATGATGACCTAGGAAACCACATGGTAAAAACTTGGGAAGGATTTGATCTAGCTATCCTCAAGGTAAACTTAAATCCATTATGCGAAAGAATCGAAGTTCATACAATAAGACTTACAAGCACCCTAACTTGACTTCCTATTACTACCCACCAGTAGAACTTACTGACACGATCACGTGCAAGCTCCGAATCCACGAACTCCTTCTTTCTTGGATTCTCCACAAGATACAAGCACTCCCGCTTGTGTTTCTTTAAGCTCTAATGGCAGTAACTGAGTTGATCATCAAGGTGTTAATAATATCTTTACCTTGAAAACCCTAAGTTTATGTGAAGGAAAACTTCTCAAGGATCTCACAAGAGATTCACACAAAACACAAAATATGAGCAACAATGCAACCAGAGTAACTCCCAAATCGTGGCTAGGGTTTTGTCTTATATACGCAAAAACATAAAACCCTAAACGTTTAATGAGATAGAGCTGAGTTGGAAATTCTGTAGAAAAACATTCTGGCCGACTTTCGATCGATCGAGTCTGACCTTCGATTGATCGAGCCAGACCGAAATGCACTAATACATCTGCAATCTCTCGATTCCAACTTTACATGAATTACACAACTTTGAGCAAGCCTAAACAAGACTAAACATATTGTTTTGATCATGATTTGCCAACATTACACATTAGAGTTCTAAATACATAAAATCCTAAGTCTTCAGAACCAAACAATTTAATTTCCCTCCTTTTCGTTTGGTTGTGAGTGAAAAAGTAGAAGGATGGAAAAAAATGAGTTTGTATAAATTTACTAATATATCATTATTAAAAAATGATGCCCAATTGAAACAAAAAAGTAACAAGAAACCAAGAAAAAAAAAAAGCAATCACCTGAATTTATTAAAAAATAAAAATCATGTCTAGTTAAAAAAAAAACAAATAAGGCACCACGTCACAGCCCCAAGAAATCAAAAGAAAAAAGGAAAAAAAGAAAGAGGCAATGTCCTAGGAAAGTTAAAAAAAAAAAATAATAATAAAGAACAGAAAAGAAGAGAAGAGGCAAATGCCCAATAAAGCAAAAGACTAAATAAATAAATAAATAAGAAAAGAAAAAAAGCAATGTTTTGAAGCCCATCTGCAACTTGCACATGGGTATTTTTGTCACTTAGTCATCAGATTTTTCCCACCAAGTTTTCTCCCTATTTGGGGGAGAAAACTTTTTGGTGGGCCTAGGAAGAAAACACCCGAGCCCCACTATTATTTTCTCTTCTCTTCCTACCATCCAAACACCCTCCAAAAAGTTTCTCCTCATCATTTTCTCTCTTTTTTTTCCCTTCTCCTTAAAATCCAATCTACCAAACACACCCTAAGGGTTTTTATTTTTCAATGTTGTGATGTTATGACTTTTTTTTTTTTTTTCCTAGAAAATTATGTTAACATAGGCAAATGCTTTCTAGTTTCTAGTTCATTTATAATCAAAATGAAGAAATGTCTCATCATTTCTTAATGAAGAATTTGATATTGACTCTGTTATCTTTTAAGTTATAATATTGTTAAATTTGTTTGATTAGTATACTAATTTGTGTTATGATATTACCAAAATGTTATATATATATATATATATATATATATATATATATATATATATATATATATATATATATATATATAATTTTATTAGTTATGCTTGTATTTGTATATTGATTAATTAATTTTTTTGAATATGTCCTGTAATTGTTGCTAAGTGGTTTAACTTGAATAATTGAGTGTGAAGCGGTATCTTAATGACTTTTATAACTCTAGAATACAAATATACAATGTCCACATAGATGAAGATGATTAGGACGATGTTTATAAGAATCTTAGAATGAGAATGATTAAATGTTCACTTCACCTTAATATTTATTTTACTTTTGGATTTCATATTGTAGTTAGCTAGTTTTCATTTGCTAACTTATTTTAGATTTTAAATTTGGAACTTAGAACTTAGAAAATATTTTTCAAATGTGTTGATAAATATTTTGGTATTTGATTGTTAATTAAACGTTTATTGAATTTTTTAGATACATATAGTCAAAACTTAAATATATTTGTTTCGCTACTATAGACGTAGCAATGTATAACATTCAAATTACATCATATGATGCAAATCTTTGTTAATTGTTATACTAATGAATTCATAATTTACGTGATTATTCAACATACAAAATCACTATCAATGTATTTTTTGCTTTAAATATGAAAATAAGTAGGATTTTACGATCCTCGATCTGATTCTCGATCTCATCTATCTCCTACAATTTTACATAGGACCTTGATCTTGACAACCTTAGTACTAACATTATATTTGATTGTATTTTATTCACATTTACTGGTTCCCTTAATTTTTTTTTTTAATTTGATAATTTCCATCATCATATTAAGCAGCACCAATATCACATTTGACCTTACTTTTGTCACATTTGATGGTTCCTTTATTTTATTTTTCTTACATTTGACGATTTCATCATCACATTAAGTAATACCAACATCACATATGACTATACTTTTGGCATATTCGGTGGTTCTCTTATTGTTCACTCACATTTAATGGTTCTATCATCACATTGGACAATATTAACATCACATATGATTGTACTATTGTCACATTTAGTAATTCCCTTATTTATACTCACATTTGAAGGTTTCATGTCATATTACATAGTACTAACATCACATATGACTGTATTTTTGTCACATTCAGTAGTTCATTTATTGCTTACTCACATTTGATAGTTCTATCATCACATTAAGTAATACCAACATCACATATGACTGTACTTTTGTCATATTCGGTGGTTCCCTTATTTTTTACTTACATTTGATAGTTTCATCTTTACATTAGACATTATCATCATCACATATGACTGTATTGTTGTCACATTTGGTAGTTTCCTTATTTTTACTCACATTTAATAGTTTCATAATCATATCACATATGAATGTATTTTTGTCACATTCGGTGGTTCACATTTGACTGTATTTTTGTCACATTCAGTGGTTCATTTACTTTCCTGATGATAGGAGCTTTATCATCAGACCAAAATACCAATCAGTTTTTGGTATAGGTGGGGATTGAACCCCAGATTGGTGTTTTAGTCTGATGATAAACCCCTAGAAAATATATATATATATATATATATATTCTCTGAACTTTCATAATGAAGAGCTACATTTCAAAGTTATCACAATATAGAATATTATACACCAGCTTTTGAAAACAATTTCACATGGGAAGACACTAATTATAGAATAATTCCAAACCACCATTTTAATTGCAGCAATTTAGAGGGGAGAAAAAAAAATTAATGTCCGAACTTGCATATTCCATAACAATTTTCGGAGAAAGAGTCACAAATAGATTGCACCGTGGAACAATCTGCAGGAATATGAGCCAATTCTTCATTCTGCTCCTGAAAAATGATTTAGCTTCATATTAAATGTAAGTTTTTGAGTATGAGAGAAAAAGGGAAAGAAAGAGATGCTATGCCACTTCAGCAAGACACTACCCAAATAACATTGTCAAGCTACTATCTATTATTTGCATCAAGATTTTATTGAAATTTTGTCAATCTTTTACTCCATGATTAAGTAAATTAATAAGTTAAAATTGCATAAGGTAGGCACACTAGCTCCACTGGGCTACTACAAAGCTTATAGAATAAAACATAAAACACCTGGTGTGCATTTTTAGAACAAATCATCAAATGTTGTCCAAAACTCCCAAATGCAACCACCAAAAGCAGATAACCCACAGGCCATCATATATCCACCAAAAAAAGAAAGAAGAAAAAGAACTAACCTTAGATTGCTGCATTCAATGAATGAATGAGACTCAAGCATCTCCAAAACCATGAAATATGAACCTGGAAAACCCAATCAAATTAAAAAATTAAGCAATAATCAAACCCAACAATGTTTGAAAATTCAACAATACAAATTTAAATAAAAGTAACGTGCAAAGTTAATAATCAACTTGTCCAATTGCAGGTTAACAAAATTAATAGAGATAGATTAAGGCCACATGTATGATGATAAAGATAAACTATTTAAAATGAAACCTATATATAGTTAGCTATCAGCCTCTAAGCCTATCATACGCACTTATCAGTGTAATATGTTTATTATATTAAATAGTGAAACTTAAAAGGTTCCAAAAAATAAAAAATAAAAAGAGAAATGGTAAGTTCACAATATTTTCATAATATTTTCGTAATAAATTCTAAATAGTAAGTTGTTATTGGTTTTAATTTGAACTCATCTATGAAATTATCTTTTTGCTCAACAGTATTAGCTATAATAACATCCTGTCATTTAGAATTTATTGTAAAAGTATTGTAAAAATATGTAAGCATATCATTTCTCAAAATAAAGGAAAAATTATACATTATCATCCTAAATTATACATTATCACCCTAAATTATACCTTAAATTACACTTTGCATCTTAAACTTTTTGAATGCACGTTTTGCACCGTAAACTATGACTTTTGTTACACTTTATATCTCAACGTTAAGTTTCCCATTAACTTAGATGAAAATATAAAGTTTATAGTACAAAGTATAATTAAGAGTATAGTTTAGGGTGGTAAAATGTAATCTCTTCTTTATTTTTAATGGATTGAGAAGAGGAGTAATTGGGTCATTTCACATGATGTCGAACTTTTCCATCCAAGTTAATGGCAAACTTAATGTTGAGGTGAAAAGTGTAACAAGGGTCATAGTTTTAGGTATAAAATGTACATTTGAAAAGTTTAGGATGCAAAATATAATCTAAAGTATAATTTACGGTGGGAAAGTGTAATTCCCTCCAAAACAAAAGCTACTGGATTCAAGGAAATAAAAAAATAAAAAACTCCCAATCTATTGCATCCTTCAACCTACGGCATCACACTCTATAATCAATTGTTACTCTACGAAAGTGTCTCACAGTTGTTTCTCTAAAAGTGTCTTACGGTTCCCAGCACTAAAGTTATTTATCGTAATACATTTTACTCTTCTTTACTTTTTTTTTCTCTTTTTAAATCTCTCTCTCTTTCTCTCACATAATTATACCTACCTAGATTTGATTTGATTTGATTTTTTTGTTGTTGTTGAATATAAGATAGAAATACCTAGATATGATTTAATATTATATACATGTAGTTATCTATACAAAAATTATATGAAAAATGTTTCCATAATTTTGTTGCAATTTTTTTAATAAGATAGACATATTATACTCGTACTATACACGTGCCGTTCTTTCTCCTATTCCATATTTTTTTGCCAAAATTTTGAAACGTACTTTTCTTGAAAGATGTCGAAGTAGATCCGTTCGTATAATTACTGTATTTTACTAACTATGATAACTCCTCTTATTTTCATCAATAGGAGCCACCCTACCTTTAAGTAAATTTTCTCATTTAAACTTATATTTTTGTTGTATTTCAACTTATCTATCTCTACATTTACATGTCATCTTCTCAAAAAAAAAAAAAAAAAAGTTTACATTTTAATTGCAATCACTTTATGAACATGTTGCTTCTAAATAGTCCAACATTTAGTACTGTAGGGTCCAAACTTTGTAGGCTAAGCTCAAAAGATTTGGATTGTGAGCCCAACGAACTTAGAATAATGAATTTATAAAGAGTAGATGAAAAAGCTGGGCTGGTTATGAATTTAGCAATGGTTCACTTTGGCGAATTAGGATGAATTGAAGTAAAAACACTTGAAAACTCAATAATACTAAAATCCGAAGAGGCTTGTTATTCAAGGAAATGTGAATACAATTCTCTCCGTTCTTTCTTTCCCCAATTTTTGCTCTCCCCCGTCATTTAGAGGCCTATTACATTTATATATTATTCGTCCTCCTCATCTTCATCGTACACCTGTTCTTCGTCAAAGCATTCACTTGAGTACATGTCATATTAGACACCTGTTTTAGTTTTCCGTGAGTGGTGGTAGCTAAGATTGCACTGTTTAGGAGTCTTCTTCACATAAATGCGGCCAGGAAAGTTACTGTAGTGCATTAAATGCGGTGGTAGCAGTTTTTTCTTTTAGATATTTCTCTGTTCTTATCATCTCTAGGCATGCCCACAACTTGTCTCCATCGTGGAAATAGTTGGGAAGGTCACACAGACCTTCAGCATATTTGCTTGATCAAGTTTCCTCGGAATCTGAGGAGAATGACCTCTTCAGACCAATGGGATTCTTTTCGGACTGCTCCTCTCGTTCATTTTCAGGTACATTTCTTTCGCCTGGACTCCTTCCTAATCCCTTTCCTCTCTTCGGACACATAGTGATATTCGAATTGGGCCTTAGGCCCAGCACATGACGTTGGGCTCTTACACCCACAAGTACCATAAAGTATTGTTAATTTTATTGAAGTATTTTCTTAATTTACATATAATTTTGAATACTCTATAAATTGCATGTGCATAATACTAACTAAATATTAATTTTGAATTAGGGCGTTGATTGTTAAGTGCATAAATTTATAGTTTAGGCACCATAATTTTAATTAATCCATATTAAGAAAAAAACAATACTTCTAGATTCCTAGTTAAAAAGAAATTATTGAGAGAGCCGGTTTTAGATTAGTGGTAACAAAAAGTGGTTACTTATAAAGTGTATTGTGTGTAGTATAATTTGTTCTATAATTTCTTAAAAGTTACCTTGGCTTTTGGAGGAAATTTGTGGTGCATCTTTGTGTTAAAATCTCATTCATTTTCCCTTGTGTGTGTTTTTCTATAAAAAAAGGTAGTGACTTCGTAAAAGACTAATGATATGTTTGGAAGGAGAGGAGAGTAGTGAAATGAGAGGTAGGAGAGGGGAGGAGAATGGTTATCCATTCCCCTTGTTGAGATTTAAAATTAAATAAAAAATAAAATAAAATAAAATAAAAAGGAGGCAATACCCCTCCCTTTTTTTTTGGATGTTTTAAAAATTAAAATGGGAAGGAGATGACATGTAAAACACCATACAAATTAACAATTATATCTCTCTTTTGTTTAATTTAAAGAAATGGACATAAAAATACATCTTAAGAGCAAAATTGATAATTTAATGTTTATTTTATATATAAAAATTGGAACTTGTTTCCCAATATATTATCCCATTTTAGAGGAATTAACCGTGTGTTTGGAAGTTTGAGAGGAGAGGGGATAGATGGTATGAGGGGAAAGGAGGGGAGATGGGAAGGAAATGGTATCTTCTCCCATTATGCGGATGTTATTATAAAATTAAGTATGGGGAAGGGAATAAAAATTCTTCCTTTATTTGGATGTTTTAAAAGATTAAAATGAGAAGATGATGAAATAATAAGACATTGTATAAATTGATAATTACCTTTCTTTTGTTTAATTTAAAGAAATAGAGATAAATTGACATCATAGAGGTAAAGTTGACAGTTTAATTTTTTTTTTTTTTTTTTAAATATAGGTGGATCTCCTTTCCCTCCAAATTGGGGGAATTTGGAGGGGAATATAAAATGAGGGATTTAGAGGGGTGTCTTACAATTTAAATCCCCTCAAATCCTTTCCATCTCCCATTAAAAACATAAAAAAAAAAAAAAAAGTGAATTCAATCATCCCCTATCATTTTCCTCTACTCTCCTTTCCATTCAAACACACTATAAAATTAAGGGATTTGGAGGGATAGTTTAACCCTTCAAAATCCAAATATCATGCCATACTTTCAAAAAAAAAAAAAAAAAAAATCCAAACACCATGAGTTAAAGCCTCTCTCGTGGATTCCTCCTCTCAAAAGCAGTGTGGGTTTTACTTATAGGTCCACCTCCTAGGAGAGGAGGTAGTATCTTATATATCATATACTTCATCATCGCTCTCGATATGAATGAGTCTCACATATAAATGAAGTAATATATTATGAAAGAGTTTAGGGTAAATTTAGTTTAACTTTTTTGAAATTGATCTTATTTTTAAAAAAAGAAAAAAAGAAAAAATCATATTTTGTTATTGCTATCATTTGGTCCAACATGAAAACCCAAAAAAAAAAAAAAAAAAAAATCCAAAACTAAAAGGCGGGATTTATAAATTTTACTAAAGAGTAAATCACATTTTGAACATTAATTTTTGTGCAAAACGTGATAATTAAAAATTAAAAATTAAAAATACTGTAACAAAATAATTTTTAAATATATAAATAATGTAGTAATACATATTTTTAATGAAAATTTTGTTGAAAAAAGATGTTTATAAATTTTGTAAACAATATATAAAACTCACTAAAAGTTGCTCAAAACACTGTAGCAAAATAATTTTTAAATGGATAAATAGTACCGCGGGACCCATTTTAATATTTTTTAATCATAACAGTACATGAACAGTGCGTGAACAGTACACGCACTGTTCATGAACAGTAATTTTTGTCACTAAAAGCAGAAACAAAGTGCAGAAAAGAAAAAAAAAGAAAAAAAAAAAAGGAAAAACGCAGTTGGAGTGCGCGTGGGTCCCAGCACAAAACGTGAAACGCAGAAAGTTGTGGTTTGCTGTGCTATCCAAACTGATACTTGTATCCAAACGGATACGTAATCTGATATTTTTTTTTCCCCATTGAAGAGAGCGGGAAGAACTCCTCCAGGAGGCGTAATAATTTCCTCTCCATCTGCTCTTCGTCGTCCTGTCCTGTCTCTTCTACCTGTCCAAAAAACACACTATAAAAAGAGGTGTGGGTAGCACCAAAAGCGGCTTCCTTTACACGCTAATCATTGATTGAACTTTTACTTAGCGGTCTATGCATCTTTATTCCACTGTGATGATTTGCCTTTTGATTTGATTTGTTGGGTTGGTCATATCAAACATTAAAGATCACTGTCTTGTTTAAAAAAGGAGGTTGTAGAAGTAATGGTAAAGGGGTGAACGGCTATGTGTCATGGCTCATGATAGTAATGTGAACGAATTGGACCTTAGGCCTATGACTTTACCAACATATTTCTGTGGAGAAGTCCAGTGCCACAAAAAAAGGCACAAAATAAGCCACAACTCACTCATATGATGAGTTATGGTTAGTTGAGGGGTGTCTTACTAGCACCTTTTTACCAATCATAACTCGTTACATGGACGAATTGTGATTTTTTCTGTGACATTTTTTGTGGTACTAGAAATACTCTTATTTTTGTATATGAAATTTATAGAAATCAAATTCAATACCTCAAAAAAAGGAAAGAAAAAAAAAATCACCAAGCCTATAGTTTTAAAATATAATTTTTACTACAAAATAAATCATTTTTAATCATCAATATATTATAAATAATAATTTGATATGTTATGAATTTCTTTATAAACTTATGCAACAAAATCTAAAGCCTATATATAAGTACATTTATATATATATATATATACATATATATCTCGAACTTTATACTTCTAAGCTTAGTCTTAATAGGACTATAAATGAATCAAATCGTTCATAAACAACTCGAACTTAGCTCGATAAAAAGTTCGTTCACGTTTGTTTATTTATAAATAAGCTAAAACTTGAGCCTTAGTTTTAGGCTTGTTTAGTAAACAAGCCGAGCTCAAAAAAAAATATTTGTTCATGAATAAGCTTGTGAGCTATAAAGCTCGATACAAAAGAAGATGAGTATAAACTCATTTATAGGCTTGATATTTGCTTTCTAAATAAACTCATTACACATGTCTTAATAATAACATGTCTCATATTGGACCATCCTTTATCTTAATTTTTTCCTTCCCTCTAAATTGATCAAGCACCACTTTAGATTTTAGTTACTTTTTTTAAAAAAAATTTATAAGTGGGTCACAAGTCTTTTTTCTAGTTCTTTGCCATCTAATTTAGATGTAAAAATTATATTTTAAACAATTGATGAAGCTATAGACAATGAATGATGCATGAATAGACTTAAGTTTGTAAAGTTGTAATTTGAACAATGACTAATCATAGGTTGGACTAGAAGCACGATAAAATGAGTATGCTATTATTATTATTATTTTGTTTACTTGATTTTGGAAGATTTGAGCATTTGATAGTATAATTTTGTTGGATCTCAAGCTCAAAAGCTTGATCTAAGTTCGAGTTTGAGCTTGATATTAAACTTGAGCTTGACTTGACTAATGAATCAAGCCAAGCCAAGTCAAGTTCAAACTTTTTTTGCTTTCTCATGAGTTTAAACTAAAACAATATTTTAGGTTTGTCTCAAGCTCAAGCCAAACTTAACTTTTGAATTTTACTGAACATGCAGTACTACTCGGCAAAGCTCGGCTCATTTATAACCCTCTAAACAAGTTAATTTATTTGTGCTTGACTCACTTAATAATCAAGCCTAAATTTAAAATTGAGTTTGATTTGCATGTTTTGTTAAATAAAAGATATAGCTTTAAAAAAAAAAAAAATTTATTTATAAAATACTCGATCAACTCACTTAAAGCTCTAGCCTCAAGAGTCAAGATCCTAAAAAATTGAGTTTGATTTGCATGTTTGTTAAATAAAAGAGATAGCTTTAAAAAAAAATTATTTATAAAATACTCGATCAACTCATTTAAAGCTCTAGCCTCAAGAGTCAAGATCCTAATTAATGAACAAATTCAATAGTTGTAGTTTAAAATAAAAAAAAGCCAATAAATTGAAATGGTGGCTACGATTTTGAACCTCTTGATGTGACACAAATTAATTAGTCACTCAGCTGGTACGTGCAGATGGTAATCCAGATCCAGAATGAATATACACACATAGGCGGTATATTCATTCTGACTGGCTTTCAGAAAAAATAAAACAATGGACACTACTGGCGGTAGTAAGGATTCAACGAACACTTATTTCTTTTTTGGATAAAACTATTCAACTAAAAATGTGGTCGTTTATTTTTATTTATAATTTTTATTCTAAAGTTCTCGATCGTTTTCCTTTTCTTTTTTTGATGGATCTATAAGAAGAATACAGTCCCAATCTTCCTCACTTTTATCCTAGTTTCATTGGAATGCTCCATCAACAAGTGTGGCTTGGTATATATTCCAATAATTCAATAATGACTTCTACAGTCCCACTTGCAGTTTTGTCTGGCTTTCTTTTGGCGAATCAGTGCAAGTGCAATCTCCATAAGAAAGCATATATGAAAAATTGAAGTGCATGTACTCTAATTAAGCTACTTTTTTTTTACCCTCTCTTCTTTTTTATGTAGTTTTTCATACTCAATTTGGAATTTTGAATGCACTAGTAGCATATGATCGTGGCATACAAATTAACGCAATAAAATGAATAATTGATAAGGCATATTCATCTTAAATTGAGGTAAGGTAAAAGCAGTGGCCTCTACAAAATTACATCTAATTCTTCATAGGACCAAGCCAAATATGACTATATACACTTGGCCATGTTGCCAACCGATGATTCTGAAAGATTTATCATTATCACAGAAAAATTATTAAAAAAGAAAAAAGAAAAAAAGAAGAAGCTTCTAAGCGGCACGATTAGTACATATTTGGAGCCTTTTTCTACCTTTTGACTTGTAACATCGCTGTCTCAACAAAAGCATATCCTTCATATCATACATGAACATGTGTTGAGTGATTATATATTGTAAAATAGACCCTCCATTACCTCAATATAATCGACCTGTAACATGTTATTTCGTACACGTGCTATGTCCTTATGGTATGGTCAACATTAATTTGAGGATTGCGGAGAAGGTGAAGAAAGAAAATTTCTGCAGAAATCCAATCATATCCCATATTAGGGTTTTATTGGTAAGTGGTGACAATAAAAAAGCTTAAAGGTCCTTTCTAATCTGAGATAAGCAAAGATACGTTGAACCTCTTTTCTATTTTTTATTTTCCTTATGAAGATAACTTGAACTTTTAAAAGAGATTAGTTTTTATATGATTGTTATAGTATTGTTGGGTATAAGGAGTTTAAAGAGAGAGAGACCAATGCTGGTTTGCTAAGTGTCATGACAACGTTGTGTTTTAGTAATTGTGGCTTTCAGCCATTGGCCTTTGGAGATTCGACAAAAATCATTTCCACAACCTAACCCAATATGCCTGTATGATAGGGCTTAATTAAAAAAAAAAAAGACTGGCTAGGACGTCATGAAACTCCTTAAGGGAGGCATGGCCACGTCAGACTGGCCTGCAGAAATTCAAAGAGAGAGAGAGGAAGCAAACCTATCCGTTTACCAAAAGAAAGAAAACATTGGAAAGTTTAGAAGAAAGTGCATGCGTACTTTTGTTTATTTATCAGGAAAATAAAAAGTGTGTATACTTTTATTATCCTAGCTTATGTGAAGCTTGACTGCATCGAAAGTTCTTCCCTAATCTTTGAACTCAGATTTATCTAACTAGTATAATTCAAGTTTGTGTGAGTGTGCATTTGTTTATTAGCACCTTTGACTGTTATTTTGTTGAATCTCTTATAACTTAGTATATCCAGTCTTTTGTTGATGTGGATAGGACCTTTTTCTCATGTCTTCAAACAACTTATGAGACATTAACCTATCATAATATTTTTGCATTCTAACTTAAATCGATTTGCATTATCATGTTAGAGATATTATACTCCAAAAGGTCCAAACCTATTATAGGCACATGTAATTGTAAAACAAGCACACTAAGCTTAGGATTAGTCTAAGATTGTCTTAGAGTTCTAAATGAACACTACATTAGATTAATTCATTATAAACACAATTTCAATAGTTAAGATATAATGTCAAGGATTTTCTTAGACCGTTAAGTCAAATTATGTAAGATTCTTACTTCCACTTTTCTCTTTTCTCTCTTTTAATCCCTCAATCATTTAACAACTTTAATATACTATCAATAATCAGTGCCAGATACTCCAAAATCCAAAAATCCACACATCACAACCAAATATTTTGCAAGCCATTGTGATTCACTTAATTCAAAGAAAAAAAAAAAAAAAAAACCACCACGCTTGACGTGGCATCCATGTGTGTTTCCATGTCAACCCCTAGCTAAGTAGGTGTTTCCAAGTCATCAATGTGTGTTTCCATGTCACCCCCTATCATGCATACCAACATCTTACTTGCCTAGTTCCCAATCTCCGGCATCATGCCAATCCATGCAAGCCCACTGTGCAAGCATCCCAAATCACCCATTGACCATGATCACTCCTTAGTCTTTTTAGGGTACACATTTGTCATGAACCACATGTCGCGTAGCATTAGCAACACCAGTCACACACAATGCTTCCATTAATTGAAGCAACTTGCAGCAATTTGTGTCGGCGATAATCATCAACTGTGGCCGTTTGCTACTTTAATTAGAACGCCTTTCACATTTGCAAACTAATCACGTTATGCATTCAAGACCTTACAAACTAAGGATTCATTTGAAGTTTAAGGGTGGTGTAAAGATATCATGGCCCTAAAAGCCTAAACCTATTGTAGGGTTATGTGTTTATACAACAAGCAAACTAATCCTAGGATTAATCTAGAATTCTTTAGTATATAAACTTTATATTAGATTTATTAGCATACATATTTAATAGTAAATATAAAATATGTAATCGTTAAGAGCTTAATTTCTAATATTTTGTTAATATGTGCCCTAAGGACACATAATAATTTTCATTTTTGGAAAAAAATTTTTCGAAAATTGAAAAAGTATTGACAGCTTTTTCAATTCCTGAAAAAATGTTTCTAAAAATGGAAAGCTTTATATGTGCCCTAAGGGCACACATTAACCGGACTCTAATTTCTATTGTAAATGTAATCGATAGATCCAACCACATAAAATTCTTACTTTCACATTTTTTTAGTCCCTCAATCCATCAACAACTTTAACAATCCCAACGCATTTTTGATGATCTACATTGCTGATGCCAATATGGCGGCTCCAACCATTTCAAACTTTCCAATGGCCCCATCACACTTTATTAATGAAATGAGTTAGTTAATGAAGTATAATATTAAAAACAATTTTTAATGAAGTATAATATTAAAAATTAGGTTTTAAATCATATATTGTGGACACGTATGTCCTTATCAATTTCCTGGGAGAACTTTTTGACGAGCGCAATAGCAAGCAGCTTGAAAAAACGCATTCACAGATAGTGACTTATATATATGGCCGGTCCAATATTTGTCCTTGGAACCTTCCATGTTTCAGGCCATTATAAAGGAATGATATAGTGGAATTCTGGGATACGGGAAATGTTATACGATGTTATTAGCAATTAACAAGAAATGATATTATTGCTGAAGAAATTGTCAAAAGGTGACCCCAACTACAAGTGAATTGTCTCTTTGCTTCATCTTAGGATTCATCTACTAGGGAAGCTAGCTTTTGAGTCATTAAATTATTCGAGGCATGCATTAGTGGACCTTTTATGATATGCACTAAAATGACTTCTACTGGTGGATTATCAAATCTCACATTGTAGATTACTTAATCAATGTACGCATCCGTATTAGGATTGTGAGGAAATATCAAAACTAGCTACGTTAACTAACAATTTTTGGCGATACGTACCTAATTTCGATGAAAAAAAGAGACCATAGATTTTTTTGTTACTATTATTATTATTATTATTTTTACAGGTAAATAACATAAACCAAGGCCAAGATATCTCATCCGTGATAATCTTGATTATTCCGATGATTAAAATTAATTAGGTTCTTTTCATCCAAACCTTTAAGTCAGTCCTTGGAGTCACAGTCATTGTTTGAGGAAGGAATTCTAGATAGAATAGTCTAAATGATTTGGCGATGATTCATGTATAAACATTAATTCTATATAAATGAATTTCTCCTTTGAGTTTGGGAACACTGCAGTGGTTTTTCTTTTGAATATATGTCCATAGGTTTTCTACTTTGTTACCAATATTTGTGTTATTTACTTTATCACTTAATGTTTTATAATTGATGACTTGCATAAACTGTGGTTGGTAATAACTAGTATTGCATAATTGGTGGTTAATTCAACAAGTTGATTTATTTCGTTTAAAAGTAACTAAACGTCTAAATTACTTTTCATTACAAAAACAAATTAAAATCTAAAATGTTATAATTGTGTTGGCATTATTATGCTAACCAGGAAAAAAAATAGGGAGAGGGGAAGGGGGGGGGGGGGGGGTGGAGCCGGGAGAGAGATAGGAATAGACACGCAACATAACAGAAAGAGATTAGGAATTGTTGTTCAATAATGCAAATCAACTAACCAAAGAAGTGATGCATCGAAATTGAATAGCTTAAAAGGTCAAAGTTATTTGTTTTTATCCCAAGTCAAAGTAGGAATGATGGTGTAGGTGGGATAAATGGGAAATCAAACTACTACAAGGATTCTAAACTGCTACAATGAGAATGACTTACTACAATGAGAATGATGGTGTAGAGGCACTTTGACGATTAAGTCGATGAAGAAAATCATACGATGAGTTTAAGAAAAGTGGTAAGAGTGTTTAGATAATAGAGTGTGAACGAAATCATATAATGAGTTTAAGAAAAGTGGTAAGTGTTTAGATAATAGAGTGTGTACATAACTCGCTAGTTTATTTAGAGAAGTTTCTATAGTGTTTCCTCGGTGTTAGTTGGTGGGTTTTTCCTCTTTGATTGAGGAACTATGTTCAGGGTCTTGATCAAGATACTTGATGAGCAGTCGATGGTTGCATCTTGGCTTAACCTGTTTGGTTGTGCCAAAAATATTAGGTCTACACGAACTAAACCTACTTTGCCACCTCTTGGGCTCGAGTGATTTACCCCCTCTACATTGAATCCTAGACATTTTCCACTAATAAGGATCGAGGAGCCATTAGACCAAAAGACTAGTGACCATTGACAGGTTAAACATCATGCTTCAATTGTTAGAATTGAGAAATAAGTTATTGGGGACCCTCACTATATTTCTTATGCAACTGACCTGCAGTCATGTGAGTAGATGAGAACTGTGAGGTCCTACTACAACCTATTCAATAGATTTCTTATACTCATCGTTGTCACTTTCTAATGATCATACATGCATGATTAGGGTTCAAATATATTCTTGAAGCTTTTTTGCATGACTGCACTGCAAGTGTGGGGGCGATCAACACCATAACAATGGTGTGTTCTCACTCCTCACATCTTGCATTCTCTCCTTGGGTGGTGATAACTTTTCATGTAGTGATGTTGCCTAGCTAAACAAGTGCAAGTACTTGATCAACAAGTGTAATTTTTGGTGAATGATTATAACCTTTTGCAAATGTTAGGAGGGACACAGCACAACTTAATTCCTGAAAAAATGTAACCTTTTATGAATGAGTGTATGTGTGCCCATAACTATGACATTGATTATATCAGTCATTGTCAAGCTATTTTAATCCTCTCCCTAAGTGAACATTCCTACACGACATTTTTCCCCACAAAAAAGCACTTGGACCCGAAACTGAAAGCTATTATGCTCTTTTCAGAGATTCTTTTGTAGTGAAGATTAGTTTGCTTTGGTAAAATTTCTTATCATCATCCTCAATCATAGGTTAGGCTTTAGTTCCTTCGAAAGGGTCACTCAAAAGGAGAGAATTTGTTAGTCCCCACAAATTATCAAATCATGTGGTGTTGGCGGGTCGGGTTGTTTAAGATTCATAATCACAATCACTAATCAGTGATATAAAATATGTTCAAGACTAATTAAAAACTTATTTGAACACAAGCTATCCCTCACTTTAGGCCATAGCTGCACAAAAACAGCAATGAGAATTGGACTAACAAATTAAAAAAAGCTGAGTGTAGCAATTAGAAGCCAATCAATTATCAGATTAGGACTAATATGATTACTGGTAATTAGCTTCCTAATCATTAGCTCTATTATGATAATTATGCGCTCTATAGGTGATCGTCCTTCAAGCATGCATAATATAATAATCATGGTAATAATTTTGAACTCTTCAAGAACTGGGTGGCATGACCCCCCCCTCATTAGTGCTTTTTAGCCACGCTTTAGACCATAGTCACTCAGGGATTTTCATCAAATCATGCCTAATCCTGATTAATAAACCCAACCCAACTTATTTTCTTCTGGCTAAATCATTTTCCCCTTTTTCCTCAAAGAGAAAAACCGACCTAAGCCCCTTCACAGCCATAACAATTTACCGTAAAGACCTGGTTTTAGGCATTTAGCTGTTGCTTGAAAATGAATTCACCTTACTTTTGTTCACCATAAGAGATGATTAAATTCGTAACTATGAATTTTAAAAACTTCACAAAACTTTTTTTATAATAAATTCTAGTAACTGTCACGATCATTTTCCATTCACATAAAATATACTAATATGCTTCCAAGTGATTTTCATCTAGAGTCCTTCTTGATAAATACCTAAATGCATAATAAAATTTTATAATATTTTCGTAATACCCTTATTTAGATTTGGGTATTGATAATCGGGTATCCATGGGTAAACTTTTCGGGTCAGGTATGGGTATACCCGATCCAGACCCTACCCATGGCCATCCCTAATCATAGGCCAGCTATAGCAACTTCAAATTTGGAAAGCTTTTCAAATTATCACACCCATGGCCGATACCTCAATGTCATAGTTGTATGTTATCATAATTACTTATTTTTGCTTTCAATTACTCCATAAACAAATGTGGGGCTCCCAACTCTCAAAAGTTAACTTTTTTATAAAATAAAAAAAGTTAACTTTTGATAAATATAATACAAGAGAGCAGTTTTTGTTTATTTTTTTTGCTGAATATATTAGAGAACAGTTCCAAGTAGTGATTATAAGGCATATATTAAATTAATTGCCACATGGTTTGATAGTTAATTTGATCATTTTCCTTGATTATTTATTCTTTGACTTGAGAAATAGCAAGAACAGAGACGGATCATGGATCTTCATGGGCCAGGCTAGTTGCAATATGCTGTGTTTTTATATTAGAGCAATGTTATATACCCAAAAAAAAAAAAAAATATTCACAACATTTTTCTTGATAGTTGAGTTTGCAAGTTTTTACAGGTACTTATATAAATTCATCACTATAGAATTTCTCTTTTATGAGCACATTATCACTGATTCAGTTGGAATCTTCTGCGTTTTGGCCATAACATATGGGACATCTGCCGAAGAAGTCTTAACGAAATTTCCATTGTATTTTTCAGTCTGGAATTATGCGAAACTCTTATTCCAATAAGGAATAAAAAATAAAAATCACCAATAAACATTTTTTCCCACTATAAATCAGGTCAGCAATGACGTTCATTTTAATTGTCTCTTTGCTCTAAAACATGGTTTCTCAAAAATGATTTTGGTAAAATGGACAGCAGAAACGTGATACACATGGTAGCAGAATATAATCAAAATTATAATAAGCAACACAAGCCACTAAAAAAGTAGCTCTCACCAATTGACTAAAAGAATAAAACTAGAAAATTAAGTTGTACAATGAGTTTCATGAATGCCTACTGAGGACTCTTAAAAGCCTTGCATAAAATTTGAATGTTTCGTCATTGATGATTTCAGGTGATAGAACCCCATGAGTTGGAAAATAGTCTCTAATTTTGTAAAAGAATGGTTTGAGAGATCCTTAGAATCTACGATTAATGTAAACTTGAAGTAGATGAGGGACCGAGAGGGTAGCTAAACTAATCAACTATAGCACATTGCGAGTTGTAAAGTTGAAATTTTGTTTGTTTATCCCATTAGAATCAAACAAATTTGATTTCTTCAGAATCTGCATAACTGGTTACCAGTTAGGAATGCATTTTCAAAGAGAATGGTCCTCCACCACTTCAGTTAAGAACCATTATTTTTATTTTTATTTTTGATGGTGAAATTTAATTATCAAAGTTAGGTAGGATTGATTAGTATGGATTGCCAATATTGATTGGTTATTTACATTAAAAGGGAATTTTAAAGTCGATTACTAAACTATTATCATTACTGTGATTGGTGCTTTGGATCTCCAAATTATTGGTCCATTGAAATGCATGTAATTAACCAGGCTTTAACTTTGAGGTCTTTTGACTTCTGAGAAGAATAATTGTGATGCGTGGATAGCAACCGAAGGTGGCAAGTATATAAGTTTGAGATTCTCTCAAACAATTAGGCTCTTCTTATTAGTCAAAAATAATCACATGATTGGACCATTATAACTGCTTCTCTTAAGAAAAGAAAAGTCAATTCAAAGGCAGAAAACATGTGGTTTGGATAATCGGAAAGATTGACCTTTCCTGCTTAGATTACTTAGATCTAGAGACTACAACTTAGAGAAGCAAAAAATTATTATTACAAAGCCAAAACATTAAGCAAATGACATTGCCAGATAGAGCAGCAGTGTTTTACCGAAGAGAAAATTCATTCAATTCACACATTATAAAACAAAAATGATGTTGTCATGAAGGATTTGAGATTAGCATGGAGCTACATGAGCATGAATATATCCAGCAAAGAATCATTGTCTCTCTTTTCATGTGTTAAGAGCGATGCTATTTCTTTGATATGATTTTATTAATTATGTTAAATGATTAAATTCATTATTTGTTAACAACTTACATTTTTTGAACTATCATACTTTATCAAATCAAAACTTAAAATAGTTACCTTCATACATAAATTTACAAATTAAAGTTTAGCATCACAGTCATGAGTCATAATTTAAGTATATTTTTTGAGAATCACATGATTCAAGAATGGTAAGTGAAAGTGATGCATATAAAAAGGAGAGCTTGTTAAAATCATATTTGGTTTGAAGTAAAAGGTTTTAGCTTTATAAATTTACATGCATTATAGCGACCTAGTGACGTTTTAGTCTTTTTTTAGAGTTTGCCCCCTCCCCCCTTTTTCTTGCTTAATAGAACTTCAATTAGAAATAAAGAGAACAAGAAACAAAAATACAAGCTTAAAGCAAAAGACAAAATACCTCAGTGACGTGTTAGTCTATTAAAGTTGTTCATAGAGCTCTATTCTCCTCCAAATAGAGCTACTAGTGTGGTCCTCTCGATCACTTTAGCAAATTCTGAAAACCATACCTAAATATATAATGCAAGTCTGACTAATTAAACACTACTGAGACTGCAATTATACCTCTCAGGAGGCACGAATGGGTTGCACCCGAGACCAAAAATTTTCCCAAATTAATGACTTCATGCCTGACTTCAGTGAATCTAAAATTTGTTTAAACTACTCTGCATCGAGTGGCGAGCAGTTTATGGTCTTGTTTGGTACAACATTTTAAACATATATTTTCAGTTTTTAAACAACATTACATATATTTTCACATACTTTTTCATTCACATATTTTCAAAAAAACTGAAAACTGTACCAAACGAGCACTATATTCCCCAAAACTTGAACTAATCCTAAAATACATTTTTTTTTTCAATTCGATAATTACAATAAAAATAAAAGATTTGAACCTTAGACATATGCTTCAATTAGTAATACTAAAAATAATATTGATAATATACTCTTTTAGGTAAATGCATGATAAGTTGATATTTTCTTTGAATATTTTTTTTTTTTTAGGAAAAAAAAAATCATTGATAGCCTTTTAATTTCTCATTTTTAGCTGGCCAAAAAATGGGAAAAAAAATTTTAAAAAAAATTGTATTTTTGTAATATAGGTTTTGTAAGCTGGGTTGGGCTTGGGCCTACCAAGTTCTCTCTATTCTCTAGGTATTATGTTGAATACTAGTAATAATATAGGCTTCCCACTTGGCCCAGTCTGACCCAATGACTGATCTACTTGCTCGTGTCGCACAAAGGCAACGCAACTTTCATGGCAGTTTCATAAAAAATTACAGTAGCACTATATATGCTCACAATATCGAGGATGATTGTAACTTTGATGAAAAGAAATAAAAATTCAAAGTCAGAAAACCTGTCATTGGGATTTAGTTAGTTGACTCGGATCTTGTAACTGTACGTAACAGACTAACAGTAAACATTATGGTTGCCATGAAATTTAATTCTTATTATCACATTCATGCTTGTTCTTGTTCATGCACTATTCAACTCAATAATTATCAAGATTCCAATCAATTTTTTTTTTTGTTCTAGAGATCGAGGACCAGATCTTATAGATGATCTCTCATCCCAGAAACAAAGTTTTAGAATCATTATTATTTTGTCATTCCTTGAGTTTTTTAATTCACACATAATTTTTCTTTGGGGTTAAAAAAGAGAGTCAAACGAGCTGGTAGGCCATTGGTGATCATAGTTGTCTTTCCCTGGACCCTTGTTCATGTGAATTCAATTCATGCATGCTTGAGGATAAGATCATTCGAGAGCCTTATATATAATTATAAAAAAAGATCATTCGAGAGCCAAAAACGACCGACCAATATCACAGTGATGTATGCTAGAATTGGTCATGTAGATTGTAGCCCTGAATTCCCTATACCAGAGGAACTATTTAGTGTGGTCCTTGTTGATGATCACACTGAGAAATTCTACAAATTAACCATGCATATTTGTAAACTAAGTTATATTCTAATTGCTTAATTAGACCCTAATACTATAATGTATATCACATGATGTAACTGACCCACTTGTTTGTCTCTCGAGTCTTGACGTAGCTATATACCTTCCGGGAGGCACGCGCTGCTGCTTGCATTAGAGACAATGCATCAATCATTTTCTTGCCGACATGGGCTCTAAAGTAATATATCTAGGAGAAACATTAGCTTATAATGAATGATTTGAAAAATGATCCGTCATTTTCTTTGAAAACCATGTTTTGACAAACCCAATAGTAAGTTTAAGGAAGCTTTTCATTGAATAAAAATTTCTACGAACAAAAATATATATAAATAGACGATCATGATTCATGACACTTAAACACAAAAATCCCTAGTGGCCTTTGAATATAAAGTTGATTATATTTGTAATAGAGACCCTAGATTAGATAAGCACTTCCTAACTAGTTTCTACCTGTTACTGTTAGTAGTTATTAGCCCAGTGGACCTGGGCCCATTGTGTTATTGTACATGTGCTACACTCATACTACTTGTATTACACACATAATGTGCATATAATGATTATCTTTTGTGCATTTTGATGCACAGAAATATATTGATTTTGTACAATTTGATGTATAGAAGTATACAGATTACTCTCTCTCTCTCTCAACATGGTATATATCAGAGCCACGTCCTTATGGCCCTATGTAGTTCGATCCATCAGTAAAATCGAGCTTGTATATTGCGAAATTGATCCCATATAGTTCCTTGTACTTGGATCGATCAAACTAGTAAAGCACTTCTCCAATCATGCATTGTCAGGAGATCTCATGTGCCCACATGTGCCAACAGCCACCAACACATGCCACACACGCTCATTTCTTTGCTCTCTGCTGCATATCACCGTCACATAGTGTGCTTATATAAACACTCTCTTGTACAGTTTAATACACAATAATTGTTGGGTAAACATGTGTGAGTGAAATCTCACGTTAAATAATTAAAAAAAAAATGATATTATTAATTAGCTTTATATATTAGTTTTGGTTTTCAGCTTTTTGATTGGAGCATGTATTAGCTAGAGTTACTTCCCTCTAGAAGAATTGGTTAATATAAACTAATAATTCTAAATACCTTCGGATAGGCATGGTGGCTGCGTGGCGTCGTAGACCTAAAATTTCCCAACAAGATCTTGGTGATTACTTAATTTAATTCGTTAATCAAATTTCGGTTTAGGTCACTCTTCACCACTTGTCTTCCCACAGCTAATTTTAAATTAATGCATAGATAACTTTTTTTAGTGACTAGATTCAATAGTATTATTTGACAATACACTATTTTGGTATGCTTATAACGAACTAATTTATTAAAACATTTTCATCTGCTTTGAAAGCATGTTGATTTGGCAACACAAGAAAATTTTAGCTAAGCTTTTTCATTTTAGTATAATTAATTAATACTGAAAAAAAAAATCATTGGAATCATTTTTATTTTTTTAGCGGGAATGATCCTGATGGTTGAACAAATAAATGCTAGTCACCTTTGCATAAAAAATAAAAAAATAAATGATCATGTTATTAGGTTAATCTCCTAGTCATGTGTTCCATACAAAATGGATAAACTTAGAGCGAGCCTTTTAAGTTTTAACTTTGGATCTTAGTTGTGAAAATGGATTTGAAGCTTAAGGACATCCCAATGCAAAAGGCCAAAACTCAGTCATCACTATTTCATTATGATCTCTTTGAGAATGAAATAATTTGTGACAGGCTAAATTCAATTCAATTGAATGTTTGAATTGAATTGAGGAACTAAATGTACTACTCTTAAATTATTATACATAAGTTTTGACCAAAACCCACATTTCAATTGATAAATAATTTTTGACTATTTATTCAAAAGCATGGACTGGTTTCTGTGAAATGGGTTTTGAAAGAACACTTTGGATATACTAATGGTAATGGAAAGTTTCATTGACATTATTTTCATTGAAAGCAATTTTCACAAGCAACATAATGAATCAAAATCCTCTGTTGACTTTTTACAATTTTATGACTTTCTTCTTTTTTTTACTTTGTTTTTATTTTCTTCCTTAAATACACTTTTATTTAGGATAGTCGAGGATCCTTTCTATTATAAATTGCTTAAAAAAGAATATTATTATGTGTGCATATTATGACTTATGAGGCTGCCGATGTAATTTTTTTTTTTTTGCAAGACATGTTATATATGGAATACAAAAAGCATAAGCACCATGCAGAAACACTAAAATGTACAGTAGTAAACAATTTAAGAGTTAGTTGTTAAAAAAAATGTAATTTTATTTTTATAACATTTTTACAACAATTTTAGGTGACACACTATTATTGTTTATAATATTTTATTACTGGTCATAATGAGGCTACTACTAATGTTATTTTTTTACTTTTTAATAATAATCTACTACTTAGAATTGTTGTGAAAATATTATAAAAGTGTTATGTAACTGACATTTAATAATTTTGATTTCCAAGTAGCCAATTTGTATAACGATTCCCAATTTGCTAGGTCAGGCCCAGTGAAACCAATGTCGTGTTGGACAAGAGCAGGACCTGTTGTTGTAGGCCATCTCCAAAAAGATCTCATCTTTTTAGGATGGCCCAGAAAAGGAAACTACGAAGAAAGCCCACAACACATGCCAGATTTGACCACCCACGGCTTATTGTAGTCTTTCACGGCGTGTACTACTCCATTTTTTGACTTAGAAGTTCGAATTCAGAGCATGTATTTCTGGGTAATTTTATTAACTTCTTAATATTTGAATGAAAATTCTCTCTTTTTGAAAGAAGTAAAAGAAAACATAAAAGCTATGTACTAAAGTGGAAACCTAACTTGTGTGCTGGGGTTATATATTAGTTTTGGCTAGAGGTTAATATATTATTAATTAGCTTTATATATTAGTTTTGGTTTTCAGCTTTATGATTGGTGCATGTATTAGCTACAGCTACTTCCCTCTAGAAGAATTGGTTAATATAAACTAATAATTCTAAATAATGAATTACTACTATGTCTATGTCTGATGATGTAACACGCAACGCATGGGGTACGGTCGTTAGACCTAAAATTTCCCAACAAGATCTTGATGATTACTTAATTAAGTTAATTTAGTTAATCAAATTTCGGTTTAGGTCACACTTCACCACTTGTCTTCCCACAACTAATTTTAAATTAATGCATAGATAACTATTTTTGGTGACTAGATTCAATAGGATTATTTGACAATACACTATTTTGGTATGCTTATAACGAACTAATTTATTAAAAAAATTTATTTGCTTTGAAAGCATGTTGATTTGTCAAACACAAGAAAATTTTAGCTAAGCTTTTCATTTTAGTATAATTAATTAATACTGAAAAAAAGTCATTGGAATCATTTTTATTTTTTAGCGGGAATGATCCTGATGGTTGAACAAATAAATGCTAGTCACCTTTGCATAAAAAAATGATCATGTTATGAGGTTAATCTCCTGGTCATGTGTTCCATACAAAATGGATAAACTTAGAGGGAGCCTTTTAAGTTTTAACTTTGGATCTTAGTTGTAAAAATGAATTTGAAGCTTAAGGACATCCCAATGCAAAAGGCCAAAATTCAGTCATAACTATTTCATTATGATCTCTTTGAGAATGAAATAATTTGTGACAGGCTAAATTCAATTCAATTGTATGTTTGAATTTAATTGAGGAACTAAATGTACTGCACTTAAATTATTATACAGAAGTTTTGTCCAAAACCCACATTTCAATTGATAAATAATTTTTGACTATTTATTCAAAAGCATGGACTGGTTGCTGTGACATGGGTTTTGAAAGAACACTTTGGATATCCTAATGGTAATGGAAAGTTTCATTGACGTTATTGAAAGGATGATTGGTCATTTTCATTGGAAGCAATTTTCACAAGCAACATAATGAATCAAAATCCTCTATTGACTTTTTACAATTGTATGACTTTCTTCTTTTTTTAACTTTGTTTTTTATTTTCTTCCTTAAATACACTTTTATTTAGGATAGTCGACGATCCTTTCCATTATTAGTTGCTAAACTAAGAATATTACTATGTTTTTGATTTTTTTTGCAAGACATGTTATATATGGAATAAAAAAAACATATGCACCATGCAGAAACACTAAATGTACAGTAGTATGTCCTCGTTGTAATGAGATTGAAACCCCCATTCATGTTCTGCATGATTGCCACTTTGCATGTCATATTTGGGCTTCCTTTCCTGTGCATTTACTTATTTATGACTTTTTCAGACTTGAGCTACATGATTGGTGTAAACTTAATTTCAAACTTAATTCCCCTTCGTGCTATGTCCCATGGAACATTATATTTGCTTTTACCATATGAGCAATCTGGTTGGGTCGAAATTCTTTGATATTTACAGGAAAATCCATTTTTTTTTCATATTTTAAAACAAAACGCTATATCTCATGCCACAGAGTTTTTCTTCCTTAGCACCTTTCCTTTAGGCACTCATCTCTGTTGTCAATCAAATACATTAGGTGGAGCCCAGCTCCTTTCCCTTACGTTACTATTAATACAGACGACAACTCGTTAAATAACCTCGGAGAATCTGGTGTGGGGGGCGTAGCACGCTCAACCAATGGAGAATGGTTATGGGGTTTCTCTTTACACTTGGGAGTCACCAACAATATTATGGCCGAACTGTGGGGTATTAGAGAGGCGTTGGCTCGAGCATGGGCCAAGGGTCATCATCGAGTTTGTCTTCAAACTAATTCTCTTCTTGCTTACAAATGGTTGAATACTAATGAAGGATATCCTATAGAATTTACTAACTTGATTTTGGATTGCATATGGCTCCTCAACAGGGACTAGGAGGCATGCATTGAGCATATATGGAGAGAGGCTAATAGCTGTGCAGACTTACTGGCAAAGAGGGGTGCTTCTCAATCGAAGAGGGAAGTGTTGTATGATAAATGTCTCACTTTTTTATGGCAATGTTTATATTTGGACTCCATGGGTTTTGTCTCATCTTGGAGTCATCGCGGTCAATAAGGGTCCAGTGATGTTTTGTTTAAGTTCAGCTATTCCTTTCTTCGGTTTTGGTTTGTTCGGATTGTGTTCAGTTTGCTTCGTTTAGTTTGTGTGTTGATGTATTTTCTTGCACTATAGTCCTGTTGTAATATTTCTATTTGTAAGACCTCTGTTTAGGTAATATATCTCCCGTTTAGCCAAATAAAAAAATAAAAAAAATTAAGAGTTAGTTGTGTAAAAAAAAAAAGAGTAATTTTATTTTCATAACATTTTTAAGGCGAATTTAAGTGGCATGCTGTTATTGATTATAATATTTTGTTACTGGTTATAATGAGTCTACTACTAATGTTATTTTTTTTTTACCCACTAATAATAGTCTACCATATAAGATTATTGTAAAAATATTGTGAAAATATTATAAAAGTGTAATATAACTAGCATTTCTTAAAATATATACATATTATAAACTTGGTCTTGACTTGCATTTAATAATTTTGATTTCCAAGTAGCCAACTTGGATAACGTTTCCCAATTTTCTAGGTCAGGCCTAGTGAAACCAATGTCGTGTTGGACAAGCGTAGGACGTGTTGTTTTAGGCCATCTCCAGAAAGATGCTCACCTTTTTAGGATGGCCCAGAAAAGGAAGCTACGAAGAAAGCCCACAACACATGCCAGATTTGACCACCCACGGCTTATTGTAGTCTTTCACGGCGTGTACTGCTCCTTTTTTTTTTTTTTTTTTTTTTTTTTTTGACTCAGAAGTTAGAATTCAGAACATGCATTTCTGGGTAATTTTATTAACTTCTTAATATTTGAATGAGAATTCTCTCTTTTTGAAAGAAGTAAAAGAAAACATAAAAGCTACGTACTCAAGTGGAAACCTAACTTGTGTGCTGGGGTGTTTGCTGTTTACCACCAAACTGTGATTGAGGGAAGATTAGTCAAAATGGAGTTTTATTTTGCTTTTTCATGGGCTGCCCTTGCTCTTTTTTTTTAAAGTCAAATTGGAAATAATGTTTCCAGATCGCAAATTATGTTTTTATTTTTATTTTTTATATAATAATAAATCAAAGTAAATAGAAAATTATAACTCAAATCCTCTCATACTCAAGGAGGCATTGAAGCATTTCTAGGGTGAGATTAGATCTGAAATTCAAGACTTACCAGTGACGCAATAAAGACTCATTTCAAAATTGAATGGATAGTTTTTCTTTTCTTTTTGTTTGCCAAGATGAACCTTTTGGTTTTTTGTTTTGCTTAATTACAAAATGACGAATATAATTGAACGTAACTAATATTAGGAATTCCATTAGTCCAACAAACCAACAACATAGAGGATGTAAAGTTTTAATACATTAGACATGAACCAAAATAAGAAAAAAAAAATTGTAATTCAATACAAAAATTGGAAAAAATAAAAAGAATGGTATTGTACATGAAATAAATCAATGAATCTGAAATGAAAAATAATTAGCACCCACTACAAATTGTGGTATCAAATCAAACCATCAGAGCAAAGTCAATTTGAGGAGCCTTCTTCCCAAACAGTAACTTCAAATCATTCTCCAAGGGTGTCAAGTTCAAGTCCAAGCACATAACCCTCGTACTATTTGATCTTTTCAGCACCGGCACTTTCTTTTCTATGGCAGCTGAAGAAAATGCACCATCCATCATTGCTCTATGCCTCCTCATGTGACCACCCAAAGCTTGCCCCATAGCAAACTCAAGCCCACATATTGAGCACTCATGCATCTTAGGCTTATTTCCCAGGTTCTGAGACTTTGTACGCTCTTTCAGTTCTTCCCCCATCAATTTTGGTCTCTTGTGGCTCGCTCTGTGGCCACCAAGAGCTTGAAATGATGGGAATTGGCGATTACAAGTCTTGCACTCAAACACATCAGCCCGTGAGGCTTTCCTGGGCTTGGTCTCTAAGCTATGAGAGAGTAGCATTAGACAATTAGCCATGTCTAAGCTCTCTATCCCACCATCTTCTCTCATTCTCTTCATTGCCATAGCTACGTAAAAAACAGAAGTAAGAACACAAATGTTGTTGTTCGGGTTTTTTAGAGGTCAACTTTTGGTAACGTAAATGATATGAAACTTATGAAAGGCAAATGTTTAACGAGTAAGAGAAGCAAGGAAGTCTTGGTATTTATAATAGGCGTGTGGGCGAGTTAAAGGGTCTAGAAGTCTAGAATGGTTTATTGGACCAAATTGAAAGGGTAGGACTGAGCAGCGGTTTCACATTAAAGAAACATAGTACTATTAGTAGTAGTAGGCAACTTGGACTGTTTCTTTGACTAGTGCAATCACGAGAGAATAGCAATATTATTAGTATATATTACTTTTATGTTAAGAAACTATAGTAATTCATTGTCTTTTTCGTATTAAATATGGGTGATGATATAGTTTTATCCACGTGCCCTGCCCTCCACGTTATAGGTGACGATGTTCACTTGTTCAAATTTCATACCGGCTTGTCTTAATTAAGCACATAAAATACGCGAAATCATTGACTATTATATATTAGAGAAATGCAATGTACACTATATTTTTTCAGCACTTTTATAATAAATTATAAATGGTAGGTTAATTTTAAAATACCATGTGAAATTAGTGACTTTTATATTAAAAAAAAATGATGCACGTTATATTTTTATAATACGTTCACAACAAATTATAAATAATAAATTGTTATTAGTTTTTATTTGAATTTATTGCTACAATTTCTTTTTTTTGTTGGCTAATATTAGTTAATAACTATCCTGTCACTTATGATTTGTTGTGAAAATTTTGCAAACATAACATTTTTTTATATTATATTATATTTTATTGCATTATTATTATTATTATTATTATAGTTCCTGTTATTATTTTTTTTTTTTAACTATCCTGTCAAATATAATATAATATATTTGGGGTGAGACGTAAGCAGTGACTCTAAGTTGGTGAACCAACAGATTAACATGAGGTCATGAGTGGCGAGCTAAGCTAATAAATGAATCTTCCTTTGAAGCTTCCAAGGTTTTAAGAATAATCCTGCTAGCTAGTTTGAAATCTCAAAGTTGGTGTAGGTTACGGTCTCAAAAAGTGTCTTAATCCGAATTTTTTTCATAAAAAAGTATAACAAGATTTATTTATTTATATTGGATAGGAACCGCCACACACTTTTTTGGTGGACATGCACTAGCAGATAAACGACACAAAAATTTATCCCTAATGGGAGGAGTGTCCTCCATCCAAGTTACACAATCTGAGTTGCTGCTTCTTCTGGTGTGGGAAGCTTTACATGAATTAAACTTCTGCAGTCACCACGTTAAGCCTTCAATGATCTTCTGGATGGTGGTAGCAGATGGGGTAGATCCACTTAATGCCTGTATGACCAATTAGGAATCACCTTCAACGTACCACTATGTCCTTCAAACCCAGATCCCATGCAAGGAGGATTTCTTTCCTTCTCTTTGGCTGCTTTGGCTTCTACTTCTAGAGCTCTCAAGGGAAACACTAGTTTTTTGCTCATGGCTCCCATCTTGTTGTAACTTCCCTTTTAGTCTTCTCCTGAATCCTGATGATGCAACGCAGGCTGTGCTGCATTGGATTGCAGCTGTCCTCAATGCTGAGGTGCACTCTCTGTCGCACTCAACCCTGCCCTGATGATGAGGTGCACTCTGTGCTGCACATGATGGCAGCCTGTCCTGATGACTAGTGCATGCTATTAGCTTAACACCCAGCTGTTGCTGAGGAAGGCATGTACTTTCAACAGAGTTCCTGTTATTCCACAGGCTCCAGGCCGTGATAGTGAAGATTTCCCAAGTAATGCCGCCCCCCCCCCCCCCCCCCCCCCCCCCTCTATTTTGTTAATACTATAACCACAAACTTTTTAACAATATTTTTACAAACCGTTGAGGTAGTAAATTTTTATTAGTTTGTATATGAGTCCGTCACTTACATCATATTTTTACTTACTAATAACCACTCATCACATTAAATATATAAATATATATATGTACGGCACCAAACTCCCTGTGCCTGTTGGATCATTAAGGCCCACTAAGGCTCTACTTTCTTGGCACGCTCGGATGAGGACATTTTGGTCTTAGCTGTCCACTCGTGTTTCCCGAGACTGCGTCATCCCCCGAGGATACTTCCCCGGGAAGTTCTATCATGCCCGGAAAATCTATAGCCGAGCATAGACGACCAGGAGTTGTATCCGCCTAGCGTCAGGGAATGGGAACTATTTCCAAGGCCATTCCCACCTAAACATCCACCTATCATCGCCTGTATTGGACCTCCAAATGCACTAGCGACAAAGCTAATCATCACTATCCCACTAGCATCTCACTATAAATACAAGAATCTCATGGGAAGGAGGGGTTGGTTGAAAAACAGAGAGAGAGAGAGAGAGAGAGAGAGAGAGAGAGAGAGAGAGAGAGAGAGAGAGAGAGAGAGAGTAGGAGGAGTCGTCGATCAGTCTCAGCATAAGAACGACCCAGTGTAGGAAATTCAAGCCCACGATACAAATAGATTGTGAGCCCAAACGAGTCATAGCCCAGTATCTTCGTTCTGAGGCCTGCACAATATATATATATATATATATATATATATATATATTTAGAAAGACCACATTAACAATTTGTAAATTTTTTTTGTAACTTTAGCATTTACCTTTATTTAAAGTCATATCTAAAATCTAAAACAAAATAAACAAGCCCAAAAAAATTACCCAAGAACAAAAATTACGAACAGCAAAGCTAAAAGTAATTAAGCCCAATCAATCAATTTTACTAAAAACAAACAACTTGACCCTTTAAAAAAAATTTAACAAAATAATTTTGTCCATACCTAAATGCACACATAAAAAAACACAAATAAATAAATAAAAAACCATTAGCTGTTAAGCAACAAAGTCGGAGGCTAGAGTCACTGCACATAACTAACAGCAAAATTGCACCCTAACTTCAAGTTTTAGCTTCGTCTTTGTCTCCCTAATCCTTCTTGAGCAACCAGACCACATCTAAGAATTCCTTTGGGGGACAACATAGGTTGCCTAGTTTGAAGTTTGTGTTGTTCCAGGTTTCTTTGGCTATTTTTGCATTCCCATAGAATGTGGCTAGGGATGGCAACGGGGTAGGGCTGGTCTGAAGGATGGGGTCTTCGCCCCTGCCTCACTCTGCATGATGGGAAAAATTTTCTTACCTCATCCCCGCTCCATGGGACCCCGCAAAGCCTCGTCCCACCTTGTAAAACTTTACTTCTTGTTAATTTGCCCACAACTATTACAATTGTTTTTAATAAAACCTGTTTCGTTAATAAAAATATACTTAAAATTACAAACAAATTTCTCCCATCAAATAAAACTAATTTTTAGCAAAAATTGAATAATATTATTAAAATGTTTAACAAGACAATATCACAACAAAAACAAAAATCTCAAAATACAAAATCAATGATTCAATAATATATAAATTTGTTTATAATAAAGATAAAAGAAAATGCTAAAATTTATACCTTATTTTCAACCTTGCTAGAGAAAAAAGAAATAGAAAGCCTTGTTGAGTAGAATAAAATATGTTGATGATATATTTTTTAAATAGTAAGATTTTAGGATATGAAAAATTTACAATTAAGCCCTTATTAATGCAGGGCGGAGCGGATTGGATCTACAAATTCTAAACTCATCGTGCGGGGCTAAAATCTCACTTTATTCTTGCCTCATCATGGGGTGAGAAAAACCTCAATAAAGTGAAGAGGGAAGAGACGGATCAAGCGAAGCGGGACGTTTAGCTTTCTTCAAAAAGTTCACACCTGTTGTCCATTATGACCTTTCAACGCGGCAGACATTGCTTCCTGGGGAGTATGCTTCTGCATGGCACCACACGAAGTGCTTTATTTTGTTTAGGCACCGTAAGTTGCAAATGAGCTTCCAAATAGCTGGCATTTTGGAATTATCCGAGTGCCCTGGTCCACCTTCGCTCCCCTTAGCTTTAGTGAGATATTTTACGCTACTTGGTATGCACTCTTGACAGAGAAAATGCCAAGAGTTGATTTTAGTTGTTAGGGGATGGTCGAACCCGGACCTAGATACTACAACTAGAAATTTAAAATTTTTCACTGACCATGTCATTCATACAAAGACGACAAAGAATACAAGACTGTACTATGTGCTCACAGTTTACGCAATATTTTTCTTTTAGGTCGAGATTTACAAGTTACACATTGTGCTGCTCCTTAAATATGAACAAAATTGATCATAACTTAAAACTACAATCTTATTTAATAAAATAAATATTATTACATATTTTGAAAATCTAACCGTTGAATTGCATATTTTTTATGCTCTTAATATACATGTCAAATTTTGTATCAATAGGGTATTATTTACTATGTGATTTATAAACTTATATTTTATACATAATTTTAAATTATAAAAACTTGCAATTTAAATAATTTATTGATGACATAACTATTAATATTTAATTTTCTAAAAATTTTGCAAGCATGAAGAATATATAAAAAAAGATATAATCCAATGGTGGATTTGTCAAAATTTACTTCTAATAAAAAGATATTAAATAAGGTTGTAGCCTAAGATTATCCCTAAAATATACGCACACTTTAGGGTTGTAACTACATCTTTTCTAATGTTAATAGGTGGTCTAGAGCATTTGTTAATAAACTATTTTAGGAAGAAAAATTATATATCCACAACATTTTTACAAAAAATTGTAAGTGGCAGATTGTAATTAATTGTTATTAATGGATAAAAAAGTAATTTCAGTGATAACTAGGTTCAAATTAAAACCAACAAGAAGTTATTACTTATAATTTTTTTGTAAAAATATTTTGAACGTAACATTTATTTTTTAGAAAAATTTTAATATCACTTTCATGAAAAATATAAAAAACTATCAAAAAAATTAGTGTCTTCCTTCTTTTTCTATAAAATATTTCTAAAAATACCCTTAAGGTTTGTTATTTTTTTTTTTCTGTAAATACCAGTGCATATTTGTTATTACACATTTATTTTGAACTAAAATCATAACTTAAATTCATGCTACAAAAAGTGTGTAGTATACTATTGTATATGTAAACACCACCATTTTTATGGATGAACGTTCCAGAATGTTTTGTAGTATTCGTGTCGGTTGATAGAATGGTAGTTAGAACTCCTACACCAAATTATCATATTAGCACCTTAATTTTACGCGGTCCAGTTTGATTATTGTTATTAATATTATTATATACCTTCTTTTGTCCTTTTTGGCTTACTCCACATAATAACTGAAAAAGCCACCATCGATCTGGCAGAATGCCTCAACGTGTGGGTCACATCGCACACTACTTGACTTGGGGTCCGTTTGGATACAGTTTATTGTTGCTGAAAATTACTGAAAACTGATTGTTGTTGAAAACATTGTAGCAAAATAATTTTTAAATGTATAAATAATATCGTGAGATCTATTTTTAATATTTTTTAATGTATAAACAGTGTATAAACAATACGTGAACAGTATCACACTGTTTATGCACAGTAATTTTTTCCTCAAAAGTCAAACAATGCGGCAAAAAAAAAAAAAAAAACTGAAAACGCAGGTGCAAAACGTAACTCAACTAAACCCACACTTGGAATAATATATGGAGCAAATTTCAGGTGAATGTTTAGAAAATGTCCACATGCAAGAGCAGCAAGTGGTAACCAACTTCTTGAGAAAGTATTCTCCGTTTCAGGTGTATGTTTTTTTCTCTCACAGTTAATGGGATCTTTTAGCTGTGAGTCCACTAACTGTGAGGAGAGAGAAACATACATCTGAAATAAGATGTATTTTTTTCAAGTTCTGAGACATTAGGCACTATTGTTTTAAGAGATTCTAAGATAACTTGTGGATAGAAAATGGAATAGTTTAGCTAAAGATTGAAACACCACATTTTTATATTATAATTTTTTTTAAAGTAATGGAAAAGAAATTAAGGCCAGCTAACTATCAACATAATAGTCAAATTTTAAGTTCTTATTTGAATTTTCGAACACCCTACCCCTCTTTACTGTGCTTAGCAAGTCCAAGAGTCATGGATTGGACCTCCTAAATAATATTGTAAATCACAAGATATTAGATAAGCCAATAGCGTGTAAGAGTTATTCAATAAAACACAGCCACCAATGAAATATTCTACATCAACATAAAAAATGCACATGTTGGATAAACTACACATGGAACTACCTTCACATTTCAATTTTGACTTAACAACTTGGACTCACACTTGTCCGTTAATGAGCATTTGTGCACATACATACAGCATTGTAATTCTCTTCGAACATGCTTCATAAAGAAGAATTGTCACAACTCACAAGATACATTGTGCCATTTACCAAAAGAACTATTCAACTTTTATATAAGATACATGTTGCTCTGAAACATACACTTCCCTAGGTTTTCTGGATAAGAAATTTGTATTATCCAAAGACATTTCAACCTTGACATGATATTTGTGTTGGAAAAACATGATTTGTATCGCATACAAAACATACATAGCGGAAAGTTAACGAATTTACTTCATTCGCAATTGATAACATGTATTACATAAATTTCAGAATATAAGAACAAGAGAGTGTACCTTGGTGCGATAAAATTTAGAACCAAAGATTAGAAATACTAGGGAACACTCTTAATCTTCACTCTAATTCCACTTATGCCCAAAAAATGTGGTCTCTCAATTAGTTTATATGTATGTGTTCAATGGAGAATAAGAGAGTGGTTTACACTCACATGCACACAATTTCATTCTCTTACAAAATTATGTATGTTTTTCTCTTTATAACTGATCATCTAATTGGGCTAACTTTTTGGACCATTCCAATTGAGCTTTAGTATGTGGCTTGAAGTGGGATCAAAATGGAACAAATAAGACACTAGCTCCAATGGCTCCAATGGGTTTTGGGCTTTTCTGTTAACTCTTGACAAGTCCAAAATTACTATTAATCATATTTAATATCACTATATAAATATAATTGCACTTTAGGCCTTATTAATAAAGGTGAAAACCCATTTTCGACCCTACATTTTTACGCGATTCTCACTTTAGTCCCGATCTTTTATTTTCACCCATTTTAGTAAATGTTTAGAAAAACGCCTTCCATTTTAGTCCTTTACATCAGTGCCCTAACGGCACATACCTACGTGGCAGACGGAACTATTAAAATTGTAGGGACACGTTTTGCAACCCAAGCCCAAGGTGTATGAGATTTTGGCCTAGTGAGCCTAGTGAGCCTAGTACAATAAATTTGTAGAGAGTAGGTTAAAGAACTAGGCCCTAGTAAATCTAACAATGACTAGGATGAGTTTAAAAAACAATCATGCAAGAGTAAAGCTCGTAAAATTAGGTGAATGTATTATCCAAGGAGGCAAATCTTTGTATAAATCAATGAAACTGATTACAAGTGCAACTCTAGTTGCTACCATGTTCTTTCTCTATTTTTTCGATCCCCCTCTCATGGAGGGTCTCTCACATTATATAGTCTTCTTTAGACTATCTTGATCCTACACTTGTTGATTATCTAAGCCCTTACTTGAGTGTCTGTTCCATCAAACACTCTCTTTGGCTTTTTTGTGAGTCGTGGTGGCCAAGGCTGTTCAAGGGTCTTTTTCACATAAATGCTGTCAGAAAAGTACTGCAGTGCATTTAATGCGATGGTAGTAGCTTTTCCTTAGATATTTCTGAGTTCCCATCACTTTTATACGTGTATAACGCACGTCCTTATCGCTGGAGCTTCTTAGAAGGTCACCTTGATCGTTTGGAGTATAGATTTGAGCCGCACTCGTCATGTCCGAGGAGATGTACCTCCTCGGACTACCATCCTCCTTACTTATGTCCCTTCTCGGACTATTTAATGTCATTGGACCAAGCCCAATGCCTAATATATGATTCTAGGCCCTTATCCCGACAAAAATAATAATAAAATTTTTTATTTTGGCATTCAAAAAATGCCACGTCAGCATCTAAATTTTTTTTTAAAATTATTTATTAATTTTAACTAAATAAAAAAATTAAAAACAGAATTAAAAACCAAAAATCACATGAATTGAGATCTAAGTGTGTCTTGAACAAGAACAATAAAAACACAAACTCAGATCTAAGAACACATTTGAAAGAAACTACAAAACTGAAAGAACAACATCGACCCGTCTTGTTTCCATTTTTCCATTACTATTCCTTCTGATCTGAAAGAAACTACAAAACAAAACCAAAGCAACTGCTTTGCTTCCTTTGCTCTCTCTCTCCTCCAATGGCGAAGAAGCTAGACTCATCCATCTTCAACACCCTGAAGCGCTACATCAAGAAGTCATGGGAGTTCATTGGCCCACAATCCCACCCAGAATTCAGACACGCTATTCTTCCTGCCACCCAATACCGCGTGGAGAGCCCTGCCTCCACCAAGGTCAAGCCATGGGTCCCCACCTTAAACCCAGAGACCGTCGCCGATGTCAAGTACTACATTCCCGACTAGCGTTGCAACCGCCCTCCGATTCGCCGGACTGTGCTCAAGAAAGCTAATGTGGAGAAGATGATGAAGGAGACCACCTTCGATGTCAAAGACCTTCCCAAACCCTATCTGGTAACCATCTTCTTTTTTGTTTGTTTTGTGGGTTTTGGTGATCATGGTTGTTTGTGATTTGGGGTTTTGAGAAATGGGTATTTCATGATTTTGTGTTTTGGCGTTTTTGGATGTGAAATTGGGGATTTGGGATTATGGGTTTTTAGGGATTTGCTTTTGTTTTGTGCTTAGGAATTGTTTTGAATGATTTGATAAGATGGTGGGTTACGGTGTGAATGGATTTGGTGATTTGTGTGTTTTGTATTTGGAATTTAGAGTAATGGGTGGTAACTAGTGTGTGTGAAAACAAATGGAGGCATCACTACTATCAGTATAGGTTTGCATCAAGGATTAGTCTATATATCTTTGCACTAGTGACGGATGTGATCTTAGATCTGGATTTGTGTTCTTATTGTTCTTGTTCAAGACACACTTTGATATGAATTAATGTAATTTTTTGTTTTTATTTTTGTTTTTAAATTTTTTATTTATTTAAAATTATTAAATTAATTTTTTTAATTTAAATGCTGACTTGGCTTTTTTAATGCCAAAATAAAAAATTTTATTATTATTTTAATAGTTCCGTCTACCATGTAGGTCAGTGCTGTTAGGACACTGACGGAAATGACTAAAATGGAAGGCGTTTTTCTAAACAAAGACTAAAAGCGGTGAAAATAAAAGATAGAGACCAAAGTAATACAAAGTCATTAATGTAGGAACGAAAATAATTTTTTCGCCATTAATAAATTATATCCCAAGACTTTATTATACATTCTACCATTTTATAAAATATTCGTAGTAATACAAAGTCATGAATATTGATTATCACTTTGAAGATTACTACATCTTAATCCTTGAGTACCCGATTTAATTTTTTAAGTTATTCATCATATATTTATGAAATCCAATTTCATAAATATATACTTTAGTAACTCCTTACTAAAGTGATTAGGCCTAACACTCTGAATAACCGAACCTATTAAATTTATCTCAATGAAATATTTTATATCTCCATTAAGAGATTATGAATTCCATCTTGAGAATATATATTTCTTTAACACTAAATGTCACTGTTCAACATACTGAGGTTTTGATCGTGACTTTAGATCTCATTCCTGATATATCAAAGCAACCTACACTTCATGATCAGAATCGTTATTCTCTCAAGATTAAGAGTTAATATAAATAGAAGTCGTGAGATTTGTTATTCATTTGATAATCATTAGTAGAATAATAAATCACATAGCGGTCCAATTTAATATGTCTTAATACTTAAAACATATCAACTAAAAGTCTCCACTTCCATGATCAAGACAAATCATCTTAGTTGATATGTTATAGTCTTCGCAAATAAAATGTCTAATTTCATCACTGACTACGAATTAAAATTTTAAGTTTACAAAGAACTTATGACTTATATTTTATGTGACTAAATCACATACAATGCATCTCATGAACTATATGATAATGTCCAAATATTCATGTTACCATTATTTTAGATAATAATAAAACAACTTTATTAATTACAACATAATATCATATATAGCATCAAATAATAGGATTTAAAGAGCACATATTCTAACAATTTAGACTCATGCTCATCAGTTGATGAGCACAATTCTTGATTGAAAAAGGAGATTTAGTTAACATACTAACAAGCTAGCTTTAATTAATATCTTTCCATCATTATTAAGGAGTTAACTAAAACTAACACTAACTAATCAGAAGTCAATTTAAATCTGCAAAAGGAGTTCTCTGAAGATGCACGCGGTATCTTGCTTTCTGTAAGAGCTAACTTCACTCCTTTCTCTGTAATTTCATAGGCAGGTGTTCTCATCTCCTTAATGGATGCCAAACTTAAGGACATGCCTATGCAAAAGGCCAAAACCATTTTTACAACTAAGATCCAATATATTCAATACAAAATTGGAAAATTAAAAAAAAAAAAAAAAAAAAATCAATGAATCTGAAATGAAAAATTGATAGCATCCGCTACAATTGTGGTATCAAATCAAATCATCAAAGTAAAGTCAATTTGAGGAGCCTTCTTCCCAAATAGTAACTTCAAATCATTCTCCAAAGGTGTCAGGTTCAAGTCCAAGCACATAACCATCGTACTATTTGATCTTTTCAGCACCGGCACTTTCTTTTCTATTGTGGCGGGAGAAAATGCACCATCCATCATTGCTCTATGCCTCCTCATGTGACCACCCAAAGCTTGCCCCATAGCGAACTCAAGCCCACATACTGAGCACTCATACATCTTAGGCTTATTCCCCAAGTTCTGAGTTTTTGTACGCTCTTTCAGTTCTTCCCCCATCAATTTTGGTCTCTTGTGGCTCGCTCTGTGGCCACCCAAAGCTTGAAATGATGAGAATTGGCGATTACAAGTCTTGCACTCAAACACATCAGCCCGTGAGACTTTCCAGGGCTTGGTCTCTAAGCTATGAGAGAGCAACATTAGACAATTAGCCATGTTTAAGCTCTCTATCCCACCATCTTCTCTCATTCTCTTCATTGTCATGGCTATGTAAAAAGAAGTTTGAACACAAATGATGAACTTTTGGTAACGAAAATGATATGAAAGGCAAATTTTTAACGATGAATAAGAGCAAGGAAGTCTTGGTATTTATAATAGGTGTGTGGGCGAGTTAAAGGGTCTAGAAGTCTAGAATGGTTTATTGGACCAAATTGACCGGGATAGGACTGAGCAGCGGTTTCACATTATAGAAATATAGTACTGTTAGTAGTAGTAGGCGACTCGGACTATTTCTTTGACTAGTGCAATCACGAGAGAATAGCAATATTTCTTTATCGTATGAAATGACGAAAGATGATATGGTCATATCCACGTGCCCTGCCCTACACATTATAGGTGACGAAGATGTTCAAATTTCATACCGTGTTGCGGCCTGTCTTAATACTTAATTAAGCATATAAATTAAATATCACGTGAACTGTGACTTTTATAAATCATGAGTAATGTTACATTTATAAATTATTTTATAATATTTTTACAAATTATTGATTTAACAAATTTTTATTAGTTTTAATTTGAACCGACTACTAACATTATATTTTTACTTACCAATGATTATTTTTAAAATACTTAATTTATATTAGCAATATATAAAATATTGTAAAATAGTTTGTGACCGTAGCATTACTTATAAATCATAAGTAATAAATTATTATTATTTCTAATTTAAACACATTGTTGCAATTTTTTTTTTTGTCTGCTAATAAAAACTTATCACTTATAATTTATTGAGAAAATAGTGTGGGAATAAAATTTCTCAATATTTTATTGTATTATTATTATTTCTTTTAATTTGGGGTGAGACGTAAGCAGTGACTCTAGCCTCTAGGTTGGTGAACCAACAGATTAATATTTGGTCATGAGTGGCGAGCTAAGCTAATAAATGAATCTTCCTCTAGGCTTACTGTGTGTTCACAGTTTGCGCAATATTTTTCTTTTGGGTTGAATTTTACAAAGTTATACACCGTGCGGCTCCCTAAAGTATACGCACACTATAAGATTGGTTAGCTTACGTTCTCATGAAGAAAGAATATGGAAGGAGAGTGTCTACTGCTTATATATTTTTTTTAATGTTAAAGGTGCGTTCAAACATTTGTTAGTTAACCATTTAAAAAAAAGAAATATTATGTTCACAATATTTTTAAATCACTTTTACAATGAATAGTAAGTGAGAGGTTGTAACTGGTTGTTATTAGTAAATAAGAAAGTAATTTTAGTAATAAATTCAAATTAAAACCAAGAACAAGTTACTACTTATAATTTTTTGTGAAAATGTTGTAGACGTATCACTCATCTTTTAGGAAAGTTTTAATACCACTTTCATGAAAAATATAAAAAAAGTAATGCTAACTGACACAAACTATTTTACAAAATTTTTACAAACTGCTGACGTGGCTTTAATATTTTCCAAATAGTTATTGTAAGTAATAATGTGACGTTAGTGATGGGCCTAAATTAAAACTAGTAAGAATTTGCCACATTAATAATTTGCAAAAATGTTATAAAATAGATTGTCGCTATAGCATTTATATAAAAAAATAGTAAAAAAAGTTAGTTGCTTCTTTCTTTTTTCTATAAAAAGTTTCTAAAAATATTTTGTTAGGTTTTAAATATTTAGTCTTAAATGTTTAGGTTCTAATTTTATTATATGTTGGCAAATTGAGAACAAAAACAAGTATAGTTTAAGATCTTACTGTCTTAGAAGTGTTTTAGACATTGCTCAAATTGATACAAGACAAGATTTAAGAACATACAAGTTGTAGAAAGAAGAATTCAGAAACTGTCAAGCTCAACCAATCAAAGAGAAGCCTCGACCAATCGAACTGCGATTCTGTAGAATTTTAAATAAGGCTCAACAGCCCGCGAAATGTCTAGGGTTTTAGTCCAACACTACCAGGTATAAAAGGGAAATCCTAATACACATTTTTCAAGTCTTGAGAGTTACTCCTATGAGACCTGTAAGGTTTTGTAACCTTTTAACTCTACAAGCACCTACCAGAGATCAAATCCATATTGCTAGTATCGGTGGAATAAAGTTGTTGCCAAGCCTTCAGCAATCAAGTGTATTGAAGATCAAAGCATGAACAAGTGGCTCATGTGAGAACAAGATCCAGATCAAGGAAGTCTGTGGAGTCAAAGCCCAGTTTGGTAACTATGTTAGATTTACTACGAATTGGTATTCTTGATTGTAAATCTCAACTTGATACAGTGGATTGTTCTCTTGGGATAGTTTCCTTCCAAATTTTTACCTTAAACCGAGTTATTTCATTGGTTTTTCTAAGTCATCACATCTTGTGTAATTTACTTTTACATTGTGTTTATTTCATGTGATGATTGTTTAACCTAGATTTGGATAATTAATCTAAGTATCTACTTCAGTAATATATTAGATTAAACAAACTGTGTTTTTAAGAGGTCTAAACTTTAACATATTTCATAAACCAATACCCTTAAAGACATTAGTTAACTTTTCCTCTCTTTTTTTTCTTTTTCTTTCCAGTAAATACTAGTGCACATTTGTTATTAAAAACAATTTTTTTGAATTAAAACCTTGATTTAAAGTCATGGTGCAAAAAGCGTGTAAGTGAAATAGTGTATATAATAAAAAGTGTGAAATCAACACCACCATTTTTATGGTGTGATGTCGGTTGATAGAATAGTAGTTAGAACTCCTACACCAAATTATCGTATTAGCACCATAATTTTACGCGGTCCAGTTTGATTATTGTTATTAATATTATTATTTACCTTCTTTTGCCCTTTTTGGCTTACTCAGCAGCTACGTATTCACATAATAACTGAAAAAGCCACCATCGATATGACAGCTAGAATGCCTCAACGTGTGGGGAACACCGCACACTACTTGACTTGGAATAATATTTGGAGCAAATTTCAGGTGAATGTTTAGAAAATGTTCACATGCAAGAGCAGCAAGTGGTAACCAACTTAGGAAGTATTCCTTTGTTTCTGTTTCGGGTGTATGTTTCTTCCCTCACAATTGGTAGGATTCATCAATTGTGGGTCCACTAGCTGTGAGAGGGAGGGGAGATACATATTCCCGGAACAGGGTATATTTTCTTCAAGTTCTAGGACATTCCGCACTATTGTTCTAAGTGATTTTCAAGATAACTCATGGACAAGAAATGGAATAGTCTAGCTAAAGATTGAGATACCACATTTTTATATTAAGGCTAGCTAACTTTCAACATAATAGTCAAATTTTAAGTTCTTATTTGAATTTTTCAAACACCCTACCCCTCTTTACAGTGATGAGCACAATTCTTGATTGAAAAAGGAGATTTAGTTAACATACTAACAAGCTAATTAATATCTTTCCATTATTATTAAGGAGTTAACTAAAACTAACACTAACTAATCAGAAGTCATTTTAAATCTGCAAAATGAGTTCTCTGAAGATGTGGTATATATCTTGCTTACTGTAAGAGCCAACTTCACTCCTTTCTCTGAAATTTCATAGGCAGGTGTTCTCATCTCCTCAATGGACGCCAAACTTTAAGGACATGACAATGCAAAAGGCCAAAACCATTTTTACAACTAAGATCCAATATATTCAATACAAAATTGGAAAAAATTAAAAAGAATGGCATTGTACATAAAATAAATCAATGAATCTGAAATGAAAAATTAATGTTAGCACCTACTACAATTGTGGTATCAAATCAAATCATCAAAGTAAAGTCAATTTGAGGAGCCTTCTTCCCAAATAGTAACTTCAAATCATTCTCCAAAGGTGTCAAGTTCAAGTCCAAGCACATAACCCTCGTACTATTTGATCTTTTCAGCACCGGCACTTTCTTTTCTATTGTAGCGGAAGAAAATGCACCATCCATCATTGCTCTATGCCTCCTCATGTGACCACCCAAAGCTTGCCCCATAGCAAACTCAAGCCCACATATTGAGCACTCATGCATCTTAGGCTTATTCCCCAAGTTCTGCGTTTTTGTAGGCTCTTTCAGTTCTTCCCCCATCAATTTTGGTCTCTTGTGGCTCGCTGATCTGTGGCCACCCAAAGCTTGAAACGATGGGAATTGACGATTACAAGTCTTGCACTCAAACACATCAGCCCGTGAGGCTTTCCTGGGCTTGGTCTCTAAGCTATGAGAGAGCAACATTAGACAATTAGCCATGTCTAAGCTCTCTATCCCTCCATCTTCTCTCATTCTCTTCATTGTCATAGCTATGTAAAAAGAAGTTTGAACACAAATGTTGAACTTTTGGTAACGAAAATGATATGAAAGGCAAATGTTTAACGAGGAAGAAAAGCACGGAAGTCTGGGTATTTATAATAGGCGTGTAGCGTGTGGGCGAGTCAAAGTGTCTAGACTCGAGAATTCTAGAATGGTTTATTGGACCAAATTGAACGGGATTGGACTGAGCAGCGGTTTCACACTTTAGAAACATGGTACTATTAGTAGCAACTTGGACTATTTCTTTGACTAGTGCAATCACGAGAGAATAGCAATATTATAATTGGTATATATTACTTTAAACGTTAAGAATCTATAATAGTAATTCATTGTCTTTTTCGTATTAAATGATGAATGATGAATTGATGATATCGTTTTATCCACGTGCCCTGCCCTCCACTTTTTTGGTGAGATGTTCAAATTTTATAACGTGTGGCGGCCTGTCTTAATACTTAATTAAGCATATAAATTAAATAGCAGGTGAACAGTAACTTTTTTATTTTAGAAAAGTATTATATATTCAGACAATATTTTCCTAATATTTTTACAATAAATTATGAGTAATGCCAGTTATAAACTATTTTATAATATTTTTATAAATTATTAATGTGACAAATTCTTACTAGTTTTAATCTGAGCTTATTACTAATATCACATTTTTACTTATTAATAATTATTTTAAAAATTTTTAACCCATATCAATAATTTGTAAAAATATTATAAAATAGCTTGTTAACGTAGCATTACTCATAAATTATAAGTGGTAATTATTATTATTTCTAATTTGAACACATTGTTGCAATTACTTTTTTACCTACTAATAAAAATCAATTGCTTATAATTTATTGTGAAAATGTTATGAGAATAAAATTTATCTATATTTTATTATTATTATTATTATTTCTTTTAATTTGGGGTGAGACGTAAGTAGTGACTCTAGGTTGGTGAACCGACAGATTAATATGAGGTCATGAGTGGCGAGCTAAGCTAATAAATGAATCTTCCCCTAGGCTTAGGTCATTTATTAGCTTAGCTCGCCACTCATGACCTCTAGGCTTCCTAGGTTTTAAGAATAATCCTGCTAGTTTGAAATCTCAAACTAGGTGTAGGTTATGGTCACAAAAAGTGTCTTAATGCCATTTTCTTTCTAAAACAGGGCACATCAAGATTTGAAATCTTAATTAACGCGTTAAGGGTATCGGTTTATGAGTTCAAATATTTTGTTTCATATTTTTTTGCTCCACTTTATACTTTGTCAATAAATATTTGTCATGTGTTCACTTAATCAATTAAATACTATTATTAATTAATAACTGTAGTATTAATAAGTCAATAATGATAATATTTAATTGATTAGGTGAACATGTAGCAAGTATTTATTGGTGGAGTATAGAGTGGAGCAGGAAAAATAAGACAAAAAATTTGAACTCATCGTTTTATAAGTTATTTCTAAAAATATTTTATAAAAAAATAAAAAAATAATTAATTTTTTTGATAGCATTGTGATATTTTAAACTTTCCTAATATACCTTAAAAACATTCATTAAAATGATCCCTTTATTTTTATTCGATAGGAACCGCTACAAACTTTTTTGGTGGGCACTAGCAGATAACCTACACAAAAGTTTATCCCCAGTCGAGGCCAGATGTTGATTTTAGTTGTTAGTTATGGAACGGTCGAATATCAGGTCGTTCATACAAGACGACAAAGAATACAAGATTGCACTGTGTGTTCACAGTTTGCGCAATATTTTTCTTTTGGGTTGAATTTTACAAAGTTACACACTGTGCTGCTCCCTAAAGTGTACGTACACTATAGGATTGGTTAGCTTACGTTATCATGAAGAAAGAATATGAAAGGAGAGCGTCTACGACTCTACTGTTTATCTATATTTTTTTAATGTTAAAGGTGCGTTCAAGCATTTGTTAGAGCATTAGCAGTGGTGAATGCTAATGTCATATCTAAGGTCAATTTGGTATTTTATGCCTTAAAATTCATTGCATCAGACAATGCTAAAAACAACTATTGCAAATTTTTTGCAATAGTTGCTACAGTATAATTCTATCAATAGAATTGTATTGTAGCAGTATTCTAAAAAAAATAATAATTTTTTACTCCCTTTTAAGACCGAAATTTCTCTCACCCTCTCTCTCATTATTTCAGCTCTATTCTCTCTCTTCCCTCTTGTTTCTCATTTGCTCTCTCCTCTCTTCATCAGACCCAAACACCATTCTCCATCACACATCACAGTGGCTTAGTTTTTCTGGTGGGTTGCGATCCGGCGGTTCTTGGTTGCTTTTTTTTTTTTTTCGGCGTGGGTGACAGCGTGGGTCACTGGTGGTTATGGTTTTTGGCGTCTGGTGGGCTGCGATCCGGCGGTTCTGTGGTTGCTTCTTTTCTGCGTGGGTCACTGGTGGTTGTGGGTTTTTTTTTTTTTTTTGGCTGTGACCAGTGCCTAAATGGGTTATGGGTCGTGGTTGGGTCCGGTGTTGTGGCTGAAGTGGGTTGGGTCCGGTGTCTGTTGATCGATGGGTGGATCGGGTGGGTTGATCATCGGTAGCTCTGATGGTGGCTCCGGTGATAATTTTTTTTGAATGGGTTTGCTCCAGTGGCTTTGGGGATGATTTTTCTTGAATGGGTGATGATTTTTTTTGAATGGGTTTGCTCCGGTGGCTTTGGGGATGATTTTTTTTTTAATGGGTTTTAATGGGTTTGCTCCGGTGATGATTTTTTTTGAATGGGTTTGCTGCAGTAGCTTTGGGGATGATTTTTCTTGAATGGGTTCCGGTGATGATTTTTTTGATCGGTGTGTGTGGCTATGTGTGTGTGTGTGGTGATGGGATGCTGTGTGTGTGTGGTGATGGGATGCTGTGTGTGTGTGGTGATGTGTGTGGGTTTGAATGGGTTTGCTCTGTGTGTGGCTGTGTGTGTGTGACCGTTAAAAAGCCCAGGGAAAAAATCGGTTGGAAATAAATAATAAAAAAAGGTTAAAAAATAATATTTTAATGAGTAAAAGTGAGAAATAGAAGTTTGGGATGTAGGAAGTATTGTAAAATTGAATGGAATAATGATAAAGTGTAGTTTTGGAATGGTAAAATAGAGTAGCATTAGCATTTTCCAATGCTAATGCTCTTAGTGAACTATTTATAAAAAAAGAAATATTATGTTCACAATATTTTTTAATCACTTTCACAATGAATAGTAAGTGATAGGTTGTAACGGATTGTTATTGTTAAATAAAAAAGTAATTTTAGTGATAGATTCATATTAGAACCAATAACAAGTTACCACTTATAATTTTTTGTGAAAATATTGTGGACGTAACACTCAGCTTTTAAAAAAGTTTTAATACAACTTTCATGAAAAGTATAAAAAAGAGTAATGCTACTAACACAAACTATTTTACAATATTTTTACAAACTGCTAACGTAGTTTTAACATTTTTCAAATAGTTATTGTAAGTAAAAATATGACATTAATGATGAGCCTAAATTAGAACTAGTAAGAATTTACCAGATTAATAATTTGTAAAAATGTTATAAAATAGTTTATCGTTGTAGCATTTATATAAAAAAAACAGTAAAAAAAGTTAGTTGCATCTTTCTTTTTTCTATAAAAAGTTTCTAAAAATATTTTGTTAGGTTTTAAATATTTAGTCGTAAATGTTTAGGTTCTAATTTTATTATATGTTGGCAAATTGAGAACAAAAACAAGTCTAGTTTAAGATCTTACTGTCTTAGAAGTGTTTTAGACATTACTCAAATTGATACAAGTCAAGATTTAAGAACATACAAACTACAGAAAGAAGAATTCAGAAATTGTCAAGCTCAACCAATCAAAGAGAAGCCTCGACCGATCAAACTGTGATTTTGCAGAATTTTAAATAAGGCTCAACAGCCAGCAAAATGTCTAGAGTTTGAGTCCAACACTACTAGGTATAAAAGGGAAATCCTAATACACATTTTTCAAGTCTTGAGAGTTACTCCTGTGAGATCTGTAAAGTTTTGTAACCTTCTAACTCTACAAGCACCTACCAAAGATCAAATCCATATTGCTAGTATTGGTGGAATAAAGTTGCTGCCAAGCCTTCAGCAATCAAGTGTATTGAAGATCAAAGCATGAACAAGTGGTTCATGTGAGAACAAGATCCAAATCAAGGAAGTCTGTGGAGTTAGAGCCCAGTTTGGTAACTGTGTTGGATTTACTACGAATTGGTATTATTGATTATAAATCTCAACTTGATATAATGGATTGTTCTCTTGGGATAGTTCATTCCCAGGTTTTTACTTTGAAACGAGTTATTTTATTGGTTTTCTTGAGTCTTTACATCTTATGTTATTTACTTTTGCGTTGTGTTTATTTCATGTGATGATTGTTTAACCTAAATCTAAATAATTAATCTAAGTAACTACTTAGTTAATATATTAGGTTAAAAAAACTGTGTTTTCAAAGGCTCTAAACTTTAAACATATTTCATAAACCAACACCTTTAAGGGCATCAGTTAACTTTTCCTTTTTTTTTTTTTTTTTTTTTGAATTAAAATCTTGATTTGTCATGGTGCAAAAAGCGTGTAAGTCAAATAGTATATATAATAAAAAGTGTGAAATCAACACCACCATTTTTATGGTGTGATGTCGGTTGATAGAATAGTAGTTAGAACTCCTACACCAAATTATCGTATTAGCACCATAATTTTACGCGGTCCAGTTTGATTATTAATGTTATTAATATTATTATTTACCTTCTTTTGCCGTTTTTGGCTTACTCCGCAGCTACGTATTCACATAATAACTGAAAAAGCCACCATCAATATGACAGCTAGAATGCCTCAACGTGTGGGGCACACTGCACACTACTTGACTTGGAATAATATTTGGAGCAAATTTCAGGTGAATGTTTAGAAAATGTTCACATGCAAGGGCAGCAAGTGGTAACCAACTTCTCGAGGAAGTATTCCTTTGTTTCTGTTTCGGGTGTATGTTTTTTCCTTCACAGCCGGTAGGATCCATCAATTGTGGGTCCACTAGTTGTGAGAGGAGGAGAGAAACATATGCCCAAAACAGGGTATATTTTCTTCAAGTTCTAGGACATTTGGCACTATTGTTCTAAGAGATTTTCAAGATAATTTGTGGACAAAAAATAGAATAGTCTAGCTAAAGATTGAAATACCACATTTTTTATATTATAATTTTTTTTTTAAGTAATGGAAAAGAAATTTAAGGCTAGCTAACTTTCAACATAATAGTCAAATTTTAAGTTCTTATTTGAATTTTTCAAACACCCTACCCCTCTTTACAGTGCTTAGCAAGTCCAAGAGTCATGGATTGGACCTCCTAAATAAATTTGTATATCACAAGATAAATAGGCAATAGCGAGTAAGGAATTATTCAGCGAAACACAACCACCAATGAAATTTTCAACATCAACATAAAAAAATGCACATGCTGGATAAACTACACATGGAACTACCTTCACACATTTCAATTTTGACCTAACAACTTGGACTCATACTTATCCGTTAATGAGCATTTGTGCACATGCATATCATAGCTAGGGGTGACAAAGTAAACCCAAACCCATTTGCCCACCTAAACCCACCTACTCTAATTAAACTCAAACCCACCCAATTATAAGTTGGGTAAAATGGCCATCAACCCAATTAGACCCAATAATTATTGGGTTTTAACTAAAAACTCATTGAACTCCATTTAACCCAAAAACGATATACCTAAATTCAACTCAACCCTTCCCACACACACACACAAAAAAAAAAAAAAAAAAAACCCAACCCTCAGACGTTTAAGGCTTTCACGAGGGATACTCATCTTCTCAGAACTCGATGATGCCGATGTCGACGACGGAGAACATATCGGCGACGTTGAGTCACAGAGGGAGGTTTATTCAATACAATATGTTCGAAGTCACCGCTAAGTATAAGCCTCCCATTCTGCCGATCGGCCAAGGCGCTTACGGCATCGTTTGGTCTCTCTTTCTTGTTTGATTTCTTCAATTTCATTTTTTTGTTTTTTTGAATTGGAGAATTTTTGGTTCAGCTCGGCTTTGAATTCGGAGATGAATGAGCACGTGGCGTTGAAGAAGATTGCCAATGCGTTTGATAACAAGATTGATGTGAAGAGGACTCTACGTGAGATTAAGTTGCTTTGTCATATGGATCATGAATATGTAAAACTCTTTCTCTCTCTCTCTCTTTTAATTTTGCTTCAATTTAATGCTTAATTTGGTTTAGTGATTATTGATTACTTAGCTAAAACTGAAAAAAAAAAAAAAAAAAAAAAAACAGCTAATTAGGTATAATAGTGTGTTATAAAGTGTATTTAATTAATGATAATGGTGAATGAGAATTGACAAATTGTTTCGATTTATTGCTTAATTGTTTTAGTAATTATTTCGTTTTTAATAGAAATTTGATTGCTTTATGTCACTTAGCCAAAAAAAAAAACAAAAACAAAAACAAACGGTGAATTGGGTATAATAGAGTACTTTGGTCATTTTCACTTTAGTTGCATTTTGGTAATTTTGATAATTGAATAATTTGGTGGGTTGGGGTTTACCCATAAGTTGGGTTGGATTTGGGTTAGAAGCAATTAATTAAATGGATTTTAATGAATAAATAAGTTTTATATATCCAACCCAATTATGTCCACCCTAAACTCACCCATTTGCCACTCCTATAGATATGACATTATAACTTTCTTCCAACATGCTTCATAAAGAAGAATTGTCACAAGATACATTGTGCCATTTACCAAAAGAACTATTCAACTTTTATATAAGATACATGTTGCTCTAAAACATACACTTCCTAGGTTTTCTGAATAAGAAATTTGTATTATCCAAGACATTTCAACCTTGACATGATATTTGGACTCGTGTTCATCGGTTGATGAGCACAATTCTTGATTGAAAAAGGAGATTTAGTTAACATACTAACAAGCTAATTAATATCTTTCCATTATTATTAAGGAGTTAAATAAAACTAACACTAACTAAACAGAAGTCAATTTAAATCTGCAAAATGAGTTCTCTGAAGATGTGGTATCTTGCTTTCTGTAAGAGCCAACTTCACTCCTTTCTCTGAAATTTCATAGGCAGGTGCTCTCATCTCCTCAATGGATGCCAAACTTAAGGACGTGCCAATGCAAAAGGCCAAAACCATTTTTACAACTAAGATCCAATATATTCAATACAAAATTGGAAAAAATTAAAAAGCATGGCATTGTACATAAAATAAATCAATGAATCTGAAATGAAAAATTGTTAGCACCCACTACAATTGTGGTATCATATCAAATCATCAAAGTAAAGTCAATTTGAGGAGCCTTCTTCCCAAATAGTAACTTCAAATCATTCTCCAAAGGTGTCAAGTTCAAGTCCAAGCACATAACCCTCGTACTATTTGATCTTTTCAGCACCGGCACTTTCTTTTCTATTGTGGCGGAAGAAAATGCACCATCCATCATTGTTCTATGCCTCCTCATGTGACCACCCAAAGCTTGCCCCATAGCAAACTCAAGCCCACATATTGAGCACTCATGCATCTTAGGCTTATTCGTACGCTCTTTCAGTTCTTCCCCCATTAATTTTGGTTTCTTGTGGCTCGCTCTGTGGCCACCAAGAGCTTGAAATGATGGGAATTGGCGATTACAAGTCTTGCACTCAAACACATCAACCCGTGAGGTTTTCTTGAGCTGGGTCTCTAAGCTATGAGAGAGCAACATTAGACAATTTGCCATGTCTAAGCTCTCCATCACACCATCTTCTCTCATTCTCTTCATTGCCATAGCTACGTAAAAAACAGAAGTAAGAACACAAATGTGGTTGCTGTTGAGGGTTTTTTAGAGGTCAACTTTTGGTAACGTAAATGATATGAAACTATGAAAGGCAAATGTTTAACGACGAAGAGAAGCATGGAAGTATTGGTATTTATAATAGGCGTGTGAGCGAGTTAAAAGGGTCTAGTCTAGAAGTGTAGAATGGTTTATTGGACCAAATTGAAAGGGACCGGTCTGACCAACGGTTTCACATCAAGGAAATGTATTAGCAGCAGCAGCAGCCGCCTAGTAGGCAACTTGGACTATTTCTTTGACTTGTGCAATCACGAGAGAATAGCAATATTATTGTTAGTATATATTACTTTTATGTTAAGAAACTATAGTAATTCTTTGTCTTTTCGTATTAAATGATAACCGATAATATAGTTTTATCCGCGTGCCCTGCGCTCCACGTTATAGGTGACGATGTTCACTTGTTCAAATTACATACCGTCTGACGTCTTGTCTTAATTAAGCACATAAAATATCATGTGAAATCAGTATTTTTTATATTTTAAAGGAATGTAATGTACACTATATTTTTATAATAAAATTATAAATTATAAATAATAAATTTTTATTAATTTTTATTTTAATTTTTTGCTGCAATTTCTTTTTTGTCTACCAATATTAGTTAATAATAATTTATTATTTATGATTTGTTATGAAAATATTATAAATATAATTTTTTTATATTATATTATATTATATTTTATTTTAGGGCATTATTGTTATTATTATTTCTTTTAATTTGGGGTGAGACGTAAGTGGTGACTCTAAGATGATGAGGTCATGAGTGGCGAGCTAAACTAATAAATGAATCTTCCTTTGAAGCTCCCAAGGTTTTAAGAATAACCCTGCTGCTAGTTTGAAATCTCAAAGTTGGTGTAGGTTACGGTCTCAAAAAGTGTCTTAATCCGAATTTTTTTTATTTTCTTTTTTAAGTACGACAAGATTTATTTATTTAGAAAAATGCTAACGAGTGCCCTTAGAATACTGGTTAATAATTTATTTAAAGAAAATTTTTTGAGAAATGAAAAAAAAGTAATTAATATTTTGACAACTTTTTTTATTTTCCATAAAAGTAGTATCAAAGTTTTTCTAAATTGAATTATTAATGAGTGCCCTTAGAGCACTCGTTAGCAAGACCCATTTATTTATATTGAATAGGAACCGCCACACAATTTTTTGGTGGGCAGTGGGCACTAGCAGATAAACCACACAAAAGTTTATCCCTAATCTAGTCCAGATGTTGATTTTAGTTGTTATGGAATGGTCGAATCAGGACCTAGCTACTACAACTAGAAATTTAAAATTGTTCTCTGACCATGTCGTTCATACAAAGACGGCAAAGAATACCAGATTGTGTTCCAGCTTACGCACGTTTTTTTTTTTTTGGGTTGAATTTTACAAGTTAAACACTGTGCTGCTCCCTAAAATGTGGACTGGCTAAGAGCATTCCACTCCAGCAAAAAATTCATGTTTATTTTAATATAAAAACTTACATTTTTATATATTTTACATTATTAATTTTCAAAATTAATCTAATATTTTAAACTTTAGTTCAATAAAATATCAAATTTTTAATTATTTTTCTTTCTTCGTATGCAACAACCATTATTTATTCTCCTCCTTCATCATCGAAATATATAAATAAAGAATAAATATAAAATAAATATAAAATGAATAATGTTAGTGTATATTTACATAGTTATTATAGCAACTTTGCAAATTTACAAAGCATTCGCATTAGTTCGTACAAAATTTCTTGTCTATTTTAACATTAGAACTTACTTTTTTTTTTTTCACATACTTATTTTTTAAAGAGGAATGATATGTCTACAACATTTTTACAACAAATCCTAAATGGCAGGTTGTTACTGGTTGTAATTGTTGGGGCAAAAAAGTAATCTTAGTGTTAGTTTTAAATTTGAACCAATAACAACTAACCACATGTGATTTGTTGTAAAAATGTTGTAAAATTGTTGTAGACGTAGCATCTCTCTTTTTTAAAACACCCCACATTAGATATCTATTTTATACTATATTTCATTAAAACATCAATCTTTCTAAATTTTTATAATTGTTTCTTTTTTTTTACACACAACAACCATCATTCATTCTAGTTTAAATTTACATGGTTTAATGTAATAATCATATATTTTTACACAACTTTACAAGATCTTTTATGCGAGGAAATTTTAGATTTGATAAGCTAAAATGTGATATTTTTTCTATTATACAAGAACGTGTAATACAAGTGCACTAATGGGTACGCTTAGAATTGTTTTCTTTAAGTTCTCACGAAGAAAGTTTTAATTTTTTGGATGAACGTTCCAGAACGTTTCGTAGTACGTATTGGTGTCGGTTGATAGTGTAGTAGTTACCGTATATTAGCACCTTAATTTTACGCGGTCCAGTTTGATTATTGTTACTAACATTATTGCTACCTTCTTTTCATACGGTGCGACTGTTCGGACACTGATCTTTGTCTTTTAAGAACAGATGTCTAGATTGCTTCCTCAACGTGTGGGGCACGAACACCACACACTACTTGACTAGGAATAATATTTGGTGCAACTTTCCAGGTTAATGTTACATGCAAATGCAAGAGCACACCACTGGCAAGTGGTAACCAGGTGTTTGGGACATTAGGTGGGACATTAGGCACTATTGTTCCAAGAGATTTCCGAGCTAAAGGTTGGGAAACCACATTTTTATACTACAATATGAAAAAAAAAAAAAAAATAGTAATGTGGAAAAGAAATTAAAGCTAGCTAACTTTCAACGTAATAGTCAAATAATTTTAAGGTCTTGTTTGAAATTTTCAAAATTTTCAAACACCCTCTGCTTTATAGTTCCAGTACGAAGTCATGGATTCCAATCTCGTGTAAAATTGCAAATCACTAGATAAATGGGCAAGAGCTTGTGAGAATTATTCATTCAAAGACAGCCACCAATGAAATATTCAACATCAACATAAAAAATGCACATGTTGGACTACCTTCACATTTCGATTTTGACCCAACAACTTGGACTCATACTAATCAGTTAATGAGCATTTGAGCACATACAGCATTTTCAGATATAAAAGTTGTCACAAGATACATGGGAAACAGCAGGAAGGAATTACATTCATTGCCATTTACCAAAGAACTAGTACTGTTCAACTTTTATATAAGATACATGTGCTCTGAATACATACATGCACTCCTTGGTTTTCTGAATAAGAAATTTGCATTATCCATGACATGATATTTGGACTCGTGCTCATCAGCTGATGAGCACAATTCTTGATTGAAAAAGAAGACTTAGTTAAACATACTAATAAGCTAGCTTTAATTGATATCTTTCCATCATTATTAAGGAGTTAACTAAAACTAACACTTTCTAATCAGAAGTCAATTTAAATCTGCAAAAGGAGTTCTCTGAAGATGTGGTATCTTGCTTTCTGTAAGGGCCAACTTCACTCCTTTCTCTGAAATTTCATAGGCAGGTGTTCTCATCTCCTCAATGGATGCCAAACTTGGCACTACTATAACTCGTTTCTTTGGTGTTGTGCTAGTATGGTTATCGACCTGTTCATACAAACACCAGTAAACAACTTAAAATTCTGCAATAGCATCTCCAGAGCTTTGTTTTTCATTATTTTGAGATCATCAATCAAGCGTTCTGTAGTGTTATCTGGGTATTTGCCTAGGTAAACCATTCTCACATTTGGGCCCATTTGGCAGCTGTTAATAAGTATTGGTGTTCAAAATGATATGAAAATTGTGATTTAAAAGGCGTTGTGAAAATACGAGTTTAAAGTATTTATAATACAAAAAATGTGTTTGGTACTATATTTCAAATAACATATTTTAAAATGTGAAAAAAATAATTATGTGTTCGATATGTGTATGTGTTTTTTTATTTTAAAGTGATGATGATTAGTAAAAGAATACTATTTTACTTAAAGAGAGAGAAAAAAAGAAGAGAGAAGGACAAAGAGGTGGGCCCATAGGAGAAAAATAAATTGCCATTCAACATCATTGCTTGAAAACTAAAAATGGGTGAATGAGAGTTCTCAAAATACATGTTTTAAACCCCATAATTTGAGAATTGTAATTCAAAAACCCATAATAAAACATTGCTATCAAACAAGTTTTTTTTTTTTTTTTTTTTTTTTTTTTTCATAATTTTCAGTATTTAAACACTAAAAATTGTTGTTTGAACATTGCTATACCAAACAGTCTTAGGCTGTCAAAAACTCTCTTTTATATTTTTAAAATTTCTCTTTTATATCCTATATGCTTGAGAAACAAATAAGTTTCAAGTCAGAGTGAGAACTTCACTTTTCTATCAACCCCATAATTTGATAATTGTAATTCAAAAACCCATAATAAAACATCGCTATCAAACAAGTTTTTTTTTTTTTTTTTTTTTTTTTTTTTTTTTTTCCCTAATTTTCAGTGTTTAAACACTAAAAATTGTTGTTTGAACATTGCTATACCAAACAGTCTTAGGCTGTCAAAAACTCTCTTTTATATTTTTAAAATTTCTCTTTTATATCCTATGCTTGAGAAACAAGTAAGTTTCAAGTCAGAGTGAGAACTTCACTTTTCTATCCAATGCTTGAGAAAGAAAGGAGTTTTGTGAGATCCTACCAAAAGTACCCGTAAATAAATCAAATCCTTTTTCAAATATTTCAGCATTTTGAGAACTCTCTCTTTTCTATGCTATAATTGAGAAAAAAAAGGAGTTCTAAGTGAGAGAGAGTACCAGATAATCTTTTACTAGGCACTTTTCTGCCTGGCTTCGGATATCCGATATGCTTGTACCATGCGTCTCTTGTATCAATTTAATTTGATCCAAGCACAAGGTGGTCATGGAGTCTATTTCCTTCTTATTCTCATGGTCCAGCATTAGTGAATCTGCCCAGTCCAGATAGGTTTGAGAAGAATGCATAATTTAATAAGAAAGAGAAACTTTAATCAACATGTAATGAAATTTAGTTACCATTAACAGCTGCCGACAATTCACAAGCTCCAGCATCAAAATCTGCATTTACAGAGGAAGATGCAGATACAAATTCCTCATGTGCAAAATGATTCGTGTATATATTTTCCCTGTTGAAACAATGGTTGAAGACACAAATGGTATAAGCTATAAGAGATACCAAGAAGAAATTTTCATTAAAAAAAAAAACAGAAAAACTTACTTCACAGTAGATTCCATATCTGCAACACCAGTCTCATTAAGACTGTTTATGGATGACTGGGCATTTCCCCATTGCTGCCAAGAATAATCCACTCTCCTCGAGCTGCATCAAAGAAAGATACAATCATATGTAAGTGACAATTAATGAGATTATCAATAACACTAGTCAGAATAAGGATGTTTTTAATTACCAAACGACTTAAATATGGCAGCTTCAATCACTTCAAGCATCTTTCTATAACATTACCTGATACTACTCAGGATTTGTATTTTCTTACCCATATACCCAAAAAAATACAACAGAAAACAACACAGAGAGAATCAAATATTACATTTAACTGGTCTTTGAAGTAAATCACACTTGAGTGGCACTCAGGATTTGTATTTTCTTACCCATATACCCAAAAAAATATAACAGAAAACAACAGAGAAAGAATCAAATATTACAGCTAACTGGCCTTTGAAGTAAATCGCACTCTTGAGTGGTATGACGAAGGATATGGTCATAAAATTCTTTTGAAGATAACATACTCAATGACAATTATGAGATTATCAATAACACTAGTCAGAATAAGGATGTTTTTAATTACCAAAAGACTTAAATATGGCTGCTTCAATCACTTCAAGCATCTTTCTATAACATTACCTGATACTACTCAGGATTTGTATTTTCTTACCCATATACCCAAAAAAATACAACAGAAAACAACAGAGAGAGAATCAAATATTACATTTAACTGGTCTTTGAAGTAAATCACACTTGAGTGGCACACTCAGGATTTGTATTTTCTTACCCATATACCCGAAAAAAATATTACAGAAAACAACAGAGAAAGAATCAAATATTACAGCTAACTGGCCTTTGAAGTAAATCGCACTTTTGAGTAATATGACGAAGGATATGATCATAAAATTCTTTTGAAGATAACATACTCAATGAAATGTGAGTTCCAAATTGAGCAAAGACCACTTGAAGGACAAATGTATCACTGTACTTTTGCAAAAATTACAGACAAATTTACAGCAAACCTCAACACATCCTTTCCAACTGACCATTGAACTACTAATTTTTGTATAATTTCTGGAGAATATTTCACTCAAAGATACTTCTGTGCTGTATTATTTTAGGGTGGCAATGAGGATAATTGCACCCTATATGATATCAGTTATAAATTTAAATTACTTCTTTTGTCTTGGTTTTTATTATTTGCCTTTTCAGTATCTATCCAAAATAATCACCCGGAATGAAGCTTGGGTTCTTGTTAATTTTGAAATTGAAGCCATGAAAATAAAAGCTTACCACTCATGGAGGCATTCTTCCATGATAGCCCTAGACTCTGTGGCTGAGAATGTGTCTTCTATGAAATGAGTTTCTGCTTTTTCTATGTATTCACCCAACTCCTTCTTAGCAACAGATGAAACTAGCTGCATCTCAGACATCTCTTGCTTCAGTTTTTTGCTCTCTTGTATACTTGAGTCCTGGATGTTCCTTGCTGCCTCTGAGACCTAATATAACATTTTTAATTGTCAAGCATTAAAAATTTGCAAACTGTTCAATGTAAGTTAACATAATAACATTGAAATAAAAGAGAGTGACTTAACCCACCATAGCAGTTTTGCTAGATGTCAAAGTTGCTAATATTCCTGCAATTTTCTCCAGAGCCTGTTTTTCCTCTCTAGCAGCCTTGTCCTGTTTGATAGCAGTAGAAGTCTATCAGCCTTCAATCTGTTCTTGACATAAGTAAATCATGGAGTGGGACTCAAAATTATCTTACCTTAAACATCTTCTCAAAATTTACCAATTGATGATATCTCTCCGTTTGGCTTTCTTCAAGAATTGTCATGACTTTAGAAGAACGATGATAAAGGTTATTAAAGAATTCCACAGTTGCCTTTGAAATTACTTGTGCTGATACAAAACTACGTTGTAACCCCTACGATTCACAAAGATTAAGTATTTTCAATACACATTATATTAGTAAATTATCAAGAAAAATAGCCAAGAGATTTTGGTCATCAAGAAAACAGATTTTCACTTATAATCTAATCTACCTCCTCCTGTTGTCTAGTGGAAAAAGCCAGTAACTGTTTTTGTTCATCAAGAGAATTTTGGATGTCACAAACAACTTCGCTGGCCTCTGAAACCGCAGTGACAAGAAACTGTAAAGGCAACAAATTTTCTAATCATTTATTAATCTAGCACCTACATAAGCAAAATGAAAAAAAAAAAAAAAAAAAAATGCATCTTCTTCTTTGGCTTCGTACATTCTCAACTGCTGTTGCTTGCAATGAGATTGTAGAATTTATCTCTTCAAGGTCTGAGGAAGCTTTCCTTTGGAATGCATTAGCAAGCTCCTTCAAGGTTGCTACACCTGAAGTATAAGTCTCTGCCATTTTCTTAATCCTTGATTCAAGGGCCTGCGTTGCCTGGAAATATTGATAAAAAAAAAAAAAAGAATCAGAGAACAAGTACAAACTATGCAAGCCTAAAGAGGAGACAAAAGTTGTTCTTTCCTTACATCAGATTTACTAGCAAGATGTGAGTGGACATGTTCTTCCATGCATCTTAAATGTAGCTGTTGTTGAGAAACAGACCCCAGTATGGTCCTGTGAAGGTCTTTTAAGCTCTGATCAAGCTGAGAACCAAAATTCAAAACCATACTCTGGTTTTCTGTTTCCATCTTGTCTTTCTGATCTGCAGAGTAATAACATTCATGTGCCATATCACAATAATTAAATAGCCTTTCAAGATGGGGTTTAGAAGGCACATGAATAAATTATTTATCATGTATGTACTTCTTCTTTGTTTCCTCTTCTACTTCTATTTTTCTTTGAAAGAAAAAACAATAAAAGTGGAATGTGGAAGTTCACTTATCATCTCCAAAGACATCAACAACAAAGCCTTAGTCACAGACGTAATTCCCAAAAAAATGTCCACTTTTTAAGAATTAAAATTTATTTTATAGGTTCGAGAAGATTGACATGCACTACAAAAAATATTCAAGAATGTAACTTTAGAGTGGAAGCAAAGAAGTTATCATACCTAATTTTGTAAACAGTGAATCTATATCCTCTGATGCACTTTGCAGATTGGTGCGTAACTGCTTTGCATGTTCAACTAAAGAATTTTCTGTATATGCATTGAAAAATACATTTATAATTTAATAATGGGACAAATATACAGCAAGAAAGACAAAAGTTCTCTAGTACTCTTTCTGTTGACTTACCTGAGCATAGCAGTTTGGATATGATAAACTCTTTTTCCTTCAGTGTTGAGATGGCTAACCTATAACTCTCTTGAAGATCAAGCAATGCCTTGTTACTGCTTTCCAGATTTATCTGAAAGAACATAATTTTTCTTGATAAAACAGATATATGCACTGAGAAAACTAAGAAAAAACAAAGAAGAACAAAATTTTCCTACCTTGCAATCCTTGAGCCCACTTTCAAAATCCAGTTTCTGTTCTTGCTCAGTTAGATACAGCTCACGAAACCTGTCCACTTGCTGCAGGAAGAAGGGCATTTATAATTAAAACAATCACATAGTAGGAGAATGATACAATTGACCAACGAGCAGCTGAATCAAACCTTCTCGCTCAGGCTGAGATCATTCTCCAGTTGTTCTATCTTCTCATTCCTTGCCTGCAGGTGTTCAAATACATCAGACTACATAGGAAGAAAACTGTTGCCAGTTACATGTTTCAGCTGTCCTTAAACTGTGGATGGTTTAAAGTAGGCCATGGTCTAGCTTGAGATTGGCCAAATAAAATGATGTTTTAGTCCCAAATAATTAGGATCAGCTTGACAAATTCAAGTGATATCATCCCAAATCTATAATTTTCTATTGGACCATTAACTGAATCTCATCCTTAAATATTATTAGCAGATATTCATTTTCGATTAAAGACGTATAAAAAACTGAATATAAACACCATTCAAGTCCACCTTCTTTTCAGCTTCTTCCCTACAAAATCTTTCATGTGGAATATAAACACCATTCTTATCCCTGGCTGCTCGAACATCTGCATTGGTTTTCAAAATTATGACTCAGTTTGGATCTTTTGCAGCACAATACAATACAAAAAAGCAAGTGAATCATCAAACCTTCTTTCATTCTCTCAATTTCTGAATATAAATCTTTGAGCAACACAGCTTTGGACATTTTCTGGTTTGCCTGAAAAAATAAGCTTTGTCATCAGCACCAAAATAAATAAATAAACAAATATAGAAAATAGAATAGAATAAATTGGAGAAAAAAGGAGCAGTAGCAACAAACCTCAGGTTTGTTTTTTATGTTTTTGGCACGACAGGCATAATCTAAAGTGCTTAGAGTTTCATCCAAACAATGAGCAGAAGGAGAAATTGTAGCTATAATGCAAGTTTTTGTTTTCCCCCCTAAGGAGTCCCTTAATAGCCTTGTAAGCTTGCTATCCCTGAAGTCAGAAAAAATGGAAAAAATGCATTGGAACATAATTACAAGAAATCCAACATATAGGAGAGTAGATAAGATGTTGGAATGAACCTGTAAGGTATATGGGCAGAATGTTCCACAAGTGCATTGATAACACGGCCTAGAGTGAGTAAGCTTTTGTTTATCTCCCCAGCTTCTCTTGCACGACCCTGCAATTAGATTTCACACTTGATCAAAATCTGATAGTCACCCAAAAGGTAGAATTGAGAAATTCAGAATCTAATTGTATACTGCTGTAGATATGGACATACTTTTGAAATTGAAACAATATAAAAATATATACTAGCAAACATGAAGTATCTTAGGAGACAAAAAGCATCATGACATTTATGCCTCGTGTAAAGTAATCTTCTGAGAATTACTTTACAATAGCTTCCACTGCCATCAAATTGTCCTAATTGAAAGACAAGGTTAAGCTTCTGTGAACCTGCCATCAAATTGTCCTAATTGAAAGACAAATGAAGTAATCTTCTGAGAACTTCTAGCAAAATTATCATACCTCTCGTGCACCTGAGCGAGATATATTCTCTGACCCTGCTAAATCAACAAGATTAAGCTTGCCGCATTTAATTAGCTCCTCATCACCAAGAGCAGCTTCTTTTATATGGACAGTAATGGAAAAGATAGAATGAGAACGGCTGAAACAAAGAAAATTAATTTGGTAAATCATGGTTTTTTTTTTTTTTTAAAGATCCGACATCCTTATTGGACGAGAATAACAAATAATTGAATCAAAACAAGAAAAAAAAATAAAGCAAAAATTTACCTGCTGCGCTTGTTTAACAAGGTATCCGCTGTACGCCTTTTGGCTGCCCCCCGTTCTAAGAGAGTATAAATTTCATTTACACTGTATACAGCTTCTTCTTCAAGTCCTCTTACAATCACACAACCCTTTCCATCCTCCATCAAGGAAATAGGTTTCTTTTGTTTATCTTCAGTTGATCTTGAATTGTCCTCAGGAGCCAGCAAATCAGTTATTTCTTCATTGTAAAGCTCTGAAAATGTAACTTTCAAGCTATAGTCAGCATTTTGTGCCTCCAGCATATCAAAGATTTGACGAACTGCCCGTGGAATAACTCCGGCTTCAGCAGGCAAATCTCCACCCTGTAAATCATAGTATGAAAAATGGCTGTGATGTTCAGAGAATGACTATTCTGCTATCATTTAGAAAAGTAAGGATATAATTAGAAGACCAATCTATACCTTTTTTCTCATCCCACCCTCCATTGTATATGTTTTACCAGTGCCTGTCTGCCCATATGCAAAGACAGTGCAGTTGAATCCATCAAGAACTTCGTTAACAATTGGGGCAATGGCTTGGTCATATATAGATCTTTGCTGTGCTTTGGGCCCAAAAACCTAGCATATGTTTCAAAATAGAAAAGTATTTGTATATTTAAAATATTAATTGTCTGTAAAAACCACGGAGGCAAAATAGTCATAAAGCATAAAAGAGGGAGAAGAGAAGCACACCTTGTCAAAGGTGAAAGCTCTATCTACTTGCTTGTTAGCTAGATTTTGAATTACGGTGACTTCTCTTTTATGTTCATTACAAGATATCACCCTCGGCACGTTTGACCTTATCTCATCATCATTTAATGGCCTGACATTGAAATCCAATGAAATATAATCACACACAGTTTAAATGATATACATGAGTTCTAATACAGTGAAGAAGTATACACTCTCTATTATGTTTATGTTTATGTCACATATGTCATTTATGTCAATCTAAGCACAACCACGAAGCTACAAGAGGACTTCAACAATACAACAAGTGCAAACACAAACAAATACATGGTCTCACATGCTAGAAATACAAGCTTGGGCCCGTTTGGTAAGAGATTTCTAGTAATGTTGTTTAAATGTGTGGAAGACCACGGTTTTCCAAGAACAAAACTAACCTAATTCTTTGCAAAATCACCAAGTGGAATGTGGTCATTGATAATTTATAACCTATGACTTGTCAATATTCTCAAAACCATTAAGAAATACAAAGGAAGTAAAACAAACAAAACCATTTTTTGTCTCCTCCAATTTACTTTACTCACATAAAAATCTTTCTTTGAAGACTATCAATCAAGCAAGTAATTTTCAACAAATAATCATGGGTAACATGGAGATACTCTAGGAACTATAATCAATCAACTAATTCTCAATCATATACTGTCATCCATTAGCATTAGCAATTCTATCAGTCATGTTAATTCAAAGGGCACCACAAGCAAACATGAATCATCATTGAGATACCCGAAAATCGACACTTAAACCATAACATCTAGAACTTGATCCTATCAAATACAATCACAAACAGAGAAACCAATAAACAACCGAACACCAAACCTGCATCTTAGTAGAACTTGAACATTGGTCTCTTTATCCCTGTTGTCCTGACGGCTTGAGTTCCAGTCTGCGAGTCTCGGATCAGTACGCCGCCGTTCAGGACGAGGCGTAAGAAAAGGCGACGGAGAGGGTACCAAACCCAAACCCACTTTCTTGGATTGATCAGGAGTGAACGACATCTTCTTCACTCAATTCAGATCTTAATTATCACAAACACAAACAAGAACCCTAATCAGCGTCTAACCATGAAAATTTACAATTTATATTTTTGAAGCAATTCAATGTCTCACAGTCAGATTACAAAATATACAACCAAAAAAATCAAAAATCAAAACCTAACCCTCCCGTTTGGTTGGTGAGAAAATGAAGGAAAAGAAGAGAGATCACTTTTTTCTCAAGAATAAGATCTTATCTTGTTTTGATTTCTTTTAGTTTTCTCAGAAACTAAATAGAAAGTACTTCCAGATCATATCTAAGTTGTTAAAAACACAAAAACAAAAAAAGAGTTGTACTTACAGAGTGTTTGGGTGAGAAAGAGGGATTTGGATTAAAAGCAAAAAAAAATGATGGGAGAATCTGATGAAAGAGCGAAAGAGGAAAGGGCTTTTAATTTCTGTCTTTCTTGGTTCTCCTGTTTCTGAGAGATATGGGGAAATTTAAATTTTTGGCTTTTTGCTAATATGGAAGATTGGAGGAGTGTGTTTGTATTTTTTCAAAATGAGGATGCCGAAAGGGTTTTGGTTTTTTGAATCTCTAACGGCTACTTTGGGTATTTGTAACTTGTAAGGGACAGCCGTTGTGGGGACAGGGAGATTCTTTGGCTTTTTGAAAAAGTTGTGTAAATTTTCAAATGGGACGCGTAGCCTGGATTGCAATTTTTTTTTAGGTAAATCATCTTAAACACACCTTGTGTTAGGAGTTTCACTTGTTGTTGATGATGGCATGAGAAATAAGAGTGTTTGGGTAGCATTTGGCCAATTAATTGACTTCATATTTTCTCAATACAATCATAGCTCCTCATGCCAGACTAGTAATGCTCCTAAGCGCTCTTTGAGGGAGACCTGCCCAGTCTCCTTACTTGAGTTGGATTAATGAGCAGGATGAGGAGGCAGAATGTGGAGGTACTTTGTTCCACATGATGCCCCAAGGCCACAGCAAAGGAGGGTCATGGTGGGCAGAGATGGATTTTAATGATGAGCAACAGCAGGTGGTGCTAACCCTATATGATGGTGCATGGCATTGGTGGCTTAATTGCTGGTTTCTTGTGTGTGGGCTTAGTGGCTTGAGTGCAAGGCAGGGCTAGGCTGCTGTGATGATTAAATGTTGTATACAAAGCATTGAGCTAGTGGGTATTAGCTGAATGCATATTAGCTGAATGCATGGACAAGTGCCAATAGGCTGATAGCAATTACTTTGTGTGCTGCATGTAGGCATGCTATGTGGGCTGTATTGTTAATGGGGAGGCCTTGAGCATGGGCCAAGCCTCCCAAAACGTGTGAGAACATGTTATGTGGGCTACTGGAGGATGGGCAGAGGCCCCATGGTTTGCTGAGACATGGGCTGTGCATGTGCAGCATATGTAGTAACAGGGAGATTCTTTGGATTAATGAGCTGGATGAGGAGGCACCTTGTTCCACATGATGCCCCAAGGCCACGACAAAGGAGGGTCATGGTGGGCAGAGATGGATTTTGATGATGGGCAGTAGCAGGTGGTGCTAATCCTATGTGATGGTACATGGCATTGGTGGCTTAGTTACTAGTTTCTTGTGTGTGGGCTTAGTGGCTTGAGTGCAAGGCAAGGTTGGGCTACTGTGATGATTAAATGTTGTGTGCAAAGCATTGGGCTAGTGGGTGTTAACTAAATGCGTGGACAAGTGCTAGTAGGCTGATGGCAGTTTCTTTGTGTACTACATATGAGCATGCTATATGGGATGTATTGTTGAAGGGGAGGCCTTGAGCATGGGCCAAGCCTCCCAAAACGTGTGAGAACATGTTGTGTGGGCTGCTAGAGGATGGGCAGAGGCCCCATGGTCTATTGAGACATGGGTTGTGCATGTGCAACAACAATTACTAAGCAGTTCCTAAATTTTCTGATGATCTGACCTGCTGTGTGGGGGCTGGAAACGTGGAAAGCAGGCCAAAACAATATCAGTTGAAAGTATCTTAAGTTAGAACACAAGTGGCAGATTGTTCAAGACCCAGGTAGTTACTAGGCAATAACTACCATAACAGTTAATTCTGCGTATTTAACTTTAAGGCTGTTGGGGGTGTCAAAAGCAAAGTATATTTGGTCTTGGGAAAATTCAGTGTAATTCTCTAACCTTGTAAAAGGGTTTTCTTTGTACTTGAGATTAAGTAATAAAGGTTGGAGGTGGGTTCCTTGTAATAAAGGTTGGGAGTGTGTATACGTCCCTATATAATATGTTCTAAGTGTTACTACAGTGTGAGTATGTGGTGTTGGCAGAGACTAAGTCAGAGACCTAGGGCCATCACAGGCAAAAAATTTGAGTGAAAAATTGACCCTGTGACACCTTGTTACCCACAAACTTACATACATTTTTTTTTTTTTAATAAGAACTTACATACATTTTTTTTAAAGAATTTACAACATTTTTTTTTTTGAAGAACTTAAATACTTTTCATTTTAAAACCGTGACTTGAACAACATGGTACATGTAATAAGCAACATCCGTTTATTTTTGGGTAATCACCATTACGCACAGTGTGTACATAAACACCCTACGTGCAACAATCACTATCCTTTTCTTTTCTTTTTTTTCTTTTTGGTTCCCAACTTTTAAGTTATATGTGAATTTGATTTCTAATCTTTCAAATATTCAACTCATTCCTTAATGATTTAGTATTTTGTTAATATGGTCCCTATTATTAAATGATGGATAGAAAATACTAATGTAACTAATGGCTAAATTAAATATTGTTTTCATGCCATGTATATTGACATGTCAGCATAAACTTAAAAAAAAAAAAAAACGAAATGGAACAAAAAAAAAATGATCAATATAAAATGGGCCAAATGTTAGGAGTTTGTTTCCTTTTATATAAGTGAAACGTGCTTTAGTCCCTTTTTTTTGTGCCAAATATTCACTTTGTGCACAAAAAAAAAATTAAAATTAAATTAACAAGCCTCTAGCTCTAGCTGAAGTTATTTAATTATGTAGCCTCTTTTGAAACTCTATTTTTCTAAAATTGAGTTTTGAATAAAAATAGAGTTTAGTGAACTCAAGATTTAAGCAAATGGGCGTTTACGTGGATCATCTGATGTAGCTGCACCTAAATTCGAGTTTCAAAAGAGGCTACATAACTAGATAATTTCAACTAAAGACTTTTCAATAATATTTTTTGCAAAAATTGAATACTTTGCAAAAAAAGCCAACATGCTACACTTGCATGAGAATGGTTTCAAGGGTTTTTTTTTTTTTTTTTTAATTCAACAATTGAGGGAGGGGGATTTGAACCATGCATATATCCTTTTGAAACACTTGAAGTAGAAAGTGTTGATACTATAAGGCTTTTGACAAGACATTTCTCAAGTTGATTAGAAATAAAATTCTTTCTTGTTCATATATCTTCAAAAATATCATGGGCATTGTTTAACAATAAAAATTGTTACAATATACAAGAAATATAGTAGCAAATTTAATTAATCACTTAAGACGACATTGATACAACAATGACTCATTGCCTCCTTGCTTTCAAAGGCCAACAACTTCTCCAATTACAGACACCAATTTAATTTCCAAGTGAGTCTTTTTACGCTCAACTCTATTTTATTTTTTCGACTTTAGAAATGTGGATTGTTAGGCTTTAATTGGAATAATTAAAGCCTAACAATTATTATCTCCTACATAATTCGATAAGAATTTCCTTGGATATTTTGTTAATATGTTATCCCATGATAATCAATAAAAGCCAAGAGCAAACTCCAAACAACGTTGACATGTACTCACTAAGTCTGGTTTTAGTTATGGTCAATTGTGCATTGCTTTGTCTTGAGAAGTGAAGACCTACATTTTAAAAAGAAGATAATGACAAAGATGAATAAGGATACAGTAAAAACTAATTTCCATATATATATATATATATATTATTATTATTGTTATTATTGTTTATAAAACCACAAATTCTCTTATAAATTTGCTAAAATTATTATCTTGTAATATATTTTGTTAATGATTGTATCATGATCGACTTTAAAGTCATAATTGTTATAATAGCAAACACATTTCAAAGATTTATAACATTTCTTATATAAGGGGTATGACACCACGCCATTAATTTGACCCATGTAATATGGGGTAATTTCACAATGATTTATATCCCACTTTTTGAGCTTCAATTTTCAAAATATTCGACTCACTTCTTATACTCATTCCAACATAAGAAGAGATCAATTATTATCTTTTCATTTTCAAACGGAAAAAAGTTTATCACAATATATTTTTTTTACTCTTTCACAATAAAACAAAAATTACATAATATTATTTTTATAACTTTCACAATAAAACAAGAATACACACTATCATTTTCCAAAATTTTCATACAAACATCATTAACCTGTTACTAATTTCATCCAATATCTCAATAATCTTTCTTGTGAATTTATAATTCTATTTTATAATTATGACAAACAAAATTTATTTTATAGACAAAATAAATGAAAGACAATAAAAGTGATGCAATGATGTTATCGTACTATATGTGTTTTCAAATTTGGAAATTGAATGATATAGTGATAGGTATATTTCATGCCTACTCAGAAATGTAAATATCATTTTGATGAAATAAAATATTAAAAAAAAAAAGAATCAAATATATGTATTATTAGTTTCATTTTGTTTTTTGTTTTTGTTTTTTTTTTTTTTTTTTGGTTTTCTCTTTCCTTCATGTATAATGTACATTGAAAACTCATTATTGCCAACCTTTTTTTTTTTTTTTTTTTTTGAGGGACGGCAACTTTGTTTTGTTATGTCATTTTTCACAAAGTTGCAGGAATATAATTTTTCATACTACTATAAATAAAAGCAAAACTTCATGTGTGATTCTTAGACAACTCTTTTATTTAGCCTTCCACCATATCATTTTCTAATTACCACCATGTGCCACCTTTAACCTTTCACATAAGGAAAAATCTTAACGATTTTTTAATTTAATTTTTATTATTTATTTTTACTCAATAATAAATAATTTTATTTCCTTACAATATATATATATATATATATAGCCAATTGTTAAATGCAAAAAAAAAAAAAAAAAAAAAAAGAAAAAAAAAAAAAGAAGCCAAAATGTAAATCCAGAAAGTAAAATAAGGTGTTAACTGATGCGTACACTTCCTCATTTTGTCTCTGAACTTAGCATTAAATAATTGTTATCTGATTATTCCACTCTATTTTCCAACTTCTTAGATTCTTCTACTCCTAATTTCCTTAGTTTTTGAAATGAAAGGACTTTCTCCATTAAATGGGGCTTACAACATTGGTCTAATCTCCTACCATAGCAAATTCTTCTTTTTTTTTTTTTTTTGAGGGACAAATGTTTTTATATTTTGGTTTCTTTTGTATTGAGAATTTAATCTTCCATAATTTTTCTTGCTATATTTTTGCTTCTCTTTCCAAGAGTTGCTAAATTTCGATAATTTTGTTGTTAAATTCCAAAATATTTTGTCTCTGAAATAATCTCTGTAAATATGGTATCACCCAGCTTTGTTAATTTTGTGTTCTTGAAAAGTTCTCAACAAAGAGTTGAGGAAAAAATATTGAGATGTTCATCCACAAGATCATATACATTAGTCTTCAAAATGAATTTCATTTAGCTTTGCAAACATCATCCGATGGAAGATTTAAAAAAAAAAAGTTTAAAAAGAGGTGTTGGTAGGACCCAAATTAGTTGTTTGAAACAAGAACAAAATCCTCTATTACTTTTAGTATAGTTGAAGGGGAGAAAACCTTTAGAAAATTAAGGTTACAAGACTTGCACACCAAAAGAGGGCTATGATCTGAAATTTGCCAAGAGCCTTATCTAGCACCTTTTAGTGTTTCTAGTGGAAACATCTAAGATTCAAATCGCCACACTCCCAACTATTGCATGGCACCTCCAGTCTTCAATGAACTTTGACGATAGAATTAGTAATGACACAAATTGTTTGTAACACAAAGAGTTGTAAGATTTCACTAGCAGAATCGAGCATGATCAAGAAATCACTATTGATAATAATGTGAAAACTTCAACTCAAAATGTAATAGCCAAGGAGCAGGGGCGGAGGGAGGGGGGGTCGAGGGGGGGCACTTGCCCCCCCGGCCTTCTCAAAATTTCTCAAGTAGTAGTAGTGTAACATGCAGTAAAAGTCCCCTCTTGACAGTTGACACAAAAGACTATCTACTTTTTCTTATTATTTATATTTATTAGCTTGTCAACAATTGTCAAACAATTTTACATTCACATGACAACACTTTTTTTACATAATAGATCCATCTAATAGTACTTTTTTTTTTTTTTTTTGCACGCTACTTTGCCAACTACGATGAAAATATATATATGTATATATTGAATTGGAGTTCAAAAGGAAAAAATCTATGTTTATGTGTAATATTTTACTTTAGTGCCTCACCAGTTGGTTTCCAGCTTACAATTTTTTCTCTAGTTATCAACCTTTTCAATATCAAACTTGAGTTTTTGCTATAAACTCGAATTTTAACAACATAAAAAAGTAAAAGTTTCTATATGAAATTTGAGAAGCATTCATGGCATTGAGTTGCGTGTAGCTGAATAGAACTTCATAAGCATATTGCTTTATTCTTAATATTTTTACATTGCTTTATTTTTCCAAAGATCCAAATCACATGTTTAAATTGTGTGTATTTAATATCTATTAATTTATCATAGATTAATTCTACCTTCAATCTTGTCTTTTAATCTTGCCCCCCTTAACTTTAATTTCTGGCTCCGCCACTGCCAAGGAGTATTTCGTTAGTACACGATTTTACTACATCAATCCAGGGATGCCCATGGGTTGATTTGGGTCAGGTTTGAGGTAAAACTGCCACTCAACTCAATCAACTTGAGTTTCGAATTGAGCCACCCATTGACGACCATGCGTCTACAGGTCTTTGATTGCCACAGCTTTACGAATTTGAAGATTGGGTTGATAGAAACCACAATGTCATGGTGGAGCTCAAATTTTCGGTGGAGATTTCGATGGATCTTATTAGATTTAGCCCAAATCTTACCAAATCTAGCCGGAATCTCGCCACATCTAGCGAACCAATATATTAGCGGAGAACAACAAAGTCTAATGGTTGGGATTGGTCAGATCAACTGGAATAAGATTTTCTTGCAAAAAGATCTGCCACTTGACCTATAGTTGATGAATTTTCTTAACAAAGACCCAATGTCGACCACTTTAGTCACCGGATCGGTCGATTTTCAGTCAGGTCCAATCCTTCTAGTGGGTTAGGTTGCTCGGGTAAGTGGACAACCCTACGTTAATGAATCAGAATGAAGCTTAAGTTCTTGTACTAGTTGTAGAAAAACAAAGAAAGCAAAAATGATAAACTGAGAACCGTCTAAAAAATAGGATCTAATAAGATGGACAATTGTCGTTGCATGCATGCTAATGGGTAACAGAACATTGCAGACTTAGCACCGGAAGGAGCAGTAGATTTCAACACCATCCTCATCAGTCACAAGGCACGCAATAGTAGTTCCGCTAATCAAGCAGAGGCCATTGTCAAATCACGTCTCCCAACCTCAGGAGTTGAATGCAGAAGAAAAATAAAAAGAAAGAAAAATATATATATTCAGAAACCGTTCTCCCTTATCCAAAACAATGAAGCATAGACCAATATCATGAGAAGTACGAAATAGGGCCTCCATTTCACAACAATATGTGCAACAATTTGCAAATTGGTCACCAACCAAAATGCTTCCCTTAGGTGGATCGAGTAAAATTTGTGTAAAACTTAAGTACGATGCAAGGTAGTTTTCTCACAAACTGAAGCTGTCTCAAAACAAATTACTTTGATAAATCAACACGAGATGAAAAGGATTCCTTCAAGAAAGCTATGTACAAACCTTCAATATATAAACAAGGCAATGGTATCATGATCATGATCATTGATTGTAATGTTAGAGCAATCATGACTATTCATTAGCATATCAATAAGGCACCAGTCCTTAAATCAAACGGTTAATAACTCATTCCATTATATAAAATAGATAAGAAAGGTTCCATTTGTTCAAGTTGTAATAGCTTTCTAATCCTCATTTCCAAAATCCACATTACAATACAATACAAAATAAAAATCATGACTGCAGATAATCTACAGGACTTGATAAATTTTCAAAACTAAGCCCCATCTGCCAACGTCCTCTTTGATGTACTAATGTAGAGAACTGCATGAAAAGAGAACCCAATTATAGTCACAACCTGATACATGTAAAATACTAACGGTATGGCCAAAAAGTAGAGTTGTATAAAAAGTAAAATAACAAGTCAGTCCTCTGAAATTACCATTGTTTCCACGGATGAAAGCATCGCCATACTTATTTTTCAACTGCCCATTGACGTATTCTTCTGTTTGCTCCATTGCAATATTCATATACCCATCCAGACATGCAAGAATACCTGCACACAAAGATTTGGAAACATTGTTATAGCCTATGAAGTGTATGAATTTATGCTTTCATGGTCCATTCTGAACTAAACAAAGTGTGGTGCTCCACTCATCAGTCAGATGTTTATTTACGAAAAGTCAAAAATTCACTACTGGCCTCAATAGCCAAGTGGTGCTTGCCTCCCAAAAGCTCTGAATCTACCCATGGTATCAGGTATTGTACAATTCTGTAATTGTTTGACACGTATATATAAAGCTTAAGGATAAATTACACTTTTCCATCCGAATCTTTTATCCAAATTACAATGTCCACTCTACCATCTAAATTGGTGTTAAGTCTCTAATTTGAAAGTTTGCAACAATGTCCACTCTACCGTCTAAATTGGTATCAAGTCTCGTACAAAACACGTGACCCGTGGACCCACAACCCTAGCAGGAGTCCACTACATAAAAGGAAATGACTAAACACGCCTCAGACCATACATGCAATCTCACCTACTTTCCATTAGATATTGTGTTCACTAAATTGTTTTTAAAAACTCAAAGTAATGCTGAATGAAATGCTTAGTCCCCATTTAAAATTCGATAATGGTCTACATGTTGCCAATATATATAAAAGAGTGCTATATATGGATACCATGTGAGCTGTGACAGATGACGATTTGTTTCAGCGCAGAGAATTAACAGGAAAATTTTATAAATTCGAAACCAATTGTGCCTTCAATAGTTTATTTTATTTATTATAGTTACAACAATGGAGGAGGCAGGATTCAAGACTTGGTTCTACTTATAAAGGAGAACAGGCAACACCACTGAGCTACAAGGCTCTTGACACAAGATTTTGCTGTCAAAATTATTATAGCTTGAAAAGTGAGATGCCACCAATCATAGCAGTAAATACCATTAGAAAAAAGTACTTAAGAAAAAGCCAATCACTTTCCAGAGGAGAGGAGGTGAACTCAAATGAAGTAGTTTTTATGTTTTATTTCCTGATTTCTGTGAGGGCATGTTATGCTCTCAGTGCAAACATATTGTTATAATCACCTGCTGTGTGCCCCAAATATTAAAAGAACAAACAAATACAGGCATGATCTTGAGTATTCTTCCAAACATTGCTTTATCAAAAATAATAAAACCCCCAAATGGAAAGAATGTTTGCTATGACAAAGATTACACTTCCATCAAACACTAGCAACAATAGTCTACCTGAATCATTCACCTAGTTCACAAAAAAGCAGAACCGTGGCGCAAAATGAGGAATAGAGAAACTGACCTCGATAATCAACCCCAGAATTCAGCTTGACAACAACGGGTCGGCCGCGAATTGCTTTGAGGAAATCACCTGGGGTTTTTGTAGTTGCTGACCCTTTCTCTCCAGTTCCACTCATTTTTGCTTATCTGAAATCTGAACTTCCTCTACCTATTGATACAATATCAACAGTAAACACAACGAATTCATCTCACACAATCAACACACAAAATAACTCAAAGTAAAATTTGCAGTCATTAATTAACATCCCAAGTGAACCCCAAAACGTCTAAGCAGCATTATTTGGTAGAAGCTTGACCAAAATATGAAGCACAAAGGCAAACCCACATAATAAATAGTTGTACTTTCTTTCAAAGTAAGATATAAGAACAATAGAAAACTTCAACCCATTGGAAATAGTTTTACAATAACTGGTTTTTTAAAACAACAAAAGTGTTACAGAAAGAAGAGTAGAACCCTAATCCTTGATCTAGCTTCAAGGATAGCAAAATACTAATTATCGACAAAGAATTCACTAAAATTTCTCTAAAGGAAACATTTTTTTCTTCTTCATCCAAATGGAGAAGAGCTTACAAAGAAAAAAGAAAAATAAGCGTGAAATCAGTGATAGAGAAATCAGAACAAAGCAGGAATTTTGAAGAAAAAGAACAAGGAGTTGGTAAGCGAGGGTACCGTACCGTACCGGAGGTGATTGGAGAGGCGCGTCGGACTGGTGTTGGTGTTGGTGTTGGTGTTGGTGTTGGTGTTGGCGCAGAGGGGAGGGGCTTTGAATCTGTGATTTTGGAGGCTAGGGCAGTGCCTGTGTGTGACTCTCTGATTTTGTGAAGCGGGACAAGTGAGAGGGAGCCAGCAGTGGAGTCGTATTAGGTTGAAATTTTGTATTTTAATTAAATATATATATATATATATATATATTATTTAAAATATATTATATCTTTTTAATACATAATATTATTTTAATTGGAAAAAAATTGTATTAATAGATTCTTTACCCAAAAAAAAAAGATATTAATAAAATCAATCCTTAGTGCTTTTATAAAAATAAAAAATAAAAAAATAAAAAATCCTTAGTGCTTGGTCTAGTGACTGACTGATACCTAAAGTCTAATAAAATTTATAAAGTTTTATTTTTTATTTTTAGAAGAGATCTATAAAGATTTAAGTTCAAAACCTCTTATTGCCAAACGAATGAAATAGAATGATCATAAAATAATGTAATGGAATAGATGTATTAAAGTAAGAGGAATGAATTATCATAACGGAATGAAACAAAATTATGTAATCTTGTTTTGAACTTAAAATGAAAGAATGGAATGAAAGGCAAGTAATCATGTTTGTAAGTTACATAAAGGGAAAATAATGAAATTATTTTATTACAATATTACTACTAGATCTTTATTTTAAAATAAAAGAGCTAAATATATAAGGGTATTTTGAGAATTTTAGTAAAAATTTTATCTATATATATAAAATCAAAACCTCTAAAACGTTAAGGGCACGTTTGGTGGACTGTAACAAACACTGTAATGTAATAAATATTTCTATGGCATAACTATTCGGTTGTTTAGTTATGTTTTTATTACAATGGATAATTATTCCTTATGAATAGCTATTCTTCAAAATGAGGAATAACTATTTCTTATCAAAAGTAATAAATATCTATTCTTTCACCTTATGTAATAAATTTTTATTTTTTATTTTTTAAAACCATTAATTGCCACATCTTCAAAAGAAAAGAAAATAAATTTTCCTTATTGTTAATTATTAGCTCTATTTTAAACACCCTAAAATAAGTGTATTTTAAGAAATTTGACTTAAAAATGATTTAATTACACATTCTTTTTATACTCTACTAAATTGTGAATGCATGTTCAGAATTCTACTCTTAAATGGTCACCAAACTAATGAATAGCAATACTTATTACATTCTAACTTAATGTATTCTTTGTAATACTTATTCCTATTTCCATGTAATAATCATTACAATGTACCAAACGTACCCTAAAACTCCTACAATTTTCCATGTCAACGCAATATTTATAAAAAAAACATATATAAATAAAAAATAAAAGCAAAATAAAGCTTTTCTAAAACCTGATAAACTTTTCCCCCCCAACACTCCTTCCTCAATCCCATGGCAAAGCCCACCTTCCATCCAAAGACACACCACTTTTTCCATCAAAAACACAAATTCCTCAATCAAAACCCACCATATCCACAAAAAGTACGCTCTTCTCTCCCTCTCACTCTCTCTGAAATTATTTTTCTGTCCATAACTTTGAAACATTTCTTTGGTGATCCAAGGCCAATTTACTCCAACCCACAAATCTCCATAACTTCCATTGACGAATGGTTTAACTAATTGAAGAGAACACAAGAGAAGGATAACAAAGAGCAATACTACAAGAGAAGGATCAGTGTAGAAAAGAGCACTACTACAAGAGATGGATAACAAAGGATTTGATTGTGGGGAAAAGAAAAAGAAAAATAAAGAGGCAAGAAGAGATAGTTACCAAAGATACGGTGAGAAAGAGACGGAATTTTTCGTACTGGTACCTTGACATCGTCCTGCCCTTCTTCTTCTTCTTTCTTTTTTTTCTTCCTCTTCGTGTTGCTTTACCCAAATGTGTAATTTGGGTTTCCTTTTTAACTTTTTTAGTATGATGTTTTGTTAAACATGCCCATACCCGTTTAACACACCACGTGAATTGATTCTAATTTAATTTTTTGCACATTACCAATGTTAATAGCATCTAGAAACAGGTGCTTTTAGCCTTTTATAATAATAATAATATTATTATTATAATAATTATAATTGCACATAAATTTTTATTAATAATATTGAAGTATATCAACTATTATAAATCTTAAAGTTTTTAACAATTTATTTAAGTTTTACCTAATAAACACATAAATACATAAATAAATATTTATATCTATTTATTTAGATATACTTTTAAAAATTCAAAGGTATTATCAAAACCTGTTTCTATTCAGTATTGACTCTCTTGAGATAGTCCTATGGGTAGTAGTATATTTTTGCAAAAGTGAAAAATGAAGCTTTTTGGAAAGTGCTTGATTTACAAACACCATTCCATACTTATTTACATAGATACATTTTCATTCAATAAACACATTTTTGGTCAATAAGTACATTTTCATTCAATAGGCACATTTTGGTATATCTAATACGAAGAGTTATGACATTTTAATAATCACATTTTAGTATATATATTACAATATATATTTTATATACCTATATATACAACACAAATTAAATATGAGATACAACACAAATTAAATATGAGATTCAACATTTTGTCTTTTATTCCTTTTCACAAAAAACTAATAAATAAAACAACATTTCTTTATGCAAAATCAAAGAGGGTTCCATGTGAGCAAATTGTGACAAAAGTTTTAAATTTCTTGTCTTGGAGGATATTTTATGCAATTTTGCTTACTACTCCAACTCAAAAATAATGATTTTTTTTTTCTCAAAAACTCATCCAAAATCTATTCCCATGCATCGCACAAGTTAGCGACTGGTTAAATCTAATATCATTCCTTCCAATTTCTTCCAATTTTGTGGGAAATGAAAATTTGAAATTTTAAGGGAATAGAGTGAGATGAACATTCCCCTTTACCCATTTCATTCTCTCTCAATTAAACTTCTAAACAAGATAGTGAACTTTTCATATCTTCTATTAAAACTTCAAAACAAGGGAAGTAAGGAATATTCTAAATATATATATATATATATATATTTTATTCATTTCATTCCATTCCATTCATTTCTCTCCCAAGCGAGTTGTAAGAGTATCCACAATGTTAAAAGCAGGTTATGTCATTGAACTATAAGATTCTTGCTGTTCTTGATTATTATATTAAGAGGTGATCTCCTTTATTAGGAAATTAAGATTCAAATCTTTTCTCCCCATTGTTATAACTATCAAATTATAAATAAATAAATAATCCAATAACAAAGGAAATTTTTGTTAACATACCAACTCACCATAAATTAAAATAAAGTAAACTAAGGTTATAGCGTTGTGAGATTTTGTTATGTGCAAAGATTTTCTAAACTAAACAACAAATATCTCAGTTTTTATAAGATACATCAAAAGAATAAAACAGAATTTGAATCACTTGATAACATTCTAAACATCTTCCTGTTGAAAAATGTGATAAAACTAGGCCCCCGAAAAGTTATTTAAAAAAAGAAGAAGAAGAAGAAGAAGAAGGGATTGCGCAATTGAACTATGTTTTAAGTTTAACCCTCTAAATTAAAGATTGGGAGAGCTCACATCGTGCATATGAAGGCGTTCAGGAAAAGAGAAGGCATCAAAGCATTCCTTCTAAGCAATCATACAATTTTTTATTTTTCTAATCCCCTTTAATGCGTGGAACTGAACCAACAGGAGAAAGCATTTTGATTGACCTTTTAGGGAACACAGAGTTACAGACTAGGACTACTACTTGGAAAACACACACATGATTCTCAAACTTGCGACGAACACCGTAAACATCACTGTTCCCTAATTATCCACCATGGATCATTAGGCTGAGGGAAACTTGTAGATGACATAGCCAGCCCTAGAAACAACATGATGATCTACGCTGAGGTAAACATCCAGGCCCCTCAACCAGCAAGTCTTGATCTCTTGTCAAGTCTGATGGGCAAATAGTAGACACAGCTAGCTCAACCATGGGAAATTCAACATTGAGATTTTAGAGGCATAGAAACAGAGAAAAGGTGTCCCACTTCAGAAGGGCATACTCTTTAATTCAAGAAAATTTCTGTGAACTGAAATAATGAGTCTCCCACTGATGGAGAATATTTTAATAACCAACATCAGAGGGGTACAGATCCATAAAACACAACTTCGGCTGGGCCTGTCATGTAGATATGATTATCTTCCTCCCTCCACTCAATCTGCAATGGTCCTCCAGGTAGATCAACCGTGCAATTCTATGTCAAAGAAAGAAACACCGAACTGTTAGACAAGTAAAAGCAAGCAGAGAGAGGGAGAGAGTTCGGGTAATTTGGAAACTACAAGCAAATAATACAATTTGCTTTTCAATAGTAGCATATGAGACCAGAGACCAATCATTTTTAGTGAAACAACAATAAAAAATAAAGTTTGACAATCACAATTTTTTATAGTGGAACAAAAACAAAAAAAAAATGTTTGACAATCATGAAAGTTGTTTAAGAAAAGTTAGAAAATTGGCACAGGCCCCACAATCTTAAGGAGGCCAAACGTGTAACAAGATATACTTCGTGGGAAATAATAGATTATCTAGAGTAAATGAGTAATACTAACGCAGCTTCCAAAGTAAATGGAATAGATTCATTCTTCTGGTGCATATACACCAGCTAGACAATTATCTCTCTCTCTCTCTCTCTCTCTCCCAACATTGCATGCTATACTTACCCTTTCAGCATGACCTTCAAGAACTGCTGCAACAACAGTTGCACAAGCTCCAGTTCCACAAGCTAGCGTTGCTCCTACAATTAACAGTTCCAGAGTTCAGCTTTCCAATCAGAAAACAAAGTAAGAAACCAGGAAGAGATTGGTGAAGCACATGAATACATTCAATTTGCACAAAGCTCACAATAACTGACCTGCCCCACGCTCCCAGACACGCATTTTTATGTGTGAACGGGAGAAAACTTGGACAAACTCTGCAAATCAGATCAAATGGGAATCATGATTAGAAAATCATATGTTTCAACAATAAGAAGTTGCATATTATATTTAATACGACAACACTGACAGAGTCTTGTTGCATATTATATTTAATATGACAACAATGAGAGATCCAAAATATTTTGTTCAAAGTAAAATATCTATTTTTTAGTAAAATAACATGGTTGTGTAACTTCATGTCATGCCATGTCTCACATGGTCCCAGCATCCATGCATTTGGCATGCAGTATGTAACTGGGGGCTGCCATGTGTCTTTGTGCACAAGACCAGTGCAAATAGCACTACTTCTAAATAAAAGAGATAAAGAAGGACAAACTGTCAAAGCCAAAAAAAAAAAAAAAAAAATTCTAGTCTACATCAATGAATCCTTAGGAAAAATACTCAACTGATTCCAATTACAAAATCAGCTCCACAGATTAAATCTAACCTGTGTTAGTTCGTGCAGGGAACATCTCATGATGCTCAAAACTTGGACCAATTTTGGCTAAATCTAATTCATCAACCTGCAAATTCTGTTTGATGACAAGCATAAAAGCAAAAAATTAACATCAACAGAGCTAATGGACGACAGCAAAACTATTTTTTTAGCTAAAAAACAGCAAGACAAATGTTTCAACAAAGGAATAGAGGTAGACTGAGTCAAGTGTAACTATACAATTTATCATGTCCAACATTTGGTTGACGATAAAGCCAGACCATAATACACTTGTTACTTCAAATTCAATTTCAAGTACATATATACATACATTTAGTACTTGAATTCCTGTCATAGAGAACTAGTTGCTTTTAATTGATTGAATTATCACATGTCAAGGCCACACAGCGTTCCTAATTGGGCGCAAATTTTTTAGTTCATCCTGAAGAATGCAAAAACTAAATGGTCATATGATGACACAATTGTAACTTATCAAAAGTACAATAGTGTAGTTAATAATGTCTCTAAGGGTCCATTTGGTTAGGCGTTTTGGGAGTCTAAAAGTGCATTTTTAAAACCCAAAACTTTGTTTTCCAACAGCAACTCCTCATAGCTTTTTTACATACGCTCATTTTAAACTTAAAACACCGTTTTGCAACAGCTTATCCAAATGCACCCTAATTGTTGGAAAATAATGTGCTACATACCACATGATATTAACAATCAGCACACCTTCCAATTATCTTTAACTTCACCTAGGATGAAAAATGTGCCAAAGAGCAGAGAATTCAAAGCAAAAACGGCATAGAAGTGCTATATAAAAGTGAATGAAAAGGCACAATTTCTTCTCTCAACTGTCAACAATGCATACCTGACCTCCTTTTGCACCAAATGTCACGCAGTGAGGATTTCCCATACTAACACAGGTCACATACCAGGTTACTCCATCAACATCTAGCTCTGACTTAATCACAGATTGATCTTTATTCGCAGGCAATTTTGTGGGTACATCTGATCCTTTAAGTATTGGTTCTCCCATGTCAACTCTAACCTGATATTGTAAGAAAAAATGACTGATAAATTGAGATAAAACACTAAACAACACAAAGACGGCTATCAATTCCTAAGTGAAAAACAGTTTCTGTGCACTTTGCAAGCACCATATTTCTAATGCCTAAAAAAGCACCTCACACATCAAAACTCATGTAAGTTGCAACATCTAAGATATTGTATAACATACCTTGCCATCTTCTAGGATTTCTGGAACAATGAGACCAGCACCAGTATGTATTGTAAAACTGCATAATAGTAAAAATAGGAATTATTGACCCAAATCACATTCGCCATTTCGAATAACTTATGTTCTAATTTATTTAAAAATATCAAAATCAAATACTATCAAAATTGTTCTCCAAAAACTTAGGTTTTCTATAGACATCAATTTTTGTCCTCTACAAGTTGCAAATTCATAGTTGTCTTTTAGAAAAATCAATTTTGAAAGAAACTGAGTGTAAGCTTTGACACACTAATGAAACCACACCCACACTCACAAACAGCAATCCGGCAATGATAGTTAAAAGTACGAAAAATATCAAATACAAAATAAACTTAAAAATTACCTATGCCTCCCATTCAAATTCTCAAGCTCGGCAATGAATCTAGCGAAGCATCTCACTCCATTACCACACATCTAGAAAACAAAAATAAATAAATAAATAAATAAATAAATAAATAAATAATTCAAAATTCAAAAAAAAAATTCAAAATTCAAAATTTCAGCAAAACCCATATACATTCACACAACGCATTCAAAATTATGTAGAATTATCAATTCAACGCACAAAGAACAAAGTCTCAAAGCGCAGCCAATACCTCAGGCTCGCTACCATCTGAATTGAAAATCCTCATGGTATAATCAGTGCCGTCAATACCCGGCATTGCGAATATGACACCATCAGCACCAATCCCAAAATTCCGATCACACAGCTTCACCGCTTGCTCCGGCGTAACCCTAGGTTCTGAAGAATCCCTATTATCTACCTATTCAAAAATCACCAATCAATATGAAACCCTAAACCCAAAAAAAAAAAAAATTAAATTCTTTTTTTTCTATGCTATTTATACCAAAATGAAGTCGTTGCCGAGGCCGTGGTACTTGACGAAGTGAAGGAAGCCAGCCTCTCGTCGGTCCAGAAACGACGTCGGAGCAGTCGAGACCTTCTGTGGAGCTTGAGTGCTCATGGAAGAAGCAGCAGACGCTGAAATGCGAAACCTAGGGCATAGCCCAGAGATATTGTACTTGGGGAAACTCAATTGAATAGTTGATGATGATGATGAAGAAGAAGAAGATCCGGCGAAAGTGAGTGAGTTGCGGCGGCGAATAGGCGAAGTGAGAGGCACAGAAATTGTGGCGGCTATGGCCATGGATTTTGACTAGTACAGTACCAACTACTCTAACTATTTTTCAAGTTCTCTATCTCTCCCTCTCTCTCGATCCAGGTAAAGCGACGCTGCTTGTCGTTATTTTGCGAGAGATTGCCTATAGTGCCGTTAACATTAGTATTTCGCGGTTTGAGAAAAATGGATTCAATGGGTTTTAATTAAAGGCCCATTAATGGGTAAATGGGTTTAATTACGTGGACTGGTTGTAACTTGTAATGGGTAAGTAAAGGCCCATATGTTTCATAACTTTTTTTGAAAACATAAAAGTTAACACTATTTCTTTAGATGTTATTGTTGGTTGCTTTTTTGTATTAATAGTTAGGTCATGTTTGGTAACTATTTTTATTTTTTGTTTTTAAAAATTTATTTTTGGAAATAAAAATAAAAAATCATTTTTTTATGTTTTCAAAATTAAAAACATGTTTGGCCAGTTCAAAATAGCATAAAACTGAGTGAGCATTTTCTCGACCTAATAACTAAAGCGATGAATTTTTTTTTTAATAATTGATTTTAAACTTTATTTATTTTGATTTATTTTTTGAAAAAGCCAAATACTAAAATACATGTGCGTATACAATCTCATGCTAGCGCAACAAGTACTTGCACATACTGCCAAAGTAAAACAAGTCCACTAAACACAAACATTGCATCTTTCAAACACATGTAGAAGTTGAACATGAGATATCAACATTGCTGCACAAGTCATAATGAGTTGGTCTCCACTTCCTAGGTTAAACACATTGAAGCTCCTTCTAACATGATGAAATCGGTTTGCAAAGAGCTATAGCAAAATGGATCTGAATATCGTGAATGCCTAACAAGCACATATTTCATTCGAATTGTGACCTCCCTTGGCTTTCACTTTGGATGAGAATGTTGGGCTCATGATTCGGCGTCTTCTTGAAGGTGGGTTTCTGGTGGTGTGGCACCACAGGTTGATGGTTGGTTCAACAATGGCAGTGCGACAGGGAGGATTTTGTGGATGACAATAGAGAGAGAGAGTGGTGGGTTTGGCTGCACGTTTTAAAATTTATTCGTGTGCTTTTGGTTTTAATTTTTTATGGCATAGCCAAAATTCGAAGCCTGGATCTCATTTATATACACTTGCTTAAAATTTAATACATCCTACTACTCCTAACAACATTACGTTCAAAAATATGATAAGATGATATGTTATATGAGGATTGAATGGGGTAAAACATGAGTTTTACACCATATTATTGCAAAATTTAATCTCATTTCACATTTTAAACGTGGATATCAATAAATAAATAAAAAGTATATATCACATGTGAAATTATGTACAATGTACACACAAGATATACAACAATAAATGTCAAACAATATCTTCACCTAGGAAATTACTAGTTGGACTTAAGCTTTACGTTCAAATGACTCAAGCTGTGTCGGTAGTGCCCTTGCAATTTGCCTTATTCAGACTTTTTTGTTTGTTGAGAAAATGCCTTATTCATTTATTCAGACTGGAGTGGACATTGAGCATAAATTTTCTTTGCTATGGAGTATGGACCAAAATAGAGCCACTTGCTTATTGCAAGTGGCCGTACCTTAATTATGATAAGGAGAAATGATTATCCGTCAAAGTCAACTCAACTATATTTGAGAAAATATTGGCATTGATTTTATGGACCTTTTTAAAGGTGTCCGAATAGCTACGTACGGGTTATGTGAGCCTTATATTTTCTTTGGACTGAAATATCGCACTCATTCTTGGACTTTTTTCGTTGCACTTTCGAGTAAATTGCACCGTTTAAAAAATGCTAAAAATTTTAAGTTTCAATTAGTTTAATTGATAAAGTTTCTAATGGTTGTATGACTGTTTTAAAGTCAACTCAAGTTGTATCGGTATGTATAAGAGATTTGTAACTCAATCTCTACTTATACCAAAAACTGATTGGTGTATTGGTCTGATGATAAAGAGCTATCATCAGAAGCGAACGTTTTAAGTTGAAAGTCTCTCTAAAAAAAAAAGAAAAAAAAAATGCTAAAGACTTTGCGTCAAATTGAATGGAACGCATTATTGAATGAATTTTTTTTTTTTTTTTTTTCGATATAATTGATCAAATAATGGAGATTGGAAATTGGAGAGGAGTCAAACTTAAACTTCAATGAATTGGAGATTGGAGATTGAAGCCATTATTCTAAAGCTGGCTATCAGTGAATTGTATTTTGTAGTTGGAAAGAAAGTTTTCAATCACAAGTCACAACATTTTGGATCTACTTTCACCTGATCCACCGAATGTAGCCACAATATATGTTAAACAATGCAATTAAAAATCATTGTATAGTTTGGCAAGAATTAATCTATGGGATAATATCAATCCAGAGATTACAATATATAATAAATCTAACAGATACAAAGTTTAGAACACTTTCAATAAAGCCTGAAACACAAAACCCATACTTTTGTTAACTCTCAGGCCTCTCATCTCATGGACTCAAATACTCATAATAAGATAGCATGTATATCTAGAGCAAATTGTTAGTTGTTCACCCCAGGAGGGGTGGCCCAGCGGTGTGGGATCCCGTGTGCATGCTCATGGTCCCATGTTCGAGTCGTGGCGGGTACCATGTGGGGGGGGATTTATGGCATGCATTACGCCCCACACTCTAGCTTTCTTGGGGTGCTAGGGTGAGGTCTGTGGTGCCCCTGTCACAGTAGCTATGGCTCAATCTAACATTCCCTAGCGGGGGGGGTGCCCCTATTAGGTCACGCCCTGGGGGGTAAGTCACATATGGTCGCCCCCGCCCCCCCCCCCTTTATCTTCATTTATCTTCATTAAAAAAAAAAATTGTTAGTTGTTCAAATAGAAAATAAACTAAGAGGAGACTTGGACGAGTTTATATTCGTTTATTTATTTTATGTATATTTAAAAAATAAACTGAATAAAATTATAGGTAAGTTAACCCCCCAAAAAAAGCCGTTTTATTTTTTTTTTAATAAAAGATTGCGAATAGTTTTAAATGAATTTAATTCAACAGTAAAACTTTTTTTTTTTTTTGAGAGGGAATTAAACAGTAAAACTTAAGTGCAGTTTCTTCTATGCTTTTAAGTTTTCAATTAATTTCAATCAAGTATTAGCATAGATCAATGAATTATACAATTAAATTTAATTATCTTTAATTTAAAAATAATGTTATTTTTATTACATTGCTTAATATGATTACTTTGTTAAATTAAATTAGAAATATAATGTACACTATACTAACTAAATTTTGTTCAAAATTAAAATAAATATAGGATTTTTTTTTTCAAGCATAGACTAAAAATACATGTGAGGCAAATATTAGATCATGGGTAAGACACATTCAAATACTTTTTCTTTTTGAGTTGAAGTGTGATAGCCAAATTATGATGATATATCTTATGGTGTTCATGTTCATGTAGTTTATCCTCTCCAACAAATAATAATAATAATAATAATAATCACACCTTCATTCCTTCCATTATGCGTGCCTACATGACCTATCTAAAAAAGAGGTCTTATTTAAAGAAGAAAAATGTTATATTTACCATATTTTTTTTAATAAATTTTATGTAATAGATTGTTACGAGTTGTTAATAGTAGAAAAAAAAAAGTAATTTTAATAATATATTTAAATTAAAACTAATAATAACTGTGGGGGAGAAAGCCCGACGTCACATGATGGGCCTGAAGCCCAGTTCAAATATGACTCACTGTCCGAAGAGATTAAATGTATCAATGCTCAGCCATCCTGGCGGAAGCACAGCCCATTGATAAAAAAACTCCGTCCGAAGACAACCCAATATGGCCGAAGAGATCCTACTTGAGGGAGCAGCCCAGAGCTTGATCGGGTAGCTGTGCCGAAGGTCTCCCTCCCAGGACGGAATTTCGAACACGTCTGACTGCGTAGCTATCACAAAATGTCTTGCCAATAAAGCTGTCACCGCCACATTTAATGCATTGCAGCAACTTTCCTGGCCGCATTTATGTGGAGAAGACACCTGAACAGTGCGTCTTCACCCACCACCACTCACTGCAGGTTAAAGCAGACGGCTGATGTGACTAGTACTCAAGTGGGTGTCTGGATGGAGGACAAGTGTGCGGTGAAGATGGGAAAAGGGGGTCTATATAAGGGAAGCAAGTCTCGCAGAGTAAGGGAGGAAAAAATTGCATTGACTTAGCATTTAAATAAAAAAAAACTCTTCGGACTACAGGGGTTCATCCCGTGAAAGAACTTGACTCAATCTGTCTTTGTTATTAGTTTTTGTTCATCTGGACCGTTGCTAAATCCATCATTAGCCCATTTGTTTGGCCCATTCTCTACAAATTTATTGTGGGAAATTTGGAGGGCTCATCATATAAAATTCTTGGTGCCTGGCCCAACAAATTTTTACCCTACAATAACTAACTACTTATAATTTATTATAAAATTATTGTAAATTTATCCACACCGCTGTATAAGAAATTAATTTTCCTCTAAAGTGACTTTAAGCAGTGGAAACATGTAACTATTAGTCTATTACAGACTAAAAGTGAAGCCACCCCTTTTGAATGCAATGTGGTTCAGTTGCTTTTCAAGTTTCAACGGTTCAGCCCGAATAAAGATAAAAGAGTATTGTGTTTTGTTAGTTTGGGAACCGTGTTGAATTTGTCAGAAGAGACACCTAAGTACAAATCTAGTACGGAGGCTGACGTAGCTACAATCAGAAGGAAATCAATAAGATCTAAGAAAATCCAATATTCGCAAAAGTTAGGAACACAAAGTCAAAAATTATCTACAATTTTTTTTTAAACAGTTCCCATTTATAACGTCTACTTTAAAAGATAGGTTTTTATTATTACATTAAAATATTTAATTAATTTTTAGTGTAGATAAAAATTAAATTTTAAATTTTTTATTTAATCATTAAAAATTTTACTATATAATTGACTTAGAGAATTATGCAAATGTAGTAAAATAAAACAACATTTGTTCCCTAAAAAAAAAAAACAAAAAACTTTTGTTATATAATATCATATAGAATAAATACCGCATTAAGGAGTCAGCAATTTGAATTTTTCTAATTTGTCTAGCGTGTAATTTATCATAACCATTTTTCATTTTGATATTTTACTTATGAAGAAGAAAGGACAATGTGAGCATTTTTTGCTTTTAATGTAGCAATTATTTGAATGTGACAAAATTATAGGAGCTAACAATGATATAGAATCATAGATGATACAATGACATGTGTCAATGTTTTAACCAATGAATCATATATTATACTAACTCTTTTACAGTTCAATGCCTAATTGCCTAAATACGATTTTGATAGCTATGTTGCTATTAACAACTGGTTTTGAACTTGTACATTTATTGACTAAAATTTTCTGTCTCATTTGTTTGATAGTTAGATTGTGAAGATGAAAGGGTAAAGTGATCATGTTTTGCTTGTGATGTAACAATTTACTTTGTATGTGACAAAATTCGGAGAGGGGCACGATATACCTGATACAATGACATGTTTATAATGGTTTAACCAATGAATCATTATACTACTCCTTTCACAATTCAATGCATGAGTACGATTTTGATAGTTGCAAACAACTGGTTTTGATCACCTATATTAATTGACTAACCTTTTTCTATCTCATTTGTCTAAAGGTGTCATTTATAATGAAAAATTCTTGTTTAAATTCATGATCTTACCCTCCCTTTTATGATTATGGGAAAGAAGAAGTTTAAATCCAAACCATATTTGGGTTATTTTCCTTCAACTTACTGCGTGGTGATTGAAAAAATCATACATATATAATTTTAGTCACTCGACATTTTTAATTAATCATATGACTTATTTAAATAATACACATGGATAATCTTATAAATCGTCATGTAGTGAGTTGAAAGAAATTCCTTAAAACTAGTTTGAAATAAAACTTTATCTTTATGGGGGAAAAAAATGTCTCTGCATTTATAACTTATTGGGCAAATATTATGATAAGTTGCTTGTTATAAATTCTATGACAATGACAAAATTGGCATTTAGGAGAGCTCATGTGATCTACATAACTACATTGGACAATTTTCCATTTTAAAAAAAAATACATTGGACAATCCTTTTAATAGCAAGACTTTATTACAAGGTTCTCATCTACCAACTACTATGCAGTCAATATATACAATTAGTCAATATATACATAACTATAAGTGGCCTTATAGTTTAATTACACCATCTTTCCAGTAACAAGAAGAAGTTATCTTATTTTTCTGCAGGGACCATAAATAAATAAATAAATAAATAAATCAACTCGTAAGAATCCATGTTTGAATTCCATGGATAATTCAATGAGTTGCATTGAATATGTCCAAAAAGAAAACAGACTAATTCTAGATAAACTTAAGAATCAACACGATTTATCTCCTTAGCTAGGATTAATAAAAGTCAATCACCAACTCCGAAGTACTTTTCTTTTAACTTTTGATGTGTTTGGGTAGTTGGCACCCTTAATCACCTTCTTCAAATTTATTCCTTTGAATGGAAAATGATAGGGACAAAAAGAATTTCAAAACTATTGCCATAATTTGCTACTCGGTGAGTTGTGAATGGTGGAATAATAATCAGCACGATTATTATCTCATCAACTAGGAATAATAAAAGTCAATCACCAACTCCGAAGTACTTTTATTTTAACTTTTGATGTGTTTGGGTTGTTGGCACCCTTAATCACCTTCTTCAAATTTATTCCTTTGAATGAAAAATACTAGAAGCAAAAAAAATTTCTTAACTATTGCCACAATTTGCCACTCTGTGAGTTGTGAATGGTGGAATTTAAATGGTAGCTTCATACTTCCATTACTCACAACTTGTCATGTTGTAAATTGTGAGAAAAATTGTGAGATTTTTTTGTGTCTCTAATATTGCTCTGTTTGAATTTTAATGCAACCATGTTATGGAACGTGGAGCTGACCAGATATAATGATATAAACCTTTATAAAATCCATATGGATATGTTAAAAAATTATTCACCCAATAAACAGCTAAGATTTTAAAAAAAAAAAAAAAAAAAAAAACTGCCAGCGACGAATGAGATAATATGTTATGTTAAGCTCGAATGCATGAGGTAGATTCATCTTGAAAAAATCGGGTAACTTAATTAATATATATTTTTTATGTTTTTAATGGAGATTTTTAGATTCAAATTTCCTATCTCCCAATTATTAAATTTAAAAAATAAAATAAAATTAACAGCATCTTAAAATTATTATGGCTGAAAATCACGAAAGTTCATGAACGAAAAGTCTAATTTCATTTTGAGTGATGCTAAGGATATAATATAATTTTTCTCACATAATTCTTACAAATTGACGCAATATTAATCACAAAAAATAAATAAATAAATAAAATTCTAACATGCATTTATTATATGACGTTAACAATAGTACCATATGATATTGATATGGATGGTTGTAATTGGAATATTATTTTCATCTGGATTGACTGTTGAACAACTTTTATTATGAACTAATTACAAAACTTCATATTAGCAATTATGAAAAAAAATATAAAAAATGTGTCAACCATTTGTTGAACAGTGACAACCGTGAATTTCTTCTGTAAATCCAAAGAAGAAGTCCTTGGTCGGAGATAAAACAGCAATCTGTTTTTGGTGGTTCGATGATGCCTGCTTCTGCTGATCATGCAGAGAGACCTTGACAATCCGCCATATTCGATTTGACGGTAATATAACAGACATAGAGTCTAGCATACTTGCCTTCTTAAGTAAAAGCTCCATTAGTAGTAGTTGATCTTCTTTGATGCTAAAGCCCAGAAACGTAACAACTTTGAGGTGATCAAATTGTGAAGTATTGGACTCAATGGTTGTAAAATCCATCCACAAGTGAGGCTCATGCCAGTATTGGTGAAAATAAGGACACGGGAAAGAGCTGTTGGCACGTTCAATCTGCATTTATTATTGTTGTTTTTTTAGTTGAAAGGAGTGAGTTAATGAATAGTTGGAAGTTGGAATCTTTTCACAAGTGTGAAAACTTAGAAAAACACTTACTTTGATAAACAACCTCTCCAAGATAGGCGCTATGTTTAGGAAGCAAGCCAATGAGTCCCTCTTGGACCTGTTGATCAAAGAATCAATCCACCTTAATTCCTTTAATTTGTTGAATTGGAATCTGAGGCACCTGAATATCACCCCTGCTGAACACAGCCACTTTGGAAATGGCATATACATAGTTCTTGTCAAAAAAAAAAAAGAAAAGGATTTCTATGTCTAAGAAGAAAATTTTGGTAATAAGGTGAAGAATCAGTACCTCAAGAAGCCAGCCGCTTATAGTTAGAATCCCAATTTCCTTGAGAGAGGCCAAAAACAATAGGATTTCCTCACAATCAAACTCATTATTGCCAAGTCCATCCTTCAAGTTAAGCACCACGTTGACCACGTTTAAAGTGTTTACCAAATGAATCTGAGGAAGAACTCCTTGATAACTAAATGACTTGAGGATTGGTGCACAGATAGTGAGATCCACAATATCTGGACAATCCAACACCGCCAAGTTCTGCAGACAGTTACCTGCTTCTATATCAAGGCTTTCTAATCCAACACATTTTTCAATCTTCAAACTTTCAAGAAGCTGACAATTGGAGAACAAAGCCGAAACCAAGTCTTTGGCAAGGTGGGACACTGACCTGAGATGCAAGGTTTTGAGAATAGAAAAGCTTGCTTTCTTTGTGGGATTGTTAGAAAAGCCCTGACAAGTTTGCTCCAATTTCAGCTTGAACTTTCCACTTATTTTCTCTCTTTTGGAGAACTCAAAATGAACCTCATTTTCTGCTCCCTTTGTAGCCAAGACAATCAGATCTTTCTTGCTCTCCGGGAAGTTAAGGCACAACTTCCATACCTCTGGACAGTCATAATAACACCTTAAAATTGTACTGATTACTTGAATTACTTTCTTGCAATCTTCACGACTGGTTATTGGGTTTGTATCAAAGTCCATATCTACTTGAAATGGTGTCCAAAGGTTCTTCCACACAGTTGAAAGAGTGCTAGTTCTTACTGCCTCTTCTAATGAGAGGAGCGACAAGATGCGCCGGAGGATTTCAAACGGTAAGCCGCTGATCAAATCAAGCCTATCCTCCATGATTTCTTTACCCTGAACCAAAACCAAACAATTAGACCCAATAATGGAAATATAAACCAGATATATATATTGTGGACAGAGGAAAAGTTCAGCTGCTTGATAGGTTTTCCAAGGAACAAAAATAATTGAGCGAGTCTAAGGTTATCCAAACTGGAAATATAGACCGTACAGAATTGCTGCAGATTAATGTTCAAGGACCACGTGCTGTAAAAGGGCTTTGCTTCTCCTTCTTCTTCCTCACACTCTTAACAGTTTCAGAAAAAGAGTTCAGATTGTGCATGGTTGGGTGGTTGCCTCTCTCTGAACCCAATGATTTCACCAACTTTACCCATCAAATCAACCACCCAAGTCCCTTCTCTTCCAAACCCAAAACCCAAAAAAAGGACCACGTGCTGTCAAAAGTAACAATTTTTCAAGCTGATATATGAAGCATTCACAGTGATATTCAACTCCTTAATTAATTAAACAATGATCTTTTTTCTTACGAGGGAAAGCAATTGACTATTATAGCTTTGACAATTATGTTATAATAGATTCTCAAAAAAAAAAAGAAAAAAAAAGACTTATATAATACCATTGAAGTATGACTTACGACTTCGATGCTACGTGTTGATTTTAATACTCCTACTTAGGCGGAGAAGAAAACATACTGCGTACTCAACAAGTAAGAAGCCACCTATCCAAAAAAAAAAAATGTAAAAAGTCTCTATCCCCCAGTCCCACTCTTACGACTTTAAGCCCCTCCAGAAATAATTAATCATTTTCGAAAGTCTTGTGATCCCCATTGGCTATTTGTAACAACTTAAAAGTCTCTGTCCCACCGTCCCACTCTTACAACATCAATTCCTTGTGAAAAACTATTCCTTAAAAGAGGAAATTGTTAAATCATTATCAAGAGTCTTTGTAATCTTTATTTAGTTTATTTCAAAAATTCTTTAAAATCCTATCAACTACATACTACATGACTTCGAAAATTGAGAGGTCATTTGGTAATGTTGTTCTAATAACGTTGTTTGTATTTTTTGAAAATATGTATAGGTGAAAAAATATATGAAAATACGTATAATGTTGTTTAAATACTGAAAACTGTTGCTCAAAATACCCTACCAGAAAGTCCCTTAGTAAAAACACACCCAAGCACACACCCGAATTAGTGGTAGTTCCAAATTTTTTTTCTAGAGTGGTCATTAAAGAACTTAAATTAAACACAATTTGAATATATTGACATCACACAGAAAAAAAAAATCAAAAATACATGAAATTTTACAAAAAGATTTTATTAACAAATGTCATAAGGATATATGTTAAAGATTAATAAAAATGTTCAATTATGAGTGTAATGTACATTTTTTAAAAAAGAAAATATATTTGTTAATGATACACTGGTTTGCAAGCATAAATTCATTGTAGTTATGTATACTCTTTTTTGGATATATTCCTCCAAATTTACATATTTTTTAAAGGGAAATTTTAACCAATACCCTAAGGCCATTAGTTTATAAACTATTTTTAGAAATATTTTATTGGGAAAATGATGATACAATAAATGTAGGGTCCAAATTTGGTAGGCCAAGTCCAAACTTTGCAGATTGTGAGCCCAATGAACCCAGAACAATAAATTTGTAGAGAGTGGGTGAAAAAGCTGGGCTGGTTATGGATTTAGCAATGATTCACTTATGCCAGTAAGGATAAAATGATGTAAAGACAATTGTAGAGTGGATCATACTCAAATCCGAAGAGGCTTAATATTTATGAAAAAGTGAATACAATTCTCTCTCTCTCTCTCTCTCTCTTTCTCTTTTTCCTCTCAATTTTTCCGTCCCCCCTCATCTAGAGGCCTATTCCACTTATATATCCTCATTCTTCCTCATCTCCACCTTACATTTGTTCTTCATCTAAGCATTTACTTGAGTACATGTCACATCAGACATCTGCTTTAGTCTGCCGTGAATAGGAGTAGCTGAGGTTGCACTGTTCAAGAGTCTTCTCCACATAAATGCAGCCAGGAAAGTTGCTGCAGTGCATTAAATGCGGTGATAGCTGTAATACCCCGACCCAATTTTATGATTAAATTATGTGTTTAAGTGGTTAATTATTATTTTAAGCCACTTTCAAGAGTATTTAATAAATATATTATTTTATAATACTTTTGAATAAGAATTGTAGAGATTATAAATACTTGAATGGCTAATTGTATTATGTATATATATTAAGTATGTACAGAATTATATTAAGTGGTTAAGTTATGTGAGATATACATATATATATATATATATATATATATAGTTGTTGGACTATATTAAGCGGTTAAGTTATGATATATATATATATATATATGGTTGTAGGTGTTTTAATTAAGCATGATGCATGGGATAGTATAATAGAATTCCACCTACATGAAACCAATTGAAATTTAACACATGGAAAGCTAAAGTGTCTTGCATGTTGACTCATAATATCCTCTTGGCCGGCCATGCAATCACCAAGCTCCAACTCATCACTTCCCTTTACTTTTCAAAGTAACTAGAACTTCCAAGAAGATATTTACCTCTCCATTTCATACGGGTCCAAGCAATAAATCTGAATTTCCTCATTCACTTTACTCTCTTTTCTCTTAAGGAAAGAGCTAGGAAGCTCTCTTGTGTCCCTTTTGTCAAACCCACGGTCCACACATTAAAAGAAAGAGAAGACTCATCTCATTTCTTATTCACACTTTCTCAAAGAAACTAGAACATATATGCTCTTTTAATGTGATGGATATAACTTTATAAAGATAAGGATATATATATATATATATATATGTATGTATATGCAAGGTGAAATTATTTTTGTAGAAAAGCACGTGTGAATGCAAGAAAGTTGAAAGTGGGTGTGATTCTTCTTTCCCTAGCCATACACGTATTTCACCCCCAAAAATCCCCTTCTCTTATCTGATTTTGCTGCCCCAAAAGTCTTCTCCCGCATCTAAGTTTCATGGCTGCACCAGACAAGAAGTCCAGCTCCTTTACTTCTTTCTCTATTCTTCTTTCTTTGCTCTTCTCTCTTCTCTCTTTGCTCTTACACGGCAGCCCTCATTCTCTAAAGATGAAATTAAGAGCCTAACACTAAGGTTTTGCGGGTAAGTAATTAAAACCTCATCTGATTTTGTGTATTTTGGATAGTATAATTGTTTTGTTATTTCTATTTCTTCATCCTCTGTTCTGATTTTAGAAGCTGACTTTGTGATTCTGTTTTAGTAATTTAAATGCTGATGATATTGTGGTCTATTGAATGCTTTTTAACATATTTTAATATGTATACTATAGGTATAAAATACCCAAATGAAATTAAGACCTATTGCTATTTGTTGATGATTTTAGAAAGAACATGCACTGAAGCTGTCCCTGTGACAGATTTGATGTTTACCAAAAGAAAATTCTGTAGTAAATCGGTTGCTATGAATTAGGATGCTAGGAGTAGTTTTTATGAACCCTTAGACATGTAGGGTTGTTATGGAAGTGGTCTCACAGTATTTGGATGAGTAGAAAAATAATGGTGTAATTTCTAAGTTGCATGAGTTTCTGCCAGGACAGATTTGAACATGTTGTATTGTATGATTTTTAATAAATCATGGGTTTACGTTTTGACTTCGAAATTTTTATGGCATATACTGGACATACAGGGGAGTAACTTTGTAAAATTTCATGAGGTTTAGATGTGTTTTGGTAGTCCATTTGTATTTTATAAGTAAAGTATAAGCTGCTGGAATGAAACAGTGAACAGTAAGGGACATGCCTAACTTTGAGAATTTAATTCTAAAGTTAGGGTAAATGATTTGAGCTATAATTTATTATGCTCATCATTTGATATGTCTAAATCATAGATTAATTTGGTATAACTTGGTTTAAGGTTTAGAACTCAAAGGAGGGGCTCTAAATCACTTTACTGCATTTTCATGTTGCTGTTTTGCTCAACGTGTTGTATGTTGCAATGCGAGTGATTATGGTTACATGACCATGCTTAAAAGAGTTTATGTTTATGCTTGCATTATTGCCCTAATCTCAAAGCACATTTTGAAATGAAGTTAGCTCCTATGGAAATATGATATAAATATGAGAATGTTGGTTTATCTATGATTTGGTACATCACGTTGTATGATGGCATTTCTTTAGGTTGGTACGTTATTTGTTGATATATGCATAATATGTTTGTGGGAACCTCTTTGAGGTGGGATTAGGATTTCTTGGATTATAAGAGATAGGCTTTGAGATGAATGTGTAAGTTTATGTTAAGGAATAATGGATAGTAACAAGCTTTGATTTTGGTTTAGGTGTTACCAGTCGTCAGGTCTAAGCTCTTTCGACTTTAGGCTCTTAGTTCCTCTGCTTTCAGGTAAGGGATAAGTTATATGAGCATTTGGTAAGTCATCAGGTTATTTTAAAATATATTATGCATTAAAAGGTTTTTGATTAGAGATATGGCATGTAAGCATTATCAGACAAAAATATGTTCGTGAGCTTTCGAAACCTTATGTATATGATTTAAGCATATTGATGCTGTTATTGATTCCACAAACATTATGATTAAAGAAAACAATGGAAATGCTTTTATTATGAAATGTTATGCAAAATAAGAAAATTCAGTATGATGTATAAGTATGAAATGTTTTCGGGTTATGTTCTCTGGTGATCTGAACTCTGCCAGTAGGGGTTAATTACTGGCTTTCCATGGAAAACGTTATATGATTGGCCATTAAGTGGGACTGGCTCTGCTGTACCCGCCCTTGTTGGTTACGGCCAACTTGGGGGAAGCCAACCTACCCCTATGGTTGGAAGATATGTATTATGATGTGATCTTGGGAATACCTGGCATTGTGGGGAATGCTGGATGCCTAGCACTGTGGTGCTAGAAGCCTCCCAAATAAGTACAGACTTATCAGATATGGACTAACCAACAAACTATTTATGAACATCTATGTTATGTTATTAATTATGAGAGAATTATTTTGTTTAAATGCATTGTGAAAAGTAAAAGCTCTCATGGAAAGAAGAAGTTTCTAATGAAAAGAAAGTTGTTCATTAAAGATAAAAGCTTCTGAAGTTTTGTTATGCTATAAAGATAAAGCTTCTGATGAATGTACAAGTTTATGTTAAGAAGTTATTAGATATCTGTTTTTCTGTATGAAACGTTAAGTTTTATGATTATGAAAATTATAATATTTTACGAGAAGAAGTTTATGAAGGAAAATTTTATTATTCTTTAAGATGTTTCAAGTTTAAGACGTTTCAAGTTTAAGACAAAGTTACCGATTATCTGATTTAAGTTAAAATGATTATTTTGCAATGTGAATATATATATATATATATATGGTAACTTTGTAAGGAATGAAAGGAATTCAATCCGAAGGTTTGGATAATGTTATTCTAATAAGAAAAAGGAGAACAATTATTTTCCTATGAATAGCGTATAAGTTATTATTATGAATAGTATAAAATACTATGCATGAAAAGATGTTCTCCTATCTGAATAATTATAAAATAAAATGAAATGAATGGATTTACATGTATCCTTATTGAATTCTCATATATCTTACCTTTACTAGGCTTCGCAGCTCACCCTATCATTTTTCAGTCAACAGGTTTATTTTGGAGCATAGGGAGCCTTAGTCAAGGTTTGGAAGGAGCTAGTTTTAGTTTTATATGTATAGATTCTAAATTAGCAATTTGATGTTAGTCTGTAATATTGTGTATTTTAGGATCTAATGAAGGTTGTGTACTTTAAAGCAATAAGAGATGTATTATGTGAGATTTAGAATTGGAGTGACTGGTGGATTATGTGATTCTTTAAGTACAGTGTAGATGCTCTGAATGTCACAGAAAAAGTTATATCTTTTAAGTAAAGAAACAAGAATGAAAAGAAAGAGGAAAGCTTTTGTAAAAGCTTTTGTTAAAAGTTAAGTTGGTTCTTGTTAATATTAGGTTTAGGCTTGATATTAGCATGCCGGTCATGGTCACAAATCCGGGTATCAGGTTTAGGGCGTGATAATGGCAGCTTTTCCTTTTAGATATTTCTCTGTTCTCATCATCTCTAGGCATGCCCGGAGCTCGCCCTTATCGTGGAGTCAGTTGAGAAGGTCGCTCAGGCTTTCAGTATATTTGCTTGATCATGTTCACTGGTGATCCGATGAGAGGGACCTCTTCGGACCAATAGGACTGTCTTCGGACATATCCCATCATTCATTTCCAGGTGCATTTCCTTCATGCGGACTCATTTTTAATCCCTTTTACCTCTTCAGACAAAGAGTGATACTCAAATTGGGCCCCAGGCCTAATACGTAGCGTTGGACTTTCACACCCACAATAAATATTGGGGTAATTATTGGGTACTCCTGGAGTACCGTAAATGTATACTCTCTCTTCTTACATAACTATAGATCCCACTAATTAAATTTATGGTGAGAGCCACAATTCATGTGAGAGGAAAGAGTACACATTTATGGTACTCTCAAAGTATTTAATAATTTTCCTAAATATTGATAACAGATTTTTATATTTCTAGTGAAAGTGGGGTCAAAACTTCCTTATTATAGTTTATTAATAATTGCCCTAAGGACATCCGTTAACATGACCATTTTTTAAAAGAAAGTTTTGTTAATGAATGCTCTAAGGGGGCACATGCTAAAAATTAATAAATTCTCAATTATAAGTTGTAATACACATTTTTCGAAAAATAAAATATACATGTTAATAATTCATTGGCTTACACAAACAAATTTATTGTGGTTGTACATGCTTTTTTAGATGGATTCAGATCTTCTAGATTTCTTAGGGTACTCTACCAAGTGGATTTCCTTAAATTTTAACAATTCTTTAATATTTAATGTTAACCATTCTTTAATTATTTAATGGTTTAGATTTTGCCATGTCTGTATTCCACTAACAATAATTTTAATGGTTTTGTTTGCTATATTATTTTATTATTTTAAGAGTATTATTAGTAGAATGCTAACATGACAGAATCTAGACTCTTAAATCATAAAAGAGTGGTTAGAATTTAAGAAAATCTATTGATAGAGTACCGAAAGAAATCTAGAAGATCTGAATTCTATATCAAAGTGGTCATAATATCTGTGGGGCCCGAGTATGAAGCAACCCAGGCCCACTCCACATCTGGCCCAAGGTCCGTGCCGAGGATGGGACAAAGTCCAAGGATGAGTGGGAGAAACTCAAATCCTCCGGGACCTCGCTGAGAATGCTCACGTCTTCAGCAAACCAACATTGAAGGCAAGGAGCTGTCACTCACTCATTAAATGCACGCCACCAACACTCTGGTCGCATCAGTGGTGAATTGACCAGCCAATAATGATGCCTTGGTTGCTTCAATTAACAAAAAGCCTGCAAAGGCGGCTAATTGGACAAGCCTTCAGACACAAGTCCAGATGGCCGACAAGTGGACGGCAGAGATCAATTGAACAAGACTATATAATAGATAGAATCCCCAAAGTAAATGGGCTTTTTCCTCTGCCCCTAGGAGGGGAGAAAGGGAGGTGGAGAGTTTTTTTTTAGGGTGTCCAAAGGACGACCCTTGTATTCATTATATCTAAGAAAAATGGGTCCTCGGACTGGGCCGATGACGAACTTTCCTCAAGAACACTTAACCAAATTTTAGTTATCTTTCTTGCAAACCCACACCAACTGTTGTTTTTTCTTGCTAAGTGCCTAACCCTTCTACCCACTCTCTACAAATTTATTGTATGGGAGCCGCCCGAAAAACGGGTCCCTACAATATCAATTTGTCTAGAAATTATGGTCCGTTTGATAACGGTGTTTAATCAATGAAAACAGTTGTTTAAACACTACAACACGTATTTCCACACACTTTTTATCCATGCATATTTCCACAAAACTTAGGAGCTGTTTAGTAGAGTATTTTAAATAACAGTTTTTAATGTTTAAACAATATTACACGTATTTTCACACATTTTTTTACCCACACATATTTCCAAAAAATACAAACAACATTATTAAAATAACATTACCAAACATGCCTTTAAACAACGTTATTAAAAATCTCTTACCAAACAAGCCGTAGTCCGTACCGCACAATAATTTCTCTCAAGTCACGTGGGTTAGTTTCTTTTATAAAAAGGGTACAGTGTTAAGTTCCTTTATAAGTTTAGAATTGTGGCATTTTTTTTTTCCTTCCAAATATAAGTATAGTGTCTATATTATAGAAACTTGAATTTTAAAATAATATTGTAAATGGACATCATTTTTATTTCTTTTTTAGGACCCATATTAATTTCTAACGCCTATTTTGTTTGTAGTTTTTAGCCCAAAACTAAAGTGTAAGGACCAAAAAATCTAACAGTCCAAGCCCACTTAGAACAGTGGGTTACACCATTGGACTTCGGCCCAAATCAATAGAATTTTTAAGAGAGGGAAGCGAACAACAAGATAGTACTCTGCTCGAGGATCAAGGTAGAGAAAACAAGGTTAACCTTTATAAACTAAAGGGGTAAATCTCCCTCCCTAAACTCGCCCGAAGAGGCTAAGTTTATACAAATAGTTACACTGTTCACCCCACTTTCTCTCCTTTCTTCTTCTTCTTTATGCTTATCTCTTTTTGATACTTGTGTTTTCGATCCCTTTCTCAATGTTCCTTCTTTTTCTTATATACTCCTACCTTCCTCATATTTCAGCCATCCATTCTCACCTAACCTCCCTCCTTCATGACACTTGTTGCTTTCAACGTCTGAAGAAGGTGGTGGAAAAAAATCTGCTTAGCTATAACTAACACTGTTCAGGTCACTTCTTCATCAATCTGGCTGATAAAACCGTTGCCTACTATTTAATGCGGATGCAATAGGCTACACTAGACCAAAAGCTTTCCTAATGTTCGCTGACTTCCTCTCTCTTCAAGTTCCAGCTCCCACTTAGAATACTATAGAGTACCTTGATTTACCTCTTCCTTTCCTCGGACGGCTTTCTTCCTCGAGCCCATGGCCCGAGGCATTCACACACCAGTGCTGCAACCTTTCACCTTCATCCTTGGCCCTCAGGCACCCACATAAAGAGTTTGAACCAAATAGAATAAAATTTCATATTTTTTAACCCAAAAATTAAGAAAAAAAATTTTGAGCCAAAAACTAAAAAGACAACTTAAAAAAAAGAATCAATTTAAGGCCAAAAATAAAATGGACCAAACTGGATTGACATCAATCAAACAAATCAAAGTAGACAAAATGAGACCAAAGTGGACTGAATAGACCGAAGTGGATCGAATGGGACCAAAGTGAGTTGAATGGACCAAATTAACTGAATTGACCAAAATGGATTGAATGGACTCAAGTGGAATGAATGGACCAAAATGCTATGCTGATATAGCTCAATCGGAGCGTAAAAATAATAAATGTTATGCTCTGGCTTTTAGATATTATATATATCAATGGATTATATTGATGTTAATAGGTCCTTATGTTATGGTTCATCACATTTTTACTATTAACCCATCTAAAAATAATATCATTTTTATGATTTTTTTTATTCGAAACGACATTGTTTTTGGTGGATCAACACTAAGGATCTGTTTGAGATTCGCTTATTTTGCTAAAACTGAAAACTTTTTGCTGAAAGTAGTGTAAATAAAGGTAAAAGTTAGCTGAAATAGTACAACGAGACCCGTGAATAGTACCAAAAAGTGCAGTAGAGCCCATGAATAATAGCAAAAATAAGCTAAATAGTAAAATAAGCTAACTTTTTAGTCGGTAGCCAAACGCACACTAAAATTCTAACAGAAGACGCAATTGGCACATTGACATCTTTCTTTTTCTTTTCTTTTCTTTTTTTTTTTTTCTATAAAAGAAAAAAAAAAAAGAAAGTCCCTTGCAATAGTTAGTGTCAAGACTCAAAATCAGTTAAAATTACATTTATGATGTCCAAGTCATAATTAATTGGGATAGTGGCCTTGGGATCTCATGGTTGGCTTGAGATATAATAACTCAAACTTCTTATCAAAAAAAAAAAAAAAAACCTCAAGCTTAATTTTGTTTTTATTTATATCTCTAATACTTACTTGAATCGCACGTAAGCATTGGCATGGATAAAATTTGCTAACTTATTTTACAATTATTCATTGGTCTTACTATAGTTTTTGATACTATTTATAGGTCTTACTGTACTATTTCAGCTAACTTTTACCTTTATCTACAGTACTTTCAGTAAAAAAATTTTAATTTCAGCAAAATAAACAGATCTCAAATATACCTTTAATCTTGTTTTTATTTTTATTTTTGAGAAACAGTCTTAATCAGTTAATCCATTACATGGCAAAACCATCCATTTTCTTTTTCGTTTTCTTTTCTCTTTTCTGAGTACCATCTGTTTCACTCCCACAATTTTATTGTACATGGAAAAGGTTAGAAATGAATACTTTCCCGAGAGACAATCCCCATAAACACGGAGGGAATTTCTAGGTTTACATATATATAGAGTTGATGGGATAGGTTTATATTTATGGTACAAGAATAGACACGTAGGTCTTAAATTTATTTTAAGAAGGTTTTTCATTCGTATATTGTTTGTAGTTATTAGATTGTGTTTATATTCTTCTCCAAATATAAAAAATAAAACATAAAAGATTGTGTTTATATATAGAAACTTGCTATATATAAGTCAGCACCACCACAACTTACTGTAAAGAAAAAACCCAACCCCAACTCTGATATGTAGTCCTTTTCACTAGTACCAGTTACCGGCAGATTTTTAGAGAGAGAGATGGAAGCTATGTATGCCTTTTGGAGTGATCAGGAGGTAAGTATCTCTCTCTTCATTGTATTTCTTTGGGGCTTCTGTTTGTATTGTTGTTATATATGCCTAATGGTCTGTTTTGACTTTGATTTGTATTTGGGATTTGTTCAATTGTATTGATATTTGATACTGCCATGAAAAAGGTTTGCGTTATCGTGTTAGTTTAAGCATGAATCACGCGTAGTTGTGCATCTTTTGCATTTTCATGTACTTTGAAAAGGATGATTGGTGCACAATTTTTTCTGACCTGAGTAAGGTTTATTCTTGACAATCACTTTCACATAAACTCTTATACCTGTTTGGATGGAGAGGGGAAGGAGGGGGAGTGGAGGGGAGTAGAGTAGAGTTAGCTAAAAATAAGCTAATTTTATGTTAAATCTACTCTACTCTACTCTACTTCCCCTTCCTCTCCCTCAATTCAAACAGACCATTAAGTCTTAATATTACTTATATTTTTTAACACTCACACCTTTTACTTCAGAAAGTTGGAAAAAAGGTTATTGAACAAGTTGTGTCTCTAAACTTATTCTTTAATTCATGGAGAAAACTATACCCTCAAGAACAAATCAACCCTTAGCACATTAAATAATAGAATAATTATTTATCTGGAAGGACCATTTGATCATTTTTTAAAGAAGAATTTGATCACTAATTTGGTAGCCTTTTCATAATTTATTTGTTATGAATAAGAGGTTGGGTGGCGTGTAGGGACTTGGGAGTTTGAGTGATATACAAAAATAGAAAATAAAACTTAAAAAAATATATATATATAAAAAGCTATTTAGCTTTTGCCAAACAGACAGTCTAATTTAAAATCATCCTTGAGAATGGTGTTTAAAATGTAGTTCACCCGTTATATTACGAATTTCTTTGTCTAAATGCAAGACCCTATGAAGCTTCACTGTTCTCGGGATTGGCTTTGGGCCTTTCCTAATCCTAAATGGAATATAATGACGTAGGGATCCATATGTAAACATAACAAATTACTTTTTATATTATGAATTACTTTGACGAAATTAAAAATAAATAAATAGTAATACAAGTTTACAATCATCATTTAATATTTCCTTGTGGAATGTGGATACATAACCCACAACTACAAGCTGGTGAGGACTTGAGGGTACACATCAAACCTCTCATCCGTTGGTCTAATTTTTAGGTCACTACAAGGATGTTACACTTACACCCTTTTTTTGATAGGGACTATTACACCCTTTTAATAATGAGAAAAGGGAGACAATTATACTTGACAGAATTAAATTGCCGTCATCGTGATTCTATTTTAAAATTTAAACATGCATTGCGGGTTAACTAAGATTTATGTACATTCATTGACCCACATCTTTTGTGCTGAAACATTGACCCTTGGGGGCAAATTTGTTACAAGAATAATAAGCACATAATAATGCAAGAAAATATTTTCAAACATATAAAACACAAAACCTTAATGGCATCATAAAATAAAATATTGGGAGGGTAATAAAGGCCAGGAAAAGGACAACTAATGAGTAATGCTGATGGATCATTCACCAACCATTCCATAAGTAAATAAAACATTGCCTGCAGAAAAGAAGGTGATCTCTTTTTTTTTTTTAATTTAGAAAGTTTGTATAAATTCCGATTGAGTTCTCCATATGCGTTTGCAGGAACAATAACAAATCCCTATCATTTTCCTTTCCTAAGCAATTATGAGCCTCGAGATTAGTTCTTACCTCTTAGTTCTGACGTATTAAATGGAAATATTGTTTAGGCTCTATCTTTGTATTTGAGTAAACAAGTGTGCGGGAGCATTTTTTATTATTATTTATTATTCATTCCAGGCTCCAGCTGCTTCTTTTGACTCACGCTTTCTCTACACACCAGTTTACATCGTTTCGTACACGCAGGGCCGTTGGGTGTGGCATTTTAAGTAGGACTTTTCAGTTTTTAAACAATATTACACATATTTTTATATATTTTTTTATCTATACGTATTTTAAAAAAATATAAAAAATTTAACGTTACTAGAACAATGTTACCAAACGGCCATAAAATTTTTCTAGAAAAATTATCTCATATTTTATTTTTATTTTTATTTTGTATGATTAGGAGCAAGCAACTTTAAAATAAATTAAAAAATTATTTATTGACTTTCTTTATTTAACAGCATTTTTAGAAATTAAATAACTTCGTTTCATGCCAAGCTAAATAAGAAGTTAAAAAATAATTTTCATTTGACTATTTTTTTTTCTTGATAACAAATACAAAAAAATACAAAAAAAAAAACTATTTTCACATAATATTTTCTATCGAAACAAATATAACGTAAAATAAAGAATAATGACAGTTTTAAAATAAAGAATAATTTATTTGTGGGACTAGGATGATTTTATATATATATATATATATATATTTTACACATGGATTCAGTGAGTTTTAAATTCATGATCTTACCCTCCATTTTATGATTATCGGAAAGAAAAAGTTTAAATCCAAATAATATTTGGGTTATTTTCCTTCAACTTACAGTGTGTGATTGAAAAATTCATACATATATAGTTTTAATCCCTCGACATTTTTAATTAATCATGTGACTTATTTAAATAATACACATAAATAATCTTATAAATCGTCATGTTGTAAGTTGAAGGAAATTCCTCAAAACTAGTTTGAAATAAAACTTTATCTTTAAGAAAAAGAAAAAAAAAAAAAGAAAAAAAAAAAGGTGTCTCTACGTTTATAACTCATTGGGCAAATATTATGATATGTTGCTTGTAATAAATTCTTTGACAATGACAAAATTAGGATTTAGGAGAGCTCATGTGATCTACATAACTACATTGGACAATTTTCCATCAAAAAAAAAAAAAAATACTACATTGGACAATCCTTTTAATAGCAAGACTTTATTACAAGATTCTCATCTTCCAACTACCATGCATTCAATATACAATTAGTAATACTTAGTGGCCTTATAGTTTAAGGGTCATACTAACGAGTGCCCTTAGAGCACTCATTAATAATCAATTTTAAGAAAGTTTTTATATCACTTTTATGGAAAATGGAAAAAGCTGTCAAAATATTAATTACTTTTTTTTATTTTCCATAAAAATTTTCTTTAAATGGATTATTAATCAGTGCCCTAATGGCACTCATTAGCATTTCTCATAGTTTAATTACACCATCTTTCCAGTAACAAGAAGAAGTTATCTTATTTTTCTGCAGGGACCAAAAAAAAAAAAAAAAAAAATCAACTCGTAAGAATCCATGTTTGAATTCCATGAATAATTCAATGAGTTGCATTGAATATGTCCAAAAAGAAAATAGACTAATTCTAGATAAACTTAAGAATCAACACGATATATCTCATTAGCTTGGAATAATAAAAGTCAATCACCAACTCCAAAGTACTTTTCTTTTTACTTTTGATGTGTTTGGGTAGTTGGCACCTTTAATCACCTTCTTCAAATTTATTCTTTTGAATGGAAAATGTTAGGGACATAAAAAATTTCATAATTATTGCCATCATTTGCCACTCAGTGAGTTGTGAATGGTGAAATTTAAATGGTGGCTTCATATCTCTACTACTCACAACTCGTCACGTAGTAAGTTGTGATAAAAATTGTGAGATTTTTTTGTGTCTCTGATATTGCTCTATTTGAATTTTAATGCAACCATGTTATGCAACTTGGAGTTGACCAGATATATAATGATATAAACCTTTACAAGATCCATATGGATATGTTAAAAAATTATTCACCCAATAAACAGCTAAGATTAAAAAAAAAAAAAAAAAAACTGCCAGCGACGAATAAGATAATATGTTATGTTAAGCTTGAATGCATGAGGTAGATTCATCTTGAAAAAATCGAGTAACTTAATTAATATATTTTTTTTTATGTTTTTAAAGGAGATTTTTAGATTCAAATCTCATATCTCCCAATTATTAAATTTAAAAAATAAAATAAAATAAACAGCATCTTAAAATTATTAAGGCTGAAAATCACGAAAGTTCATGAACAAAAAGTCTAATTTCATTTTGAGTGATGCTAAGTGTGGGGCCAAGGGATTAGGCAACCCCAGCCCGCTTCGTACCAAGCCTAAGGCCCATTTCGAGGAGGAAGAAAACTTCCGAGGACGACGTGAGAAGGTTCGAATCACCCAGGATGACCGCCGAGGACAACCATGTCCTCGACCAACCCCAACCAGAGGAGGGAGAGTAAGCGCCCCATCACAGGCAACCTCTCAGAGCACCCCATGAGAACGGACGAATATAATGTGCCTATCATGGGAGAACGATAGAAGAGCAAACCCAAGACAAACTGTCATCTCCACATTAAATGCCTGCCGCTAGCGTTCTAGCCGCATTAATGAGGAAATGACCCCTGAACACTGCAGTTTTGGTAGCTATAACTCACAGAATGATGGAAAAACGGCTGATGAGACAAGCACTCAAGTAGTGAGCTGCCTGATTGACAAATATAGAGTTAGGATCAATTGAAATGAGATATATAATGTAAGAAGTCCTCCAGAAAGAAGGGGAGGCAGAAAATACTCCATCACTCTCATGACCCCTGTAACCAAGCATTAAAAAAGTAATAGAAACTTTCAGCCCCTAAGAAGAGGGCTGAGGAACCACATTTTAGGCTTTAGCTTATATTCTTGTCGCCTAACCCATTAACTACCCTGTTTAGCTGTCACAATCTTTACCAGGGCCTAGTTCTTGAACCTATACTCTACAAATTCATTATATCGGGCTACCTAGGCTTGAGCCCACTGCCTCCCGGGGGCGCTTTCCTAGTCGATATGGGACTAAGGGTCTGTTTGGATACAGCTGAAAACTGAAAACTGAAAACTGAAAAACACTGTAGCAAATAATTTTTAAATGTATAAATAGTACCGTGAGACCCATTTTTAATAAAAAAGTTGTTGAAAAGTGAAATTTGTGGGTCTATAAACAGTAAAATTTGTGTGAAAAAGTCAAAAGTTGCGGCTACTGTTCATGAACAGTAGCCGCAACAGTGACTGAACAGTGCAATTTTGGGCTGAACACGTGAAAAAAAAAAAAAAAAAAAAAAAAAAAAAAAAAAAGCTGAAACGCGAAGCGCGCGTTTCAGCTTCATCACAATCCAAACAAAGGCTAAGGTGTCAAACCTTACACTACAAAGTCAGCCCTTAGTGGGGTGAAAATCCTGAACTCCCGCGTCACATGAGAAAAACCCCCACGCCGCATGGGAAAAAAATTCCAGTCCCTACACTAAGGATATGATATAATTTTTCTCACATAATTCTTACAAATTGACGCAATATTAATCACAAAAAAAAAAGTAATAATAATAAAATTCTAACATGCATTTATTATATGACGTTAAGAATAGTAGTATATGATATGGGTGGTTGTAATTGGAATATTATTTTCATCTGGAATGACTGTTGAACAACTTTTATTATGAACTAATTACAAAACTTCATATTAGCAATTATGAAAAAAAATATAAAAAATGTGTCAACCATTTGTTGAACAGTGACAACCGTGATTTTCTTCTGTAAATCCAAAGAAGAAGTCCTTGGTCGGAGATAAAACAGCCATCTGTTTTTGGTGGTTCGATGATGCCTGCTTCTGCTGATCATGCAGAGAGACCTTGACAACCCGCCACATTCGATTCGACGGTAATATAACAGACATAAAGTCTAGCATACTTGCCTTCTTAAGTAAAAGCTCCATTAGTAGTAGTTGATCTTCTTTGATGCTAAAGCCCAGAAACGTAACAACTTTGAGGTGTTCAAGTTGTGAAGTATTGGACTCAATGGTTGCAAAATCCATCCACAAGTGAGGCTCATGCCAGTATTGGTGAAAATAAGGACACGGGAAAGAGCTGTTGGCACGTTCAATCTGCATTTATTATTGTTGTTTTTTTAGTTGAAAGGAGTGAGTTAATGAATAGTTGGAAGTTGGAATCTTTTCACTAGTGTGAAAACTTAGAAAAACACTTACTTTGATAAACAACCTCTCCAAGATAGGCGCTATGTTTAGGAAGCAAGCCAATGAGTCCCTCTTGGACCTGTTGATCAAAGAATCAATCCACCTTAATTCCTTTAATTTGTTAAATTGGAATCCGAGGCACCTGAAGATCACCCCTGCTGAACACAGCCACTTTGGAAATGGCATATACATAGTTCTTGTCAACAACAACAACAACAACAAAAAGGATTTCTATGTCTAAGAAGAAAATTTTGGTAATGAGGTGAAGAATCAGTACCTCAAGAAGCCAGCCGCTTATGGTGAGAATCTCAACTTCCTCGAGAGAGGCCAAAAGCAATAGGATTTCCTCACAATCAAACTCATTATTGCCAAGTCCATCCTTCAAGTTAAGCACCACGTTGACCAAGTTTAAAGTGTTTACCAAATGAATCTGAGGAAGAACTCCTTGATAACTAAATGACTTGAGGATTGGTGCAGAGATTGTGAGATCCACCATATCTGGACAATCCAACACCACCAAGTTCTGCAGACAGGTACCTGCTTCTATATCAAGGCTTTCTAATCCAACACATTTTTCAATCTTCAAACTTCCAAGAAGCTGACAATTGGAGAACAAAGCCGAAACCAAGTCTTTGGCAAGGTGGGGCACTGACCTGAGATGCAGGGTTTTGAGAAGAGAAAAGCTTGCTTTCTTTGTGGGATTGTTAGAAAAGCCCTGACAAGTTTGCTCCAATTTCAGCTTGAACTTACCGCTTATTTTCTCTCTTTTGGAGAACTCAAAATGAACCTCATTTTCTGCTCCCTTTGTAGCTAAGACAATCAGATCTTTCTCGCTCTCCGGGAAGTTAAGGCACAACTTCCATACCGCTGGACAGTCATAATAAGACCTTAATATTGTACCGATGACTTGAATTACTTTCTTGCAATCTTCATGATTGGTTATTGGGTTTGTATCAAAGTCCATATCTACTTGAAATGGTGTCCAAAGGTTCTTCCACACAGTTGAAAGAGTGCTAGTTCTTACTGCCTCTTCTAATGGGAGGAGCGACAAGATGCGCCGGAGGATTTCAAACGGTAAGCCGCTGATTAAATCAAGCCTATCCTCCATGATTTCTTTACCCTGAACCAAAACCAAACAATTAGACCCAATAATGGAAATATAAACCAGACATATTGTGGAGAAAGAGGAAAAGTTCAGCAGCTTGATAGGTTTTCCAAGGAACAAAAATAATTGAGCGAGCCTAAGGTTATCAAACTGGAAATATAGACCGTACAGATTTGCTGTACGGTCTATATTTCCAGTTTGAGAATATTCCAGGACCACGTGCTGTCAGAAGTAACAATTTTTCAAGCAAGTGGTTCTGAACTGGAAATATGGACCGTACAGATTTGCTGCAGATAATATTCCAGGACCACGTGCTGTCAGAAGTAACAATTTTCCAAGTGGTTCTGGTGCCACTGCTTTGTGCACAAAGCACCAGAATTTCCCTTTTTCAAGCCGATACATGAAGCATTCACAGTGATATTCAAGCCTTTATATAAAATCCTTATTCTATCAAATATTATCATTTAAAAAAAATGATATGCTATAATATTTTTACAATATTTTTATAATAAATTTTAAGTGACAGATTATATTAACATTTAAAAAAAATGATGTCTATAATATTTTTACAATATTTTTATAACAAATCTTAAGTGGCAGATTGATACTGATTATTATTATTGAGGCAAAAAAATAATCTTAGTATTAGATTTAAATTTGAATTAATAATAACTAACTGCTTATGATTTGTTGTGAAAATATTATAGACATGATATCTCTCTTATCTTAATACAACTGATAAATACCTTCAACTCCTTAATTAATTAAACAATGATCTTTTGTTTTTACTCACGAGGGAAAGCAATTGACCATTATGTTATAATAGATTCTCAAAAAAAAGTGAAAAAAAAAAGGCTTATATAATACCATTGAAGTATGACATGCAACTTCCATGATAGGTGTTGATTTTAAGGTGGTGTTTAGATTCACGAGTCTTCATAACTTAAAGCAAATGGGCTCCACACATATAAATGTTGTTTTGGCCGTCTTTCTAGGGGGGTTTCTCAAAAAAAAAAATTTTGAGTTAAAATGGCGAGATTTTAAATACTCTCACACGATGGCCCCCACGACAATGACTAGTCACATCAGCAGCTCAGCCTGCACTCCCCCCCAACAGTCACATGCATTTTCCATCCCAACCAACTCTCTTCGTGCACTCTCTCCTCAGCCTGTGCATTTTCCATCCCAAGATCCCAACCAACTCTCTTCAAGCAGCCTGTGGGTATCACAAAAATGTGAGTTTTTTTTTTTAGGCAAGAAACTAAACCCGGTTTAGGTGCCAAATAAGAGTGGGAATGTTTTGAGAATTTTTAAGTTAGGAGTAATAACTTATGAGTAATGAGATTTGATGGATAAGTAATGAATTACCTATCATTCGGCAACCAAAAAATGCCTAATACTCCCAGTTAGTTAGGCAGAGAAGAAAACATACTGCGTACTTAACAAGTAAGAAGCCTCCTATAAAAAATAAAAATAAAAATTGTAAAAATCATCTATCCCAGAGTCCCACTCTTACGACTTTAAGCTCCTTCAGAAATAATTAATCATTTTCAAAAGTCTAGTGATCCTCATTGGCTATTTGTAACAACTTAAAAGTCTCTGTCCCACCGTCCCACTCTTACAACTTCAATTCCATGTGAAAAACTATTCCTTAGGGCATTCGTATTAGCTGTTGTAAAAATTATGTTATTTTATCACACTAAAAGTTTATTTTATTATTTTACCACATTATTTTACAACATCTCATTTATTAGATGTTTTATCATTCAATTCTATACATTAATAGGAGCATAAAAATAATAAATGTTATGCTTTGGCTTTTAGATATTATATATATCGATGGATTATATTGATGTTAATAGGTCCTTATGTTATGGTTCATCACATTTTTACTATTAACCCACCTAAAAATAATATCATTTTTATGATTTTTTTTAAAAAATTCAAAACGACATTGTTTTTTATGGATCAACACTAAGGGTCTGTTTGGAATCTGCTTATTTTGCTGAACTGAAAACTTTTTGCTGAAAGTATTGTAAATAAAGGTAAAAGTTAATTGAAATAGTACAGCGAGACCCATGAATAGTACCAAAAAGTGCAGTAAGGCACATAAATAGTAGCAAAAATAAACTGAATAGTAAAATAAGCTAGTTTTTTAATCGGTAGCCAAACGCACATTAAAGATTCTAACTAAAGATGCAAGTGGCACATTGACGAGAAATTATAAGGTCTACATGGTGGACAAGTGATGGAGTCTACCATTTCACTAAAAAACTGCCACTTGTTTAAAATTATTAGTTAGAAAATTTTTTTAAATAGAAATTATTTACTGACTCAGCAATTTTAAACAAATGAAAGTTTTTTAGTGGAATGATGGACAAATGACGTGGTCCACCAGAGGACCCTAAAATTTCTCCACAATGACATCTTTCTTTTTTTTCTTTTTCTTTTTTTCACAAAAAAAAAAAAAAGTCCCTTGTAATAGTTGGTGTCAAGACTCAAAATCAGTTAAAATTACATTTATGATGTCCAAGTCATAATTAATTGGGATAGTGGCCTTGGGCTCTCATGGTTGGCTTGAGATATAATAACTCAAACTTCTTATCAAAAAAAAAAAAACACTCACCCTTAATTTTGTTGTTATTTATAACTCTAATACTTACTTGAATCATACGTCAGCATTGACATGGATGAAATTTGCTAACTTATTTTACTATTTAGTTTATTTTATTACTATTCATTGGCTCTACTTTAGTTTTTGGTACTATTCATATGTTCTATTGTACTATTTCAGTTAACTTTTATCTTTATCTACAATACTTTTAGCAAAAAATTTTCAATTTCAACCAAATAAATAGATACAAAATATACCTTTAATCTTGTTTTTATTTTTATTTTTGAGAAACAGTCTTAATCAGTTAATCCATTACATGGCAAAACCATCCATTTTCTTTTTCTTTTTCTTTTGTCTTTTCTCTTTTCTGAGTACCATCTGTTTCGCTCCCACAATTTCATTGTACATGGAAAAGGTTAGAAATGAATACTTTCCCGAGAGACAATCCCCATAAACACGGAGGGAATTTCTAGGTTTACATATATATAGAGTTGATGGGATAGGTTTATATTTATGGTACAAGAATAGACACGTAGGTCTTAAATTTATTTTAAGAAGGTTTTTCATTCGTATATTGTTCGTAGTTATTAGATTGTGTTTATATTATTCTCCAAAAATAAAAAATAAAAATAAAAGATTATGTTTATATATAGAATCTTGCCATATATAAGTCAGCACCACCACAACTTATTGTAAAGAAAAAAACCCAACCCCAACTCTGATATATACTCCTTTTCACTAGTACCAGTTACCGGCAGATTTTTAGAGAGAGAGTTGGAAGCAGCTATGTATGCCTTTCGGAGTGATCAGGAGGTAAATATCTCTCTCTTCATTTTATTTCTTTTGGGCTTCTGTTCTGTTTGTATTGTTGTTATATATGCCTAATGGTTCTGTTTTGGCCTTTGATTTGTATTTGGGATTTGTTCATTTGTATTGATACTTGATACTGCCATGAAAAAGGTTTGCTTTATCATGTTAGTACAAGTATGCATCAAGCATATTTGTACATCTTTTGCATTTTCATGCTCTTTGAAAAGAATGACTGGGGCACAAATTTTTCTGCCCTGATTAAAATTTATTCTTGACAATCACTTTCACACAGACTCTTAACTTCACTTTTATTTTTCATCACTCACACCTTTTACTTCAAAAAGTTGGAAAAAAAAAAGTTATTAAACAAGTTGTGTCCCTAAACTTATTCTTTAATTCATGGAGAAACCTATACCCTCAAGAACAAGTCAACCCTTAGCACATTAAATAATGGAATAATTATCTATCTGCCATTTGATCATTTTTTTAAGAAGAATTTGATCGTTAATTTGGTAGCCTTTTCATTATTTATTTGTTATGAATAAGAGATTGGGTGGCATGTTGAGACTTGGGAGTTTGAGTGTGGAACTTGGTCTTCAAAAATAATTGGGGTGCCTACCAATCGGTTCTCCCACACTTTGCAAAAAATGTGAGCTTTGTATCTTGGGTACTATCATAATGGTTATTTTCTTAATGTGCATAATAAATTTAAAAATTAATGTATCTCCAAAATAAATAAAAAACACATTATAAAAATGAAAATAATCTCTCTCAAAAAACCAATTTCTCTCTCTCTTTGATACCTAAATAGTAATCATAATTACTCTCGCCAACACTGTTAAACATCTCCATTATCATATAGTCATATCGCCCTCTAATATTGAAATTGTCATGTTGTTCTTATCTTTAAGAATCTTGATATGCTTATGAAAAATTAACAATGATGTTAAATTTAAAACTATTCAACTTTTAAAAGCATTTGAGTTTGATAAGTAAGATATTTCAAATATACAATTTGTGAGAGACATATATAAGGTTTTATTCCAATTTTACAATCAACCACACGAATAAGGTCGTATGCAATTGATCCTGAGAGCATAATTTGTTTTGAAAATGCATTTTTCTCACTTTTGAAAGGATGTGGTAGGGTTTGGGTAAATAGTTGAAAGATAATAAATGACATCGATTAAGCTTAAAGATTATTATCTCTCCCAACCTAAAGGATAAAACTTGTTACACACATCCTGTTACATATATTTTTTGAACTGAAATTGTGAGTTGAATACACGATTTTAGTTTTGAAAGCGTGTCTTCAACTCACAATTTTAGTTAAAAAAAATGGGTGTGTGTAATAGAATGTGTATAACAAACACTATCCCAATTCCCAACTTAAAACCATTGGTGCTTTTGGGAGGGGGTGGCTTAACCTACTACTATTCATTTTCTAGGCCCAATTGGGATTGCCATTGTTGGTTGCCTTCCATCCTTTTTATTTAAAAAATGCTATGTGTGAATGAGTGTGTGTTTTGGAAAAAAAAGAACGCTTCCAACATGCTAATCAAACCATGGCTTAAAGTGCTAACGTGTTGTGCATAAAAATACAGTCACATGTATTTTTAATGAATAATATGACTTGTTTAAATAATATACTTGATTATTCCTCTAAAATAATTAGGAGGAAAACTTTCTCCAATAAGAAATTCGGAAATAATTTGTAGCTAACACACAAATTCCGTTGGTATTTGTTGGAATAAAAGAAGTCAGCTACACCTATATGCATTTTTCCAACTGTTTTGATTCTTTTGAATCTTGAATATGGCTTAGATTCCAATCATGTAGGAGATTAATGACGTTTCACAATACCAAGTAAAAATGCTCTCTCCAACTTTTCAGTTTTTGTCTCCAATGGCTCACAGAATTACTTTCAACTTTGACAGAGCATAATTGAGCTGAAGCACAAGCTTCTGTGCAAAAACCATGAACTAGAAACAGCACGAATGGAAGCAGAAGAAGAGATAGGCAAAGACAAGCAGAAGATACAGCAGTTATTCCAGCTCTTGGACATTGCTTTCCGAGAAAGAGATGAAGCAAGAGACCAGCTGCAGAGACTACAGAACAAGTTATTGCCAACCATTCAAGATGAAACCAGCCCAACTCTTTTACAAGTCCTTTCTGATCAGAGCTCTATTCCCACAAAGATCACCGAAACAAACACAATGGCGATAGAATCAGGTAGCAACTTCAAGGCATACAGCTACAATGCACATGATTCAATTTCAACCCCAGTAAATCACTTGTTTGGTTCAGTTTTCTATCCAGACTTTACATATCCAAGCACAGCTGATTCAAGAAACCATAAACAGCCATTAGTTCAAGAATGTTTCGGGTCTTCTCAGACGAGTCTAGTTTCTTCAGAAAATGCAATAGTTGATCGTGCTTCAGTTATGATTGATTCTCTTCTTAAAGGAAAACCTCTTCCTCAAAAAGGAAAGCTCCTGCAGACTGTATTAGAAGCAGGACCATTGCTTCAGACAATTCTTCTTCCGCCTCTTCCTCAGTGGCGAAATCCTCCACCTTTACCTGACTTGAAAGTTCCATCCAATCCCATTCATATAAATGATTGCATAATTCAAAGTTCTCCACACCTTGTGAATTCTCATGGATATACTCGCATACCTTCTGCATCAATTTATGCAGTTCTCTCTCGGGCATAAACGGCAGCCTAAATAATAATAATAGACATCTCTGTACTGATTCAGATAAATTGTACTATCGACTTCCAATAGGAAAACGAAGAAGGCTGCTCTGTGATGCTCTGTGATTAATGACTTATTTTCTTCTGCGAAAATATTGATTTAGACCAATTTTATTTGTAGGCTTGGTCTTCTATGGCTACTTTGCTTAACTAATGGACTTGGTTCCTGCACATTCTTATTTCATGATGTTGGATCCAATGATATTGTCTGTTAATAAAAGCAGCTTGACACGTCTCCCTTTTAAGTTGTGACTACAATGAATTATGTAATGTTACTGAATCAATTGTGCCTGTTTTTCAAGCATCACTACAGATGCCTCTACTCCTAGCTCCATACCTCATTCCAGCATTGGACTCAAGACTCATTATTTGTTAGGGTACAGTACGTTATTGGGTTCTCAAATTAAATTTTTTTTTGGTAGAAGGTTCTCAAATTAAATTCAAATACATGTATTTGTCCTTGTAAAAGACTACACGATTTGTGTCTAATTGATCGATACAACTAAGTGTTTGAATTTAATTGAAGAATTTAGTGTATTGCACCTAAGATATTATAACTAAATTTTAACAACAAATTAAACAACTCACAACTAGATATTTTACTTTTTGAGAGTTCAAAATGAACATATGTTGGTCAAGAACTTCATGGGGCCATTTCAAATCAATAGTCAATAACTTACTTTTCCTTTTTTGAAAATGTTAAGGCCATAACTTTTACTATGACTTTTGTCACAATTTGCTTACGTGACAAGTTGTGAATGGTGGAGTAAAAGTGATGAGTTCACAATTTTATCACACATGACTTGTCATATATGCAAATTGTGACAAAAGTTGTAATCTTAGCATTAGGGTCAAATAGGCAACAGTATTTGCGCTCTCTTCTAAACGTTAATAGTTTAGTACTCTAGCCATAGGTCTTACCATCACCACTAACTTTAAAATGCTTTCCTGAGTCCACTGATCATGCAAAGCAGCCCGATATGTGAGTTTACCGAGCCCTCAGAATTCAAATAGCCCGCCGAAAGTCAGCACATGAAACCCATAATTTATAGATTCTCCGTCTCTCAACCCATATGGAGAAAAACCCAGAGTTTAGCTTTTAGCCATCTCATTGAAACCAAGAAAACTCATACCCATTCCTTTAAATTAGGTACCTCAGCTGTTCAATCGAGCAAAGCCATACTGTATCACTCTGAATCAACCGCATTCTTGGATGCTCGTAAACTGTTTGACGAAGTGTCTGACTTGAGCGTAGTATCTGCCACGGCCATAATTGGCCGCTTTGTTCGCCAGCACCGGTATGAAGAGGCAATCTATCTCTTCTCTAGGATGCTTGTGTCAAATGTTAGACCCAATGAATTCACATTTGGCACGGTAATTCACTCATCAACTGCACTAAGAAACTTTAATATAGGCAAGCAACTTCATGCTTGCGCAACAAAGATTGGCCTTCACTCAAATGTCTTTGTTGGTAGTGCGCTTTTAGATTTTTTTGTCAAGCTGAGTACCATCGAGGAGGCACAAAGAGCTTTTGAAGATACCCGTGAGCCGAATGTGGTATCTTACACAAGTTTGATGGGTGGCTACCTGAAAAAGGAGAGGACTGAAGATGCTTTTCGGGTTTTCCGAGAGATGCCAGTGAGAAATGTTGTTTCGTGGAATGCTATGATTGGTGGGTGTAGCCAAATGGGCCACAACGAAGAGGCTGTCAATCTTTTAATAGAGATGCTTAGAGAAGGGTTGATGCGTAATCAATCTATTTTTCCTTGTGCTATCAGTGCAGCTGCCAATATAGCAGCACTAGGAATGGGCAGAAGTTTTCATGCTTGTGCTGTTAAGTTCTTGGATAAGGTTGATGTGTTTGTTGGCAACTCTTTTATTAGCTTTTATGCCAAATGTGGATCCATGGAAGATAGTCTCTTGGTATTCAATAAACTCTCTGAAAGAAATATTGTTTCTTGGAATGCTGTGATATGTGGTTATGCACAGAATGGTAGGGGAGAGGAGAGGAAGCCGTGAACTTCTTTAAAAGGATGCGGGATGTAGGTTGTAAACCTAATAGTGTTACACTTCTTGGCCTATTATGGGCTTGCAATCACGCTGGCCTTATTGATGAGGGTTACTCATATTTCAATCAAGCAAGACTTGAAGACCCTAGCATGCTAAAGCCTGAGCACTATGCATGTATGGTTGACTTACTCTCCCGCTCTGGGAGCTTCAGACAAGCTGAGGAGTTTCTTTGTGAATTGCCATTTGATCCTGGAATTGGTTTTTGGAAAGCATTGCTTGGAGGCTGCCAGATTCGCTCAAATATGGAATTGGGGGAGCTCGCAGCACGAAAAATCCTCACTTTGGATCCTGAAGACGTGGCATCGTATGTAATGCTATCAAATGCACATTCTGCAGCTGGTAGATGGCAGAGTGTGTCAACAATAAGAAGAGAAATGAAAGAGAAGGGCATGAAGAGGATTCCAGGTAGCAGTTGGATTGAAATCAAAAGCAAAGTTCATGTCTTTGTAACAATGGACAGAAGACATCAACAAAAGGATGAAATTTATATGGTCTTGAGGTTTTGTATTGAGCATTTAAGAGAGGTTAAAGCTTCCAATTTTATCGTAGATGTGTTGAATTAGCTTTGAAATGATTTAGAGTGGCTCAGCTTTATAAGTTGGAGTTGTAAATCTGAGGGGACCTTCCAAAGCAGTTTGAAGGAGGTTTCTCCAACCTATTACGTGACGGTTCAATTGATCATCCAACTGTATTTTTTAGATGACTCATTAAGTCATTTAACAAGTCTAATGACTAAAAGTGAATGTGAATATATGCTCATTTGGTTAAGATCAATAAAGCTCCTACTGCCAACTTATTCAAATAGATAATTAACTTCTCTGAAGTTCCTAAAGTGGTTAGCGAGAAATAAGTAGAGCTTTCCTTGCAGGCTGTATCTAGCATTCCAAGAACCACTACTGGATGCAGCGCGGGCAACATACTATTGAACAACCAAAACCAGAAACTCGATCAGGGCTACCATGGTTTTGGGGGGATCTGCAAAACTGACAATCTCTCTAGAAAGTAATCTAACCTAGTGACTGTATTTATTTAAGGGCAAATAATACTCCCCTCCCTTGAGGTTTAGAGAAATGACACTTACCCCCAAACTTGAAAGGAAAAAACACTCCCCCCTGAGATTTAAAAAAAATAACACTCCCCCCCCTTCAGAGTCAATTTGATTGATTGATGAACAAACTCACAAAAGTTTATTCTTTACCATCTAACGTTAAATTAGAAAAGCAGCTAAAAATATGGACTTTTGATGGAATAAGTTGAGAATAAGTTGAAGGCAATTTTGGAAATACATTATTAACCAAATGGTACGTTAGTGCACAACATTTTTAACGTCAATTTAACAGAGTTTAGATAAATAAATGTCAAAGGGGGGGAAAATGTTTTTTTCCTTTAAGTTTGGAGGTAAGTGTCATTTTTCCAAATCTCAAGGGAGGTGAATGTTATTTGCCCTTTATTTAATATGTTACAAAAATTGTGCTAGAGTTTTTAGCATGTGGCATTTTTTTCCTGCAATAGGAAACGGAATCTCATTCACTGAACCAGAGATTGGTTATAACAAAGATCCATTTGTATTTGTAACTATTTTATTTTATTTTATTTTATAGGAGTAATGCAACTCTTGAAAGTTGAAATTTGGCTTTGTTACTGTTGTGCAACTTAATTGAAAGCATTCTTGTATTTGATCTTATATGCAGCAATCATGACATTGATACCATTTACCAAGTAATAATATTTGCTGTCAGTCATTATGGTATTTTAAAGGGGGCAAAGGTGGAACGGTAAGTTTTTTATGCACATAATAAAAGGCATCAGCAAAGAATCATCAAAATAAATAAATAGCAACAATTAAATATAAATGCAAGAACTTGATTCATTAGTATGATCTCACAGGAGTTCCAACTTTATCTGCATCTCAGTTATTTCTTAAGCAGGCTTGTGGTAACTATATTACCAATTTTGTTAGGAACCTCCCAATGGGGAATTGTAGGGGAATGTATGAAAATTATAGAAGAATTGGCTTAATTCAAGGTAGTCACCCGCCATAGAAAAATATTAAGAACAATAGCGGAGCCATGTTGAGATTGAAGGGAACCCTAGCCACCCAAAATTTTTTTGAATTCACAGGACCGTTCTTATGAGCTTGACTGTTTCTGGGAAAATTTTAGTCTGACTTGTTTTCTGAATCCTTTTGCACTTTATAGATTTTTTAAGTCCAAAAATATTTTAATATTTGCTCTAATTCCAAAACCAAGAGATCACCACGTGTATGGTTTAAAAACATTACACTTCAAAAGAAAAATTGATCTCATTTCTTCCCCAAGTCCCAGGTATGTGGCTTTCCTCCTCTAGTTCTTGTATTCTTTATTTTTTAATAAATTAAAACTATACTATTTTGATGAATGATGAATATAATATATTATATAGCATATAAATATAATACATTATTATTAATTTGACAAAAATATATGAGTGGTTATTCACTCTTATTGGATTATATTCTTTCAATGATTGTAGTATTTTATTTATAATTCTATTTTAGACTATTGTACATAGAATAATGCTATATTCACAACATTTCACTATACTTTCACAATATTGCCACTTAAGATTTGTTTTAAAAATGTTGTGGACATAGTGCTTTTCATTATATATAATACAAAGATAATATAATATATATAGAGGAAAATTTCATGGTCTCATTTTATATTTGCCCCCCCCGGAGATAAATTCATGGCTTTGCCATTGATTAAAGAGAGAGAAAATGCACTAAGCAATTAATTGATTTATTCTTCAATATCTAATGTTGAAATTACAATCATGTACTTATAGGAGCTTGCTCTAATCTTATTGGCCCACATGACTTAAGATAATTGGCTAATTAATTCAACATTTGCTCTAAGAATTAAGCCATATGTTAAATGAGCTACATGTACTCAATTTCCATCTAACTTATCCTTATCTCAACTAATTAACTAACTAAAGGAAATACAACAATTATTAGGAGATTACAAGGCATATGGTATAATTTGGGATTGCTAACAAATTTACTATTTGTGGCACGCTGACAACATTTGCAATTTCAAACTCACAAGAATAATATAAATCTAGTGCTCGGTGCTCCCTTTAACAGAGAATGCATTCCAAAAAAAAAAAAGGTGTAGATAGTTCAAATACAATCCATAGCCCTGCAAAAACCGAATAAAAGTTTATCTGAACATTGCAGCTCCATCTCTCAACTCAAGGTTCTTAAGACATTTTTAAGTTTGAATTCCTTATCTTTAAGGACTGTTCTAACCATCTTATATCATGGCAATTGTGTTTATCACATCTAACATGTCGGCTTCACGATAATTGCTCTTTATCGTGATGCAAGATACCAATTGATTTAGGAGTATATTAAAGGAAGATCAAGAGGAGTAAGCTCGATTCAAGATAGAAGACTGTTTACATGCTGAAGCTGCTATACGACTTGCGGTTCTATATTTCAGCTATAAAGCTACAAGTAGTTTTGTGTAATTACTGTATTTGTGGAGACAACTGTCAATTACCAAAATGTATTAGTGGGACTTGTAGTTAATTCTATTGAGTGTGGCTTACATTCAGTACTTTTTTAACTAGACATCTCCTGTTATTTTAAATATATAATGACAAGTAGTAGTGAGTTTTAATCTCCACATTTAGTTAATGGGTGATATGACAATTTTTCATTAAAATAAAAGGAAATTCCAGTTAAAAAAGTACCAGAGGTAAGTCAATTTCTATTCTATTATATTAGCTATTAAGAAGTTGTTAGGCAGTTAGCAAATATCCGGTTAGTTTCTTCATCTGTTTTTGTATGCAGGCACTGGATTTATTATTATTCATTAATATTTTAGCCTTTGAAATCCTAAATCAATTACTCCCTCAAATTCTAACAGAATAGACGAGATTTGTTCTCGGTTGTTTTATTCAACAACAACAAATTTTATCAGTTGAACGAAATAGAGGTCAAACCTTTTTTTTTTTTTTTTTTTATAGGATTGAACCACCTAACCTTTGCCTATTTGGAATTTTTTTTAAATTTTTTTTTTTTTTTTTTACTTATATATATATTTTTTAGATACATTAGAATTTCAATTATGATGTTTGTTTCTCGATGCAACTTTACAACTAAGAACCAAGTTACCCAACCAACCAAAAAAAAATACAAATACAAATTACAAAAATAATCAATGGTTTGTCTAGAAAATGATAATGGGCCTTGACATCGGCCCAAAACTGAGGGCCCATGAACGTTCAGAGAGGCAACACTGGGGTCCTCAAGGGGACGATCGAGAGAGTGAGAAACATTGGTCCCCGAAATAATCCAAGCTCTCAGGGCCCAGCTCTCTTTCTCCCAAACCATGGTTAGAAACACACCATCGATTTGAGTTTAGCTTCTTCGCTTCTTCGCTTCATGATAATGAGCAGTTTTGGGGCTTAAATGCCAAATGTTCCTAACATTTGGCATATACAAGCCCCACTACTGATGCTCTGTAAATAAAACATTGCCTGCAGAAAAGAAGGTGATCTCTTTTTTTTTTTTATTTATTTTATTTTAATTTAGAAAGTTTGTATAAATTCCAATTGAGTTCTCCATATGCGTTTGCAGGAACAATAACAAATCCCTATCATTTTCCTTTCCTAAGCAATTATGAGCCTCGAGGTTAGTTCTTACTTCTTAGTTCTTACGTATTAAATGGAAATATTGTTTAGGCTCTATCTTTGTATTTGAGTAAACAAGTTTGCGGAAGCATTTTATTTATTTATTTATTATTCATTCCAGGCTCCAGCTGCTTGTTTTGACTCACGCTTTCTCTACACACCAGTTCACCTCGTCTCACACACGTAGGGCCGTTGGGTGTGGTATTTTAAGTAGGACTTTTCAATTTTTAAACAACATTATACATATTTTTATATACTTTTTTATCTATACGTATTTTCAAAAAATATAAAAAATTTAACGTTACTAGAACAACGTTTCCAAACGGCCCTAACATTTTTCTAGAAAAATTATCTCATATTTTATTTTTATTTTTATTTTTTATGATTAGGAGCAAGCAACTTTAAAATAAATTAAAAAATTATTTATTGACTTTATTTATTTAACAGCATTTTTAGAAATTAAATAACTTCGTTTCACACCAAGCTAAATAAGAAGTTAAAAAATAATTCTCATTGGACTTTTTTTTTTTCTTGATAACAAATACAGAAAAATACAAAAAAAAAAAAAAACTATTTTTACATAAGATTTTCTATCGAAAAAAATATAACATAAAATAAAGAATAATGACAGTTTTAAAATAAAGAATAATTTATTTGTGGGACTAGGATGATTTTATATATATATATATATATACACTTTACACATGGATTCAATGAGTTTTAAATTCATGATCTTACCCTCCATTTTATGATTATGGGAAAGAAAAAGTTTAAATCCAAATAATATTTGGGTTATTTTCCTTCAACTTACAGTGTGGTCATTGAAAAATTCATACATATATAGTTTTAGTCCCTCGACATTTTTAATTAATCATGTGACTTATTTAAATAATACGCATAGATAATTTTATAAATCATCATGTTGTAAGTTAAAGGAAATTCTTCAAAACTAGTTTGAAATAAAACTTTATCTTTATGAAAAAAAAAAAAAAAAAAAAAAAAGAGGTGTCTCTACATTTATAACTCATTGGGCAAAAATATTATGATATGTTGCTTTTAATAAATTCTTTGACAATGACAAAATTAGGATTTAGGAGAGCTCATGTGATCTACATAACTACATTGGACAATTTTCCATCAAAAAAAAAAAAAATCCTTTTAATAGCAAGACTTTATTACAAGATTCTCATCTTCCAACTACCATGCATTCAAAATACAATTAGTAATACTTAGTGGCCTTATAGTTTAAGGGTCATACTAATGAGTGCCCTTAGGGCACTCCTTAATAATTCATTTTAAGAAAGTTTTGATATCACTTTTATGGGAAATGAAAAAAGCTGTCAAAATATTAATTACTTTTTTTCATTTTCCATAAAAACTTTCTTTAAATGGATTATTAACCAGTGTTTTAAGGACACTCATTAGCATTTCTCATAGTTTAATTACACCATCTTTCCAGTAACAAGAAAAAGTTATCTTATTTTTCTGCAGGGACCAAAAAAAAAAAAAAAAAAATCAACTCGTAAGAATCCATGTTTGAATTCCATGAATAATTCAATGAGTTGCATTGAATATGTCCAAAAAGAAAACAAACTAATTCTAGGTAAACTTAAGAATCAACACGATATATCTCATTAGAGCATTCACAGCAGTGTAGTTATAATGCTATATTGCTAAAATTTAGCTCCACAATCACAAAAAAACCCATACAGCAGTGGAGCTTAATCTATATTTTTTAGCTCCACTGCTACAGTACACATCTAAAAATAGACGTGTACTGTTCATGAAAGCAAAAAAAAAAAAAAATATTTTAATCAACCGGTGATTAAAATAATATCTACCTTTCTCTCTCTCTCTCTCTCTCATTCACTCTCATCTCATCTCTCTCAAGCTCTCCCTCTCACTCCGGCCTCTCACTCTCTCACTTCGACCTCTCACTCCGGCCTCTCACTCTCTCATTCCGGTCTCTCACTCCGGCCTCTCACTCTCTCATTTCGGTCTCTCACTCTCTCAACTCTGGTCCCACAAGCCGCCGATCAGAGTGCTTGCTCGTGGATCGCCGACCCACCCCTTCTGTCGACCCAACTCGTCGACGTGATCGGAGTGCTTGCTCGTGGTGGGTTTTTTTTTTTTTGCTATGGACTGGTGGTGGTAGTTGGAATAATAAAAGTCAATCACCAACTCCAAAGTACTTTTCTTTTTACTTTTGATGTGTGTAGGTAGTTGGCACCTTTAATCACCTTCTTCAAATTTATTCTTTTGAATGGAAAATGTTAGGGACGTAAAAAATTTCATAATTATTGCCGTAATTTGCCACTCAGTGAGTTGTGAATGGTGAAATTTAAATGGTGGCTTTATACTTTTACTACTCACAACTCGTCACATAATAAGTTGTGATAAAAATTGTGAGATTTTTTTTTGTCCATGATATTGCTCTGTTTGAATTTTAATACAACCATGTTATGGAACGTGGAGTTGACCAGATATATAATGATATAAACCTTTACAAAATCCACATGGGTATGTTACAAAACTATTCACCCATTAAACAGCTAAGATTAAAAAAAAAAAAAAAAAACTGCCGGCGACGAATGAGATAATACATTATGTTAAGCTCAAATGCATGAGGTAGATTCATCTTGAAAAAATCAGGTAACTTAATTAATATATATTTTTTATTTTTTAAAGGAGATTTTTAGATTCAAATCTCATATCTCCCAATTATTAAATTTAAAAAATAAAATAAAATAAACAGCATCTTAAAATTATTAAGGCTGAAAATCACGAAAGTTCATGAACAAAAAGTTTAATTTCATTTTGAGTGATGCTAAGGATATAATATAAATTTTCTCACATAATTCTTACAAATTGACGCAATATTAATCACAAAAAAAAAAAAAAATTTAAATTCTAACATCCATTTATTATATGACGTTAAGAATAGTACTATATGACATGGATGGCTGTAATTGGAATATTATTTTCATCTGGATTGACTGTTGAACAACTTTTATTATGCCCTAATTACAAAACTTCACATTACCAATTATGAAAAAAAATATAAAAAATGTGTCAACCATTTGTTGAACGGTGACAACCGTGAATTTCTTCTGTAAATCCAAAGAAGAAGTCCTTGGTCGGAGATAAAACAGCAATCTGTTTTTGGTGGTTCGATGATCCTTGCTTCTGCTGATCATGCAGAGAGACCTTGACAACCCGCCACATTCGATTCGTCGGTAATATTACAGACATTGAGTCTAGCATACTTGCCTTCTTAAGTAAAAGCTCCATTAGTAGTAGTTGATCTTCTTTGATGCTAAAGCCCAGAAACGTAACAACTTTGAGGTGTTCAAGTTGTGAAGTATTGGACTCCATGGTTGCAAAATCCATCCACAAGTGAGGCTCATGCCAGTATTGGAGAAAATAAGGACAGGGGAAAGAGCTGTTGGCACGTTCAATCTGCATTCATTATTGTTGTTTTTTTAGTTGAAAGGAGTGAGTTAATGAATAGTTGGAAGTTGGAATCTTTTCACAAGTGTGAAAACTTAGAAAAACACTTACTTTGATAAACAACCTCTCCAAGATAGGCGCTATGTTTAGGAAGCAAGCCAATGAGTCCCTCTTGGACCTGTTGATCAAAGAATCAATCCACCTTAATTCCTTTAATTTGTTGAATTGGAATCTGAGGCACCTGAAGATCACCCCTGCTGAACACAGCCACTTTGGAAATGGCATACACATAGTTCTTGTCAACAAAAAAAAAACAACAACAACAACAAAAAGGATTTCTATGTCGAAGAAGAAAATTTTGGTAATGAGGTGAAGAATCAGTACCTCAAGAAGCCAGCCGCTTATGGTGAGAATCTCAACTTCCTCGAGAGAGGCCAAAAACAATAGGATTTCCTCACAATCAAACTCATTATTGCCAAGTCCATCCTTCAAGTTAAGCACCACGTTGACCAAGTTTAAAGTGTTTACCAAATGAATCTGAGGAAGAACTCCTTGATAATTAAATGACTTGAGGATTGGTGCAGAGATTGTGAGATCCACAATATCTGGACAATCCAACACCACCAAGTTCTGCAGACAGTTACCTTCCTCTATATCAAGGCTTTCTAATCCAATACATTTTTCAATCTTCAAACTTCCAAGAAGCTGACAATTGGAGAACACAGCCGAAACCAAGTCTTTGGCAAGGTGGGGCACTGACCTGAGATGCAGGGTTTTGAGAAGAGAAAAGCTTGCTTTCTTTGTGGGATTGTTAGAAAAGCCCTGACAAGTTTGCTCCAATTTCAGCTTGAACTTATCGCTTATTTTCTCTCTTTTGGAGAACTCAAAATGAACCTCATTTTCTGCTCCCTTTGTAGCTAAGACAATCAGATCTTTCTCGCTCTCCGGGAAGTTAAGGCACAACTTCCATACCGCTGGACAGTCATAATAAGACCTTAATATTGTACCGATGACTTGAATTACTTTCTTGCAATCTTCATGATTGGTTATTGGGTTTGTATCAAAGTCCATATCTACTTGAAATGGTGTCCAAAGGTTCTTCCACACAGTTGAAAGAGTGCTAGTTCTTACTGCCTCTTCTAATGGGAGGAGCGACAAGATGCGCCGGAGGATTTCAAACGGTAAGCCGCTGATTAAATCAAGCCTATCCTCCATGATTTCTTTACCCTGAACCAAAACCAAACAATTAGACCCAATAATGGAGATATAAACCAGATATATTGTGGACAAAGAGGAAAAGTTCAGCAGCTTGATAGGTTTTCCAAGGAACAAAAATAATTGAGCGAGTCTAAGGTTATCAGACTGGAAATATAGACCGAACAGAATTGCTGCAGATAATATTCCAGGACTACGTGCTGTCAGTAGTAACAATTTTTCAAGCGAGTGGTTCTGAACTGGAAATATAGACCGTACAGATTTGCTGCAGATAATGTACCAGGACCACGAGCTGTCAGAAGTAACAATTTTTTTCAAGTGAGTGGTTCTGGTGCCACTACTTTGTGCACAAAGCACCAGAATTTCCCTTTTTCAAGCCGATATATGAAGCATTCACAGTGATATTCAAGCCTTTATATAAAATCCTTATTTCATCAAATATTATCATTTAAGAAAAATGGTATGTCTAAAATATTTTTACAATATTTTTATAACAAATTTTAAGTGACAAATTATATTAATATTTTAAAAAAATGATATGTCCATAATATTTTTATAATATTTTTATAACAAATCTTAAGTGGCAGATTGATACTGATTGTTATTATTGAGGAAAAAAATAATTTTAGCATTAAGTTTAAATTTGAACTAATAATAACTAACTACTTATGGTTTGTTGTGAAAATATTATAGACATGACATCTCTCTTAACTTAATACAACTGATAAATACCTTCAACTCTTTAATTAATTAAACAATGATCTTTTGTTTTTTCTCACGAGGGAAAGCAATTGACTATTATGTTATAATAGATTCTCAAAAAAAAGTGAAAAAAGAAAAAGAAAAAGACTTATATAATACCATTGAAGTATGACATACAACTTCGATGATAGGCGTTGATTTTAAGGTGGTGTTTCGATTCGTGAGTCTTCATAACTTATATTTTAGTTTCGTTAACTATCACTTAAAACAAAGGGTTGTGTTAACAGCCTTTAATACTCAGCTTTTACACGGCCTTTTGCAGTCTTTTACATAGTTTCATGTGTCTTTTTATCAGATGTGTGTCATGCCTGTTAATACCCAGCTTTTACACAGTATTTTACAGTCTTTTACATAGTTTCATGTGTCTTTTTATCAGATGTGGGTCAGCTTTATAAGAAAAAAGAAAGATGAACAAAGAGACCAAAATACCTTTTTTTCACGTCTCTCGTCAACTCAAGCCTAGTCAAGCGTCTCAGTGTCTCACACAAGAAAATTTGAAAACTCATGTCTTTCACAAGAAAACAACACCAAACTCATGCGTCCAAACATCTTACAGAAAAGAAAAAACTGAAATCACAATTCCCTCACATGAAACAACGTTAACCAACATAAAAAAAATAAATAAATAAAAAAACTAAAATCTCAATCCTCAGGAAACAACAAAGTATCAGTAGATCCAAAAAATTAAAAAACCCATCTCACAAGAAACAATTAACATCAATACATCCAAAAAAAAAAAAAAAAACCCATAAGAACATATGGAAGAACATAAAATTTTTTTGAGGGAGACGAACTGGGTTGATGGAGGGAAAATCAAGGAGGAGACGAACTGAGTTAGAAAAGAAAGCTGTGAAAAAAAAAATAGAAGACAAGAAAGTTGAGCCAAGAGTTTCATACGGGGGAACATAAAAATTTTAAAGGATGAGAAAGGAGAAGCAGTAAGTACAAGCAGAAAGGATGGGAGAATATAAGTGTGAGGGTGATGGGATACACGTGGTTGAGAAAAAAATGAAAAGTAAAAATAAATAAATTAAAGTAAAAAGGTGGTTTGATGGGATACGTGTTCGGAAGGAATTTTACAAAATAAAAATTACAAATTATATTACAGTACAAAAAATTATTACAAAATTTTCACAACAATTAAGTTGTCAAATTTAAATTTAGTTAGATTTTCAAAATATGAATTCAGTAATAAGTTATTGGGTAGTGTAACATTATCTTCGTATATTTTTCATACTTACAAAATTTTAAAGTGATCAAATATTAATAGTCGTGTCATCAATTCATTGTCTAGATTCAAGTTTTAGTGGTTTAAAATAATGCATAAAATATGAGTTTATAGATCAAATGATAAATTACATCAAATTGGCATGAAAATTGGCATACATGTTAAAACCATATAGAACATGTAATCCAACGGTTGGATTTTCAAAATATGAATTCAGTAATAAGTTATTGAGTAGTGTAACATTTTTTAGAGTTACGTCAGGTGTAACTCGAATCCAACCCTATATTTCTTAATTCGATGTTAATTTTGACAAATCTACCGTTAGATTACATTATTTTCGTATATTTTTTATGCTTAAAAAATTTCAAGGTGATCAAAGATTAATAGTCATGTTATCAATCAATTGTCTAGATTCAAGTTTTAGTGGTTTAAAATAATACATAAAATATGAGTTTATAGATCAAATGGTAAATTATATTCGATGGTTGTTTAAAATTTTTTATAAAAATACGTGTAAATAAAAAAGTGTATAAAAATACGTGAAATATTATTTAAAAATTGAAAGTTGTTAATTAAAAACACTCACTTAACACTCCCATAGTCTTCAGCCATACCAGCTGTGTCCCATATTTTAAGAGGGCAAATTTATCCAAATTTTTTTTTACATGTCATATCATGCTTATTATCTAATTGACTCAAACTTTTTATTTACGTATCTTAACAAGAACAATTTTAACAAATGGGCTCCACACATATAAATGCTGTTTGACTTTAATTTCATTCCCAATTTCTTTAACTCATTTCCCACTTTTTTGAACTAAGAAAAAACTTTTTTTTTTTTTTTTTTTTTTATGATGGAAAAATTGAGTTAAAATCGCAAGATTTTAAATACTCTCACACAATAGGCCCCACGACAATGACATATCAGTGTCTAGTCACATCAGCAGATCAGCTTGCACTCCCCCGAATAGTCGCATGCATTATCCATCCCAACTAACTCTCTTCAAGCACTCTCTCCTCAGCCTGTGCATTTTCCATCCCAGCTAACTCTCTTCAAGCACTCTCTCCTCGGCCCGTGCATTTTCCATCCCAAGTTCCCAACTAACTCTCTTCAAGCATCCTGTAGGCACAACAAAAATGTGAGTTTTTTTTTTTTAAGGCAAGAAACTAAACCGGGTTTAGGTGCCAAATAAGAGTGGGAATGTTTTGAGAATTTTTAAATTATGAGAAATAAGTGATGAGTGATGAGATTTGATTGATGAGTAATGAATTACCTATCATTTGGCAACCAAACAAGGCCTAATACTCTCAGTTAGTTAGGCGAAGAAAAAAACATACTGCGTACTTAACAAGTAAGAAGCCTCCTATAAAAAATAAAAATAAAAATTGTAAAAATCATCTATCCCAGTGTCCCACTCTTACGACTTTAAGCTCCTTCAGAAATAATTAATCATTTTCAAAAGTCTAGTGATCCTCATTGGCTATTTGTAACAACTTCAATTCCTTGTGAAAAACTATTTCTTAGGGCATTCGTACCAGCTGTTGTAAAAATTATGTTATTTTGTCACCAGGGCCGGCTCAATAACTTTTGCGGCCTTAAGCGAAAATTTTAAATGGGGTTTTTTTATAATTAAATATTAATCAAATAATATATATATATATATATATATGGAATTTTTTTATTTAAAATCTATTTTTCTTGCTTTTTGAGATGCAAAATTACTAATTAAGTTTTTGTATTTAAGTTCCTTTAACATTTTTTTTTCAATTGATAATATAACTAATCCACTTAATCTTTCTTGTGACATAGTAGACCTTAAATAAGATTTTATTAATTTTAATTTTGAAAAACTTCTTTCTGCAAATGCAACCGTAACAGGTATTGTTAGTAATATTCTATAAGCAATATATGCATTTGGAAAAGAATCTAGTCTTTTTAAATAATTAAGTACATTAATTGGAGTATTTTCATCTATTTGCACAACTTCTTTTAAAATTTTTTAGTTCTTAAAATAAATCTAAGCCATCAATATCATAATAAACATCTTATTTGAGAAAACTTTCAAGATTAAGACAATATTTTTTCAAACTATTATCATCTAGTGCTTTTAGGTTTTCAAAATTAAATAAAAAACCAAAAATATCCTCATATATTTGAAATTGTTCAAACCTACTTTCAATTGATGAAATAGCTTGATCTACTATATATAAAAAATAATTAATTCTAAGAGATTCTTCAGCAGATTGTGTTATCTCATCATTGGCATTCTCATCAAATTGTTTCTTTCTACGAATTATACGTTTTTCATGAAATATAGGCTCTATTTCCATTTTGATTGCAATCTCTTTAGATGAAATCATAGCAAATGTAAATCCATCTTCTCTATATTTTTTAAAAAAAGATATGAGACCCTTTAGTTGATCTATGGCAACATCAATATGCATATCTTTTGATTGTAAATTTTTACTAACAGAGTTAACGGCAAATAATATATCATACCAAATAGTCATGCCTAACAAGAATTCAAAACTTTCAAGCTCATATGTTGCCAAACAATCAGCTTCACCTTTTGTTTTAGGATCTTCACTCGTTTTTGCTAATTGTAACAAAGCATCTCTTATTTCTAAAGCTTGAAATTTTATTGCTTTTACACTTTCAATTCGACTTTCCCAACGTGTTTGTGACAATGGTTTAAGAGTTAAACTTGAAACATTATCTTGTAAAATTTGCCATCGCTTTGTGGAAGAAGAAAACAATGTATGTATACGTTGAACTACTCCAAAAAAAGATATAGCTTTAGGACAAGAATTGGCCACATCACATAGCACAAGGTTAAGATTATGACAACCACATGGTGTGTAAAATGCTCTAGGGTTTATATCAATTATTCTTTTTTGTACTCCTTGTTTTTTTCCTTTCGTATTAGAGCCATTGTCATATCCTTGTCCACGTACATCATTAATATCAAGTTCAAGACTTTTTATTGCACTTATAATTTCATTAAAAAGACCTTTTCCAGAAGTATCATCTACTTTTAAAAATTCTACAAAATGCTCATCTATTTTTATTGAACTAGTTGAAATATCCACACATCGTAGTACTAGAGTTATTTGTTCTTGATGACTTACATCGGGAGTACAATCAAGTATAATTGAAAAATATTTTGCTTCCTTAAACTTTTTAATAATTTTACCTCTAATTTCATTTGCTAACAATTGTATCAATTCATTTTGTATATTATGTCCAAGATAATGATTATGAATTGCACCATGTTGAATACGTCGAACATGTTCTTGCATTACTGGATCAAATTCTGCAATCATTTCAATTAGACTTAAAAAATTTCCATTATTTTCTTGATAGATCTTTTCATTTTTTCCTCAAAAGGCCAAATTATTTTTTCCAAGATTTTTTACTACAGCAATAATTCTTAACAACACTTTTTTCCAATGATCTTTCTCTTTGTTAACTTGTTCTTGGAAATTTTTATCAATTGTTTTGTTTTTCAATAATCTCATTTCTAAATCAATCCAAGCATTCATGTTAGTAACATGCTCTTTGCTTGTTTCATGATTTTTAATCTTGCTGCTAATATTTCTCCAATCATTAGTTCCTTCATTAGTAAGTTGATTTGTACCACTACCATGTGTTGTTGAATTAAACAACTTCCAACAAAAACAAAATGCTTTATCCAAATCTTTTGAATACACTAGCCATCTTCTATCAAATTTCTCCCCATTTGATAACTTTTTAAAATAAAATGTAGTAGAAAAATGTCTATGATCTTTATCTATAGGAAAATTTAGATCATATTCTCTAATTAGACCCTTTTCTACTAATAAATCACTTAATTTTGTATCAATATTTTCCCATTGACTTGGATCATAGATATTATTAGTAAGTAGGTTAGTCATTTTTTCATTTTCTTCTAAATTATTTTGTTTTTCATTATCAATTATTGTTACATTAGATGTTTCAACATTATTAGGACTATTTTCATTATTCTCTTTTTGTTGTATAATTTCATTATCTTCCAACTCTTTTTGATAAGTTTCTTGTTCATTTGTAATATTTTCACCCAAACTTTCTATTGTGTTTTTTTAACACTAGTAACAAATTTATCCATAGATCATTTTTGAGATTTAATTTGTTTTTCAATTTTTCTCTTTTTTAGAAGTTTTTCATATTCGGATAAATATTTTCTAGTAGACATTTACAATAAGAAAATATTTATAGATAAATAAAACACAATTTTATAATTAAAAATGATAATTTAACTAAAAATAAAATTTAAAGTATAGAGCAATAGAACCTGGTTATTGCAATTTTTATAAAGCCGTGACCACTTTAAAGTTTAAACCTGCACAAATAAAAATTAATTTAATACATGGTTTAATAAATTAATGTCACTATAATACAAATGAGTTAATATGATACACATCAAATTATTAATTGGTATAATAATTTATAATAATAGATAAAGTGTCACTGTGTCAGATTTATTAAAAAAAGAAAAAGAAAAAAAAAGAAGGGTGAGTAAGTAGTAATGGGCCAGCCTGTACTCCACTATTATCATCCAATGGTTGCCACTATTATCATCCAATGGTTGAGTTTTAAAGGAAAAATGTGTCCTATCATTCTATCAATTATCATGGCAGAGATTCAGAGAAGGATCCGAATAGGTGCTCAAGGCAGAAAAGCTATCATAGCAAAAAAGTGAAAAACGTGTCCCATCCCATCAGTGAAAGTGTGAAACAAATAGATAGAAGACTTTGAGTCTTCATTTTCGAAAAGACAAAGAGAAAGAGAGGAAGAGCTGAAGAAAAATACCCCTGGTCTGGTGATCGTCGACTGGTATGCTGGAATCAACAATGAAAAATTTCAAGCCATACTGAGTTTATGGGAAAAGATCAAAAATCAAGATGAAGATGAAGAAAAAAAAAGGCGAGACCGTAAGAATATAGATGGAGAAGTAGAGAGATAGAGAGATGAGAGGTTTTTTTTTTTTGGTTTTGAAATTTATAATATCTCTTTTAGCATATTTCAAGACAATTACGTTGTATTATTAATGAATTTGTCTACTATTAATTTTGATTTTAGCATATTTCAAGAATGAATTAATAAATTTGTCTCCTAAAATTTAATTTGGTTAGCTGAAGTTTGACTATTTTTATTTTTTCCGTTTTAATCTTTTGCATTTAAAGATACAATGAGGCCTTTTTAATGCATTTTATTGACCAATAAAAGTGCTTAAAATTTTTTTAATTAAAATATATAAATAAATATGTGGGGCCAGTAGCCCGAAAAATTGATGGAGCTTATAAAAGGCGGGCCTGCAGCCCAACGACCCAGTCCGAGAACACTCATCAGTCCGAGAACGCTCATTCGTCCGAGGATACTCCTCTATTCGAGGATAAGATTCATTTTTCAAACCAGCCTGCAATGTTGATGTAACTATTTTAATTGTCAAGGAGCTTTGCGGAGTTATATGCAAACCAAACTAATGAATATTGATCAAAGGAGGAACTGGAAAGGATGACAAATATCTCCTAAAAGCTGCTGCCTCCGCATTAAATGCTTCCCACCTAACTCTCTAGCCGCATTAATGTGGAGGTGATACCTGAACAGTAATTAAGCAGCTTTATAACCACTAACCAGAGGATCCGGGAAGGCCGGATGGGACAGAAGGAAATCCTCAGAAAGGAGCGTACACGTGTACGGTGAAAGCAAGACGGAGTAGCTAGTATATAATGCGAAATCAGAATATACGAAAAGGGAGGATGATTCATTTAGAGTTTTGGACAAAAAGAAATACTCTATCTGCTGCGCCAGAACTACGTCTTTTTCTACTGACCGGAGCTAGGTCTTACACCCACATCTCTACAAATTTTTATTGTGAAGGGTCCATTACAAATTGAGTCCCTACAAAATATATTGTATATATAAATTTTTTTTTTACAAGTGGGGCCTTCTTTTATTTGGGGGCCTTAGGCAATTGCATCAGTTGCATCACCTATTGAGCCGGCCCTGTTTGTCACACTAAAAGCTTACTTTATTATTTTACCACATTATTTTACAGCATCCCATTTATCAGATGTTTTATCATTCAATTCTATACATTAAAATAATATTTACTACACATTAAAATAATATAGGCAAAAATTCAAAATTGACTCTCTAATTTTCACTGTTTTTCATTTCAGTCTTCTAACTTTCAGTTTTGTCAATTCAGTCCTCTAACTTTCAATTTTTATCAATTCAAGACCCCGTTACAATTCAGTTAGTGCTGCCGTTAAATATACTTGAAACAACGCTGTTTTGCTCTTTTTTTTTTTTTTTAAATCCGGAATTAAAAGAAAAAAAAATCTGAAAAAAAAAAAAAAAAAAAAAACACACACACACACACACACACATTAAGGGGAACGACTCCCCCGAATCAAAACAAAACAAATCCCTAATGTAAATCAAAACAAAGAAACTTTGAGATACCCAAATCCCTAACGTAGAGAATTTGGGGAAAAGGAAGAGAGGCTGAGTCGGATTTGAGAGAGAGAGAGAGGGTGTCGGCGGTTTGAGAGAGAGAGAGAGAGATCGAGTCCATTTGAGTGGGTCTAGTGGCGGTGTGGCGTGGTGTGGGTCTCTCTCTCTCACGGCGATGGGTCTTTACGGCGATGGTTCTGTTCTCTCACGGCGATGGGTTTGCTGAGTTATGGCTGTGAGTTATGGGTTTTTTTTTTTTTTTTTGGCTGAGTTGTGGTTGAATGAGCATGCTTGCTGATGGGTTTCAGGTTTAATGGGTTTTGGGATTGGTGGTTATGGGTTCCGATGGGTTCGTGCAGCGGTGGAGATCGATGTGGGTTGTGACAAGGTCGTGCGTGGTGGTCGGCGTGGATCGTGGTGAGGTCATGCGTGGTAGTCCCAATGGGGTTCCAATGGGGATTGTTGCTATGAGTTATGGTTTTTTTTTTTTTTTTTGCTGAGTTGTGGGTTTCGCATTCTTGTTCTTCTGGGTTCTGGGTGTTCTTTTAATTCCGAATTAAAAAAAAAAAAGAAAGAAAAAAAAAAGAAGCAAAACGGCATCATTTCAAGCATATCTAACGGCAGCACTAACTGTGATGTAACGGAATCTTGAATCGACAAAAATTGAAAGTTAGAAGACTGAATTGACAAAACTGAAAGTTAGAGGACTAAAATGAAAAACAATGAAAGTTAGAGGGTCAATTTTGCATTTTTGCCAATAATATATTATTCCCTCTCCCATTATCATCAACAACAGCAACAACATCAACGGCACAACCACCAGCCACCAATATCCACTGCCGCAACAACACATCTACTACAAACCAATCACCACAATTACTCACCAATATCATGTCAACCCAATTGCAGCAAAAAAAAAAAAAGAAGAAAAAAAAGAAAAAAAAAAACATACAACCAGAGAGAGGCAGAGTGGAAGGCGGACGAGAGGAGAGGGAAGAGGGTGAGATCGACGGCGGCCTCGGGGTGAGATCACCTGCCAAACCTAAATCTACCACCAGCTAAACCCACTTTCAAGCTCACACCATGGCAAACCCATCTACCACCATTGATGAACCCAAGAGAGAGGCAATCTTAGCCGTTCACCACCATGGCAAACCCAACAAATCAAGGTAATTAGTCATCATCATCATACAACTATGAACCCAAAACCTAACAAATCAAGCTCAAGCTAAAGAGAGAGATCAGAAATCAGAAGCGCCTCAACCCCATTCGCCAACTTCTCCACTCCGTTCTGCGAATTCGACTCTGCTGCTACCGCCACCAATTTGGATGAAGTCGCGGCTGCCTTTTCTCCTTTCTTGGCCGCCACCGCCGCCGCCTTCTTCTACGTCGTAGATGGGCTTCTTGCTCGCATCCGATTGTGAGAAGAGGAAGAACACAAGTTAGGAACTTGGGAGAGAGACAGATTCTGAGAAGAGAGAGAGAAAAAATCAAATAAAGAATTGAGAGATATGAGAGAGAAAGAGGAATAAAAAAAGAATAAATCTATATGTCACACCAGTTCCATACCGTGGCAAATTTGTGACTTTACTGTAGCATGTTACAAAAAATATGAGATATGGCACATTTGATAAATGGGGTCAAATGGTGTTTAGTGTGCCAAATGTGCCAAATATTTAGCATTTGGTACATATGGCACATCTGATACGAATGCTCTTAAATGAGGAAATAGTTAAATCATTATCAAGAGTCTTTGTAATCTTTGTTTAGTTTATTTCAAAAATTCTTTAAAATCCTATCAACTACATGCTACATGACTTCGAAAATTGAGGGGCCGTTTGGTAATGTTGTTTTAGTAATGTTGTTTGTATTTTTTGGAAATACGAATGAGTGAAAAAGTGTGTGGAAATACATGTAATGTTGTTTAAATACTGAAAATTGTTGCTCAAAACACCCTACCAAACAGCCCCTCAGTAAAAACACACCCAAGCACACACCCGAATTAGTGGTAGTTCCAAAATTTTTTTTCTAGAGTGGTCATTAAAGAACTTAGATTAAACACAATTTGAATATATTGACATCACAAAAAAAATATATATATATACATGAAATTTTACAAAATGATTTTATTAACAAATGTCATAAGGACATATGTTAGAGATTAATAAAAGTGTTCAATTATGAGTGTAATGTACATTTTTTAAAAAAGAAAATACATTTGTTAATGATACATTGGTTTGCAGGCATAAATTCATTGTAGTTATGTATACTCTTTTTTGGATATATTCCTCCAATTTGACATATTTTTTAAAGGGAAATTTTAACCAATACCCTAAAGGTATTAGTTTATAAACAGTTTTTAGAAATATTTTATTGGGAAAATGATGATACAATAAATATTGGGGTAATTATTGGGTACTCCCGAAGTATCATAAATGCGTACTTCCTTTTCCCGCATAACTATAAGTCTTACTAATTAAATTTATGGTGAGACCCACAATTCATGTGAGAGGGGAGAGTACGCATTTATGATACTCCTGGAGAATTCAATAATTTTCCTAAATATTGATGACATATTTTTATATTTCCCATGAAAGTGATGTCAAAACTTCTTTATTATAGTTTATTAATAATTGCCCTAGATGCATCTTTTAACATGACCATTTTTTAAAAGAAAGTCTTGTTAATGAATGCTCTAAAGGGGCACGTGCTAAAAATTAATAAATGCACAATTATAAATTGTAATACACATTTTTCGAAAAATAAAATATACATGTTAATAATTCATTGGCTTACACAAACAAATTTATTGTGGTTGTACTTGCTTTTTTAGATAAATTCAGATTTTCTAGATTTCTTAAGGTACTCTACCAAACAGATTTCCTTAAATCTTAACCATTTTTTAATATTTAATCTTAACCATTCTTTAATGATTTAATGGTCTAGATTTTGTCATGTCAGCATTCCACTAACAATAATCTTAATGGTTTTGTTTGCAACATTATTTTATTATTTTAAGAGTATTGTTAGTAGAATGTTAATACGGTAGAATCTAGACTCTTAAATCATAAAAGAGTTGTTAGAATTTAAGGAAATCTATTGGTAGAGTACCGAAGGAAATCTAGAAGATCTGAATTCTATATCAAAGTGGTCATAATATCAATTTGTCTAGAAATTATGGCCCGTTTGATAACGGTGTTAAAACAATGAAAACAGTTGTTTAAATACCACAACATGTATTTCCACACACTTTTTACCCATGCATATTTCCACAAAACTTAGGGGCTGTTTTGTAGTGTATTTTAAATAACAGTTTTCAGTATTTAAACAACATTATACGAATTTTCACACACTTTTTCACCCACTCATATTTTCAAAAATACAAACAACGTTATTAGAATAACGTTACTAAACAGGCCCTTAAACAACGTTACTAAAAATCTCTTACTAAAAGAGTCGTAGTCCGCACTGCATAATAATTTCCCTCAAGTCACATGGGTTAGTTTCTTTTATAAAAAGGGTACAGTGTTGAGTTCCTTTATAAGTTTAGAATTATGGCATTTTTTTTTCCTTCCAAATATAAATATAATGTCTATATTATAGAAACTTGAATTTTAAAATAATATTGTAAATGGACATCATTTTTATTTCTTTTTTAGGACCCATATTAATTTCTAATGCCTATTTTGTTTGTAGTTTTTAGCCCAAAACTAAAGTCTAAGGACCAAAAAATCTAACAACCCAAGCCCACTTAGAACAGTGGGTTACATCATTGGACTTCGGCCCAAATCAATAGAATTTGTAAGAGAGGGAAGCGAACAACAAGAGGGTACTCTGCCCGAGGATCAAGATAGAGAAAATAAGGTTAACCTTTATAAACTAAAAGGGTAAATCTCCCACCCTAAACTTGCCCAAAAAGGCTAAGTTTATACAAATAGTTACACTATTCACCCCACTTTCTCTCCTTTCTTCTTCTTCTTTATGCTTATCTCTTTTTGATACTTGTGTTTTCGATCCCTTTCTCAATGTTTCTTTTTTTTCTTATATACTCCTACCTCCCTTATATCTCAGCCATCCATTCTCACCTAACCTCCCTCCTTCATGACACTTGTTGCTTTCAACATCTGAAGAAAGTGGTGAAAAAAAATCTACTTAGCTGTAATTTACACTGTTCAGGTCACTTCCTCATCAATACGGCTGATAAAGCTGTTGCCTACTATTTAATGTGAATGCAACAGGCTACACCAGACCAAAAGCTTCCCTAATGTTCACTGACTTCCTCTCTCTTCAAGTTCCAGCTCCCACTTAGAATACTATAGAGTACCTTGATTTACCTCTTCCTTTCCTTGGACGGCTTTCTTCCTCGGGTCCATGGCCCAGGGCATTCACACACCAATGCTGCAACCCTTCACCTTCATCCTCGATCCTTGGACACCCACATAAAGAGTTTGAACCAAATAGAATAAAATTTCATATTTTTTAACCCAAAAATTAAGAAAATTTTTCTTGAGCCAAAAACTAAAAAGACAACTTAAAAAAAGAATCAATTTAAGGCCAAAAATAAAATGGACCAAACTGGACTGACATCAATTGAACAAACCAAAGTAGACAGAATGAGACTAAAGTGGACCAAATAGACTGAAATGGATCAAATGGGACCAAAGTGAGTTGAATGGACCAAATTAACCAAATTGACCAAAATGGACTGAATGGACTCAAGTGGAATGAATGGACCAAAATGCTGTGCTGATATAGCTTAATAGGAGCATAAAAATAATAAATGTTATGCTTTGGCTTTTAGATATTATATATATCGATGGATTATATAGATGTTAATAGGTCCTTATGTTATGGTTCATCACATTTTTACTATTAACCCACCTAAAAATAATATCATTTTTATGATTTTTTTTTTTTTAATTCCAAACGACATTGTTTCTTATGGATCAACACTAAGGGTCTGTTTGGAATCCACTTATTTTGCTGAACTGAAAACTTTTTGCTGAAAGTATTGTAAATAAAGGTAAAAGTTAACTAAAATAATACAGCAGGACCCATGAATAGTACCAAAAAGTGCAGTAGGACCCATGAATAATAGCAAAAATAAGCTGAATAGTAAAATAAGGTAGTTTTTTAATCGGTAGCCAAACGCACACTAAAGTTTCTAACAGAAGACGCAAGTGGCACATTGACGAGAAATTATAAGGTCCACATGGTGGACGAGCTACCATTCCACTAAAAAACTGCCACTTGTTTAAAATTATTAGTTAGAAAAAATTTTTAAACAGAAATTAATTACTGACTTAGCAATTTTAAACAAATGAAAGTTCTTTAGTGGAATGGTGGACAAATGATGTTGTCCACCAAAGGACCCTATAATTTCTCCACATTGACATCTTTTTTTTTTTTTTTTTGTAAAAAAAAAAAAAAAAAAAAAAGTCCCTTGTAATAGTTAGTGTCAAGACTCAAAATCAGTTAAAATTACATTTATGATGTCCAAGTCATAATTAATTGGGATAGTGGCCTTGGGCTCTCATGGTTGGCTTGAGATATAATAACTCAAACTTCTTATCAAAAAAAAAAAAACACTCAAGCTTAATTTTGTTTTTATTTATAACTCTAATACTTACTTGAATCACACGTCAGCATTGGCATGGATGAAATTTGCTAACTTATTTTACTATTTAGTTTATTTTATTACTATTCATTGGCCCTACTTTAGTTTTTGGTACTATTCATATGTCCAATTGTACTATTTCAGTTAATTTTTACCTTTATCTATAATACTTTTAGCAAAAAAATTTTAGTTTCAGCAAAATAAACAGATACTAAATATACCTTTAATCTTGTTTTTATTTTTATTTTTGAGAAACAGTCTTAGTCAGTTAATCCATTACATGGCAAAACCATCCATTTTCTTTTTCTTTTGTCTTTTCTCTTTTCTGAGTACCATCTGTTTCGCTCCCACAATTTCATTGTACATGGAAAAGGTTAGAAATGAATACTTTCCCGAGAGACAATCCCCATAAACACGGAGGGAATTTCTAGGTTTACATATATATAGAGTTGATGGGATAGGTTTATATTTATGGTACAAGAATAGACACGTAGGTCTTAAATTTATTTGAAGAAGGTTTTTCATTCGTACATTGTTCGTAGTTATTAGATTGTGTTTATATTATTCTCCAAAAATAAAAAATAAAAATAAAAGATTATGTTTATATATAGAATCTTGCCATATATAAGTCAGCACCACCACAACTTATTGTAAAGAAAAAAACCCAACCCCAACTCTGATATATACTCCTTTTCACTAGTACCAGTTTCCGGCAGATTTTTAGAGAGAGAGTTGGAAGCTATGTATGCCTTTCGGAGTGATCAGGAGGTAAATATCTCTCTCTTCATTTTATTTTTTTTGGGCTTCTGTTCTGTTTGTATTGTTGTTATATATGCCTAATGGTTCTGTTTTGGCCTTTGATTTGTATTTGGGATTTGTTCATTTGTATTGATATTTGATACTGCCATGAAAAAGGTTTGCTTTATCATGTTAGTATAATTATGCATCAAGCATATTTGTACATCTTTTGCATTTTCATGCTCTTTGAAAAGAATGACTGGGGCACAAATTTTTCTGCCCTGATTAAAATTTATTCTTGACAATCGCTTTCACAGACTCTTGACTTCACTTTTATTTTTCATCACTCACACCTTTTACTTCAAAAAGTTGGAAAAAAAAAGTTATTAAACAAGTTGTGTCCCTAAACTTATTTCTTTAATTCATGGAGAAACCTATACCCTCAAGAACAAGTCAACCCTTAGCACATTAAATAATGGAATAATTATCTATCTGCCATTTGATCATTTTTTTAAGAAGAATTTGATCATTAATTTGGTAGCCTTTTCATTATTTATTTGTTATGAATAAGAGGTTGGGTGGCATGTTGGGACTTGGGAGTTTGAGTGTGGAACTTGGTCTTCAAAAATAATTGGGGTGCCTACCAATCGGTTCTCCCACACTTTGCAAAAAATGTGAGCTTTGTATCTTGGGTACTATCATAATGGTTATTTTCTTAATGTGCATAATAAATTTAAAAATTAATGTATCTCCAAAATAAATAAAAAACACATTATAAAAATGAAAATAATCTCTCTCAAAAAACCAATTTCTCTCTCTCTTTGATACCTAAATAGTAATCATAATTACTCTCGCCAACACTGTTAATCATCTCCATTATCATATAGTCATATCGCCCTCTAACATTGAAATTGTCATGTTGTTCTTATCTTTAAGAATCTTGATATGCTTATGAAAAATTAACAATGATGTTAAATTTAAAACTATTCAACTTTTAAAGGCATTTGAGTTTGATAAGTAAGATATTTCAAATATACAATTTGTGAGAGACATATATAAGGTTTTATTCCAATTTTACAATCAACCACACGAATAAGATCGTATGCAATTGATCCTGAGAGCATAATTTGTTTTGAAAATGCATTTTTCTCACTTTTAAAAGGATGTGATAGGGTTTGGGTACATAGTTGAAAGATAATAAATGACATCGATTAAGCTTAAAAGACTATTATCTCTCCCAATCTAAAGGATAAAACTTGTTACACACACCCTGTTACATATATTTTTTGAACTGAAATTGTGAGTTGAATACACGATTTTAGTTTTGAAAGCGTGTCTTCAACTCACAATTTTAGTTTAAAAAAATGGGTGTGTGTAACAGAATGTGTATAACAAACACTATTCCAATTCCCAACTTAAAACCATTGGTGCTTTTGGGTGGGGGTGGCTTAACCTTTCTAGGCCCAATTGGGATTGCCATTGTTGGTTGCCTTCCATCCTTTTTATTTAAAAAATGCTATGTGCGAATGAGTGTGTGTTTTGGAAAAAAAAAAAAGAACGCTTCTAACATGCTAATCAAACCATGGCTTAAAGTGCTAATGTTTTGTGCATAAAAATATAGTCACATGTATTTTTAATGAATAATGTGACTTGTTTAAATAATATACTTGATTATTCCTCTAAAATAATTAGGAGGAAAACTTTCTCCAATAAGAAATTCGGAAATAATTTGTAGCTAACACACAAATTCCGTTGGTATTTGTTGGAATAAAAGAAGTCAGCTACACCTATATGCATTTTTCCAACTGTTTTGATTCTTTTGAATATTGAATATGGCTTAGATTCCAATCATGTAGGAGATTAATGACGTTTCACAATACCAAGTAAAAATGCTCTCTCCAACTTTCAGTTTTTGTCTCCAATGGCTCACAGAATTACTTTCAACTTTGACAGAGCATAATTGAGCTGAAGCACAAGCTTCTCTGCAAAAACCATGAACTAGAAACAGCACGAATGGAAGCAGAAGAAGAGATAGTCAAAGACGAGCAGAAGATACAGCAGTTATTCCAGCTCTTGGACATTGCTTTCCGAGAAAGAGATGAAGCAAGAGACCAGCTGCAGAGATTACAGAACAAGTTATTGCCAACCATTCAAGATGAAACCAGCCCAACTCTTTTACAAGTCCTTTCTGATCAGAGCTCTATTCCCACAAAGATCACCGAAACAAACACAATGGCGATAGAATCAGATAGCAACTTCAAGGCATACAGCTACAATGCACATGATTCAATTTCAACCCCAGTAAATCACTTGTTTGGTTCAGTTTTCTTTTCTATCCAGACTTTACATATCCAAGCACAGCTGATTCAAGAAACCATAAACAGCCATTAGTTCAAGAATGTTTCGGGTCTTCTCAGACGAGTCTAGTTTCTTCAGAAAATGCAATAGTTGATCGTGCTTCGGTTATGATTGATTCTCTTGTTAGAGGAAAACCTCTTCCTCAAAAAGGAAAGCTCCTGCAGACTGTATTAGAAGCAGGACCATTGCTTCAGACAATTCTTCTTCCGCCTCTTCCTCAGTGGCGAAATCCTCCACCTTTACCTGACTTGCAAGTTCCATCCAATCCCATTCATATAAATGATTGCATAATTCAAAGTTCTCCACACCTTGTGAATTCTCATGGATATACTCGCATACCTTCTGCATCAATTACGCATATTCCATGCAGTTCTCTCTCGGGTATAAACGACAGCCCAAATAATAATAATATACATCTCTGTACTGATTCAGATAAATTGCACTATCGACTTCCAATAGGAAAACGAAGAAGGCTGCTCTGTGATGCTCTGTGATTAATGACTTATTTTCTTCTGCAAAAATTTTGATTTAGACCAATTTTATTTGTAGTCTTGGTCTTCAATGTCTACTTTGCTTAACTTATGGACTTGGTTCCTGCACATTCTTATTTCATGATGTTGGATCCAATGATATTGTCTATTAGTAAAAGCAGCTTGACATGTCTCCCTTTTGAGTTGTGACTTATGTAATGTTACTAAATCAACTGTGCCATTTTTTTTTAATGCAAAAAAAAAAAAAAAAAATGTTACATGGATGGTGGCCCGTTTTTCAAGCATCACTACAGATGCCTCTACGCCCAGCTCCATACCTCATTCCAGCTTTGGACTCAACGCTCATAATTTGTTAGGTACAATACCTTATGTGCAATATATTGGGTTTTCAAATTAAATTCAAATACATGTATATGTCCTTCTAAAAGACGACACTATTTGTGTCTAATGGATCAATACAACTATGTTTTTAAATTTAATTGAAGAACTCAATGTATTGCACCTAAAATATTGTAACAAAATTTTAACAACAAATAAAACAACTCACAACTAGATTTTTTAATTTTTGAGAGCTCAAAATGAACATGTGTTGGTCAAGAACTTCATGGGGCCATTTCAAATCAATAGTCAATAACTTACCTTTCCTTCTTGGAAAATGCTAGGGTCACAACTTTACCACGACTTTTGTCACAACTTACTTATATGGCAAGTTGTGAGTGATGGAGTAAAAATGATGAGTCCATAACTTCACCACTCACGACTTGCCATATCTGCAAGTTGTGATAAAAGTTGTGATTCTAGCATTACTCTTTGTTTATTAGGATCAAATAGGCAACATTATTTGCTCGGTCTCTTCTAAACATTTGTAGTTTAGTACTCTAGTTATTGGTCTTAATGTCTTACCATCAACACTAAGTGTGCATTTGGTTCTAGATTAAAAAGTTAGTTTATTTACTATTCAGTTTATTTTTGTTACTATTTATGACTTTACTGCACTTTTTAATACTATTCATAAATCTTACTATACTATTGTAACTAACTTTTACATTTATTTATAGTAATCATAAACAGATCTTAATCAAACCCTAACTTTAAAATGCTTTCCTGATGCCACTGATCATGCAAAGAAGCCCGATATGTGAGTTTACTGAGCCCTCGGATTTCAAATAGCCCGCCAAAAGTCAGCAAATGAAACCCACAAGTTTTAGATTCTCCATCTCCCAACCCATACGGAGAAAAACCCTGAGTTTAGCTTTTAGCCATCTCATTGAAACCAAGAAAACTCATGCCCATGCCTTTAAATTAGGTACCTCAGCTGTTCAATCGAGCAAAGCCATACTGTATCACTCTGAATCAACCGCATTCTTGGATGCCCGTAAACTGTTTGACGAAGTGTCTGACTTGAGCGTAGTATCTGCCACGGCCATAATTGGCCGCTTTGTTCACCAGCACCGGTATGAAGAGGCAATCTATCTCTTCTCTAGGATGCTTGTGTCAAATGTTAGACCCAATGAATTCACATTTGGCACGGTAATTCACTCATCAACTGCACTAGGAAACTTTAATATAGGCAAGCAACTTCATGCTTGCGCAACAAAGATTGGCCTTCACTCAAACGTCTTTGTTGGTAGTGCACTTTTAGATTTTTATGTCAAGCTGAGTACCATCGAGAAGGCTCAAAGAGCTTTTGAAGATACCCGTGAGCCGAATGTGGTGTCTTACACAACTTTGATGGGTGGCTACCTGAAAAAGGAGAGGACTGAAGATGCTTTTCGGGTTTTCCAAGAGATGCCAGTGAGAAATGTTGTTTCGTGGAATGCTATGATTGGTGGGTGTAGCCAAATAGGCCACAATGAAGAGGCTGTGGATCTTTTTATTGGGATGCTTAGAGAAGGGTTGATGCCTAATCAATCTACTTTTCCTTGTGCTATTAGTGCAGCTGCCAATATAGCAGCACTAGGAATGGGCAGAAGTTTTCATGCTTGTGCTGTTAAGTTCTTGGATAAGCTCGATGTGTTTGTCGGCAACTCTCTTATTAGCTTTTATGCCAAATGTGGATCCATGGAAGATAGTCTCTTGGTATTCAATAAACTTTCTGAAAGAAATATTGTTTCTTGGAATGCTGTGATATGTGGTTATGCACAGAATGGTAGAGGAGAGGAAGCCGTGAACTTCTTTAAAAGGATGCAGGATGTAGGCTGTAAACCAAATAGTGTTACACTTCTTGGCCTATTATGGGCTTGCAATCATGCTGGCCTTATTGATGAGGGTTTCTCATATTTCAATCAAGCAATACTTGAAGACCCTAGCATGCTAAAGCCTGAGCACTATGCCTGTATGGTTGACTTACTCTCCCGCTCTGGAAGCTTCAGACAAGCTGAGGAGTTTCTTTGTGAATTGCCATTTGATCCTGGAATTGGGTTTTGGAAAGCATTGCTTGGAGGCTGCCAGATTCACTCAAATATGGAATTGGGGGAGTTCACAGCACAAAAAATCCTCACTTTGGATCCTGAAGATGTGGCATCGTATGTAATGCTATCAAATGCACATTCTGCGGCTGGTAGATGGCAGAGTGTGTCAACAATAAGAAGAGAAATGAAAGAGAAGGGCATGAAGAGGATTCCAGGTAGCAGTTGGATTGAAATCAAAAGCAAAGTTCATGTCTTTGTAACTATGGACAGAAGACATCAACAAAAGGATGAAATTTATATGGTCTTGAGGTTTTGTATTGAGCATTTAAGAGAGGTTAAAGCTTCCAATTTTATCGAAGATGTGTTGAATTAGCATTGAAATGATTTAGAGTGGCTCAGCTTTATAAGTTGGAGTTGTAAATCTGAGAGCATCTTCCAAAGCAGTTTGAAGGAGATTTCTCCAACCTATTATGTGACGGTTCAATTGATCATCCACCTGTATTTTTTAGATGACTCATTAAGTCATTTAACAAGTCTAATGACTAAAAGTGAATGTGAATATATGCTCATTTGGTTAAGGTCAATAAAGCTCCTACTGGCAACTTATTCAAATATATAATTAACTTCTCTGCAGTGGCGGCTCTAGGAATTTTTTTCAGGGTGTTCCTCAACAAGCATAAATTACATAATCTAATAAAAAGAAAATTTTATATATTGACAACAACAACAATAATCAAATATTGTGGTTTTCTTATCAAATATTTGTCCATAATTCTAGCAAAAGAATAAACAATAAACTATAAGTTTATTTGAAATATTAATAAAATTATTAATTATTGTTGTTTAGTTGTTTCATTAATTTGTTTGTCTTTTAAAAGCTAAAAATTGTTATATTGTTGTTTCATTAATTATAAAATTATTAATTATTATTTAGCCTAACATAATTTAATTTGTTTATCTTTTATAATGTATTGGTTAATTAAATTATTAATTATTATTTATTAGTTGCTTGATTTTTTTTTTTTTACTAACTATTAGCACACATCTCACTGTGTGCATTATCCACTGTTAACCCACTACCTGCCTCTCGTGCCTTTACTTCCCACCTGGCCCCATGGCCCCATGCCCCCATCCACCCCTCCCCTCACTCAACAAACAAGCCCGAATCACAAGAGCCAATCAGATGATAAATTCACAATCACAAATCACAATAGACAATACACTAAAAGACAAACTTGATAACTCACCAACACCAATACCAACGGATAAAGTCAAAACAGAACAAATATTAATAAAGTTAAAATAAAGCTAAGTAATTACAGTTCAATAAAGCTAAGCAATTTCATCCAAAAAAAAAAAAAAAGAATTAGCCAATCAAATAAAGTCTTTAGTCTTAAAGAGAGAGAGACTCTCATTTCACTTAAATCACTTTCAGACTTTCAGTCTTCAGATAAAAGAGAGAGAGAGAGAGAGAAGTAAGAGTCTTAGAGACAATACCCATTAGAGAAAAAGAGAGAGTCAGAGAGAAGAAAAGATGAAATACCTTGAGGTTGAGGGAGCAGGGAGGCTTGAGGCTGAGGGGCGGCACCGTCGGGCTAGGCAGCACGTCGAGGCGACTGGCGAGGTCTGCGAGGAAGGAATCTCCGATCTGATCTATGCTATTCTGATCTCCGATCCGACTGGCGAGTGGCGAGGCGATGACCGATCTTTGATCTGACTAGCAATGACCGATGAGCTCTGTTGCTCGAGTTTGAGGCGGAGGCGCCATCCGTTAGTCTTTGATGACTGATGAGATATTTTTCTTTACGTTAGGTTTCTCCTTTTCTAATTTTAGTTTTTGCTTTACTTGATGAATCAACAGATCGTATATTGGGTTTTAATTTTTTTTTTTTTTTTTTTTTTAAGAATCCGTGGGGTTGCATCGTCTGTTGGGTTTGCCATATATTGTTTTTTTTTTCTTTAAATTGGGTTTGCTTTTCTATTTGTTGTTTAGGATTTATGTTGGGCTTTGGGCAGTGGGCTGGCTCTGTTACAAATTTTTTTGGGCTTTTGTTTTTGCTTGAAAGTGGACAGATAAATTTTTTTTTTTTTTTTTTTTTATATTTGAGGGTGTTCCTGATTTTATTTTGAGGGTGTTCCAATATTTTTTTTGTTAAGGTAAACAAATAAAAAAATTTAAATTATTATATATAATTTTTTTTTTTTTTAGTTCAGGGTGTTCCTAGGAACACCCTGCAGTCAACGTGGCGCCGCCACTGCTTCTCTGACGTTCCTAAAGTGGTTAGCGAGAAATAAGTAGAGCTTTCCTTGCAAGCTGTATCTAGCATTCCAAGAACCACTACCGGATGCAGCACTGGCAACATCGTACTCAACAACCAAAACCAGAAGCTCGATCGGGGCTACCATGGTTTTGAGGGGATCTGCAAAACTGACGTCTCGAGAAAGTTATCTGTCCTAGTGACTGTATTTATTTAATATGTTATAAAAATTGTACTAGAGTTTCTAGTATATGGCATTTTTTTCCTACAATAGGAAACAGAATCTCATTTGCTAAACCGGAGATTGGTTATAACAAGATCCATTTGTATATGTAACTATTTTTATTTTTATAGGAGTACATGTAACTCTAGAAAGTTGAAATTTGCCTTTGTTATTGTTGTGCAACTTAATTGATAGCATTCTTATATTTGATCTTATATGCAGCAATCATGACATTGATACCATTTACCAAGTAATAATATTTGCTGTCAGTTATTATGGTATTTTTGGATAATCAAGACTTTTTGGGATATTTATCTATAAGATAATTATCACTTTAAAGACTTGAATATCCAGAAAAAAGGATAAATTTTAGGATACGGATTAAAAATGCGTCTAAGTGCAGTTCCCAGTTCAAAAATCCTCAAAAAAGGAGTCCAAATTGGACCAAATTTCAAACGCGAGTTCAGCACCTAAGAGAGCCATTCGACACTTCCCTAGTGCTGATTGGCACAAAATTGTGACTCGGCCTAAGGACTCCTGGATTGAGATAAACCTTACCTTTTTCTATTTTTTAGAGATACACGGCCCAATTCGTATCTAATCATTCGGCTAATTTTTCAAAACATTCCAACCTCTATAAATAGGGTATGTCTCTCAAAATTCAGCACACTTTCTAACCAACTCTCCCCCCCCCCCCCCCCTTCTGGCTCTTCTCTTTTGACTTTTCAATTCCCCTTACATTAAAGACGTCCTGGAGGCTTTTGCTTTAGGAACTTCTTTTTTGTAAGTAAAGTATTTTAGGCTTTCATTAGAAGAGCACGCTGATGCAAGAGGTATTCTATTTCTTCTTTCTTTTCTTCTTTCATTGATTTTTTTTTTTTTTTTTATGAGAAGACTAAACTTTTATTAAGAACGGGATGAAACTGTTACATCATGGATAAGAGCTTGCTCAAGAAAGCAAGGAGTCTCTTGAACCTAGGCAATAAAATCAACTATGCCACATACATATTTGGCTAATAAATGGGCTGGTTGGTTGCCCTGTCTCTTAACATGAGAAAACATTACCCCATGGAATTCCCTACACATTTCCTGCATTCCTTGTACAACAGCAGCCACAGAGGATGGTGGATTGGATGAATCACATAAAGCTTGATGAATAGTGAGTGGATTGCCTTCAATAATAAAGTTGTGGATACCTATATCTCTTGCAAACATCAACCCTTGCTCATACGCCATAGCCTCTCTTTCATTGATTTTTTGTTATTGTTTGATGCATGAATATGTGTAGCATGTTTTATTAATTTTTGTTCTTGATATATAATTACCATGTTCTTCTTGAATTTTTCTTTAACATGTTCTTAGATGATTATTTATTGTGATTCTCTTTCTTAAGTTTCAAAATCTACTAATGACTATCAAAGATTTTCTTTAACTTAAAAACTTATTTGAATTTTTCAAATCGGATTTTCTTTAAATTCAAAAAACTTATCTGAATTTTTCAGATTTGATTTTCTTTAGACTTAAAAAACTGATCTGAATTTTTCAGATCTGATTTTCTTTAGATTCAAAAACTTATTTGAATTTTTCAGATCTGATTTTCTTTAAATTCAAAAACTAATCTGAATCTTTCAAATCTAATTTTCTTTAAACCCAAAAAACTTATCTGTATTTTCTTAAATACAGATCTAATTTTTTTAAAAGATAAAAAACTTATCTATATTTTCATTATATACAGATCTGTATTTTCATTAAATAAGGATATGATTTTTTTCTGAAAAGTTTTCTTTGTTATAAAATTGCAGATTTTGAAATTTTAAAGAATGGATTAAAAGTTAGGTTGAAGTTTTCTTTTTTATGTGATGCATGCATAATAAATTTATCTCATGAATGTGAATCCTCTTTCAAAAAGTCTTTTTTTTTTTTTTTCTAAAAACATATCTGATTTTTCTTTTACAAACCTAAAATTATTGTTTATTACTTTTCAAAACTGATTTGGTTCTTTTTAACAAAATCCTTTTTTTTTTTTAACTTTACACAAAAATCAGATCTGATTTTTCTTGATAAAATCTTTCTTTTTACCCTTTACAAAAACAGATCTGATTTTTTTTTACAAACTAAGTCTTAGTTTTTTTTAATTTTCAAAACAAATCTAATTTTCTTTTAAAGGAGGACATATTCATAAGGTAGATTTATGTGGGGCCCAAGTATTAAGCAACCCAGGCCCACTCCACATCTGGCCCAAGATTCGTGCCGAGGATGGTACAAAGTCCGAGGATGAGTGGGAGAAACTCAAGTCCTCTAGGATCTCGCCGAGGATGATCACGTCCTCGGCAAACTGACATTGAAGGAAAGGAGCTGTCACTCACTCATTAAATGCACGCCACCAACACTCTGGTCACATCAATGATGAATTGACCAGCCAATAGTGATGCCTTGGTTGCTTCAACTAACAGAAAGCCTGCAAAGGCGGCTGATGGGACAAGCCTTCAGACACAAGTCCAGATGGCTGACAAGTGGACGGCAGAGATCAATTGAACAAGACTATATAATAGATAGAATCCCCAAAGTAAAGGGGCTCTTGCTCTGCCCCGAAGGGGAGGAAAGGAGGAGAAGAGTTTTTCTTTTAGGGAGTTCAAAGGACAACCCTTATATTCATTAATTCTAAGGAAAAGGGGTCCTCGGACTGGGCCGAGGACGAACTTTCCTCAAGAACACTTAGCCAAATTTTAGTTATCTTTCTTAGAAACCCACATTGACTGTTGTCTTTCTTGCTAGTGTCTGGCCCTTCTACCCACTCTCTACAAATTTATTGTATGGAGGTCGCCCGAAAACGGGTCCCTACAATTTATTTAAATTAACTTTTGTCAAGAATATGTCATGTGTGTTCAACATATCATTTAACATCATGTAAAAAGGGTATATTGGTCATTAAAGTCTAGAAGACCAGACTTTTTCTGGACAGAATGGGAGCCTACCACCTTCCTATTCCGTAACCTAGCCCCCGAGCTTAGGATTTTTGGATAGGTAGATTAGTGCTTTGTCTTTTAATTTTGGTAGATTATAACTAAGACCAAAGTTTTGTATTCTTTTGCATAGATTATAACTAGGACCCAAAGCCTTGTAAGGTTAATTTACCAAAATTGTTTTTTTTTTTTATTCAATCAATAACATTCAAAGTATCTTGAATATGTATTTTGTATTTAGTTTTTCTTATTTTTTTGTAAAAAAAAAAAATAAGTGACGATTCCACACCACTACCCCAAAAGAAAGAGGTGCCTTTACAAGCACCCAAATCTCTTTTTTGAGAGCACCCCACCAAGAAGCATGATCTCTCTCACACACACTTTTAAACAAAATCATGCCTTTTTGTAAGGCCATGTTCAAGTTCTAATTAGCCAGTGACTTTACTTTTATTATATTGCATTAATAATTGTAGGATCCAAATTTGGTAGGCCAAGCTCAGGCTTTACAGATTGTGAGCCCAATGAACTTCGAACAATAAATTTGTAGAGAATGGGTGAAACAGCTGGACTGGTTATCGATTTAGCAACGATTTATTTATGCAAGTCAGGATAAAACGATGTTCAGACTATTATCGAGTGGATCTCCCTTAAATCCGAAGAAACTTAATATTTATAGAAAAATGAATACAATTTTCTCCCCCCCTTTTTCAGAGACCTATTCCCTTTATATATCATCCTTCCTCCTCATCTTCACCGTACACTTGTTCTTCATCCAAGTATTCACTTGAGTACATGTCACATCAGACGTTTGCTTTAGTCTGCCGTGAGTGGTAGTAACTGAGGTTGCACTGTTCAAGTGTCTTCTCCACATAAATGCGGCCAGGAAAGTTGCTGCAGTGCATTAAATGCGGTGGTAGCAGCTTTTCCTTTTAGATATTTTTATGTTCTTCTCATCCCTAGGCATGCCCAGAGTTTGCTTTGTACCGTAGAATCAGTTGGGAAGGTCGCTCAGGCCTTCAGTATATTTGCTTGATCAAGTTCTCTAATGATCCGATGAGAGGGACCTCTTCGGACCAACAAGATCGTCTTTCCCATCATTCCTTTTTAAGTGCATTTCCACCAAACGGACTCAGCCCTAATCCCTTTTACCTCTTCGGACAAATAGTGATACTCAAATTGGGCCCTAGGTCCAATACATAGCGTTGGGCTTTCACATCCACAATAATAAAAGTAAAAAAATAATATTATATTGAATTAATGATAATAGTGTTATTCGATAATTTTATGATGACTGATTTGCATGACTTATGGTTCAATTATAATTATAATACTGTACTCGGGGCTTGACCTATTTAACAATAATTAAGTTCACGTTTGTGACAATTCTAACTCATATTTATCCAGTCAGAATAAATATGAGCAATTCCAACTACCTATTTTTTCCTTATACGGTAAAAGAGTCAATTTTTTTGTTGTTTTATTATTATTATTATTATTATTATTATTATTTTGTTAAGGAAAGGCTCTAGATGTGCATCTACATTTTTTTCTTTTACAGTAAAAGGATCAATTTTAATAAAAAAATGTAGTGTTTTAATCATAAAAATTAGTCACTTATTACACATCTATAACAAAAGTTAAAAAGAGTTTAAATTTCAAATATATTAACTACCTTTCAAACTGAGAAAAAGGTACGTAACATTTTCTATGGAGTAGTAAATTAATAACATTTTTGCTAAAGAAAATGCTCTTAGAAAGATCCTAAAATTTAGTAACTACCCATCCACTTTTTTTCCCCCTTTTTGGTGTTGTTGATGTTGTTCTTTTTTTCAAATTTTATGTATGGCAGTTATCATTTTTTGTCTAATCCTAAAATTTAGCCATTTACTACACATCCATAACGTAAGTAAATAAAAGCTTAAATTCAAAATTTTATTGCAGGAGATACACGTTATTTTTAGTGTTTTTGTTCTTTTTTAAAAAAAATTAATAACATTTATCAATTTTTGTTTAATCCATAAAATTTAGTTTTTTAGTCCTAAAAGTTAGCCACTTACTACACATCCATAACAAAAGTTAAAAGGAGTTTAAATTTTAAATATATCTACTACCTTTAAAACTAAGAAAAAGGTACGTAACATTTTTTATAGAGGAAAGTTAGTAAAATACGGTACGTGTGTGATATAGAAAATATCTGGACATGTATAATTCAATCATTTTAAGAAAAATATGTTTCAAAAATTCAGTAGAAAAATACAAGAACGGATAAATAACGGTGCATGTATAGTACATGTATAATACGTTTATATATATATATATATATATAAACGCTACAAAAAATACGAAAATATTTGTCAAGAGCAGTTTATTTTATAGATAAATACAATAGTTGTTATATTATGTTTAATAGAAGATTATAAAGGATTTAATATGAAATAATCTACTGGAAGTACTAAGCAGGCTTAGCTTTTTGTTTGTTGTCTTTTCAATAAAATTTTCCTATTAATCTATAAAAAAAAAAAAAAAAAAAAAAAGATATCAAGTCTGGTAACAAGAAGTCATCCTCTCCAACTAACAAAAGAACTTCCAGCTAACAATTCAATCCATGGAAATGTGTTTCTTATTGTGATCTAATTAATCTTATATAAAGATACAATGAAAAACTCTAAAGAATTGGGTTGATCAAATTTATCTAAAATAGATTTTGGTTAAACAAGATGGATCTGTTCTCAAAACTCCTATGGCTTGCTTACTGAGTAGGTTTCTGTTTCACATGGCTGAAAGTGACGTTCATTATACCAAGTACTTATTAATAAAGAAATGATTTCAATAGTCATCAACAATTCAATAATAACACTAATATTCATCCAAAAACTAATAGTTAAATTATACGTCAAATAATGTTCTACAAAGTCAAAGATCTAATATAAATGATCTAACTTATTAGTCATCACAACTAAATCAACAAAGAGGAAAGAGGGGAAAAAAAAACCTATCAATTTAACCATGAAAGATCTACATCATCTATAACATCATCATTAATATTTTCAACCTCTTCACTTAGTGTGTCATTTTCTGTGTCTTGTTCTTGGGAAACATATTCATATACAGGAAGCTCATTAAGCTTGTCAAGATCAATCGGCACTACATCTCAAGCTTCTAAGGTATTGAATTTCTCCATCATCATTGTGTTCATTCATACATACACTAAATCATCCAGCATCTTAGGTGTTAGCCTATTTCTCTTCTTTGTTTGTGCTGCTTCAAATGCACTCCAATTACGTTCACATGAGGAAGAACTACAAGGTTGACTCAAAATTAGAATGGCATACTTTTTTAAAATAGGAAGACTATCTCCACAATAATCCCACCATATTCCTACAAATGAAGTAACAATTAATATGTACCCATGAATTAATAAATAAATAATTTATTTAAATATTAAAACTATAGTAAAGTTGTTGAGCTTACTAGGATGAGATGTTTTCAACATTGTCATAGCAGTTTTAGTAAACAAGCTTGATAATTGCATGCAATAAAGTTGCACTTGTCCCATAAGTTCTATCTTTTCTTCAGGAGCCACCAAATTCTCTAGTATAAAACTTATTCCCTCTTTGATCTCACGATTCTCAGTAAATGTCCCACTATACATGTAAGCAGGATTTAAAAAGGCTGCAGCAGAATGAATTGGATGGATTATATTTTGAGTATGCCTTCCCTCAAATAATTCCCACATCCGTATATATTTTTCTTGATTGTTGCCACAGCGTTGCTGAATTGCTTTTTTAGCCCTTTCCATTGCTTCATATAAGTACCCAGCAATTGACCCATCACCATCAACTAATCGAAGAACTCGAACCCATGGCTCCAAAACTAGTAGCACCTCATGTCCTTGTCTCCAAAATTCTGTACTTCGAATTATATTAGTAACTTCTTTGGCAATATCCTTTTTGCTATAATCTAATCCTCTGCAATCAAAAGATGCAACAAGTAACCGCAATTCGCTTTCAACATTCAAAATTGATTGGAGCATCAAGCAATTAGAAGCAAACTTAGTTGTACAAGGATGTTTTAACTCCTTATTGTTTGTGTGTGCTCTCATGAATGAGAGGACAATATTGTGCTTATTCATATATGCAAAAATTGATTTTGCATCATCAATTACCTTTTGCACCCAATTAACTTCCTCATATATATCCTTCAAAAGCAATTGAATCCTATGAGCAGCACATCAAGTTTTGTACAAATGAGAATACTTACCAATAAGCATGTCTCCAGCTGACTCAAAATTTGTGGTGTTATCAGTGATAAATTGAACAATATGATTAGGCCCAATTTCTTCAATTACTACAGAGTTAATCTGTTTGAGAAAAAGCCCAGTTTTCCTCTCTTGAGAAACGTCAATTGAACGCATAAATACTGCTCCCCAGGAGAATATGCAATAATGTTAATAAAAGCCCTTTGTTTCATATCACTCCTTATATCTGACATAAGAGTACAACCAGTTGTAACCCAAAACTTATTAACATCTGATATATATTCTTCAAAATCTATCCTTGAATTTGGAATTAACTTCGTTCGAAGAGTTGAATAAGAGGGTAACTTGTATCCATGACCATATTCAGCAACACCTTGCACAAAGCGAATGAAGGCTAGTGTTTTAACAACATTATATGTTATTCAATATAACATGTTGGGCAAGCAATTTGTCCACTGCACTCTTATCTTTCTTTTTGCACATCTCTAAAATGATGGTTCGGTGCAAATCATTGGAAATTGAAGTTGACATTTTTTTGCTCTGTTCCACATTGCTTGAATTTGATGTAATCTTAAGCTTTTTTCTATGCCCTCCAATTGCTAAATAAGCTTCAGCTTGTACATCATCAGGAACTTTTGTACAAATATCAATATCACGATCTTTAACTCCTGCTAAGTGTGATTTAATTCTTGGAGAACCTTAAGCAAAATCTCGTTCACAGAAATTGCACTTGAAACGACCATCTAACTCCTCAACATACTCCCAAAAGTGATCTTTCTTTCTAACCATATTTCTTTTTCCTATAATAAATACATAATGGATATAACATGATTAGAATTAAATATATCAAATTTTGATTTCTTTTAGACTTTTACTATTCAATCATTTGATAGCTTACTTTTTTTGCTTGACACATTGAAAACTTACTAGTTGCTAGCAGATTATAAATATTTATATTGTAATAATAATTAAGCGTAAAATGTAGATTGCACTTACAATATCAGTGGCGTTGGATGGTTGGATGCACGAGACAAAGCCTTTTAAAGGCTCAATTGAAATTCTCCTAGTATAGTAGAATGGAGGATAGCTTTTTGTGTATAACCTTCACAATTGAGTATAATAGGCTATAACTAATCCTACACGTATACCTCAGGTCTTGGCAGCTTTTCGCAGCTTTATTGTTATCAGTGTCATCACTTATTAGTTTATCAATATACTCATAAGATATATTCAGATATTATTCTATTTAATTTGTTAACAGGGCCAGCTCAAGGCCTAGACAACTTAGGCCTAGGCCTAAGACCTCCATCACAAAAAATATTTACTTTTAAAAAAAAAAAATTCCATTTCATTGTAAAAGACTTAAAATTTATAGGGATGGCAACGGGTCGGGTTCGGGTCAGGTTTTTTCATACCCGAACCCGACCCGCGGAGCAAGACTCGTAATCCGGACCCGGCCTATTTAGGGTACCGGGTTTTTTTTCGGGGCCCAGACTCGCCCCAGCCAGGCCTCGTTTAGGATTGAGCCCAATTCGCAACCCAATCACCAAAAAAAAATAAGCCCAAATTTTTTTTGCCTACATTAAGCCTGCATATTACCTAGCTAAAATAAAATCAATACAAATCATTAAGCTTGCATTAAGCCTATAACTTATTAGCCAAATCAGTCCAAATTTATTTTTGCCTGCATATTGCCTACATTAAGCCTACATGGCCCAATTGCCAAATCAGTCTAAATCAATCATAGACTTCTAATCATAAATCAATAAATCACTTGTTAATTATAAATCTATAAATCAATAAATCATAACTAATATTATAATCATAATTCAATAAATTACCTAGCTAAGATAACCATTTAATCATTAATCAACAAAATCATAACTAAAATCACCGGCTAAACATAAAAATAAAATAAATCCAACAAGTCCAAGAAATAAGTATCAAAAGTCCAACGAGTCTAAGAAATTAAAAAGCTACAAAATATATCCCACAAGTTTAGAATAATTACAAACCAACAAATTAATCCAACAAGTCTAAGAAATTAAAAAAACTACTAAATTAATAAAAAATGTTTAATCTTCATCAATTGTGATACAACTCCCATCAATTGTGGCACAACTCCCATCATCTTCATTTGGCTCCCCATCATCAAGAATGGATTGAAATGTACTATCTTCAGATATAGTTGAAGAACTTACAACAACAATGAATTAAAAAATGAAATAAACTTCATCAAATTGTAACGCCACAAACACCTTAACCCATAAACCAAACCCTCAACAACAACAAAGCAAGTAGCAAGGCATGGAAGCAAACTAAAGAAAGAAGCAAAGCATAGCAGAGCAGAGAATCAGTCAATAAAGAACACAAGATGACATGCTTGAATTTACATTAGGCATGCTTGAATTTGTACACACAGATGACATGCTTGAATGCGTTTACATTAAGCACATGTACACATCATTTTGTTCATAAAAGCATGCACAAATGACAGAACACAAAACAGTAAGACACACACAAATACACATGTTCATGTTCTGACACACACACACCCAATGCATCCAATCAAACACACCGCTATAACAAACCCCAAACCCACATAAGCAAATCCCCATAAAAACAACCAAACACCAAACCCATGGCCAAACAACCAATCCCAAAAATCCCTTCTTTTCAAATCTCCACAATTAAACCCAAATAAAAAATCACATTTTTCAATTGACAAACCCACGGACAAGAAAAAAAATGAGGGAGCTTTGAGCAGGGAAATAAAAGAAAATAAGTTTACAAAAAAAAAAATCCCCATATCCATATGCTTCTTCTATCCATCAATTGAAATTCATCAACCCTTTCTTTCTTATAATATTAGTTTTTCATTTCTTTTTTCCTTTAATACCCGTGTGTGTGTGTGTTTTTACATACATCAATTATTGAAATCAAAATTTGGTAAACATGAAAACAAAGTAACAACTAACAAGTTTCAACACACAAAAAATATAAGCTAAACCCAAAAAAAAAAAAAAAAAAAAAAAATCCAGAAAAGGTATGACACCTGAAGGTTGAAGGCTGAGGCTGAACTAAAGGCTGAAGGCTGAAGCTGAAGAAAAACAGCAACAGCTCGACGGGAAGAGTCAACGGCGTGAGCTGAGGGAGAGGGACTGAGGGTCGGAGTGAATCGGTGGCGTATGTGGGTTATGAACCTGTGGTGTTGTGATTTGGTGGTTGGGTGTCTCGCCATCTAAGTTTTGGTGGTGTTCACGTTGGTGGTTTGAGATAAAGTGAGGGTGAGGGAGTGTGGGACTGTCGGATTGAGAGGGAGGGAGGCTGCTGAAGAGTGAAGGGTGAAGAAATGGGGGATTAGGGTTAGATTTTAGGTTTATATATATATATATATATATAGAGGGTATTTTAGTAATTTTAGGTACCGGGTTTTTACTAGGTCAGGTCTCAGGTTTTTTTTATAAAACCTGGACTCGCTTCGGGTTTTTTTTTTTAAAACCCATACCCGACCCTATTCCTAATCGGACCGAGTAAAACCCGGTCCATTAGGGTCGAGCCGGGCCGGGTACCCGCGGGTCGAGCAAAAATTGCCATCCCTAAAAATTTATATTAAAAAAAAAATCAAATGGTTGTGCACTTTTTATTATTAATGTGGGGCCAAGGAGTTAGGCAACCTCGACCCATTGCATACCAAACCCAAGGCCCATGTCGAGGAGGAAGAAATGTCCGAGGATGAATCAAGGTAGCTCCAATTTCCAAGAAGCACTGCCGAGGACAATCTTGTCCTCAGATAGCCAAGATCATGGAAAGGAAGAGCAAGGCACCATCAGAGGTAGCCATTCAAAGCAGCCCCAAAGAAAAGACAAGTACAACGGGTTAGTAATGGAAGCATGGTGGACGAGCGATTCCAGGAAGAACTATCACCTCCACTAGGGCTATCCACAGGTCGGGTCGGGTCGGGTTTGGACCCAACCTCGACTCGACCCACCGAAAAATCGGTTGAGTTGGTTTCGGGTGAGGAAGAGGGTCGGTCGGGCCGGTTGGGTCGCCGGAATAAAAAGTAATCATCAAATCTGGAAAAAAAAATAATTGCCGGAATTTGGAAAACTTGCCGGTTTCTGGAAAAAATCGCCAGAATATGGAAAAAATCGCTGGATTCTAGAAAAACTCGTCGAATCTCCTCGAATCTAAGCTTCATATCGCAGGATCTCCTCGAATCTAAGCTCGATCTCGCCGGAGTTGGCTGGGTTTGTAGATAACATCGGTCAGGTCGGGTGGCTCGGGTTTTAAAGAAGAAAACTGCCACTCTACCCGCCGACGGCGGGTTTTTGAAGTCAGGACCTGAGTCCAATTGCCAGAGCAGTCAGATCGAGTGGTTTCGGGTCGGGTTCGGGCGGATGGGGCGGGTTGAGCGGGTGGCGAGTTGATCTGGACAGCCCTAACCTCCACATTAAATGCCCACAACTAATGTTCTGACCGCATTAATGGAGAAGTAACCCCTGAACAGTGCTGCCATAGTTGCTGCAACCCACAGAAAGAATGGGAAGGTGACTGATGGGACAAGCACTCAAATGGTGACCTGCATGACCAACAAATGGAGGGCCAAGATGAACCAAAAGGGGGATATATAATGTAAGAAGTCCTCCAGAAAGGGCGACGGGAGACTAAAGGTAGAAATACGATAGCACTTGTATCATTTCTGTAACTAAGCACTGAAGAAGCAATAAGAACTTCCAGCCCCTAAGAGGAAGGCCGAGGAGTAACATTTTAGGCTTTAGTCTATATTCTTGTCGTTCAACCCATTCACTACTGTGTTTAGTTGTTGCAATCCTTATTAGGGCCTAGTTCTTGAACCCATACTCTATAAATTCATTGTATCGGGCTAGCTGGGCTTGAGTCCACTTCATCCAAGGAAGAGTGCTCAAACTCGGACCCTATAATTAGTGCCGTCTGTGGGAAGAACTTATACATTAGTAAGGGCAATGATCAAGCATGGTAGGATCAGGCCCTCATCAAGCAGGCTCCCTTCAGCTTGAACCAGTTAGATCACAACAACAGGGTAACTTTCTTAACCCTGGGCGAGATCAAAACAAAGAGAACGGGAAGTTTCGAGAGGGGAGTGTGCACACCTCACAAACTAGTGGAAGCTGCGCTTGTGGGGGCAGCCACATGTCCCGAAGGCAAAACAACGGCCAGGCTAGACAATCAGGACAGGTTAGGAGTCACGTGACCCTAAGACAGGATGATAAGGTGGCCATGCAGCGAAAGATAGACAATCTGAAGAGAAGACTGCACCATGCACAACGAAGGCAGTCTCGTCCTAGCCCTGACACGCCCTCCTATGAGGAAGGCGATGATGACTATAGGTGAAGATCAAGGACTCCTTTAAGCGAGACCTTCTTTCACGAAGAAGAGCACTATCGGAGGTGCAAACGCAAAAGCCCCTCTCCTAGGGCCTTGAGGGGCGATGCCATGAGCAAGGCACTGGATCAACTCTCCAAATCGCCTTTCACACGCCATATAAAAGAGGCTATACTTCCTCGGCGATTCCAGCAGCCAGCCTTCACCATTTACAATGGCAGAACGGACCCTGTGGAGCATGTGAGCCAATACAACCAAAAGATGGCCGTCCATTCTAAAAATGAGGCGCTGATGTGCAAGGTTTTCCCCTCTAGCTTGGGACCAGTGGCAATGAAATGGCTCCATGGCCTGAAGGCGAGCTCCATAGACTCGTACAGACAGTTGACCCAAGCCTTTAGCTCCCGCTTCGTTACAAATAGTAAACCTCCTCGGCCCATAAGTGCGTTGCTGTCCCTATCCGTGCACGATGGAGAAACTTTAAAGGCCATTCGGACAGGTATTGGGAGATGTACAATGAACTGGACGACAATTATGATGACGTCATTATCAGCACTTTCAAAAACGGCCTCCTAACTGGGCGCGGCTTGAGGAAGTCTCTGACGGGCAAGCTTGCCACCAGTGTGCACCAGCTAATGGATCGAATCGACAAGTACAAACCGGTAGAAGAGGATCAGCTGCAAGGCAGGGAAAAAGAGAAGGTTGTCTCTTAGGAAATGAGGGACTTCAGGTCGGACCGGTATAATAACAACTGCCCAAGAAGAGATTTTGCAGGGCAATCCGGGGCAACCAACATCCAGACCGTCAATGCTGTATTCCGAGAACTAGTACACAGGGTGTTGGAGAAGATTAGAAACGAGCCATATTTTAAGTGGCCGAATAAGATGGCGGGGGATCCCACGAAGCGCAATCAAAACCTTTATTGCCAATACCACGAGGACCACAGGCATGCCACGGAGGACTGCAGGCACCTCTGGAACCACCTAAAACAGCTAGTCCAAAAAGGAAAGATGAAGCACCTCCTGCATCATTCCAGTGGTTATCAAGGCCAGACTCATCAAGAGCCCCGAAGAGATGCTGCACTGAGGCCACTCGCAGGAACGATCAATGTGATCTTAGCTGCACCGGGGAGAACAGGCACGCGCCCCTTGCGGGCATTGTTTATGGCCCAGATGCCTGCCGAAGAGTCCCAGCCAAAGCCGAAGAAGGTCAGAAAGAGTTTTCACCCAACCCTTAGCTTTTCAGAGGAAAACAAGATTGGGACTACCCAACCCACCCCATGACGATGCACTGGTGATCACTTTTAGAATCGAGGACTACGATGTCAAAAGGATGATGGTGGATAATGGCAGTGGGGCCGAGATCATATATCCCGACCTCTACAAGGGATTGGGGCTAAAACCAGAAGATTTGGCACCCTATAGCTCCCCACTGATGAGCTTTGATAGGAAGCCAGTCACCCCGAAGGGAATGATTAGGCTGCCCATCCAAACTGGTCCAAAGGTAGTGGAGGTGAATTTTATAGTGGTGGACACCTACTTCCCGTACACAGCCATCGTTAGCAGACACTAGCTCCACACCTTGGGGGTTGTGGCCTCCTCCTTGCACCAGAAGATGAAGTTCCCGTCGGGGGATCAGCTTCTCGAAGTCCGTGGTTGCCAATCCACAGTAAGGTAGTGCATGGTGGTGGCCATATCACATCGGCTCGATGCAGAGTCCTCGGCCACTGCTGAAAGTGGCTTATAGCAATCAAAGAACCTGGTGGCGCCCCTTGACGTAGTTACCGAGGAAGCGAAATGTGAAGATCTTGAGAAAGTGGCCATTGGAGATGATCCAGAGAAGTTCTTTCAGGTCGGAGCTCAGCTGCCTCCCAAAAGAATGAGGAGTTGATTGAGTTCCTCAAAACAAACATAGACGTATTTGCATGGGACGCCTATAATGCTCCAGGGATTGATCCAGCCTTTATCTGTCACCATCTCAATGTTAACCCATCCATCATTCCCAAGAAGCAACCACCTCGGCGCCCATCAAGAGAGCACGCCGATGCGATTAGGGAAAAGGTGAAGAAACTTAAGCACGCGGGGGCTATCAAAGAGGTTTTTTACCCTGAATGGTTGGCCAATACCATGGTGGTCAAGAAGAAAAGCGAAAAATTGAGGGTTTGTGCAGACTTCACAGACCTAAACTAGGCTTGCCCAAAGGACCCGTTCCCTATGCCTCAGACAGATCAGCTGGTGGATGCAACTGCGGGGCATCCTCGGATGAGTTTCTTAGATGCCTTTCAGGGCTATCATCAGATACCACTAGCCCCGGAGGATTAGGAAAAGACAGCCTTTGTGACGCCTATTAGGAACTACCACTATAAGGTGATGTCCTTTGGCCTGAAGAACGCAGGGTCCACCTATCAAGGATGATGACGAGAATGTTCGAGCCGCTACTAGGCAAGAGCATTGAAATTTACGTTGATGATATGGTGGTGAAGAGTAAGGAGGTATCTAAGCATTTAGGAGACCTCGGCCGTATCTTTGATGTCTTGAAGAGGCACAAGCTGCGCCTGAACGCTTCCAAATGCTCATTCGGCGTCGGGTCAAGCAAGTTTTTGGGCTACATCATCACTCACAGGGGAATTAAGGTTGATCTCGACCAAATTAAAGCTAGTAACAACTTGAGGCCTCCACAAAACCCTAAGGAGGTCCAAAAGCTCACTGGAATGATCGCGGCCCTGAATTGGTTCATTTCCAGGTCAGCTGATAAATGCAGACCTTTCTACCTCCTGATCAACAAGTGGAAGGGGTTTGAGTGGTCCGAGGACTGCGCCGTGGGCATCCGACAGCTCAAAGAATACCTATCCCAGCCACCTATCATGTCTAACCCTGAAGCTGATGAGGTCCTATACGCATACATTGCCGTAGCCCCTCATGCGGTGAGCTAGGTACTAATACGGGATGATAGTGGCGTTCAAAAGCCAGTCTATTTCGTGAGTAAGTCGCTGCATGAAGCTGAGATCAAATACTTACCCTTGGAGAAAGCCATACTGGCTGTGGTCCATGCTACACGAAAGCTTCCCCATTATTTCCAAGCTCACACGGTAGTTGTTCTAACTCAACTACCCTTAAGGTCTGTGCTTTGGACCGCCGATTACACTGGAAGGATCGCTAAGTGGAACACAATTCTGGGGGCTTTTGATGTCAAATACATGCCTCGAACCGCTATAAAGGGCCAGGTCCTGTCCGACTTGGTGGCCGAATTTGCTGAGCCGCTAGTGGAAACAGTAGTAGAGGAGGGAGACATGGATGGAAAGTCAGTTGGGGCAATCTCGATTCCAGGGCCCTCATGTTGGAAAGTGTACATTGATGGCGTCGCAAACCAAAATGGGTCTAGAGTGGGGCTAGTCCTAGTATCCCCTGAGAAGTCTGTTATAGAGAAGTCCCTGAGACTTTGGTTCCCGGCCATAAATAACGAAACCGAGTACGAGGCCTTGTTACAAGGGATGATCATGGTACAAAAAATGGGAGGAAAAGCAGCGGATATGTTCTAGGATTCGAGGCTGGTGGTGGGCTAGGTAACGGAGAGCTGGAAGCCAGAGATGCGAGAATGCAGGAGTACTTAAGCCAAGTCAAACACCTGCAGTCTGATTTCGATCTTTTCAGCTTGTCACATGTCTCCCGAAGTGGGAACACCCATGCAGATTCATTAGCCACACTTGCTACTTCCTTGGCAGGGGATCTACCTCAGATTATCCTTGTTGAACATCTGGAGAGAGCGAATAAGGTGGCAAAAGGCATGGTTCACGTCCACCAAGCTAGAGTGAGTTTCAGCTGGATGGACCCTATAGTGAGGTTCCTCAAAGATGGTACTCTGCTTGAGGAGAAGTCAAAGGCCGATAAAATATGGAAGATCGCTCCTGGGTTTTGGCTGTTCGAGGGCCACAAACTATATAGGCGCTCCTACTCGGGACCATACCTACTGTGTATCCACCCTGAGTCATCAGAACTACTGCTTGAGGAGCTGCATAAGGGGATCTGTGGGAGCCACACAGGAGGAAGGTCCCTGTCGCACCGAGCCCTACCCAGGGATATTGGTGGCCGAGGATGCAGAAAGAGGCCCTAGAGTATGTTAAGAAATGTGACCAATGTCAAAGGTTTGTCCCGAATATCCATCAGCCAGGAGGGGTCCTTAACCCTTTGTCAAACCCATGGTCGTTTGCCTAGTGGGGCCTGAACATTGTAGGTCCTTTCCCCAAGCCACCAGAAAATAAAAGATATCTGTTGGTCAGCATAGATTATTTCACCAAATGGGTCAAAGCTGAACCATAGGCCAATATAGAGATGTGGATGCTAAGAAGTTCATCTGGAGGAACATTGTTACCTGATTCGGGGTCCCACACACCCTTATTTCAGATAATGGGCTTCAATTTGATAGTAAAACTTTCAGAAGATACTGTTACAAACTAGGAATCACAAACAGGTACTCAACCCCAGCTTATCCTCAGGGAAATGGGCAGGCCGAGGCTATCAATAAGGTCATAGTCAATAGGCTTAAAAAAAGGCTGGATGATGCTAAGAGAAGATGGATAGAAGAGCTGCCACACGTCCTATGGACTTATCGGACCATGCCACGGCGGTCAACAAGGGAAACACCTTTTGCCATGACCTATGGGGCTGAGGATGTTATCCCTCTGAAAGCAAGCTTCCCAACGCTGAAGACGAGCTCTTTTACCCTGAGCAGTAATGATAAGCTACTAGAGAAGCACCTAGACTTAATTGATGAATGAAGGGAAAAGGCAATGATCTAGCTGGCCTACTACCACCAGAAGCTCAAACAAGGGTATGATGCCAACAGGAAGTTAAGACCACTAGTACCAAGAGACTTAGTGTTGAGGAAGGTTGTGGGCACCGCCAAGAATCCATCCTATGGAAAGCTAGGGCCCAATTGGGAGGGACCATATTGAAATACCTTAGTAGCAGGAGTGGGTGCATACTACTTAGAAGACTTAGATGAAAAACCTGTACCTCGTCCATGGAATATAAATAACCTGCGAAGGTATTATTATTAATAAAAGCATTTCTGTTAATCTAGACTCTAAGTCTATTATGATTGTATGTTTCGTGCCCTGATAACCATATAAGTGTTAGACAGAACCAAGGTCTTGCATGGTCCTCAGACTCAAACCTGTAGGGAAACTAACTACTTCAAGAAAAACCTAAGTGTTAGACAGAACCAAGGTCTTGCATGGTCCTCGGACTCAAGCATATGGGGAAACTAACTACTTCAAGAAAAATCTAAGTGTTGACAGAACCAAGGTCTTGTATTGTCCTCGGATTCAAACCTGTGGGGAAACTAACTACTTCAAGAAAAACCTAAGTGTTAGACAGAACTAAGGTCTTGCATAGTCCTTAGACTCAAGCCTGTGGGGAAACTAACTACTTCAAGAAAAATCTAAGTATTAGACAAAACTAAGGTCTTGCATCGTCCTCGGACTCAAACCTGTGAGGAAACTAACTACTTCAAGAAAAACCTAAGTGTTAGACAGGACCAAGGTCTTACATGGTCCTCGGACTCAAACCTGTGGGGAAACTAACTACTTCAAGAAAAATCTAAGTGTTAGAAAAAACCAAGGTCTTGCATGGTCCTCGAACTTAAGCTCTTGGGGAAACTAACTACTTCAAGAAAAATCTAAGTGTTAGACAGAACCAAGGTCTTGCATGGTTCTCAGACTCAAACCTATGGGAAAACTAACTACTTCAAGAAGAACCTAAGTGTGGGGTAGAATCAGAACCATGCCTAGTCCTTGGGTCATCTACTTTAGTAATATTCACGCCATACAAAATATGCCTGAATATCAAACAGAGCCTATGAACAAGCTAGTTCAACTTAACTAACTACTTTAATGCCTGTCGTAGTCATTACATACGATGATGATCTTTCCTGTAACGAAGTCTAAGGAATAAAGCTCCTGAGCATCACTTAAAGCATTTTAGGGTGCCATGGATTTGGTCCCTTTTTCCATGACCTTTAATGTTTGCTAAAGAGGCTTACCTCAGCTCTAAAATCAAATACAGAAGAAAAGTAGATTTCCATTGGCGTAAACGTCTTTATGTTGTTATAATTATTGCCGTGATAGGCCAAGGCACAATTGGAGTTAGGCTTGGGCAAGCAAAGAAGATAAATAACGAAAGTAAGGGAAAATAAAACGCGCACTACGTTAAGTCCATAAATGTTACACAACAGGAGTCACACTACAATGTTTAAAAGAAATACCAAAATACAAAGCAGAAGTGCCATTACATTGTCCAAAAAAAAAAGAAGGGAAGAACATAACATAAAGCAAAAGTGCCAAGAAGCCTACTTCTTAGGCTTAGTCTTCTTCGGCTGGTCTTTGGCCACCTCAGGGTCCTCAGAGCTCCGACTTGAAGAAGTGGCCAACAGAGGCACCACGGAAAGAACAGTCGCCTCTGCAAGAGAGGCCTGGCGTCGGCCGAGGGGTTTGCAGCCTTTTGAAGTGCTTCCTTGTTGGGACCTTTGGCTGTTTCAACTACCCCAAGAGGATCAACTTCCTTGGCGGGCTCTTCAGTAATGGTAGTAGTCGCTTCAATGGCCACCGCAACCTCCTCAGCCTCTTCACTTGGAGCAGCACCAACTTCCTTGGAGACCACTTCAGCCTCAGAGCTAGATAGGGTAGCTTCACAGATGACCAGCGAGTAGTACACGTTCTCCACCTTCCATAGGTCAGATGAGGTCTCAACGCCAGCTTGCTTGAGAGCCTCATTCCAAACCTGGGAGCAGTAGAGTCGGGGTACACCGGGCACTTGGGCCTTGAAGGCGGCCTCTGTCTCGGCCACGCCTGAGGCATAGGCCACCTCCTCGGCCTCCTTCTTAGAGGCCTGGGCCTCTGCCCTACCAAAATCTGCCTCATCCTTAGCCCTTAAAGCTTCGTCTCTGGCAAATTCCGCAATGCCCTTAGCCCTCTCTGCCTCAGTCGCCTTTTTCCTTCAGATCGGCGATCTGCTCCTTCGCAATCTTCAGTTGATCCTTCGCCTCTAGCAAGCGTCTTGTCTGGTCCTCGGCCTGCTTTTAGGCACCTTCCAGGCCTGCCAAGGCACTATCCCTGTCCTTAGTCATCTCCTTAAAAGCCTCTTTGGCCTTCACGAGGTCGGGCTCAAAAACCTTAAGGGTCCGAGTAGCGTCTAGGTGCTTATCACGCTCATTATCCAAGGCCCTGCTATGGTTGTTAGCCTCCTCCTTTAGCCTAAAGGTTGCCTGTACAACTTGCCAATTGAAACCAATACACAATGAGTTTGAAACCCAGGAACGAGAACCACAAAGTCAAATGTCAAAGGTCTTACCATGCCCAGGTACCTCTTAAGGTCAAGAAAGACCTCCTTACTCCTCAGGACCCCTAATTCGGCCATATCCACAGGGAGTAGCAGGGACCTCTCCAATGCGTCAGCCATGTACGTGCCTTCGCCCCCTCAAAAGTCCCTAAGAGAGGCATCGTCCCTCAAAGGCTCCCCATAGAGCATCGGGGCGGGAAGCTAGGCCTGAACCTCAGACTGGACGAAGACCTACTTATCCTGGCCTTGGGGCCCTATCTTCAGTTGTTTGGAGGGCTGCCGAGTGTCGTCTTTATCCTGGGACGAACGAGACTTTTCGCCTCCCATAAGCTTTTTGCCTTTGTCCTTCTTTTACTTAGGATCAGTGGGCTCAGGCCTAGGGGGTAAGCTCGGCTGAGGAGGAGGAAGTGGAAGCCTAGACTGGGTGGAAGTTGACCTGGTCTGGGTAGGCTGAGACTTGAGCGGAGTAGGAGGAAGCTTGAGCTGAGACTTTTCCGGCTGGCCTTCAATCAAGTCAAATAAACTGGTTTGAGATTTCCTTTTGTAACCTATCTCGGCCCGAGGGGAGTTTCCCGCTGATAGAAAGTTGGTTTCGGTCAAATTCTGGTCACCCAAGTCACTAGAGGGATCCTCGAACTGGTGGACTTGTTCAAACACGCCAAAATCGTCCCTGAACGGACCCAAACTAGCTACTTCTCCTTCTGTTTCTCTATTTTCTCCCTAACCTCCGCAACCTGATGGGGTGTAGAAGAGCTCGCCAATGGAGTGCCCTCTAGAGTCGAGGATCCCTCCGGAATTGAGAAACCGTCCTCGGTTATGGTAATCTTCCGAAGTCGAGGATCTTTTGCCCTTATCACATACTTTGGCGCCGAGAAAAATTTCTGAATGGGGTCGTATCCCAGGATCTTATGAGCGGCCCTAACTTGGTTGTCGGCCTCATTTACGAAGATCTCTGCCGTCAATACGGCCTCCAAATCCACCTTGTTGACTAAATGGAAGTGCCCATGAAAGGCGTGCGAATCTGCAAAAAAGAGGGCACATTTGTGTCAGTAATCAAGCACTGCAAAGTCTAGTAGCACAAAAGATTAGACCCTATCCTATTTTAAGGCACCCTACCTGGTGTCCCTTCTTTTGTCGGACAGTGAAGGCCATTGTGCCACTCTCTAGACACGATGAGGAAGTCCTTATCCAGGCCCTTGCTGGACGTAGGGAGGCACTGGATAAGTCGCACCCTATCATCCCTCGTCTTCATGTAGTAAGACTTGCCCTTTAGGTGCTGGAGGTTGTAGCACCAGTTCACGTCATGATGGGTCATGATGGGTCAATCTTAGCCCCATCTTCTCGTTTAAGGCATCTACACAGCCCAGAATTCTAAACATGTTGACACCACATTGGGTGGGGGCTAGCCGGAAATGCCTAAGGTAATCCTTCTTCACCTGACCCATGGGGATTCTCATACCGCCCTCTAAGAAGGCAATTACGGGAATCACCACCTCGCCCTCTTACCTCCTAAAACTCCACTCTCCCTCCTCATAGTACCTTAGGCCTACGTTACTGGGTATCCTATAATCAGCGATGAACTTCTCCATCGCCTCTTCAAACTCCACCAATTTCTTGAACCTACCCATCCCTAGAGACAACTGAGAGACTCGAAGAAAGAAGTTTAGAAGAGAGGAAGCGCAATTCAGAGAGAGAGAAGAAAAACTTACAGAAATGAGGAAAAGCTCATCGGACAAGCTTTTTATGCTGGAGGGAGTCGTGAATTTGGTTGAAGATTTGACTGAATTCAGGGTATGTTCTTAAGAACTCTTGAATGCGAAAGTAAAGAGGCGAACCGGTTTAAATGGGTATTTATACCCCTAAGTAAAAATAACCGTGTGAATTTTCCTGCCCATAAAGTCAGGAAGATTGCCACCGTTAGATTATCATCACACCGTTTAACGTGGGGAGCACCTGGTTGCCCGAATTTAATGCAGGTGCGCTCCGCATACTGAAACGTCAGGGGCATGCCTTAGGCAGGTGAAAAGACTCTAGCACTGATGGAGGACCAGACTTGATAAGCCATGGCAAAGGCCCGAGGACATCAAAATCCTTCTCTCCGCTCGAGGAGCCTGACAGCAAGATTTTGAGGGGCTATTGTGGGGCCAAGGAGTTAAGCAACCTCGGCCCATTGCATACCAAACCCAAGGCCCATGCCGAGGAGGAAGAAATGTCCGAAGATGAATCAAGGTAGCTCCAATTTCCAAGAAGCACTGCCGAGGATAATCTTGTCCTCGAACAGCTGAGATCATGGAAAGGAAGAGCAAGGCACCATCAGAGATAGCCGTTCAGAGCGGCCCTAAAGAAAAGACAAGTACAACGGGTTAGTCATGGAAGCATGGTGGAGGAGCGATTCCAGGAGGAACTATCACCTCCACATTAAATGCCCACAACTAACGTTCTGGCTGCATTAATGGAGAAGTAACCCCTGAACAGTGCTACCATAGTTGCTGCAACTCACAGAAAGAATGGGAAGATGACTGATGGGACAAGCACTCAAGTGGTGACCTGCATGACCAACAAATAGAGGGCCAAGATGAACCAAAAGGGGGATATATAATGTAAGAAGTCCTCTAGAAAGGTGGACGGGAGACTAGAGGTAGAAATACGATAGCACTTGTATCATTTCTGTAACTAAGCACTGCAGAAACAATAAGAACTTCCAGCCCCTAAAAGGAAGGACGAGGAGTAACATTTTAGGCTTTGGTCTATATTCTTGTCGTTTAACCCATTCACTACTGTGTTTAGTTGTTGCAATCCTTATCAGGGCCTAGTTCTTGAACCCATACTCTACAAATTCATTGTATCGGGCTAATTGGACTTGAGTCCACTTCATCCAAGGAAGAGTGCTTAAACTTGGTCCCTACAATTAGTGATGTTAGGGACATCACAAATTTTACTATAGATTTATAAACTGACATGTTACCAATTACAAAAAAGTATTTTAAATATCCATTAATTACATTATTAAAGCTCATCAATCACTATTATTATCACATTATATTATGAACGTTTTGTAGTACCTTTAACATTTTCCTTTTTTATTTCTAACAAGGCTTTAAAAAAAATTGCAAATGTGTTAGATACCAAAATTTTATAAAAAATATGAATTTTTTCAAATAATTGTGCACTTTTATTATCAGTGATGTTAGGGATATCACAAATTTTACTATAGATTTACAAAGTGACATGTTACCAATCACAAAAATGTATTTTAAATATTCATTAATTACATTATTGAAGCTTATCAATCACTCTTATTGTCACATTAGATTGTGAATATTTTGTAGTAACTTTAGCATTTTTCCTTTTTTATTTCTAACAAGACTTAAAAAAATTTGCAAATGTGTTAGATCATCAACAATGATTAATCTCTCCTAATGGTTTGAAATTTTAATATTTGTAAACTAATCTACAATAAAGCCACACATCAATTAATATCATAGATTATAAATTAGATTATAAATGTAATTAACTATGTGTCTGTTTGGCTTGTTCATGTTTGCGTCTGCATTTTCTCTCTTCTATGTTTTTGGCCTTTTTTCTATATTGTTTTATTTTAAGTCCAGTGCCTCTCATGAACAGTACAAACAGGCAAATACACAGTACTTTCAAGCATGAACAGTAATTTATTATTATTATTTTATTGTTTTCAATTTTCAGTTTTTAATTTTTAGCAAAATAAGCGATATCCAAATGCACGCTATGTATTGTTAAATATCTAAGATAATTAATTTTATTTTAAAAAAATAATATTTTTTTGTTAAATTTATTTTTCAACTATAATATTCAATTCTCTATATGAAATTAATTTTAATTTTAGTTAGTATTATTCATTAAATTATATATTTAACACATCTAATTAACCTTAATTTGATTAATATTAAATAATTTTATTTAATTAATATTTATATATAAAAATTACTACATAAATCATTCGCTTTCAGCCCCAAATTAATTAAGTTGGGCTGGCCCTGCTTGACGTTTGTTAGGGGATTGAGTTGAGTCCCACGACTTGAGCTAATTATCACTTTATCATTAACCTTTACAGCTGTTATCCTTTACTTTAGTTTTTTAATTATTTTTTATGCCTCTACGGTTCTTAGTTCTTACGTAGTCGCTATCAAAAAAAAAAAAAAAAGTTCTTACGTAGTCCATCACGCAACTAACTCCTAATTTCAATAAAACGCGTATCCAGAACATGGTTTTTAAATCCGGACCGGACCGTACGGTCCGACCGGAAAAACCGCGAACCTCTCAATTTTGCGGTTGTTTTAGCTTCAAAAACCGTTCTAGGGAAAAAAACAGGGACCCGTGCGAACCGTGGTCGGACCGTACGGTTCTGAGAACCGTGACCGGTTTTTGAGGTTCGGACGGTTCCCTTTTTCCGGCGAAGTTTTGGCCAATACTTCAGCAGTTCTTTGGGTTTTTTCAGATCTGGAACCAAATGAAAGGGAGAAAAATAAAAATAAAAATAAAAAACAGAGAAGAAGAAGAAGAAGCAGAGGAAGAAGAAGACAACGAAGAAGAAGGAAAAAAGCAATAATGAAGAAATCAACCCTCACAGCAAGCAGCCTTCACCATGTGAACCCAAGCATATGACTAACCCAAGCATCTTACTCCTCTTCTTTGTTTCGTCCTAACCTCCAGATGCGATCTTCTCTTTTGCTTTTGTTTTTTTTTTTTTTTTTTGGCTTCCTTTTGTACCTAATATAAGTATTCAAGCCATCTCAATACTGCAAGAGCCGGTGCTTTCCTTTGTACTGACTTTCAGTTTTATGAACCCAACCATGTGACTATATTGGAAATGACAAAGGATGGTGGAAAATTGAATTTTGCGAGTTGAGAGTGTCAGAATCTTTACAACCACACACTATACAGTCAAGTAAAGTACAAGCTGTCAACCACTCATTTTAAAATTTCGTTGGGCTCTTATCTATAAAAAAAAAAAAAAAAATCGTTGGGCTCCTTATTGTATCAATTTTGTGAAGCTTTTCAGTCTTTATCCGGCCACTCCTCTAGCTTTTGGTTTTTTTTTTTTGTTTTTTTCATAAAGGGTTGAATATTCAAATGGGCTTGGACATAAAATAATTGATTGAATAATCTAATGAGCTTGACCATAACTTTGAGATAATTTAGACATAAACCCTTATAAAAAGGTTTTTAAAAAAGTAAAATATTGAGTTTTATCAAACAATATTTATGTTTGCTTAAGATTTCATATTTTTTATTTGCCTTATGAATGTTGTGATATAAAAAAGATATTTGAAAATTAAATCTTTATATTTATTTAGACTATTTTAGTTCATTTTTCTACTTATATTAATTTAATATATTAATTCATATTTTAAATAATTATTAAATTAATTATGACGTCATCACGGTTCGACCTCGGTTCAACCTCAGTTCGACCTCAAAAACCTTGAACCTCTCTCTTTTACGGTTCAATGAACGGTCCGGGTCTGAAAACCATGATCCAGAACGCTTTAATTACCCGTATACAGAACGCTCTAAAAAGTAAGCTTATATTCTTTTTTTTTTTTTTTTTGATACATATATTCATATTATTATATGTTTCTAGAGTGTTTAAATTTATTTGCAAAATTTTTAATATTTCTCTTGGTTGGTGGTGTTGCAGTGAATAATAGTGAAATCGACAAAAGTCTCTCTTTTGACGTTCTCCTGAGGCAAAGTGCAGTTGAAAAATTGAGTGCTCTGAAATTAAAGTTTCCACTGGACTAGGACTATACTTTGTCGGTATATATTAAAAGGATTTAAAAAAATTAATTATTATTTTTTTTTCTTGTCAAAAATATTTTTAAATTAATTAATCAACAGCTTAAAAATAAGATTAAAATAATAAATTTGTAAAAAAAAAAGTTAATTATTATTTTTTTTATTGTCAAAAATACTCATACTTAAAACTTAAAAATAGAATTAAAATAATAAATTGACAAAAATAATAAATTTCTTCCTCTATTTTAAAATGTTTTCTTACTTTTAATAAATTTCTACTTTTATATTAATTTAAATTCCTACTTTCACTCTTTAACTTTTTACAAAATAAAAAATTCCTTCAATCTACAAATTTATTTTATTGTTTTGTTCGGTTCATGCTTTCCAACTAAGCAACGGTCAGCGGGAAATGGTATCTCATGCACGCCAAGGGACCACCAAAAAAAAAAAAAATTGCGTCACCAACGTAGCCTTCTTAACGGTTCTTCGTATAAGTGTGTACTATTTTACAATGTTGTCCTTGGAAAACTTCAATAACAACGAGATTGCCATTCCCTTGGCTGCTTGTTAGAAATGTCTAGATTGAAGTTCTGTTTATGTAATGTATTAGTGTAATATTTGTTAATTGTTTGTTCAATTAATATTAGTGGCTTGACCAATTAAATTAAATTATTGTTATAGACTTTTTTTTTTTTTGGATAACTTGTTATAGACTTGTTTATTTTATCAGTTGAAGAAATTGAAGATTATAAAATTCAATATTCAGATTTTCAAATTGTGAATAATTTATGGGGAACCATCTATCATTGATGCATATTTTAATTTTTTTTAAAAAAAGTGTTACAAACTTAGAGGTTAATGATCAATCCTTTATATCAAATGATGAAACTTTAAGTGCTGAAACACCTTAAATAAACAGATATTGTTCCCATAAAGTGATTGTTAATAATTTAGTTTAGAATTAATTATAAATGATTTTAAAGCCATGAAAAAGCGCTGGGCAAAACATTGTTAAGTCAAAGTTAATCTATGAATTAAAGAATTTTATTTCTTCAAGCATTTCATGTCTCTCTTTAACGATCTACAATAAATGATCTATATTCAAATTTTTTAATATTTCTCTTGGTTGGTGGTGTTGCAGTGAATAAGTAGTGAAATTAAATTGTAAATAAGTGGTGTTGCAGTGAAATTAAATAATATTTGTTAAATATTTTGTTCATTTATTGTTGTTTGGCATAATCCATAATTAAAAGAAATGACAAAATGCTAGCAGTAACTTTTAATAGAAGTTATTTCATGACTTCATGGCAAAAAAAAGTTTGCAATTTATAATAATTGATAAACAACTACTTATTTCCAAGTTAATTCCCATCCGATGTGATCCATTTGCCAACTTGAAGTTTCTGCCCTACGAGAGATGCAGGCCAAGGTCAAGTCCAACATGGGTTATGCACAAGGATTTCATTTATTTTTATTTTTATTCAATTATTTCCTTCTTCCCCGGGGGAGAATGCATGCAATGAAACCGCTTCCTCCCCCGATCCCCTCCCCCCCCCCCCCCCGCCCAACCAAAAGAAAAAACCCCAAATTATGATTAATGAAAAGTACTAGCCTTAAAAAAAAAATTAAAATTCCTCAAAATTTATGACACTAAAAGAAATGAACAAATAAAAAATTACTCCATTCGTTTCAGTCTATTTGTCTCCTAATTCATTTTGAGATATTCAAAATATTGTCCTGTTTCTAAAATTAGAAATAATTAATTTACTAATGTTCCTATTATGTCCTTACTTTATTTCCAAAACCATTTGAAAAGTGAACCAACAAATATTTAAAAAATTAATATTGATTAAAAAGATAAACTAGAATTTGTATTTGGAGTAATCTAAAATTGCTTGGAGCCAATACCCAACAGTTTTTGTAGTTGTATATTTTTCAAATTTGATTATGAGAATAAGTTACAATTTGTGTTATGTAATTCCAAAAATGCCATTTCCGATAAGGAGCAGATTTTTGTGCCTATAATTTCAAATTTAATATTCCTATTTTTTGATAAATTTATTTAATGGTAATTTTGGAAACTTATAATTTTTTTAAGGTGCACAAGAGTTTATTATATTAATTTTTTTAAATTAATATAATATTAGAATCCAAAATAAAAAGAGCTTCAATAATTACTGGATAATTACCAAGTGGTTGGTAGAGTTGGACTTTGACTTAGCTGTGTCCTCGTGCTACTTTTTTTTTTTTTTTTTTTTTTGAGAGAAAGGTAGAAATATATATATTGCATGAGTAAATTACATGGTGTGCTCAAACGCAGACATGCTAGTGCTTATAACTTTAACACCTCATATAGATTTTTCTTTCCAGTTAGTTTTTATTTTTATTTTTTATATATAAAAATCATTCTTTTTGATAATATATATAAAAATCATTTAGACCCTAAGTTATCTCTGCAAATGGACCTTACTCGGCAAAATTTTATAGATTTCTGCATATGACATTATTGTCCCTTTTACTACTCAGAAATGCTTAGGTACTTTTTCTTTTTTTCATTTTTCTTGATTTCTTTGTCAAAGATCATCCCTTCTAGTCATGTGTGTATATATATATATATATGTATAGTTTAATATATTTCATTTATGTAATTGGGCCCCTTCTAAAACTTTAGGTGTTCTTTTTCCTCAATAAGCTTAACTAGTCTCACCCAACTAGCAACTATTCAATTCAAAAACTTAACAAAAACAATAAAAACATTCATAATAGTGATTGTATTTTAGCCCCAAAAAAAAACTATTTTACTACCAAAGAACCAAAAAATTATATGTTATTAGAGAAGTTAAAGCTAAATTTTTTGCAACTAAAGTAAACTGGTATAAATACTAGTTAATTGTAACAAGTTGTTAAAAATAAAATACAATATTTTATTAAGATTATATCTCTTCGTTCAATTAAAAAACTCAAATTCTCTAGTTTCTTTTATTATTTAAATGAGTTGTTTATATTATTTTAAATGAAGTGATAAAAAAAAAAAAAAAACATTTGATATTGAGTGTATTGTAAAGTGATGTAATAGAAGCTAAAAATTTTAGTATCACCACTGTGAATGCTCTAATTTTTTATTGTGGGGTTAAGAGCCCAAACTTGTGTGCTGGGCCTTGGGCCCTATACGTGGGTCCGTTCGAGGAGGAACAAATAGTTAGAAGACGCCCCGGAATAGAGGACCATGCAAGGAAAGGAGGGAGAAATGTAGTCCAAGGAGGATTGACCTCCTCAGATAGAATGAATGTCGCTGAGGCAAATGCTCGGATGATTTAGGTAACCATGAAGGAAGCTACTACGATAAGGATGATCTTCAGACACGTACATAGGCTGTTATGATATGGAAATATCTCAAAGAAAAGCTGCTATCACCGTATTAAATGCACCGCATCAACTTTTCTAGCCACATTTATGGGGAGAAGACCTCTGAACAGTGCAATCTCCAGCTACCGCCACTCACAAATAACAAAAGAGGATACTTGATGGGACGTGTACTCAAGTAGGGATTTGGATGGATAACAAGTGTATGATTAGGATGGCCTGAAAGGGCCTATATAATGTAAAAGATCTCCCATAATAGGGCATCAGAAAAAAGGAGGAAGAAATAAGGAAGAAGGAATTACTGTAGCACTAAGAACTATATGAAAGTTAATAAATACTGCATTAAGTCATGTTCAATCTCCTCGATAACCCTTCGGTTAAGTGTTACATGCAATTTGCTCTTGTTTATCATCGAAATATCCTCTAGTCATTAGTGTAAATAATTAAAACCTAGCTCTTTGGCCCACTCTCTACAAATTCATTGTATTGGGCTCACCGAACCTTCGTCCGAATGAATTTTTGGGCTTGGGCCTAAAATCTGTGACCCTACATTTATGATAAAAAAAAATCCTAAACAGCCTAATATTAAAAAAAAAAAAAAAACATTATTTTGTTTTTGTTTTTGTCTTTGTTGGTAAATGATTACATCTTAATGTATTTAGAAACAACAAATTTGAGTATTTATAATTTTTTAATACTATATAGATGACCATTTGGAATTTTTTTTTCTTTATACTCCGGCTCCCACTAGCCTAAAATCCTGGGTCCTTCCCTGCTTCTAGTTACAATTTAACCATTTGGTTTGGGTTTAAAATTATATAAAACGTTTGGTCAGGAAGCTTAGAAACAATGAATTTATCCTTTGGTTTTGTTTTTTAAGCTTTAACTATTATGCATTCCTAAATCAATTACGTAGGGAAACATATAAATTTAAAATCAGAATTTAAAATGCTTCATTGAAAATCAATCTGGGCTTGCACAGGGATGAGAAGTTGTTACTATTGTGGTTTGGGTTTGGCAATTGGCAGTAGCTCGTTGTTATGTTTTATTTTAATGTTGATTTTGAAAATGCACAAAAGATGTTTGTGAAAATGTGTTAGATAAATTGAAATGATGTTAAGCTATTTCTATCTATGCATGTTGTGCAGTCTTGAGGAAGAATCATCAAATTGAGAAATACATCAGGCTACTCTCCAAATTGGCTGATTTCCTTCACTTCCTACTTACAGAAGAAAAGGAAGCTGATATTGGGGAATAAAGTGCAGAAGCTCTCCCAAGTTTATCTCGCCATCAAGGAGGTTCTTGGAATGACAAGTCAGAAAGGTCTTTCAAGGATGTTACCATTGTATAGTTGAATTGTTGACCAAGTTGTTGAATTTTTCATGTTGTAGCTGATTTTGTGTTCATGAGTATATGTAATGTATACAGACACATTTATACAACTCATGGTACATGCAATTTTGTTGTATTTTTTATTTTACATCGGAAAGTCATTTTACATGATTAGTTGTATTTCTCTTATTATTAGGGATTGCTTCTCCTATGGCATCTCATTACAATTTCCACTCACATTCACCTCTTATTTATTTTGGCTAACTCATGTTCTCTTATTGAATGCTTCACACTATCCTTTTGTTGCTCATTCTTCTGTACTAGTGTTGCTCATTCTTCTGTAAAATTTCCAATGCGTCCTACTGGAGAAAAGGGAACTCTGCATGCAATTTCTTAAGTTTTATCTCCATGGTCAAGCTTCTACTTGTCCTAACAAAAGTTTGCATGATGCTTATTTCTATTCCTTTTCTGTTTATCAAAAAATTCTTTTTCTAGGCTTCATGTGTTCTAATCCTCGGTAAATTTAAGATAAATTACTTTGAAATTTATATTCAAGCTCCGACTAGCAATAAAGGAGGTTTGATTCTAACTTGGTCATTTGTGAAGTTTGAAAAGATAATTGTATTGTATTTGAAACCTTGATAATAGTTCTTGCAACATAAAATTGCTATTAGTGCTTTACTTCTTGGTCAGTTTACAACTTCTTGACCAAGTTCAATATATGCCCCTGACAACTTGAAAACAAGGATTACATATCAAATTTATACAAAAAAAAAAGAAAAAAAAAGAAAAAGGATTACATATCAAATATCAAGAGTCTTCCAAAGAATGCTTGGCCTATTTTACAATCAATTGATGCAAGAGAGAAGTAGACAAGAAAATAATTTAATTCAAAATAAACAAAATTTTATTAAAATGTACACTTTGATCTTAATAACAAGAGTTCCATTGAGATATTCTCTTTGATTACATGGTCATAATAACATCGTTACATGATAGTTAACAATAAATAATTTTCCACCATCATAATTCATAATTCTCACATAATAGGGAGAGAAAGTCTTGCATGCTTCAAGTCTCCAACCTTAGTTGCAATTTCTAATACAAATCGTGCAATTTTTGCTATGAATTTTGACTTGGTCATTTATAATACTTTCTTTCGCTCTTCATTGCCAAGATCCAATGCTTTTGCTACCAACCAAGAGCACCTAAAATCTTCAATGTATGATCCTATCTAAAAGCATAGAGAACAAAAGTAAAGACACACTTACTAGATATTTGCTAAAACAATAGCAAAGAGAAAGCAGCATATCACTTTCTGCAGTTCACAAGTAAATGTTCTTTCATTGTTGTGCTATTCTAGATACTAAATCATAGCTTTTGACAATAATCAAGGTGTTACACAAACTATCCAAAAAGCAGTCACAAGCTGTGCAAACAGTTGTCATACAAACTACTCAAAACTGTTTGTAGGCTTAAGCCAAAGCTCTCTTCAACAACTTGAGCAATTAGAACACCTGCAGCAAGAAACAGCATATCTCAGTTTGAGTTGAATCAACCACAAAATAGTAGACAAAAAGGCATAAATTTTTAGTGCTTTACATTGTAAAGATTGCTGGCAAACATCAGTATCAACAAAATTGTTTCAAACCAAATGGGAAGCAAAATCCAAATGTGGCACAAAAATCAGTCCAAGAAAATCCCATATTCTTTGATAAACAAAGCAAAAAAATGTCATCGTGTAAATAATTATCCAGCTTGAATACACAACCAAAAGCATCTTCCCACATAATTTTTTTTTCACAACAAATGTAAGAAATTATCAAATTAAACATAAACTAACTACTAAAAATGGTATTGCATCAACAAAATTATCTTTATTTGACAATAAGCAACTATAAAGAACAAAACATAATAACTAGACAAAGAAGAAATGAAAGAGCAGAATCCCACCTCAATTAAAGTAAACCAAACCCAAATAGCAAAATTCAAAATCTTAATCCCACAAGAATCTAGAGACTTAGTAATATAAACAATAAAAAGAACAATCAGCAAACACACAATAAGATAAAGGCCAGAAATTAGAGTTAGACCCGAGTCTTTAGGAGGGGTTTGCAAAACCAAAACAACATGTTAAATTGTTAGCACTTCTCATTAGGCCATGCCAAAAACTCCCAATTTTCAAACCTAAGCAAAATTATCAAGCTTTATACTCAACAATATAAAACTTCTAGAACACTCTCACTCTAAATAGAACTCAGAATTTTATTCAATGAAGAATGAAAAAATACAAGCAACTGAGTGTAATATATAACCTCTACTCTATATTTATACACGATCTAACAAACTAGCAAGTAACAAACTTTCCTATTTTGGTGGGAAAAGCAGTTACAACTTTCCTATTTTGGTGGGAAAAGCAGTTACAAGAGTTTAACTAACTACACATGCTACTCCTAATTGAATATCACTGCTTAATTCCTTAAGCCACGTGGCAGAAGCTCCTCAAAACTGTGAATGAACAGTTCATGATATGGAATGGCCTAGATAATATCCAACAGCTCGTTACTTGCCCACATGTGTTCTGCCCTTGTTGATGAAAGAAAGCAAGTTTGAAGGTCTAACAGTGGTGGAACAGTGAGGAAACAGAGAGAATGGAAACGAAGAATCAAAATCTTCTATTAAGCTTGCTCAACTAAAATACATAACCTGTATCCTCTATTTATAAATTATACAGATGATAACGATGATAACTACTCTAGAAGATTCCATCTAACAAACTCCTTATAGAAAGTACAGCAGTACATCATAAACAAATATCTACAACAAATATCTGGACTCATGGAGCTTCATAGAGACAGGGCAATTCCAGAATAGAAGAAGGAAGAGTCTCTGATCAAAAGCTTTGCACTAAACTTGCGAGAGTAAGTATAAAACGGTGCCGTTTCTCATTTAAGCTGTGTCTCCTACTAAACCAAAGTGACCGTTCGAACTATCCTGTTGCTTCTTCTCAAAATCAGGTTTAGTGAGTCAGTAACTCTACTTTCAATCGCCTCTGTCACTTGATCAATGCTGTTCAACTCTTCAAGTCTGTTATATTACTTCTCAACCTTGCCAAGATGCTCTGCTCCTGCATTGCCTAAGCTACTGTGCTGCCTCACATTGGCATTGTCAATTTCAACAACAAGAAAACTCAGCCGTCAAACTAACAAAATGAGACCCAAATTCGGTCATCTCTAAAATGAAAATAAAAAGAGAAACAAAAAAAAATAAATTTAATAGAAAAGACAATAGTGAGAAAGAAAGGAGGCTAGCGATGATAGTGCCACCAACAGCGGTGGTGTGGGTGCAATGAGAAGCTCCGTCACGACTGGGCTTTAGAGAACAAGAAAACAGAGAGAGAGAGCTAGAGAGTGAGATGAGAGAATCTTGAGAGAAGAGAGGGTCGCATCGGAAGGCACCGCCAGTGGTGGTGATGTGGGACTCGGAGGCTAGCAGCAGTGATGGAGATTCGGCCATAGTGTGCCAGAGGAAGATCCAGGGTAAGACCGTAAGAGAGAGAGAGAGTGTGTTTGCCAAAAGTTGTGTCCTAATTCGTGTTTTTTTCTGAAATTTGGACCAACTGAAGACAAAAGAGTGTGTTTCTTACTGAAATTTGGACCAACTGAACACAAAAGAACAGAGAACACAGATCGCCAGAGTGTCTTATATGAGGTGTCAAATTTATAAACGTTGATTAGATGATCTAGATTAATAGAATTGCATACCTTGGGGAACACTAGCTTAAGTAAGCTTCATACTGTCATCAAAAAAAAAAAAAAAAAACAGTAAGCTTCAGCCAAAAAAAGCTGCTTCGGACAAAACAGTCTGAAGCAGCTTTTTTTTGGATGAAGCTGCATCTGAATGACACGTGAAATTAACAGAATAATCTGAACCGTTTAGATTCCTTTAAAATTCCTTTCAATTCTCCACGCGCAGTCTCATAATTCCCAATTCCCAAATCCCAAACCCCAAGAGATGCTGTTTTCTACTCTTCTTAAGAGCATCAGCATTGAAAAATGCTAATGCCATATGTAAGGTATATTTAGTATTTTAAGCCTTAAAATCTCTTATATCAGGAAATGCTAAAGGTAAGAATTATAAATTTTTTTGGCATTATGCTACAGTACAATTAAGGTAGAATTATACTGTAGCAGTATTGTAAAAATAATAATAATATTTTATTATGTTTTTTCTCACGAAATCTTCTCTCTCTTCCTTCTCTGTTTCTCCGTCTGCTCTCTTCCTTCTCAACCCACCACTAATTGCCACCACCATAAACCATACCCACCATCAACCAAAAGCCAATCACCCACCTACCTTCCACCACCGTGAACCCCAACCCAAAATCAATCCGCCACCAGCACCATAACCCATACCCATCCACAACTAGCACCCAAAGCCACTCCGATCAACCCACGAACCCAACCACAAAAATCAAACCCCAACCCAAAATCAATCCGCCACCAACACCATAACCCATACCCATCCACAACCAGCACCCAAAGCCATTCCAATCAACCCACGATCCCAACCACACAAAAATCAAATTCCACCAAAATCAATCAAAACCCAACAAAATTAAAACTCACCGAAAAACGATCCACGATCCACCGCAGAGACCTTGGAGAAACAGACGGTTGCTGCAAATGGAAATGGAAAAGACGGGAACAGAGTCTGCAGGCCATCACTCACTTGCAGTTGTAAAGCTCAAGCCAGCCACCAGCCACCAACCACCAACAAGGACAAGCACAACCCACCACCACCCACACAAAATAATGATTAAAAAAAGTTAATTGGGTCCGGGCTTGGGTTTGAGAGTGACGGAGGAGAAGAGGTCGAAAATAGAAGGGAAGAGTAGATGAGGAAGAAAAGAGAAAAGAGAGGAAGCAAGGGAGAACTCACCGGCACATGGATGGGAGCGGGGTGGCGTGATCTGGGTTTGGTCCGAAGCTTGAAGATGGGTCTCTTGGTCTTGGGCAGTGGCGGAGCCAGGAATTTAGGTCAGGAGGGGCAAGATTAAAAGACAAGATTGGAAGTAAAAAATTAATCTAAAAAAATTAATCAATATTAATAACAAAATAAATACAATTTATGATTAAGAATAATCAAATTAAGAGATCATTATAAATACAAATAGTTTAAACATATAATTTGAATTATAAATTTATGGTTAAGAATAATCAAATTAAGAGATCATTATAAATACAAATAGTTTAAACATATAGTTTGAACTACAAATTTATGGTTAAGAATAGTCAAATCAAGAGATCTGTCTAAATATAAACAGTTTAAACATATAATTTGATTCTTTAAAAAATTAAATAATAAATAAATCAAAGCAAAAGTATTAAGAGTATGCATACTTGTGAATATTTGAATATGTGACTTAAAAACCTAACTTGAATGCTTTTAAAAATTCCATAAAAACTCTGAGATCCAAAGAAAGAGACCGGTCTGAAAAGATTTTTTTTTTTTTTTTTTTAATTGGAGGCGTGCTTTGTTTGCATTATATATACTTTTTTTTTTTCTTTTTCTTTCTTTTTTTCAAAGTTCTATTCTAGTACTGATTTCTATTGTATTATTTCTATTTTGTGTAGGTGTAACATGGTTGTTATTTTTTTTTTAAATCATTACTAAGTGGGACCCACAGTTTTATATTATAGTTGTAAACTTGTAGTATATTATTTTCTAGTCTATCAAGTTTTTGTTTCCAGACTTCTATTCAATGAATTAATGTAGAGTTTTTTTTTTTTTTTTAATCATTACTAAATGGGACTCATTGATTTTATATATAGAATTGTACTAAGAGTAGAAGTTTACTACTACTAGGAGCTGGAAAGGTAGGTGAATTGTTTTTGTGTTCAAAGATTTTGTGTTTTTTCTTTTCTTTTTTTTTCTTTTTTTTGTCTTTTGTGTGGGGGGCAAATAAGGTATTTCAAGTCATTATTAGTCCAAAGAATTGAAAGTTCAGGGGGGGCCACCTCCCCCCCCCCCCCCCCCCTTCCTCCGGCCCTGGACACCCCTTCCTCCGACCCTGGTCTTGGGTGTCTCTTTCTTTTGACGCTTTCTCCCTCTTCGGGTGTGTGAGTCCAGAATTGAATGGGTTGGAAAGAAATAATATTTTAAGGATGGGTTGAAAAGAAATAATATTTTAATAAAAATAGAGTTTTGAGATGCAGAAATAATGATAAAATGGTATGATATAATGATAAAGTGAGTTTTTAAAATGGTAAAATAGAGTAGAATTAGAATTTACTGACGCTGATGCTTAATTCTTTCTTTTTTTTTTTTAGAAACTTTTCTGAATACTCAAATAATGGTAGTGTCAGTTCAAACTTTTCCTAATGCTCTCTCTGTGTCGTCATTTTATCTTGAAAGTCTTAGTACTGTAATTTTTTTTTAATAAATAATAATATTTATTAGAGTGCACATAAATTTTAATATAACATTTAATCTTTAACCGTACAAATTTAAATTTAACCGTTAATTAAAATCTTCGAAGAAAGTTCCTGTGACTACGACAGCCGTGCTTCCACATGAACGGATAAAGTCAAGTTTAGATGCCTAATTTGGGATGCTGATCATCCGAAATGTCAAACTTGTACCCTTTTTCCACAAATATTGTGACAATGCATTTATGTATTTTATCTATATGAGAAACACACGCATATATAAAGAAAGAAGATGAGGTTAGAGAATACACTCATACACCAAAATCAAAACTGAACTTTTCTTTTAAAATTCCTTTCAATACTTCACCACACGCAGAATCATAATTCCCAATTCCCAAACCCAAGAAATGCTGTTTTCTACTCTTCTCCTTAATTCTTTCTGGTTTTTCAGAAACTTTTCCGAGTACTCAAATAATGGTAGTGTCGGTTCAAACTTTTCCTAATACTTTCTCTGTGTCGTCATTTCAACTTGTAAGTCTTAGTACTGCATTTGGTCCTTAACAGTACAACCTAAATTTGCCCGTCAATTAAAATCTTCGAAGAAGTTACTATGACGGCCAACAATCCACCAGAATGGATAAAGTCAATGTTAGATGCCAAATTTCATGAACCTTGTAAGGAAGGTCATCCCAAATATCAACCCTGTACCCATTTCTGCAAAGATTGTGACAGTAACAAAGTTTTTTGTAAAATTTGTGTAAGCAAGCATATAGGTCACACGGTCATTCAAGTAAGGGTCTCTCCTTCCTAAGTTAATGGTGGTTATTTTAGAGAAAAAAAAAAAAAAAAAAAAAAAAAAGAGAGTATAGTTACCTTTTTAATCCTTATATTTAGGTATTTTTTAATTTTTAATTTTTTTTTTTTGAGAAACTAGGTATTTTAAATTTAGTTCTCAAGTTTCTATAACTTCACTTTAAGTTCTTATATTTTATTTTATTTTTTTAATTATTCTGTAACCCTTATTTACTCTGATAGCAAATTTAAAATATAAAGACAAAAGTGAAGTTATATATAGAAAAATTGAGGCCAAATTAAAAGTTTTCTCAGTTAGTTATTTTAATATATATATATATATATATATATATTACCCCAACTTCTTGTATTCATAACTCTTTATTTTATTTATTTATTTATTTATATATTTTTTGGGTTTTGTTTAGGTGTTCAGCGTTTCTGAAAAGAATCGAAGTGCAGTTCGGATTGAAGATGTGGAAAGTTCGTTTGATGTCTCCGATATAAAAAATCGCATAAATCATGAAAAAAGAGTGGTTTTCCTTCGCCCAAAACAAAAAGAATTGCAAGTCAGTCAGGATAATGCTTTTGACAGGTCTCATAAATGTGGATGTCAACCATCTCTCAACAGGGATTCAATTCTGTTTTGTTCAATCGAATGCAAAGTAAAAATCTTCCTTTCGTTCAATATTATGTTTCTTAATGTTTTCATTCCATTTGTTTAATTTGTTTAATGTAAAATATTATGTTTATAATATTTTACAACAAATCATAAGAATTAGGTTGTTACTAACTATTATGGATAAAAAAAAAAAAAAAAAAAAAAAGCAAAAATACACTTTTGGTCCATATATTTTGAGCTGATTCTTATTTTGGTCCTTAAATTAATTTTGCTATTAATATAATCTTTAAAAAAAGAAAATCAATTATCTTCCAAAAAAAAAAAAAAAATCAATTCTATTTTGGTTTTTACCGTTAATCTACTAATAGAAAAATCTTATGCGGCAAACGGAATGTATAAGTGGCATGTTAGATGCTAACATGACTAATAAAATAATCTTAAAAATACTACATCAACATCCATGTCAGCATTTTAATAAATAAAAAAACCAGAAAATTAAATAATAAAATAAACTTTTTAAAAAAACCTTAAATCTATCAACTTTCAAGTCCTCTAACTTTCAAGTTTATATCTGTAGGGAGAATTTTTGATTCAGCCCTTGCAAGCTTATTGTCCTCTTTGGGGAGCCAGGCCCGCAAGGTTTTGTCCTCGTCCCCTAGTGCAGGCACGAGCAAGCAAGCGCCTAGCTTGGACTTGCACTCTTCGAGTCCCACATCGGTTAGAGATGCGCCCCACTCATGCTTTATATGCCTCTGGGGCTTGCATGAGTGTACCACTACACAGTACAAGTCCAAGCTAGGCGCTTGCTTGCTCGTGCCTGCACTCGAGGACGAGAACAAAACCTTGCGGGCCTGGCTCCCCAAAGAGGACAATAAGCTTGCAAGGGCTGAATCAAAAATTCTCCCTACAATATCGTTTATTTATTTAATATTTCTATTTTTTGATAAATTTATTTAAGGACATTTTTGAAAACTTATATATTTTTTTAAGGCAAACAAAACAGTAAATAATATTTTCTTAAAAAAATTAATTTTTGAAACATGATAAACAAATTGAGACAGAAAGAATAATTTAAGTTGTAAATTTAAATTAAAATTAATAAAAACTTATTATTTATGATTTATTGTAAAAATATTATGAGGTAACATTTCTCCTTTTTCTTACTAGCATGAATAATTTTATTATAGGTCCAAAGCATAGGGAATTCAACGGTGCCTTCGACAGCTGTCAGCGGTGTTGGACTTGTTGGATCCAATCGCAAAAGAAATAGAAAGGGTGTACCGATTAGGTCTCCTTTCTTTTAGGCTTTCACGACATTGTTTTGCGAAATGAGTAAATTCCAGAAACCTCCCCGAGATTTGAGGAAATATCAAACACGTCCAAAAGTTGTTAAAAATGACCAATTTGGTCCTTAAAAATAGACGGCATGTAATGCCGTTTGAGCACCATATATCAAACCAAATTTTCTTCTCTCTTCTTCATGAATAATGCCAGAAAATCTCTCTCTTCTTCATGCCAAAAAATATCTCTCTCTCAAGTTCAAAGCCAAAATTTCAAACTCGGGACTAACAACTCTTCCACCAGAATGGTTTCAAAGCTGGTTTAACCACAAATCTCACGCCATACTCCGCCGTTAAAAGCTTTGTGGTTGGGTTGGGAATCATGATGAATTGTAGATGGCGATTGCTGGGTCATGATGAGTGGAGACGGTGATTGCAAGGCCAGTCTGGTGGAGCTGCCGTTGTGGGTATAGGTATTTTTTTTTTTTTTTTTTATTTGGGTTTTGTTTGGATCTGAGGTGTGAATCATGTGATGTTTGGTTGGAACGATTTGGGTTTGAGGAAGATGGGTGGGCAGTGATGAGTGGTGCCGTGGTGGACAGTGGTTGGGTCACAAGATGCTCAACGGTGGGTCTTTTTATTTATTTATTTAATAATTTGGGGTTTATTTGGGTTTGAGATGTGAATCATGTGATGTTTGATGGTGGGAACGGTTTGGGTTTGAAATCGATGGGTGGTGCTGTGGTGGCCGGCGGTTGCTGGGTCACATGATGTTCATCATGGGTCTGGGTTTTGTTTTGAATTTTGTTTTATATTTTGGATCTGTTTGATTGCCTTGTGTGATACTGGATCTAATTGGGTTTATCTTGGTTTGATGGAGGGAGAATTTTTGTTTTTGGAATGCAATGTAAATTTTTATTTTTCCTAATGAGAATGTATGGTTTTGATTTGAAAAATGAGTACTGGTTTATTGATTTTTTTCTGTGATCTTTCTCAAAATACATGTTGTGTGTATATCTTATGGACTGGTTAATAGTAATCTTTTGGACTTGTTGGTATTTTCCTCAAACCTCGGGTGAGGTTTCTAGAATTTACCCTAATAATTATATAAGGAATAATACCAAGGAATAAAAAAAAGGATCATTTTTCAAGGCTTACTTTTTATATATAAAAAGGTCAGAGCAGTTTGTGTTTGACAAAACTACATTGTAAAGACTCAAACATTGACCGCGTCAGACGGGGTCACCGACCACACTCTTCTAAACTTCTCATTTGCTTAGTCCAGCACAATACTACTACATGCTACTAAAATTTATTTTCTATGACAGCAATTATAAACTAGCAATCTTAGACAATTTGCAAAACCAATTCAAGGTTGGTTAGTTGGTCGCTTTACTCCAATACTAAAGCAAATTAAATTAAAATTTAATAGAAAACACACACACACACACAAAGTTACACAAAAACATTTTTTTTTTCCATACCATTCAAGGGAGAAAGAAATACATCAGTTCCTGTTACAAAAGATTAGAACCAACTGAAGGAAACCAACAAAAATGCATTGGCACACGGGTTGCCAAGCCAGCTACAGCTCCCAATTCTTTTAAAACTACAGTGGGAACCCAAAAGACATCACAAGAAGCACCATTTTGATTCAAAAACCATAGGTCGGTTAGTCTAGTACTGTCTAACTCAATCAGAAGCTGTGTTGTTCTTATAAGTCTGCAAAAGACTCCTGCTATTGCTGAGAACCAAAATCTGCTGAAATCCTTGACCCTTTGCTGTCAGAACAGCTTCAAGCATAGCCTCCAACAGTGCTCCAGTTGATGTTTGAGCATTACTACTGATTGCACCAAAAAACACCTTCTCACCTTGAACTGTTAGAGCTTCATAAGCAGTACCATATCTATGTAACTTTCTGCTTCTACTATCTGATAATTATCTGCCAGTCCCCTGCTACACTCTGCCTCCCTCACTTGTGCAAGATCATCCCCCATGCTAAAAGTAGCCCTTACACCTGCATAAACAACATAACAATTATAAAACAAACAATAAATATAGTTTTCTAAATAACTATGCACTTAGTTAATTGTAAGGTTAATAGAACAATTAATCTTTCAACAATAATTTTAGTTATTTAAACTTTCATATACATTTTAGCTTTAACTACAACATGAAATCAGGAAAAATCATTATTTTTCATAAAACAAAACATGATGCAGGGAAAGAACAAAGTATGAAACAAAATCCAGCTAAAATTCAAATTATTAACAAACTCTGTTGCTTCAATCGAATCAACACCAAGGCATGTGCACAAGTAAGAATCAGATTGCTAAATCAAGTAATCATGCATGAGTTCCTGTAAATTGATAAAAGCAATAGGGTGCAGCAGCTGGACGAAAACAAGAAATCAAGCAGTTCAAAATAGTCAGGAAACACACCTAGCAGCAATAAAACATCAATAAAATTACAACATCTATAAATTCAAATACATGTATTTGTCCTTCGAAAAGACTACAATATTTGTGTCTAATTAATCGATACAACTATGTATTTGTATTTAGTTAGGGAATTTAATGTATTACACCTAAGATATTTTAACTAAATTTGAACAACAAATAGAACAACTAACAACTAGATTTTTTAATTTTTGAGAGCTCAAAATGAACATCTGTTAGTCAAGAACTTCATGGAGCCATTTCAAATCTATAGTCAATAACTTATCCTTCTTTTTTTCTGAAAAATGTTAGAATCACAACTTTTGCTACAATTTTCTCATGTGGTAAGTTATAAGTGGTAGAATAAAAGTGGTGAGTCCTCAACTCATCACTCATGACTTATCATATATGCAAGTTGTGACATAAGAATTGTGGCACAAGTGGTGGTACTCGTATTATTCTTCCTTTATTAGGTTCATGTAGTCAACATTATTTGTGCTCGGTCTCTTCTAAACATTAGTAGTTTAGTACTCTACCCATTGGTCTTACCATCACCACTAACTTTAACATGCTTTCCCGAGTCCACTGATCATGCAAAGCAGCCCGATATGTGAGTTTACTGAGCCCTCGGAATTCAAATAGCCCGCCAAAAGTCAGCAAATGAAACCCATAATTTATAGATTCTCCAAGAAAACTCATGCCCATGCCTTTAAATTAGGTGCCTCAGCTGTTCAATCGAGCAAAGCCATACTATATCACTCTGAATCAACCGCATTCTTGGATGCCCGTAAACTGTTGGACGAAGTGTCTGACTTGAGCGTAGTATCTGCCACGGCCATAATTGGCCGCTTTGTTCACCAGCACCGGTATGAAGAGGCAATCTATCTCTTCTCTAGGATGCTTGTGTCAAATGTTAGACCCAATGAATTCACATTTGGCACGGTAATTCACTCATCAACTGCACTAGGAAACTTTAATATAGGCAAGCAACTTCATGCTTGCGCAACAAAGATTGGCCTTCACTCAAACGTCTTTGTTGGTAGTGCACTTTTAGATTTTTATGTCAAGCTGAGTACCATCGAGAAGGCTCAAAGAGCTTTTGAAGATACCCGTGAGCCGAATGTGGTGTCTTACACAACTTTGATGGGTGGCTACCTGAAAAAGGAGAGGACTGAAGATGCTTTTCGGGTTTTCCGAGAGATGCCAGTGAGAAATGTTGTTTCGTGGAATGCTATGATTGGTGGGTGTAGCCAAATAGGCCACAATGAAGAGGCTGTCAATCTTTTAATAGAGATGCCTAGAGAAGGATTGATGCCTAATCAATCTACTTTCCTTGTGCTATCAGTGAAGCTGCCAATATAGCAGCACTAGGAATTGACAGAAGTTTTCATGCTTGTGCTGTTAAGTTCTTGGATAAGCTTGATGTGTTTGTTGACAACTCTCTTATTAGCTTTTATGCCAAATGTGGATCCATGGAAGATAGTCTCTTGGTATTCAATAAACTTTCTGAAAGAAATATTGTTTCTTGGAATGCTGTGATATGTGGTTATGCACAGAATGGTAGAGGAGAGGAAGCCGTGAACTTCTTTAAAAGGATGCGGGAGGAAGGTTGTAAACCTAATAGTGTTACACTTCTTGGCCTATTATGGGCTTGCAATCACGCTGGCCTTATTGATGAGGGTTACTCATATTTCAATCAAGCAAGACTTGAAGACCCTAGCATGCTAAAGCCTGAGCACTATGCTTGTATGGTTGACTTACTCTCCCGCTCTGGGAGCTTCAGACAAGCTGAGGAGTTTCTTTGTGAATTGCCATTTGATCCTGGAATTGGTTTTTGGAAAGCATTGCTTGGAGGCTGCCAGATTCACTCAAATATGGAATTGGGGGAGTTCGCAGCACGAAAAATCCTCACTTTGAATCCTGAAGACATGGCATCGTATGTAATGCTATCAAATGCACATTCTGCCGCTGGTAGATGGCAGAGATGGCAGAGTGTGTCAACAATAAGAAGAGAAATGAAAGAGAAGGGCATGAAGAGGATTCCAGGCAGCAGTTGGATTGAAATCAAAAGCAAAGTTCATGTCTTTGTAACTATGGACAGAAGACATCAACAAAAGGATGAAATTTATAGGGTCTTGAGGTTTTGTATTGAGCATTTAAGAGAGGTTAAAGCTTCCAATTTTATCGTAGATGTGTTGAATTAGCTTTGAAATGATTTAGAGTGGCTCAGCTTTATAAGTTGGAGTTGTAAATCTGAGGGGACCTTCCAAAGCAGTTTGAAGGAGGTTTCTCCAACCTATTACGTGACGGTTCAATTGATCATCCAACTGTATTTTTTAGATGACTAATTAAGTCATTTAACAAGTCTAATGACTAAAAGTGAATGTGAATATATGCTCATTTGGTTAAGGTCAATAAAGCTCCTACTGCCAACTTATTCAAATATATAATTAACTTCTCTGAAGTTCCTAAAGTGGTTAGCGAGAAATAAGTAGAGCTTTCCTTGCAGGCTGTATCTAGCATTCCAAGAACCACTACTGGATGCAGCGCTGGCAACATAGTATTGAACAACCAAAACCAGAAACTCGATCAGGGCTACCATGGTTTTGGGGGGATCTGCAAAACTGACGATCTCTCTAGAAAGTAATCTACCCTAGTGACTGTATTTATTTAATATGTTATAAAAATTGTGCTAGAGTTTTTAGCATGTGGCATTTTTTTCCTGCAATAGGAAACGGAATCTCATTCACTGAACCAGAGATTGGTTATAACAAAGATCCATTTGTATTTGTAACTATTTTATTTTATTTTATTTTATAGGAGTAATGCAACTCTTGAAAGTTGAAATTTGGCTTTGTTACTGTTGTGCAACTTAATTGAAAGCATTCTTGTATTTGATCTTATATGCAGCAATCATGACATTGATACCATTTACCAAGTAATAATATTTGCTGTCAGTCATTATGGTATTTTAAAGGGGGCAAAGGTGGAACGGTAAGTTTTTTATGCACATAATAAAAGGCATCAGCAAAGAATCATCAAAATAAATAAATAGCAACAATTAAATATAAATGCAAGAACTTGATTCATTAGTATGATCTCACAGGAGTTCCAACTTTATCTGCATCTCAGTTATTTCTTAAGCAGGCTTGTGGTAACTACATTACCAATTTTGTTAGTAACCTCCCAATGGGGAATTGTAGGGGAATTTATGAAAATTATAGAAGAATTGGCTTAATTCAAGGTAGTCACCTGCCATAGAAAAATATTAAGAACAATAGCGGAGCCATGTTGAGATCGAAGGGAGCCCTAGCCACCCAAAATTTTTTTGAATTCACAGGACCGTTCTTATGAGCTTGACTGTTTCTGAGAAAATTTTAGTCTAACTTGTTTTCTGAATCCTTTTGCACTTTATAGATTTTTCAAGTCCAAAAATATTTTAATATTTGCTCTAATTCCAAAACCAAGAGATCACCACGTGTATGGTTTAAAAACATTACACTTCAAAAGAAAAACTGATCTCATTTCTTCCCCAAGTCCCCAGGTATGTGGCTTTCCTCCTCTAGTTCTTGTATTCTTTATTTTTTAATAAATTAAAACTATACTATTTTGATGAAAAATGAATATAATATATTATATAGCATATAAATATAATACATTATTATTAATTTGACAAAAATATATGAGTGGTTATTCACTCTTATTGGATTATATTCTTTCAATGATTGTAGTATTTTATTTATAATTCTATTTTAGACTATTGTACATAGAATAATGCTATATTCACAACATTTCACTATACTTTCACAATATTGCCACTTAAGATTTGTTTTAAAAATGTTGTAAACATAGTGCTTTTCATTATATATAATACAAAGATAATATAATATATACAGAGGAAAATTTCATGGTCTCATTTTATATTTGGCCCCCCACCCCGAAGATAAATTCATGGCTCTGCCATTGATTAAAGAGAGAGAAAATGCACTAATCAATTAATTAATCTATTCTTCAATATCTAATGTTGAAATTACAATCATGTACTTATAGGAGCTTGCTCTAATCTTATTGACCCACATGACTTAAGATAATTGGCTAATTAATTCAACATGTGCTCTAAGAATTAAGTCATATGTTAAATGAGCTACATGTACTCAATTTCCATCTAACTTATCCTTATCTCAACTAATTAACTAACTAAAGGAAATACAACAATTATTAGGAGATTACAAGGCATATGGTATAATTTGGGGTTCCTAACAAGTTTACTATTTATGGCACGCTGACAACATTTGCAATTTCAAACTCACAAGAATAATATAAATCTAGTGCTCGGTGCTCCCTTTAACAGAGAATGCATTCCAAAAAAAAAAAGGCACAGATAGTTCAAATACAATCCATAGCCCTGCAAAAACCGAATAAAAGTTTATCTGAAGTCAATGTAATTGCAGCTCCATCTCTCAACTCGAGGTTCTTAAGACATTTTTAAGTTTGAATTCCTTATCTTCAAGGACTGTTCTAACCATCTTATATCATGGCAATTGTGTTTATCACATCTAACATGTCAGCTTCATGATAATTGCTCTTTATTGTGATGCAAGATACCAATTGATTTAGGAGTATATTAAAGGAAGATCAAGAGGAGTAAGCTAGATTCAAGATAGAAGACTGTCTACATGCTGAAGCTGCTATACGACTTGCAGTTCTATATTCCAGCTATAAAGCTACAAGTAGTTTTGTGTAATTACTGTATTTGTGGAGACAACTGTCAATTACTAAAATGTATTAGTGGGACTTGTAGTTAATTCTATTGAGTATGGCTTACATTCAGTATTTTTTTAACTAGACATCTCATGTTATTTTAAATATACAATGGCAATTAATAGTGAGTTTTAATCTCCACATTTTATTTAATTAGTGGGTGATATGACAATTTTTCATTAAAACAAAAGGAGATTCCAATTAAAAAAGTATCGGAGGCAAGTCAAACTCAATTTTATTATATTAGCTGTTAGGAAGTTGTTAGGCAGTTAGCAAATATCCGGTTAGTTTCTTCATTTGTTTTTGTATGCAGGCACTGGTTTTATTATTATTCATTAATATTTTAGCTTTTGAAATCCTAAATCAATTACTCCCTCAAATTCTAACAGAATAGACGAGATTTGTTCTCGGTTGTTTTATTCAACAACAACAAATTTTATCAGTTGAGCGAAACAGAGGTCAAACCTTTTTTTTTATATATAGGATTGAACCACCTAACCTTTGCCTATTTGGAATTTTTTTAAAATTTTTTTTTTTACTTATATATTTTTTTTAGATACATTAGAATTTCAATTATGATGTTTGTTTCTCAATGCAACTTTACAACTAAGAACCAAGTTAACCAACCAACCAAAAAAAAAAAAATACAAATTACAAAAATAATCAATTGTTTGTCCAGAAAATGATAATGGGCCTTGACATCGGCCCAATACTGAGGGCCCATGAACGTTCAGAGAGGCAACACTGGGGTCCTCAAGGGGACGATCGAGAGAGTGAGAAACAGTGGTCCCAGAAATAATCCAAGCTCTCGGGGCCCAGCTCTCTTTCTCCCAAACCATGGTTAGAAACACACCATCGATTCGAGTTTAGCTTCTTCGCTTCAGGTTAATCTCCAGATCCGCTCAGTCTACTTCTTCGAATTTTGATGAACCAAAAAAACTATAAGAAAATTTCTTCCAAATCCGCCTCAAAATTAGGGTTTCTTTCTTGATTTCGAAAAAAAAAAGAAGAAAAAAAAATTCGTGTTGTGGATTGGATTTGTTTGATTTGATTCTGGATCAGCTCGAAGAATCTGTGAAAATTTTGAGGATCCAAATCTTAGAGAAATAATCGTGTCGTCTTCGTCGCAAAAAAGAGCGAAATTGGAGAAGAAGAAAGAGAAAATGGAGACTCAGAGGATCATAGAGTTCCCGCACAAGAACATGGATAAGCGCCCAAGGAAGAGACCGCGTTTGACTTGGGACATGCCTCCTCCTCTTCCTCCTCCCAAGGTAATATTTGTATCTCTGTATGGATTTTTGCGATCCTTAAATATGAACCATAGTACAAATTTGCTATAGAGTTTCTAATTCTTCGCTTTAAACGAATTATATTTTTGAATATACAAGAAAATTTTTGTGGAAAATTTTGGTTTTTTTTATTTTTATTTTTTTATACTATATATCTGTCTGTAAATTGCAGAATTGCGATTTTGGTTACTGATTTACACGAATTATTGATGTTAATTTTTTTTAGGTATTATTATTCTTATTGTTATTTTGGCAATGCAGGTAATTCCAGGGATGTACTGTGGGCAGGAGTTTGGGGGGGCGGCGGCAATGCCTAATTATGGGTATACTTCATCTATGTTTTACAGGGGAGTGCCTCCAAATGGCTCTCCTCCTTGGAGACCGGACGATAAAGATGGTCATTATGTTTTCGTTGTCGGAGAAACTATAACTCCTCGATGTGAGCTGTTCTCTGTAATTGTAAAATCGCGCCTTTTTCAATATAGAATTGGAATATATTGCAATGTGTTTGTTTTTTTGCTTGTGGTTGAATGTGTAAGTTAAGTTGCTGAGTTGTGATGATAGCACTATAGGACGCTGCTTGAAGAGCTTTCGTATTTTTCATTTGGAAAAATGGTTTTTTGATAAGTCGTGTGGAAAATTTGTGGAAACTCTTGTAATGTGGCTTCCTGCTTCTAACTTGGATCTGTGTTAAAGAGTTTGGATCTCCATTTGTTGTATTATGACTAAAACCTTGGCAATCTGTTTTTCAAGTTTGAAAAATATGTATAATCCTTTTAATAAGTCCTAAACATGGAATCGTTCATGCGCTCATTTATGCCATTGGTTTTTCGTGGATTGATTTGTGTCTTTTTCTCATTCTGATTCTTGAGTGCTGCCCATAACTTGCTCACCAGTGACTGACCTTTTCTCATTTTAATTGCAGACAGGATTATTGGCAAAATGGGGGAAGGTTAGTAGTTCGATAAATTTTTCATTTGTCCTTAAATCTTTTGTATGTTTTCAATTTCATTAGTCTTTTATGAAGTGATTTCCACTTTATATGGAGATTTGTAAATGTTACCTATTTCTTTTGTACTTTTTTTAAAAATTTTATTTTTAGGTAATGGAATGAGTAGATATTTCATGTACACAGGATGTGTACACTAATTCTCCTAAAAACTAACAAATATGAAAGAATTTCATTTGAAAAGGGAGGGTGTGTAGGAAATCTACCATTGAATATATATCACTAGCTCCAAGAATCTTGGACCATTCAAACAACAATCTTTCGAACAAAGTTTTCACTTTTCATCTACACCACTGAGACCTCCACATCAGTAAAAGTATGATTGTTCCTTTCTATCCATATTACCCACATGAAGCATATGGTAGCTATTAAATATTGGATCTTAATGTTCAGTGATGTTTATAATCATCTCTGTGATCTTTTATCCGGAACTTATGTAGGGACATTTGGACAAGTCTTGGAATGCGTTGATAATGAAAAGAAAGAAGTTGTGGCTATCAAAGTTGTCCGTTCCATACACAAATATCGAGAAGCAGCTATGATTGAAATTGATGTCTTACAGAGGCTCGCCAGACATGATGTTGGTGGCACCCGGTAAGGATGTTGTTCCCTTTTTCCCATATTGGCTGTAGTACTTCAAAGTGATTCTGGTATAAGTGGTTTCATTCTTTGCAGTTGTGTGCAAATACGGAATTGGTTTGACTATCGTAATCATATTTGTATTGTAAGTATTTATTGGTACTTCTGATTTGATTAATTTGAAGGGGCAATGTATGTTCCTTCATGCCTGAATATTCTGTGAGTTAAAAGAACTTGCGGATGAATTTAAATGGTTTCAACAGGTGTTTGAGAAGCTTGGACCAAGCTTATACGATTTTCTTCGCAAAAACAGCTACCGTTCATTTCCCATTGATCTTGTTCGGGAGCTGGGCAGACAACTTTTGGAGTCTGTAGCATGTGTGTGGGCAATTCTTGCACCATTTTATCTGATTCATTCTACTCGATGCTCAAATATATTTAAAATGATACTGAGATTTGGGCATCTATTTACTTCATTTCCATTTTAAAAAGATTTCTCCATTTTCAAACCCAAACTTTTTTTTTTTGGGGACAAGTGAGGAATTGATGATTTAGAAGATAACTATTTTCATTTGTTGACTCATTTTACTTGTTTATGTTATAGTTATGCATGAATTGCGCCTGATTCACACTGATTTGAAGCCAGAAAACATTCTTCTTGTTTCCTCTGAGTATGTCAAAGTGCCAGATTATAAGGTATTGTTTGATTAAACTTGTTCTTTGTCTAGACATATCAATTTTATTTTTGAATTTGAATATGTGATCAGAGGAAGGCTGTTAACTAAATAAATACCTTATTTGACCTGATGATACAATTATTATATGAAATCTGTTTTTAAAACGCAGATTTTTTTAAGAGGTACTATGTCTTCTCATGTCTTATTTTGATTGGAAGACATGGGTGAATTTTGTGCATTTGAGCCTGATTATTGGTTGAATTCAAAGCCTGATATTTCTTTTGTTCTTCAATGGCTGCAATTAAGTTTCTATCACGGTCAACTAAAGATGGTTCGTATTTCAAGAATCTTCCCAAGTCAAGCACCATTAAACTCATTGACTTTGGAAGTACTACATTTGAACATCAGGATCACAGTTATGTAGTGTCAACTCGTCATTATCGTGCACCAGAGGTTATATTGGGTAAATATTGTTCCCTATAACACTACTGCAGTCATTGTTTTGCTTCATTGCTTCTAGATAATTTTCGCTGTGGGCAATATCTGCAGGTCTTGGATGGAACTATCCTTGCGATTTATGGAGTGTGGGTTGCATACTTGTTGAACTTTGCTCTGTAAGTACCCTTCTGTGTATAGGTCCCCGTTCATTTACAGTGTAGTCAAATCGACTATGTTGATAAATTTAACAGTCACACATTCTACTGAGTATTGTTTTTGGTGATTCATTTGGGGAGTTTAATGTGGAAACTGACCTTTTATGATATGAGGCACACTTGAAACTCTTCTTCCACTGCTGAAGTTTTCCATTGTTGTCTTTCATGTAATGTGAATGCTGGGGGCATCTAATTATTGTCTAGAACATTCATTGCAAAGATATGCTCATTGAATTTTATGAAATGGAATGTTAATGGTGAAGATTGACTTTGGAGCTATTGCTTTTATTATTATACCTGAAGCTAATTTAATATTTATATTTGGTTTTAGGGTGTTTTAATTATAGGAATTTTGGACTGCTTCTATATTTGGCTATAGAGTTTGGATGCATGTTACCTTTTAAATCCCTCTATCATTTATGAGCAGGGAGAGGCACTTTTTCAAACACACGAAAACTTGGAACATCTTGCCATGATGGAGAGGGTCTTGGGGCCAATACCCCAACATATGGTGCTTAGAGCTGAGTAAGAGTGACTATATTGTTCTTTCTGCAATATTTCTCGGTTTCCTATGTGGGTGAAGCTCTTATGTTTTGTACTTGTCCCTGACTTCATGTAGCCGTCGTTCTGAGAAATACTTCAGGAGTGGTACACGATTAGATTGGCCTGATGGTGCAACATCAAGGGAAAGCATGAGGGCAGTTTGGAAATTGCCCCGCCTGCCGGTAATCATTCAGAATTTGCAGCTTCAGAATTGTTCATATAAATTTGGACCAGATGTGTCCATTATGTTTGTCTTTTACTTTGATGTTTTTCTTCGGAGGGTTTTATAAGATGAAAGAGTACAGTAATGCTTAATAGGAGAGTTGCATAACCAAGTGATCCGCAATAGCCCTTCTTAGGTTGATGTACCTGCACTGACCTTGCTAAATTCTGACTAGTTGGTTACTCTACCCAGCTTTTCTCTGTAAAAAGGCTGAGATTTTCAGTTGCTATATAAGCATGCATTCACCAATTGTTGTCTCTATCTGAACCATACTAACTGGTTTGTAATTTGTAGGATCTCAAAACATAAGTCTCATACCATCTTGAAATGGACTTACTGAATTATCCATTAGAAAATTTTCTTTATTTTCACCCCAGTTCTGCCAATTTTTTTTTCTGCAAAGGCTAATAAATAAAAATTGATAAAAAAAGAAAGTCAATTGATTAGGTTCTGACATGTCAAAACACTTACAACTGTGCTAAACTAGTTTGTAATCTGTAGGATCTCAAAACATCAATTCTCATTACATCTTGAAATTGAGCTGCTGATATAGAAAATTTTCTAGAACTTCATTTTCACACTGGTTCCGCCAATTTGATCCAATATTGTACTTTATCTTCTGTTAATTTCTGTCCTCATAGATAAATAAATAAATAATTATTAAAAAACAAAATCAATGGATTTGGTTCTGTTATAAAAACATTTGCTACGATGCTTTCTTGAATTACCTAGAGAAATAATACTAGTTTAGTTTGCTGCCATGTTATAACTTGGACAAACTTGTATATGGAAGATTTCTTTGAACCTTTTTTAATTATACGCCATCTTCCATGTGTAATCAAATGAACATTGAATTCTCTGTTGCAGAACCTAATAATGCAGCATGTTGATCACTCTGCTGGCGATTTGATTGATCTCTTGCAAGGGCTCCTACGTTATGACCCAGCAGATCGTCTGAAGGCAAGAGAAGCACTTGGACATCCCTTCTTTACTAGAGATCCAAGGAGATGTGCGTACCCCTTGTAATTGGAAGTCCTCATCCATGTTAAGTTGAGCATGAGCCATGTATGTCTGACATACTTGTGTTGTTTTGATTGTATGGTCATTATACAATCATTACTGTATATTTTTAAGCGTCTTCTCTTTCCCTTGTGTGCCCATTAGCTTGTTTTACTGGTTTCTTTTTTGTATGGTGATCCCATTGACCTGTCCATCAAAAGCTCAGGTTTGTTTGTTGTGCTAATTAGGAGAAATAGAAAGTTCATTAGTTCGCTGGTGGATTACTTTGGTGTGGTGTTTAGTGTATCATCAGTACTAAATCTGAAATAGGCGAACAACTTGCAATGATTTAATTCGATTTAGAGAGGAAGCCTGGTTGGTTAATAATGTTTCTTGTTTAGCAGAATTGAATGTGGATCGACGACCCGGAATGGCTCTGCAGAGGAGAAGCTTCATTTCATATTATCAATGTTGAATGAATCAGCTAAGTAAATGCTATTCTCCTTTACCTTTGAGAGTATAACCTAGTTCCTTTTGAAAAAGGGTGGGAGGCCGCATATGCATCTCTCTTGTTTGGTTGATGAGAGAAAATGAAGGGCAAAGAAAATGGAGTGATTTTCCACCTCTTATGTAATAGGGACATAATAGAATATTCAAATAAACTACATTTTCTATGCTTTCATTATTTTTCTCAACCAAATAAAGGAAATTTATATTTATTTATCATCATTTCACTTTTTTATGTTTTGTGCCAAACACATTGTGGAAAGCTAAAATAATTTCCAACTTCTCACTTTTCATTCTCCCAACTAGGCAAAGTCAGGTGGGTTGAACTATAACTTAATCAGGGTTTGATTGTATCGCACTCTCCCTTTTTACATTGTTAGTACACATCATGTATTAAACGTGGATGGTCATGAAAAATGTGGATACCTAATATGAAAGTGTGGAACAATAATTTCTCAACTTGATCGGTCCCATGCAAAAGCCTCATTGGTTTTAGGTGGTTGAAAGTAAAAAAAAATTAGCTCGAATATCTTCTTCCTTTAATCCACTGTGTGACAATCAAAGAGACTGCATGTGTAATTTTAGTCACGTGATTTTAATAATGAGTATTGTGACTTGTTTAAATAATACGCATAGATAGTCTTATAAATCACCACATAATGGGTTTGAGGAGATTCCTCCAAATTGGTTTGGACCTAATCATTGTCCATTAAAAACAATAATTTTTAGGACAAAGTTTGGCTCCAAATGTGTTTGAAACTATCTTTTCCAACTCATTACTTGGCAAATTATAAAACTATCTATATATATTATTTAAACAAGTCACATGACTCATTAAAAAAATTATGTGACTGAAGCTACCACATGGATGGTCTTCAATTGCCACATGATAGGTTGGAGCAAGAAAACTCCAAACATGTTCCTAATTTTTAAATCAAACATCATGTCTACATCCTTGAAAGTTATTGCTAGACTGACTTGATATGGTTGAGTATTACTTGTTGTAAGGAAAAAAAAAAAGAATAATTTTTTTCTTGAATAATACTGTATAATTAACAAGAGAAAAGAAACTGCACATGAGGAGAGCCAATTTCAAGTTCCAACTTCCAACAGACTCCTTGGGCCCCAGGAAAAAATAGGGACGAAGGAGATAGGAATGTTTCCCTCAAAATTACAAAGGAATGTTTATAGACCTATCAATAAAGGAGTTCAAAATCACCTGATTGCAGTGATGTATCTATGGAACAGTGAGGAGTTGTTTAGTTCTGAATTGATTGGTTTACATCATTACATTAAGAGCATCTTCTTACAATATTACAAATTTATGTCCCAGCTCCAATGCTTTTTCCACTGCTAGGTAAGCTACTTTGGCTTCTGCTACAGGGGATCTTGGTCTTTTGTAATTTCTATCCATACAAAGATAACATCTTACATCTCCTTATTATGATTCTTGCCCATTGTTCCAATATTATTCACAAGATATGTTTGTGAATAATATGAATTTATGTGTTTTATCTTTAGGGAGCCTTAGTTTTTCTTCAGCATGTATGATCAAACTCTTCCAATTATATAATTGAAGTACATGTCAAAAAATTTGATGTGCAACACAAGTCTGGAAAGTTCCGGACTTGGACTTGTTGCTGTCGATTCCTACCAATTAGTACCATTCTATTAATTAAGGTTGAAGAGTCTATTATAAGGACATGTTCAACTTTGCAAATAATAAAGTACGAAAGAAAGCAAATTGGTTGGCATTGACAGCAACAAGTCTGGAAAGTTTGGACCGTCTTTTCTGGACTCTTTAACAGTCGTCTCACATGGTGTTGGGGTCACTCATGCAGGTTTTGTGTGCGGAGGACATTCACATAGTCTAGACTCTCTCACATGAAAATGAAATCAGTACAGTGCCTCTCAATCATGGCTTTTGTCATTCACTCTCTCGCCAGTAGTTCATACTTCATCCCCTTCTTCCACATGGTGTTGGGGTCACTCATGCAGGTTTTGTGTGCGGAGGACATTCACATAGTCTAGACTCATGAAAATGAAATCAGTAAAGTACCTCTCAATTATGGCTTTTGTCATTCACTCTCTCACCACTATCACCAGTAATACTTCATCCCCTTCTTCCAGATCTTTGGCTTTGGATTCCTGGAACCACAAAACGAAAAAAAAAAAACAAACGAAAGTATTTTTTTTTATGAGAAAAAAACGAAAGTACTTTGACGCTAAGTGTACGTGTCTTTGCCTTTCTTGGGCCAGAGTATGTCTGTCCCATATTTTTGGCACAAAAATTAAGAGATATATGGTGCTTGAGGGTCTCACCAAAAAAAATACGGTGCTTGAGAGGCTTAACGAAGGAATGATCAGAGTCCTTTGATACTATGCAAATTTAGATTCATGTAGTTAAGTACAAGTAAGAGGGTTGAGGGTTGTGAAAGTTCATCAAGCTGTCATCACAGCTACGAGATCCATACCTGATACTGTTTGTAACAAACGTCTTATTCGATTGAGTAACGCTACAAATATAATATTTTTCATAATATTTTTTTTTTACCATTAAGTATGCAAGTTTTTTAAACTTCTCATTTGGGTTGATCATTTACATTACCTTTTTAATCTACTAATAAGTGAAATTTTTTGTGCCTAACTTATTGGGTTTGATTCGATTAAACAACTTACAAGTTATTCATGTATGTGGCAGCCTCAATAATATAACCTTGAATGACAAGCAAGCCATGTCATTATCATTTCTGGCACTAATTGCAGGAAAAACTATTATTTTATCCGCATGGAGTATTATTTTAAGCTGCACGGAAGATTAATGTCAAGAAAGTGATCGGGTAATAATGCTTTAGCTAATACTACATTGATTAGATTTTGAAAGTCATGCACGCTATAATGTCACTTCTTCTCTGCTTTCGACTTTTAGTTTTCCCTAGTTGGAAGTGTGCAACTGTAATGATTTTGCATTCTGCGTCAAATTTTTACCAATCACACCTCGTAATATTTAATCAGGTCAAGAGGGTACATCTTCTCACACTACATTTATTTATTTATTTTATATATATAATTCGATAAGTGAGAAAGAATTTGATTCCTCAACATTTTTATTGGTAACATCATTCAAAAAATGTGAGTTAAGCAACAAGATTTGACCATACTACATACTAAATAAGCCCCGTGAGTTATAATGTTTTGTAACTCCAATCTCCTTCTCTGTTGGAATGCGAAAATTTTGTCTTTAAATATGCTTACGAAAGATTAAATACAATTGCACTTAGAGTGAGACTCCAAATGTAATATTGAATTTGATTTTATCAATAAACAATTGCTGGAGCATTATTTTATGTGAGAAGGTAATGTCTTATATTAACAATAGTATTCAAGAGGTAAAGTGGAGATACGCTTCAAGTTTAGGATGTTAGAAAAGATGAGACATAACTTTGATAAAATTTGAAAATAGAAAGAAGAAGAAAAAATAATGTGAGAAACAAAGCAGGCTTGATGGCCAACATCCCTAAAGAAAAGCCCTTCTTAATAAAAAAAAGAAAGAAAAGAAAAGCCCTTAATGACTATATATTTGCTATATGAACTATTTTACAATGAACCTATAGTAGGGTAATCTAAACCCTAGACAACTAGGATTACAAGCCTTGCTAGGATTTTTTCTGCTTGCACACCAAGTATGATTGAAACATGATTGCTTGCACATTAATTAGGACTATAGTTGAGTTTGACTAAGATTGGAGCTTGTTATCTTGTGTGGCATGCTTTGATAACACGATAATTATCAATTGTTCCAAATATATAAGATATTCAAAAAGAATGAACCCCAAGGGTTGGTCTAGTAGTTTCCAAAGCCTCATGAGATCAAATGAGGTTTGGGTTCAAAACCCCTAGGCATTATCTTGGGTTACACTCAAGGGATTCATCCCTATAATTACTCGATGTATATGGAATAGGAGAATTACGTACACCCAAGAGAATAATTAAATGTTCAAAAATTTCTAGACACCCACATTTAGTCAAAAAGAAGTATTAAGAGTCAGAGAATTGAATCATTTGTAATAGGACTAAAAGGTTAAATCAAGTTTTTGAAAATCAAGTGAAGGTGGGACTCACTCTCAACCAATTAGGCGACACATTTTATGTGGGCGTGAGGGGAAAATAAAGATTCTAGTAACACAAAGATTTTGTCACAATTGTCTATGTGACAGACTGTGAGTGGTGAAGAAAATGTTGTAGATCTATGTGAATTTGATAGACAACCAGTTATAACCCACCATGTATGATAATTATGGCAAAAATTATTACTTTTTATGTGGTACTGGAACTACCAGAGAAAAAGAAAAAGAAAAAGGAAAATAGAATTAGAGCAAACATTGCTTCTAATTTCAAGGTCTCTCTAGTGAAGTAATTAGCAGCCAGCATGATGACGTCTGATTACTGAGGAATTTTGATTCTTTCACCCATGATTCATGATTCATGATTCATGAATTCAAAATTTCCAAATATTTTTGAGTCCTTAACCAATTTCAACATCACCACGCTGTCGGTACCAAATCAAAACGCACTATCTAAACTATTTAACAGCACATAATTTATTCCACTACCTTTTTCCAAGGTATCTGAATTTTACATTCATAAGTTACTAAGGTCTATGTTCATCAAAAAAAAGTTACTAAGGTCTATAGAAATTTTTAGGAGAAAAGAGATGCGTTTATTTTTTGGTATAAAAACCATACTTACAAAAAAAAATTAATAATAAGATTTTCTAATAATCTAATTTATAAATTAGGTTAAGTTGAAATTCTTTTTCTTTATTTTTTTTGCAATAATTCATGGTTACATGCAATGGAAGAAAGAGGATTTAAAACTCGAATCTCCTGAAAACAACAAAAGGTACAAATCAATTGAACTAGAAAGCTCCTAACCAAGTTCAAATACTTTAGCATGTAAAGCAAATTGTTTCCAAAACATAGCATGTTTAAAAATTTGACTTCAAACTCACCCCTTATGGTTATACCCATTTACTTTTCTTTAAAACAATCCGAGATCTTTAAAGTAAAGAAAAAAAAAAGAAAAAGAAAAACCATTCCCTTTACAATTAGGGTTAGGTCAAGTTGAAAATCTCATTAAATCTAACCCATTTTAATCCGGTTTGTGTTTGGATTTGGAAATTAGCTAGCTTATTTTTTAAATCACTTTTTGTCTCATAAATTAGCAAACAAGTGTTTGTTTTTTTTTTTAATAGAGCAAATAAGCTCCTAGCCCACCTTGAAATATGAGAGTAAAATATTTTATGTATGCTTTTTTTTCCCTTTTCTTCTTTAGCTTCTAAGTACACATTAGAACCTTTAATAGTACTATTTGTTCCCACCACCGCACATCTTTGGCGCAATGGTCACTCCACAAGTCTAAGTGCTTGTGGGTTGTGGGGTGTGAGGGGCAAAGGCCAAGATTCAAATCTTCGTGAGGGAGCTTCACACACATATACACTTATGTAAAGAAGCAATTTGGTTCCTAAACCCAAAAGGTAAAAGGATCTAAGCCCAAAAAGCTCAATACAATGAATTTGTAAAGAGTGGGTTAGAAAACTAGGTTCTAATGAGTTGGGTGACAATTATAATGGATCTAGATAACAATAAAGTAAAGATGGACTAGTTTTATCTAAAGAAAATCGTCCTTGACACAATCCGAGGAGATCAATTCTTATATATATATATATATATATATCCCTTGAATTTGATTACAAGCACAGTTCTTGTTATTACAATGTTTTTCTCTTAATTCTCCGATCTCCTTCCCTCTGGGTCTTCTTTCTATTTTATGCTATCTTCCTCTTTCATCTCTACCCTCCACGTGTAGATTAGATTGCTGGTGTTAATTCTTGTCCTATTAGTACATTCCTAAAATCTTTGGGAGTAGCTGTAAGGCTGAAAATTACTATTCAGATATTATTTCCTCATTAATGCAGCTAGAGAGTTAGCTATAGAAAATTCAATGCGGTGACAGTAGCCTTCTCCTAAATATTTTATAGTTCTCCTTTATTTTGTACACTCATGATGTGCATCCCTATTGATAGAACCTTCCAGAATGTTGCCCTGGATGACAGACCACATCTTCGGACCTCTGCTTTGCTCAACCAAGAAAGCATTCCTCCTCGGATCACCTTCTCGGGCTATCATGACCAAACCCCTTCTTTATTCACTAATGCTGACTTCCATAACAACGTTTACCTGTTTTCGGACTACGCATCCTCGGACTGGGCCCTTAGCCCAATATATACTACTGGGTCTATCATCTCTACAACTTAGATTAGACTAGAGTAGAATTTATATCTAGTATTAAAAAAAGTACTATGCGTTCCCATAAAAAAAATTATATCTATTAATTGTTTAACACATAGACATCATGGATCCACCTCTTACCATATATATCAAATTAATTATTAAATAATGTCAAAGTAGTTAGCAAATCAATCTATAATTATCTAAAATTTATAATATATCTATATATATATATATATATAGATATATATAATTGTTTGACTTTTAGCAGACATTCTAATATTTTTCCACACCATCTTTTCAGAGCTCACAATTTTATTTTTATATCCATTTATATATATATATATATATATATATCTAGTATCAAAAAAGTACTATGCGTTCCATAAAAAAAATTATATCTATTAATTGTTTAACACATAGACATTATGGATCCATCGCTTACCATATAAATCAAATTAATTATTAAATAATGTCAAAGTAATTAGCAAATCGATCTATAATTATCTAAAATTTATAATATATATATATATATATAATTGTTTGACTTTTAGCAGACATTCTAATATTTTTCCACACCATCTTTTCAGAGCTCACAATTTTATTTTTATATCCATTTTTAATTGATTATAAATTATATTATATATTTAAACCCTCTATTAAAATCTTATCACAACTTTTTTATTTTATTTAAATGGTATAATAGATAATTTCATAAACAAACATAGTCATAGTAAATATCTACTAATTATAACTATCATAATTATTAAATTTCATGTTTAGAAAAAAAAAAAATGAAAGTGAAAAAAAATAAAAATCATATTATGTTAAATTTTTCAGTGCATTGAACAGGTTACTAACTAATGATAATACGTTTCATAAAATAAAAAACTACTGATAAATTGATAATATATATGAAACTGAAGTTTTAAACTTTTGTTGGCTTCTTCTTATATTGCCACATAATCTTTGAAAACCCATACTTCTCATTGAGCTTGAAATTGAATTCTATATATATATATATATATCTCCAAAAAGGGTTTTATCAAATTGTCTTTCTTTGCCTTTACAGCAGCCTTATAATGTAAAGCGCCTCAACAACTACCTTCACAGAGTTATTTGTTTTCTAAGAAAAAAAATAGTTTTGAATTCTTTGACATATAGCCAATATTTTGAAGTCTTAGATTTTCAACTACCAAACCAGTCGAAACCCTTTTAAGTCTTTAATATGTTTTCTAGCTAGATTGTCTCTTGTGTATGTATATGTGTCCATATAAGAATTGGTTATTTTCGATAGCTTTTGTGTATAATATAAAATAAAAGGCTAAAAATTAGCATATTTTTTAAAAACTGAAAGATAAATTATTTAAAATAAAACTGAAACAAAGGTAGTTTGAGGTTCATAAACAGTATATAAAACAAGCAAAAAAAACTAACTTATAATCACTTTCCAAAGTCACGTAATTAATTTGCTTTCTTAGATAAAGTTATGGAATATTGTAGCACTCTATCATATATCTGAGATCTTTGTTGCCTCTGAGCTGCGCAGAATTTGTACAGTACCGTCAACACTTTGAGTATCTGTTTCTGTGTTCTACACTTCTACATACCGATTTGAATTTTTTTTTCCCCTATGTTCGGTTGCTGAGAATATATAGGAAAGAAAGTACAGTCAAATATTTGCGTCTCATTTGTTTCATTTTCCTCTTTTGTTTGTTGAAAAACCAACGAGGATACGAAAATGATTTTATGTGCTGTTTTCTGAATTTTGGCATGTTTTCTTTGTAGATTTTTTGAATCTAATTGTTATTTATTAGAGAAATGCTATATTCATAACCTTTTCACAACAAATCCTTAGTGGCGAGTTATTATTGGTGAGGCAAAAAAGTAATCTTAATGATAAATTCAAATTATAACTAATAATAACTAATCATTTATAATTTATTGTGAAAATATTGTGGACGTAACACTTCTAATTTTATTACGCTAATCAAACTGTAATATTTTTGGATTTATGCTTGTCAACTATATCATGCTGAGGACATCTTACGAGAAAAGAACTTCAAGCCTACCATGCACCCAGGTTCGACTGGACTCGTCTACACCTCTCAAACATCGGTTGCATGGTATTTCCCCACACCTTATGGGTCTGTCTACACTCTACACCCTTATACATTGATTCCTCATTGGATTGTTTACTAGTTTCATTTTCAATTTTTTCTTGAATGGGTTCAGAATAGCCTCACTTAAGAGCACTTGGTAAATAAAAATATAAAAACAGACAAGTATAGATTTCATACCAAAGAGTAGGGCTGTCCAACTAAGACCCTCACCTAAAGGTAGCATCTGAATCAAAGGAAACCGAACCGAAATTTGTCCGATCTAATCACTAGGTCAAACGACTACAAGTCTCATCTTCTAGAACAATTTTATGATATATATGTGTGAGTAAAGTCCTACATTGAATCATGATGAAAAGAATAAGCGGTTAATATAACATAATTGAACACATACCCATTGAGTTTAGGCCTATTGAGTTAAGGTGTGACGAATTATTCATGGTCCCTACCTAGTGGAGACAGAGCAATCCAAAACAGCCCACACACAAAGATCCGCAACGTGGTTCCCATAGATGATGTATTGATGAAGAAAAAAGCCCATAGGTAAAAGGGATGAGTAAGACTAATTCATGACCCACGAAGAAGTCTTAAAGCCCACAAAGAGGCAGCGACTTACACATGAGGGGGAGATTGTTGGGTACACATGTGTGAGTGAAGTCCTACATTGAATAATGACAAGAAAAATGAGTAGTTAATATAATATAATTGAACACATACCCATTGGTCTTAGGCCTTTTAGGTTAAAGTGTCTCTTTATATGTTATATTAATTTTGGGTTAAAGTGTTTCTATATGTTATATTATTCAAGGAAGTTTTCCAAGTTGTTTATCTCCCCAATATAATATTGGGTTGAGTGACAAGTCTTCCCTTTCAAATCAACTATGATTGACTATAATGGATCCAACAGAAAGCTACAGTTCTCCACCTTCAAAGCCATCATTCTTCAATGTGTATAATTGTTCTCTGCCAAATCTGGCAAGAACTATACTAGATCTAGAAAGATCATTGCCAAATTTGGGAACATCACAGCTAGATCTAGTGAGTCTCGACTAGATATAGTAACTCTACCACCATGTGTTTTTACCACCAAACCTAAGGCAATTTTGACCAATCGGACCACTAGAACAAAGGAGCCTTGGAGGTCGATAACTCATATTTTCACGGTTGGCGACAGGGTATGCAATTTCAAACTTACTGTCATCAGGTCAGTTGTTGGTTTGATCTCAAAATCAACTTCAACCGACCTATGCGTAGCCCTACCAAAGACAATGTAAAACTTATTTGCATTAATTTTATTCAATCAAAACAACAATTAACAAGCATTTTCGCTCAATCTTTGCTAAAGTACATTAGCGATTACCACCCATTTACATCACTCCCCCTTAATTTAATTCTAATGAAGTGATAAATTTGTTTATCTATTTGGGGATCTTTTCTCAATGATTCTCTTTGGATATTTAGGCTTAGGATGAAACTTACTCATCGTATGAACCCTTAGAGTTAGTTGGGTATAGGTTCGACCTAGTCATCTTCAAGTTTTTTATGGTAAGCATAGTGTAAAGAGAGTTGCTCTACGATCACAAAACAATTCTTATAATATTTTTACAAAAGTTGAGGTGTTAACCAGTCATAAGTCAAAAATAAAATAAATTATATTTGGGCCCACCACAACTCAAAATAAGATTTTTGTTAAAATGTGGTGAGATTTTGTCTTGCCCACACATTTTCTCTTTTTTAAAATAAATAAAAGCCTTCAAGTCTTCACCAAAACCCAAAGTTACAAGGATTTTCATTTTTCCATCGATAGCAACATCCGTTTTTTTAGATGCACTTTTTAATGACCCCCCTTTGATCACACCCAAAGTGCATCTCATCTGAAGTTTGAGAATCACAAATGGGGAAATTTGAGGATTGCTAATCTTATAGGATTTGATTGTCGAAAGACTCTAAACTTGAAAAATTACCCTCAAAATATGGAATCTCTCTCTCTCTCTCTCTCTCTCTCTCTCTCTCTCTCTCTCTCTCTCTCTCTTTGAGACAAGGAACACTACAAAAAATGCTATCACCGTTAGGCTATCACTTGAATCTTGAAACTAATTTTAAAAAAATTAGTATTGAAATTAGAAAAATTACAGTTCTCCGTGTTGTATTAAATTTTGCATTTTATTAAGAAACTTTTCAAATTTAACTAGTTAGCTCAATTGATAAAGTCTCTGATAGTTGAATAAGAGATTTGAGATTTAATCCCTGCTTACACTAAAAAACCAATTAGCGTGTTGGTTTAATGATTAAGAGCTATCATTAGAAGTGGACACTATAGGTTGAAATTCTCTCAAAAAAAAAAAAAAAAACTTATCCCTTGTAGACTTGTCATAAATTTGTCCTATAAACATTTCATTTGTTACAATCTGACCCATAAAAATTAGAATAAAATGAAATCTTTAATGAGTCGTTGGATTGAATCCTAACACTTTTACTTTAGTCTAAATCTTATAGTTTCAAATGAAACACTAAAAAGTTTGTGGAATTGAACTTAATAAAACCGAAACAATAGAGGCTATTTTTGCATATTGCAAATTTCCCATTTAAATTTTATGAAGCTTCTTTGCAGGGATAAAAAGGTTCTTCGATAATGCTACCTAACCTAAGTACTTCTTTGTTGGCATATGATATAACAACAAGTACATAATGTTATTTTCTGGCGTCACGGTGCCCACGGACGAAGCCAGGAATCGAATCTTGGGGGGCAAGCTTAATGTAAGCTCATTCACTTTCATTATAATGCTACAATGAAGCATTACCAATTTCATTGAAGTAAAACCATTATTTATTTATTTATTTTTAAGATGCTTCGTTATTTTCATGTCTTACGAATATACTTTACTAGAAATTAACCCCTAACCAAAAAAACCAAATAAATATGCCCCACGAACCTAAACAAAAAATGTAAATAAAGTTTAAAGTAAGCAAATACTTAAAAAAAAGTTAACAAACAAAAAATAGTGTCAAGTAAAAAAGACGTGTTTTTTTATAGTTAGTGGGTTACAGCCATTACCCATTATCTTCGTTTTAGAAAAAAATTATTTTTTTATACAAGCTTTTCAAAACTTTTCACGTGATATCTCAGTTATAAGGAAAATTCTGGTAACACAATTTTTGTGCACAACTTGTTCACGTGGCGAGTTGTGATTGGTGAAGGGATGACCCACCACCACCCCTCCACCAACCATAACTCGCCACGTGGGCGAGTTTTGTGCATAATTCTGGCGAGTTTTGTGCACAGAATTATGGTACCAAAACCACTCCAGTTATAAATCAAATCACAATTAAAAAATTTTCTTCTTTCTTATTTGAACCTACTTGAAGTCTAGAAATTAAATCAAATCACAATTAAACCATCTTTGGTTGTGATCCTTACTTCCTTAACTATTAGATCTAAGAAGTTCACCGATGTTACATCCATACACTGCTCGATCTCGGAAGCTCATCAAGTTCAACACTCATTGTCAAGAGCTCAAGTCTCAACACTCAAGCTCACAGCTGCTACATCTTTCACTCTCTCTGTCTCTCACGTTTAGTTTAGTTTAGGTTTTTTTTTTTTTTTTTTTTTTTTTTTTGGAATTTGATGGAATGATTTGGTATGTAAGATTCATATTGATTTTGTTTCAAATATTTTTATGGGCTGGACTAATCTTTTGGTAAAATTTGTTGATTGGGATAAGTTTTCTTTAACTTTTTATTATTGATTTTGTTGTTGAGTTAATATTTTTGGGCTATATCTAATTTGTTTTTTGAATTTTAGATCAGTAATTTTTTAAGGGCCTTTTCTTTTCTTTTTTTATGAGTCTTTTCTTTGGTTTAAAGGGGCAAGTTTAATTTTATTGAGTCAAATTGCTAATAATTAGGTAGCTATATATATATAATGACAATCTGGTTGTGTTTTCAAAAAAAAAAAAAGGTAGCTATATATATATATATACTATTGATTTTTTTTCAAAATTTAGGGGGGGCAAGCCAATGAATGGCTCTGACCCTGATGGTGCTCTACTGCTCTCACAATGTGTGGGTGCATTTAGCAAATAAAAAAGAAAATGCCTGGAGTGCGTGAATAAACAGCCGCTGCAAGATATGTCACTGTCACTTCTAAGCTGTAAATTGGGCCAATTGCACCAGCAAATATCATTTATTTATCAATATTTGGAAAGTAATATTTTAAGCTGCATAAAATATATATATATATATATATATATTTACGATCAATTCTTACATAGTCCAAGAGTACTGCTCCGGGGCTCTCGTAAAGGGGATGAGCCCCATGTGGATCCCACGTGTGGATAAGTAGGGAGATTCAACTATCTAAATTTTTTCTTATGTTTACATAGAAGACAGAATCATCAATTGAGAGGTTCAACTGCGGCTTTATAAATTCTTTGTAGAGTAGTTATTAAGAAATTTAAATAATAAGAAATTTTAAAAAGTCAAAATTTGAATATATTGGCATTACAAAAAATAAAACACGCTAATATCTTAAGTTTTACAATTTTTTTTTTACTAACAAAATGAAAAACAAAAAACAAACCAAAGATGGATTGATGAAAGAAAAAGTGAGAATTGAGAATGCTAAAATGGAGGTAATAAAGTGAGAGAATGTTTGAAATGATGAGAGAGAGTAACGAATGATACTTGCTGCGACTGTGAGCTAAGCCGTTAAGAAGAGCACTGCTAGCACCATCAAGGAGAACTCACGACCTCAACATATCTTTTTGCTCTGTTTTTTAGGAAAAATAAAATTATGGATTATTTTTATTGAATGAGGTGAATGAGTTACAAATATAAATAATTATGAATTTTTATTTTTATTTTTTGTTTTTGAATGGACTCTTTGTTGAATATTTTGGTCATTTATTGTTATTTGAATTATCTTTACTATTATTTGGGATTTAAATTATTATTTGAGTGATTAATGATTATGTTTAAGGAGCCAAAATTATTTTTGTTTAATCCAAATTCATAGAATTGTCAAGTTAGGGTGTTTAATTTTTTTTGAGGTAGACAAAACGCGTTAGTTAATATATATACATATATATATATATATATATATATATATATATATATTTCGTATGAATACCCTAGGGCCTAACCACCTAAGCTCAACGTAGCAACGTTCAGCCACCTAAGGACAACACTTTTACCCAAAAAGGCAAAAACTTAAGGAGTTTGAGCACAATTATATTATATTAATTACTAATTCTTATTATCATTTATCAGTATCTAAAGTATCTAATATGGTACTTTACCACTCAACTAATCATGTTACTCATGTGAATATTCCAACAATTAATATATAATAGTAATAGATGATTTCGGGAGGAGGAATAAACTGAGTAAAGTCGACAGAGGGATAATGTTATAGCTTACGAAAGTCACGAACACTATAATGTCTCACTCACATAAGTCATAAGCTGCTTAGAATAATAGAATGATAATTGATAAATCACACCGTTAGTTGGAAGGGCTTAATTATGGATTTCCATTTCTCCCTTCATCAAAGTTTTATGAAGATGATCTAAAAAACAAACAAACAAAAAAATTATCAAGATGCTTAGATGCACCTTGAAATATTTAATTGAGGTCAAGAGGATCTTAGAGTTCATCTTTTTTTGGGATAAGATCCCCCTCTATTTTTTTAACAAATATCAAATAAGTTGTAACTTGTATTTATTAAATTTTGTAAAGTTTATATGAGTTTTTTAAAAAACTATTGGATTTCTTAAATCTTATATATCTTATATCTGAATTAAAATTATAAGGGATTGGAGAATAGGAGCGAATCATTTCCCATATTTTTTTTAAGTCACCACACATTCTTAAAGATAAGATAATCACAGAAGAGAAGTAGAATTTATATGAAGATTTTGATAAGATGTGGAATGAAATGACTTATTGTACTTAAATGGTGGCTAAAAATGTACTTAGAGAATCGAACGAATATAGGTGACCAACTAAGGAGACTTAATGGTAGAATAAGGTCCAAGCAACAATTAGTTAAAGAGAAAGCCATAGAAACTTACCTAAATGTAAAGACAATGTTGCTTATGAAAATTATAAAGTATAAAAGAGGAATGCAAAAATATAAATATAAATATAATTGACCAATACGCTAAATGTAAGGCTTATGATAAATTATGTAGCAAATTGGAGACAAGAAATGAAATTAAGAAACTTAAATGGTGTCCAATGCATTAAAGAAGAAGATGAAAGAGTGTTAGTAAAAGAGATATGGAAAATTTATTTTGATAAACTTTTTAATGGAAGTGATACAAAATATTGGAGCGAATTGAGTAATCTAGTGGAGGATAGAAAGTGTAGGTTTATTTGAAGAATTAGGATGACTGAGGTAAAAGATGCATTGAAGAAGACCAAAATGGAAAAAGTTGCAGGACCGGAAGCAATCCCCTTTGATGTCTAGAAGTGCTTTGATAATGTGAGTGTATTTTGTTTGACTAACCTTATCAATAAGATCTTAAGTAGAGGAGAAGTACTTTAATATCTATTCACAAGAATAAGGAGGATATTCAAAATTATACAAATTACTATAGAATTCAATTTATGAGTCTCACTATGAAATTTTGGGAGAAAGTGATTGAATATAACTTATATAAGTTAAGACTTAGTATACAAAACAAAAATATTGAAGAATCAGTTTTGTTTTATGCTAGGATGATCTACCATGGAAGTTATTTTCTTATTTTGATTATATTATATTATATTTCTCTACCGATCATTTTCTTAATTAATTAAGCATTTGTTTACTTATATTAATTGATGATTTTGAAATTAATAACCTTTTATTTAATCTTCCTCTTTAGACTAAAATCTTGACTTTACCGATTTTGAAAAAGAAATCTTGACTTCACCACTAAATTTAGAAGCTCTTGCTTGACAAGGTGTCCAACCAATAGTCCTCCCAAGTGCTATTCGTCACCGTCAACACCCCAAACTCAACATCATGGTCATCTCATATGTCATCATCTCCTTGCTACCGCCACCTCTTGAGGACCATATATGGCATCGCACTTGCTATATATCATTGACAATAAACGTCTCTTTTTGCCCAAGATTCTCTCACCACCATTATTCTCTTCGAGCTTAACGAAAATATGTTTGATCAAGTATTTTTAGACCATAGCCTAATGCACCTTCAACTTTGTTAGCTCAGTCCTCCCCGCCAACATATTTGGTGGCTTGATCGCCCTCACCCCAACTAACACCTTATGGTTGTTATTATTGCAAACACAATAATAATAATGGAAATAACACAACGAGAAACTAAATAATACTTTTGAATATTACTAATTTAAAGAGAAAAATTACACAACACTATTTGGATTGAGGCGTGGCACTCGCTCTCTTTAAGAAGATTCAAGCCCTTGGTTGGTTAAATTTTGTAATTGATGCAGACCTTTTCTTGTAGAGAATTCAACCCGAAATTCCAAACCTATGAGAAATAAAAAAAAAAAAAAAAAAAACATAAAGAAAACACACGTCAAAAGAAAATAATCACACGTACAAGACAGTATTTACGTAGTTCAGCAATTTGCCCACGTCCACGGAATTGCAGAGATTTCACTATTATCAGGGAAAAAATACAAAGTGCGGGTATAATGTTTCTATATCCTGCGCACATGATTCACAATGGGCTACAGAACGGGCCAAAAAAATTCTCTCTTTTTTTTGTGTGTATGTTGCAGTAACTTGGATTGGGTCTGAATAGGTCTTTTTATAGGCTCAATACGCCTCACGAAATTACTACCCAAATTAATTTGATTAATTAGGTCCATTATTTTGATGTTATGGGTGTTACAAGATTAATTGCAAAATATTAATCTGATGGGCTGGAGTTACACAATTAATGGTGAGATAAGGAGTTTCTGAAGAATGAAAAGGCTCAAACAAATAGTCCATTAAATGGGTTAATGGCTTTTCATTTTCCATAATAAAAATGGAGTATTAATTCAGGTCATTTACTCACCAACAGATATGGTAATTATTCTAAATGGGCTATCAAGGAGGAGGATCCAAGAGGCTAATTCATTTCCATTTTTGATACCTCCACCATTCACCTCCCCCTTACGCACGTATCTTGCCCAATATTTGAAACAATTCATATTAACCCATTAATCACCACAATAAAAAAAAAAAAAACAAAAAAAAAAAAAACAAAACAAAACAGTCTCTTTCATTTTCAATGTGGGATTAAACATTTTCACTAACTTCTCATCTTCCATATTTACTCCCACATCTTTACATTTATGTTGTAATATTTATTCATTTTCATTAATTAATATTAAAATGCTCCAATAATTCCTCACTCATTTTAATATTATTTTTTTTTAATTAAAGAGAAATTACCAGGCAAAGATGGGTCACTATGCATCATGAAGGTGTGCTTTGCATTAAACCTTTACTTAGTAAAACAGCGATCTCAACTCCAGAGTCATAGTGGTCTCCGACTTAAACTAGGACTGCTTTAGGAAAATTAAGCGTCATTACTTACATATAACAACCTAAGTGTTGACATGAATTTTTATCACTAGCACTTTACGGCTATGTGCTGATCCCAGTTTCATGAGTGTATTTGAGATTATGTCCAAATCTCATAGGGAGCAGCTCTACCCCCATACTCACATAAGTGAAATTTTGTCAAGAGTGCTTCTGTAATTCTAACACCCCACTCATACGAACTACAAATTTCATTAAGAGTTTTTACTCAACCTCTCCACATTACAAGATAAATGCACTTACATTATAAGGATGAGCAATTAAAAAATTATTTAGAAAATAAATAATTAAAAAAATAAATAGTGCATTTCTTACGATCATCATATGATTCATTTTTCCTATTGAACCCAATTCTCAAGATCTCTGGTCCTTTGGTTAGGTATCCTCATACATGGCTCATGATTCTATGGACTTTAGTCCCATCCCCCTTGATGTATTCCCGACTTTATCTTTTGCCAAGGCCTTGGTAAATGGATCTGCAAGATTATCATTAGATTTAATATAATCCACAATTATGATGTGTAAACACCCCATTTTACAACTTGCATTTAACCAACCGGTAGATCTTCAAATTTGTGATACAAAACAAATCTTGATGCTCTAACGATCATAATGGTATGTCATGGGTTTTGATTGGACCACCTGATCAGAAGTTATCATACAAACAATTATCAATGATCATGGCTCACCTACACGATGGGTCCGGTCACGTCCTATCTTAAACACTTAATTTTGATTGATTCTCACAAGAATTCATTTAAAATTAATTAAGTGTAATTTTTGATTGGATTTCATTTTTTATTTCATTTTTAAAATAAAAAAAATATTTTCCTTTAGGACATCTTATCTGCTCTTTTGAAAAAATTTGGAGATAGAAAAAATTCAAAAAAATGCTCAGGAACGTCATTATCTTCAGCAGCAAATTGAATCGTATTTTTGGCCTGGAAAACATCGAAATTTGGTTTTCTCTATTTCTATAAAAGTTGTAGAGAATTAAATTTCCTTTCAAAAAACATCAATTCCGAATCAATTGGAATTTTGAGCAGAAAGTTATGACCAAAATACGAAACAGGTGCAGAAGATAACACAAAATCAGCATTATCTTCACTCATCTTTCAAAATTTCAAATGGGGATCAAACTCAAATTTGTTCAAGCTTGTCTAATAGACTGATCCCTTCCTTTAGCTTCAGAAGAAAAGTTTTTTAAAAAAATAATAAATAAATAAGATAAGAAACAGATACATCCTGGGAAAATTTTCAAAAATGCTCAAAAAACGTGATTATTTTCAGCAGCAATTTGAAACACATTTTCAGCCTAGATAACGTTGGAATTTGGCTTTCTCTATTTCTGATAAAGTTGTAGATAATTGAATTTCCTTTCAAAAAACACCCATCTTGAATCAATTGGAATTTTGAGCGGAAAATTAGAGCCAAAATACGAAGCAGGTGCAGCATCATTTCAAAATTCAAATAGGAGATCCAAAACCCAATCCGTTTCAGCTCATTTCTCCCCTTAGCTTCAGAAGAAAGCTAACAACTTAGCTTTAAAGCTAAGCCATCCCTCCTCCTATAAATAGAGAAGACCTCTTCCATTTTCTAGACCCCGAATTCCCTCTAGAGAGCTAGTGAGAAAGCAGAAAAGAAACGCTGTTGTGCAACCATTGTTCCTACTTTGGTTGTAGTTTAGTACTTCCTTACTTTCTCTCTAGCCCTTTAAGTGATCAATTCCCTTTTTTTAATTTATGTTCTATGCTGGTAAGTAATTAATCATGTTCTTATCTTTCTACACATGCTTGAATAAATGTTTAACATGTCATTATTTGTTTTTTTGGATGAACATGCCTATATTTCTTATTATTATTTCTTTTACATGCTTAGATGAACACTTCTAGGCTAATACACAATTTTTCTCTTGAATGCTTAGATGAGCACTTCTAGGCTAAAACACAACTTTCTCTTCAATACTTAGATAAACATGTCTAGGTAATTGTTTTACCTTTTTTAATAAAAAAAAATGCTTGAACAAACATGTCTAAGTATTTTGAGTTTCTCTAGATAAACATGTTTAGGGATTTTCCTTTACTTCTTTTCATAATTGTTTGGATGATCAAATATGCTCAAAGGTCTTATTTTTATTTGGTTCTCTCTACAATTATGTTGATTACAAATAACATGACAACATTATTTTCTTTTTCTCACATGCTTAGATAAACATGTCTAGGCTAGGGATTCTTTGCTTACTTTGATTTCTTGGATGAACATGCCATTGCTTTAAAGTTTTCTTTACATTAAAATTGTTATCTAACAAGTTTCATTTTTTTTGTGTCTTTTTCTATATTTGATTCTCTTAACACATATTTATTTTCAATTCTTACAAAATTATCATGTTTATATGACATATTGTTTGTATTTGTTTGACATGACATGACATTGGCCACCTTAACCTAGGAGACCGGTTTTACCGGGCGAGATGGGTGCTTAATCCCTTCCCATCTCGTAAATTAGCCTCCGAACCAAGATCAAGGGTTCTAGACTATGCTTTTGCACATGTAATTTTACATTTTTTTTAGAATGTAACTAGGAAATAAAGCAATGTAATTTACTTTTCTTAGATTGTATCTAGGACAAAAAGCATTGTAAATCTTTGTTACAAAATTTGATGTAAATTGCAATATACATTAATACAACAGAAGTATTTTTTATTAAAGGTTTTCTTATTTTCCCTTTTAAATTAAGTAAGTGGCGACTCCATGTAAAACCCTCGATCTAGGGGGGAGTACATTTCACATGATGCCACTACTTAAATAAGATCGCACAGTACTATGTTTTCTTCTTATAAGTCTAGATTTACCATTGTAATAACAGTTTTTAACTCTACCAATTGCGGCAGTGCTATCACAATGAATTAATATAGGTGGAATTGGCTTTTCCCAAAGTGGAATTTCATATAACAAATCTCTAAGCTAATTTGCCTCTTCACTAGCTGAAGCTAATACTATTAATTCAGCTTTCATTGTTGAATTAGCAATTGCTATTTGCTTTTTAGATTTCCAACAAATAGCACCACTACCTAAGGTAAAAATATAACCGGTGGTAAAGAGAGAATCACCTGACAAAGTATTCCAATTGGCATCACTAAAAGATTCAATCATAGCAGGGTACTTTTTAAAAAATAAGCCATAACTTTTGGTACCAATTAAATATCTCATGACTCGCTTAATAGCTAGCTAATGATCTTTATTAAGCTTGTTAGTAAATCTGCTTAACACTCCTATTGCATATGCAATGTTAGGTCTAGTACAATCAGTAGCATAACGCAAACTACCAATGATAATAGCATAATCCTTTTGATTAAAAATCTCATCATCATTATTCACAGGAAATAAATGAATACTATAATTAAAAGAAGTAGTTATAATTTTGTGATCATGAAAATTATATTTTCTCAATATTTTCTCAACATAATGTGATTGATCAAGAAATATTTCATCACATGTTTTTGTAATTTTCATGCCCAAAATAAAACTAGCCTCACCAAGATCTTTCATATCAAAATGGCTTTTAAGCATATTTTTTGTCTCATTTATAACATGCGCATTTGAGCAAAAAATCAACATATCATCCATATAGAGGCTAATAATAACAAATAAATTATTCCATGATTTATAATAAATACATTTATCATATTCATTTGATTTATAATCATTCTCAATTATGCAGGAATCAAACTTTTCATGCCATTGCTTAGGTGCTTGTTTTAAGCCATATAGGGATTTAATTAGCTTACATACCTTGCTTTCTTGTCCAGGCTCTACAAAGCTTTCAAGTTGATCCATATAAATCTCTTTCTCTAGATTCCCATATAGAAAAGCAGTTTTTACATCTATTTGATGAATTTTCAAATAAAAAATTACAGCAATAGCAATTAACAATCTAATAGATGTAATTCTTGTTACCGAAGAAAATGTATCTAAGAAATCAAGATCAACTTTTTGTTTAAAGCCTTTTGCAACAAGTTTAGTTTTAAACTTATCTATTGATCCATCCGGTTTCAACCTTTTTCTAAGGACCCATTTACAACCTATGGTTTTACAACCCGATGGAAGATCTACTAATTTCCAAGTTCTATTAGAAATTAGAGATTTCATCTCATCATTTACAGCCTCTTTTCAAAATATAGCATCAGGTGATGTTAAAACCTCTTTTAAATTTTGGGGATTTTCCTCAATGTTAAAAACATAATAATTAGAACCAAAATCCTTTTCAACTCTAGCACTTTTACTCCTTCTAGGTTCCATTTCAAAATTTTCTTGATTTTGTAAGTAAAAGGTAGAAGAACTAGGTTGTGACAAAATACTTTCTTCACCCCCACTATTTTTCAATTTAAAAGGAAATTTTTCTTCATGAAAAATTGCATCTCCAGATTCAAAAATTATTTTGTTTTCAAGATAAAAAAATCTATAAGCTGCATTATTAATCGCATAACCAAGAAAAACACAGGTAGTAGCTCTTATACCTAATTTAGGTATTTTAGGGTCAGTAAGCCTTACATAAGCAAGACAACCTCATACTCTCAAATATTCCAAATTTTGGCTTATGTCCTTTCCACATCTCAAAAGGTGTGGTATGTGACTTTTTATGTGGCACTCTATTCAAAACATGACATGCAATTAAAATAGATTCACCCAAAAAATGTAAAGGTGTACCAGATTCAATTAACATAGCATTTGTTAACTCAATTAGAGTTCTATTTTTTCTTTCAGCCACACCATTAGAAGTAGGTGAATATGGTGCAGTAGTTTCATGGATAATTCCCAAAGACTGAACAAATGAGTTGAATGCACTTGATTCATACTCATGGCCTCTATCACTTCTTATTCTTTTTATTTTTCTACCGAACTGATTTTCAACTTTTTTAAAAAAATCTTGAAATTTTTCAAAAGCATCACTTTTATTTTTCAACAAATAAACAATTGTATACTTTGAGAAATCATCAATAAAAATGATATTATATCTATTTCCCCTATGAGTTAAAATTCCCTCAAATTCACATAAATCGAAGTGAATTAACTCAAGTAATTTGGTATTTCTTACAACACTTTTATGAGGCATTTTTGTAATCTTAGCTTGACTACAAGTTTCACATTTTTCAAAATCTTTTGACAGTCTTGGAATTAATCCTAAACTACTAATGGTTCCCACATATCTACTATTTATATGACACAAACGAGCATGCCAAAAATTAATAGAAGAAATCATATAAACTAAACTGGTAGATGCTTTATTATTTTCAAAATTCAATTTAAACATTCCATCACAAGCATGACCCTTGCCTACAAATAATCCCTTTTTAGTGATTACATAGTTATCAGATTCCATAGTTTGCTTGAAACTAGCTTTGTTAACCAAAAAACTTGACATCAAATTCTTTCTTATGGACGGAGTGTAAAGTACATCTTTCAACGTTAGCACACGTCCAAAAGTGAATTTCAATTCAACCTCACCATTCTCAAGAATCTTGGTTTTGCTAGAGTCACCAAGCATAACAGTTTTTTCTTCTTCAAAAGGAGTGTACAATTTGAACCAATTTTTGTCATAGCAGACGTGCCTATTAGCACCAAAATTTGCCCACCACCCTTCAACATATTGCACCATATTGATATCTGTAATCATAGCCACCAAAGGCTCTTCAGTTACGTTAGCCCGCGAAACAGATTCACGTTTCCGAAATTTGCAAAATCAAGCAATATGCCCACTCTTGCCACAAACAAAATAGGATCTATTAAATTGATCTTGTGAAGGGGGTCATTAGTTCTTATTGTAGTTTTATTCGGGTTTCCCCTTCCTTAAGGTCTATTATTATTTTTGAAGGCTCTCTTTTTAGGCTTCAATTGACCATTTATAGAAAAATGATTTTTGGGCATATTATTATTAGCTGAAATAAAGTTTACCTTTGTGGTGGAATTACCATTGCTCTCTTGTGTCATGAGTGCATCTTGTCCCCTAGCCTCCTCCTCCATACAGATGCGTGTGATTAAAGTCTCCAAGGATATCTCCTTTTGTTTGTGCCACAAAGTCTTTTGGAACTCCATCCAAGATAGTGGTAATTTATCATTTATGTCAACTACCACCAAATTGTCTTCAATTTTTATGCCTTTGGATCTCAATTCTACCACAATCATTTGGAAATCTTGTGCTTGATCTACCACCGATTTTCCATCCACCATTTGGTAACGAAAAAATCTACTAGCAGCATACTTCTTTGTACCAGCTTCCTCAGTATCATACTTGCTTTGTAAAGCTTTCCAAATTTTTCTTGGCAGAATTGTAAGTTGTATCATAATAATCATAAAAATGATCAGCAAAACAATTCAAAAGATAAGAGCGAAAATTATATTCATCTTTTGTATACTTATCTATTTTTTCTTGATGGAGACTAAATTCTTCCTCACTTATCTCATTGGTAGAAACTTTTGATGGATTCTTATCAGTGAGAATGTAGATGACTTTGAGAAGACTCAAGTAGAAGAGGACCTTTCATTTCCACTTCTTGAAGTGAGCTCCCTTAAAGTGAAAGGGTTTGTTGAGATCTTCAACAGGCTCATTTGGTTTCTTTTGTGTAGGCTCCATGTATTGAATCTCCTTAAAATTGTTGATGCAAACACAATAATAATGGAAATAACACAACGAGAAACTGAATAATACTTCTGAATATTATTAATTTTAAAAAAAAATTACACAACACTATTTGGACTGAGGCGCGGCACTCGCTCTCTTTAAGGAGACTCAAGCCCTCACGAAATTGATTCATTTCCATTTTTAATACCTCCACCTTTCACCTCTCACTTGCGCATGTATCTAGCCTAATATTTGAGACAATTCATATTAACTCATTAATCACCACAATTAAAAAGAACAAAATATTCTCTCTTATTTTCAACGTGGGATTTAATATTTTTATTAACTTCTTATCTTCCATATTTACTCCCACTTCTTTACATTTATGTTGTAATATTTATTCATTTTAATTAATTAATATTAAAATGCTCCAACAGTTGTGCTCAAGTCTAAGATGGAAAGAGATCAATGAGGGATAGAGAGGAGAGATCAGTGAAAGAGAAAAGAAAAGAACAAAAAAAGAAAAGAAAAAAAAAAGGTAGCTATCATGCATTCTTACCATTTCGGCAACAAGAGACTTTACCAGTTAAACTAACTATAATCTACTTAAAATTGTGTAAGTTTGAGTTTACATGAAATTTGATGGAAATGAGGTTAGCAAAATTAATTGCATCTGGGACTAAATTGACAATGATATAAAACCGTGAAACTCTTAGTTTTATAATATAAAAGTAAGGCCTAGATTGTGAACTGAAGGATAATACATGCCGACCGAAACAAACTAAGTGAAAGTGAAAGTGTGAAACTAAATTGTTCAAATCGTTCAGATTTTTTTTTTTTTTTTTTTTTTTTTGCCAACGGGGGCTTAGCTCAACACACCACTTAAGTTCGAATCCCGCTACCAGCAGGAGTCTGTTGGTGGACATCCTTAGTGGGGGGTGACTCCCACACAAGTGTGTAAGATTGTTTGGCCGGCGAGATCATTCGCTAACTTTGACTGCCACCTGGTGCCTTGCCCGGGGGTGTAATATAACCATAAAGACCCCTATTTTTGTTTCTCAAAAAAAAAAAAAATCGTTCAGTTTTTATTTATTTATTTATTTTTTTTTTTTTAACATATAGAGACAAAAATGTTTAGTCACAATTAAATGCTCATCTTTAAAAATTATGAAAATAATTATGAAGATTCATGCCAACATTGGCAAAAAAAAAAAAAATTATAATTTTAAAGAGGAGGAATATTACACATAGTAATACCATATACAAAAGAAAAGAAAATATAGAGAAATATTTACTATATAAAATACACACATTAGAAATAGAAATTTAAGAATAATGATTTGTAAGAAAAATGTTACTGTCTTTTACATAAAATTCTCATTTGTATCTATGCTGATTGGCTAGAAATAATTGGGTAATGAAAGATTGGGCGGTGAAAGGGCCTAAACTGTGAGGGTCCTATAATCTCATAAAATTCCAAACATAGAATCCTAAATTTCTGGAATTTGATTTGAGATTTCCGTACTCTGCATTTGATTCGAAAGTTGCATTCTTGTAAAAACTCCAAAAATGTAAACATTATTGCATTTCACTAGTCCATAGAACAAAGTTTGCTAGGCCGTGGCTACAAATATTTTATTAAATATGATTTTTGACAAATCAGTCATCAAATTACTTTTTTTATTCTTCTCAAAAAAAAAAAAAGTTATCAATAAATCGTTTAAATTTTAAGTTTTTATAGTCTTAAATTATAGATAATTAAAAATAGTAAGTTTATAGTTCAAATAATAAATAACATCTAATTTAAAAGAAATTTGACATACATATTAAAAACATTAATAACATATAATTCAATAGTCATATTTTCAGTATAAGTAACTATAACCATAACATTCTCATGAATTATCGTAGAGATAAGCCAAAAAGAAAAAAAAAATTCCACCAATAGTGAAGCTCTCAAGGCTAAATGCAACATAATAAGTTAATAACAACTTTATATTCATAAATAAATAAAAAATTGTTTTTATAGAGTTTCAAACTATGATATATCTTATTTAACTATTAAAAATTTTACCAATCAAGTTAAATTATTAAGCTAACAGGAATCAACTAGATAAAAACAACTTTATAAAAAACTTTACTAATTAAACTAATTAGAATTCACCAAATAAAAACTAACTTTGCACGAAATAGAAGCCCATAAGATAAGAACGTTACTGTTATTCACATGGAATTTAGAATTCAAAATGAGAAATCAAACATCCAAATCCCAAACAGATTCATAATGAAATGCCCTGTCGGGGGATTACATGAAGCCCCGAAAGGCAAAAAACTGAAAAGCGAGAAGAGTCAAGTTAACGAAGACGCTACCATACGGCAATTTCACGGGCCGTTGGTTTAAAAATGTGGGCCATATTGCTGCCTTTGGACTTTGGAGTCTGGCGTAGCACCGCCTTTTTAGGTTTTAGTGCTTGTGTAAAAAATTGGGAATAGAGGAGGTGACATGGACCCACATGTCACGTGGACACTGGCCTAGTGGCCACGTAAGAGACAAATAAGGGCTGCTTATAAAATCTTCTCTAATCCCCTCTCCACCAATCGTCTTACTTCTCCCACGTGGGACTTTGGACCCCACCAGTTGCCCATTACATCATACAACCCCTGTGCCCTTTTATTTTATTATATAATCTATTTTAACCTACCCTATTTTGAAACCATGCTCTTTTTATAAATTCAACCATTTTTCCTTCTTGATCATTAAAAATTTGCTCTCTCTCTCTCTCTCTCTCTCTCTTCTAGCTCCCTCTTTTCTTTGATGTCTTATCAACCTAACTTTCCAGATCGTTCTTTTTCTTCTACCTTTTAATTCTTTTGCAAGAAATCATCTAGCTAGAATTTGCTTCCATTTCTCTTGGTCTTATATTTATATATAGAAGTATATCAGAGATATACCATAAGATCATGGGAGACTCAGCTTCATATATACGCATGGTAAGTTTCTGCTAGTCCTTTCACTGTATCTCTGATTCAAAAATACAGTCTTGTAGTTCAACTGAAATTTGTTTAATTATATTCATGGAGATTAATATTTTGAGTTGATGCAGGTGCACCACCTGATCGAAGAGTGTATCATATTTAACATGAGCAAGGAAGAGTGCATGGAAGCCCTCTCTAAGCATGCAAATATCAAACCAGTCATTACCTCCACAGGTCAATCACCTTTTTTATACATAATAAGTCAAAAAGCCCTCACACCCAAATTTCTATCATACATGAAAACATAGATAGTACCCCTTGTATATATATATATATATATATTTGTTGAAATCTAAAAAAAGTTTTATCTTTTTGATTGTGTACAAAAAAGTGTGGAAGGAATTGGAGAAGGAGAACAAGGAGTTCTTCGAGGCCTACACAAAGAGGAGGGAAGATAGATCAGCTTCTGAAATGGAGACAAGGCAAAGGATTCAAAATATGGTTTCTGAATCTTCCAAAAGAGATACCCAAGACTAGTCGTGTTATAGAGAGTACAGTGACAAACCAAGGTTGGGCCACTGAAGGTGCCAGCTCGTTACTTTACCGTAATAGCATTGGCAAGGTTTTTGGTATGGACTGTGGACCGAAAGGTAAATAGAATAAAGGAGAAGAAAAAAGAGAGGAAAAAAAAAAATTAGTAGCAATCGAAGTCGAAGAAGCAGACACCATAAACGTCGTCGTTATATGTCTTATTTGTTGTCATATTAGGTGTGTGAAACAGGTCAAACAGTGGGTTGGGAAGCGTGAGCACAATGCGTGACCGGGGGTTGCTTGGAATCACTACACGTGGCCTACACGTGTCGAGGCCCTGCTGTACTATTGCTATCGTATGTGTTTGCGTGCTTCCAGCACTAAATTGTAAATTTGTCATCTTTTTTAGACTCTTTTTTTTCTTTTTCTTTTTTTAATATTTTGTTACCATGTTAGTAATTTTTATTTTTGTTTTGGTCATCAAGTAAATTTGTGTACAGTGAGGATTATTTGAAGGGTCCGATGTCCCCATTATGCTCTTTTTGTTAGGTGACTTTAGATTCATTTGAGAAGGTGACACTGAGGTATGCGTGGTCTGCGTGGCATTAGGGCATTTATTAATTTTATTCCTCTTTTGTTTGATTGTTTCCTTAAAATGTGAAGAAGAAAAAACAGAGGGCATGCTTATTTTTTAACCCAAAATCATCTCAATTATGTGCATTCAAATCAAATACAGGAGAATGCATGCTTGCTTGTTGTTTAGCTCAAAATCATCTCAATTATGTACATTCTTTATGTGCATTCAAATCAAATACAGGAGAGTGTATCTGAAGCATCTGATGCATAAAGATAATTATGAAAGAAGAAAAGAGATAACCCTTTATCAAAACAGACTCTTTTCAATGTATCTGATTTAAGAGATAATTATGGAAAGAAAAAAGAGATAACCCCACTAGAACAGACTTTCTTCTTAAGAAAATTTGCTTTATAGTGGTATTCCTCTTCCTGCTAACAAATAAGCCCTCTCTATTCAATGGTCCACTCCACTATTAAAAATTTACTTTTTTTTTCCTATAAGTAGTCAAGAGGAGGTAAAACAAAAAAAAAAACTATATATAGCAATAAAATATTTTAAAAAAAGGGTATACTATAATCCCTAATAAACTGAATCTTTAAGATTTTTGAGTTAGGGAGATAAAATGTAATTTTCTCAAACTAGAATACCTTTTTAGTAGATATACTATACTACAAGTCTACAACATTCTTTTTTAAGATTTTCTTTCTTTTGTCGTAAACTTGAATTTAACAACTAGAAATGAAAATTAAGGGGGGGAATGATGAAAATTTATATGCTATTAATTTCTTATAAAAGAAGGTAGGACATATATACTTTTTAGGGTAAAATATTATTTTGGTCCTTAAAATTTATCAAAAATTTGTTTTTCATCCCTAAATTTTAAGAAGTTCATTTTTTGTCCCTAAACTATTGAAAAGTTCATATTTCGTCTCTAAATTATTGAAAATGTTTTATTTATGTCTTTAAACATTACTAAAACTTTGTTTTTCATCTCTAAACTATTGAAAAAATTATTTTTTTTCATCTTTATTTTTGTCTCTATAGTCTATACTATTCAAAAAAACTCTTTACAAAATGTAGGGATGAAAAAAGAACTTTTTAAAATTTAGGGACGAAAAACAAACTTTTAATAAAGTTTAAGGACTAAAATAGTATTTTACCCTACTTTTTAAAAGCTCTGGAAATATTTTTATACTTTTTGGATAATAAATTAGTTTTTTTTTTTTTTTTTTTACTGTTAAATGATCAAATTTTTGTTTAAAATTTTTATATTTAGATTTGAAAAAGATCATATGTTTTGAATCCTTAATTTATTAGGGGGCAAATAAAGTAAGTTAAGCCAATTAGGAATTAACCAATTTCTTCTCAAAAAAAAAAAAAAAAAAGGAATTAACCAATTATGAAACAAACAATTAATATTCTCACCACAAGTTAATCACCACAGGCCAGCATATCACCAGATGTAAAGTAAAAAATAATAAAGTTAAAAAAAAGAAAAAAAAGAAGAAGAAGAAGAAGATATAGTGATGAAGTGGAAACTGATGGAGAAGCTCCAAAAGAAAAAACCATTACATGATTACCACAATTCCAAAAGGAATTCAATAAATAAATAAAATTAAAGTTCACGATTTGAGATAGACCCTTATCCCTAATCCCTATACGTAGTAGATGACTTTCTAATACGACAACAATTAAGTGAATTAACTCCCAGCTGCTTGGACTCTTTACTTTGAATACCTTTCAAGAACTGCACTCGTGACTCCAATGATCACCTTTAAATTTTTATTTCCGCAGCAAGACACTGGGAGTTTGGGATGACTTTGCGGCTTCAACTATTGATCTGCACTATGACATCAACAACACCTTAGATAATAATTTTATTTACTCTATGGACTCACGAGTTGATTTCTAGGTTTAGATTTTCTCTTTTGTATTACACAAAATAAACTCTCTAGACCTCTGATATTTTTTTTTAAGAGAGTTTTAATCTATAGCGTCTACTCTTAATAATAGCTATTTATTATCAGACCAAGACACCAATCAGTTTTTGTTGTAAGCGGGAATTGAACCTCAGATCTCTTATACAACCATCAAAGACTTTACCAGTTGAACTAACTGGAACCCACTCTAGATCTCTTAGATTTCAAGTTTCACAATTCTTGATAAATTGAGTTGTTGTCAATGAATTATTGAGAGGCTAGCGATGACACTTGTTCGATCAATTGAAGAGCTATTGAAATCATCAATTTTTTTCTTCTTTGAGTTGCCTCTTAGAATTTATAACACATTACATACTTAAACAAGATTAATCTTTTAAGTTAATCTATTCATGACTATATCTTAACTATTTTTATTTATATATTTTACCAGTATAAATTGTATACTGATAGTTATCTGAGATTATATTCAGCAAAATAAAAGTAATCTGAGAGTATAGTGTAGTTGGGTTTTTTTTTTTTTTTTTTTTTATTCAAAAAGAGTTAAAAAGTTAAAGTAAAAAAATAAAAAAAGTAAAAAAAAATTAGGAAAGAAGTGAGTGAATTGCACTAGATGCAATACCCTATTGCACCTTATGTGAATTCAAAAAATAGCAGCTTATTTGATTTTCATGTTTCACGTGTGAGCCTTTGAGGTAGTGTCTTGTCCCAAAATTTCATTGGTTGCGGGTCCCAACTACCATGTGGACCCTTCATGAATAGTAGCTACTTTTTACTCTTTTTTTTTTTCTTTAATTTTTTATAAAGAAATTTTATTGCTTTAACAAGTATGAATTTTTCTTTAAAAAAAGAAAAGAAAAGAAAATAACTATATGAGTAGTTTTCAATAATATTATGCTTGCTGAGCTGGTGAACACTAAGGCCGTTAGCTGAGTGTATAAAAACATGTTTTCAGTTTTTAAATAATATTACATGTATTTTTATATAATTTTTTACTTACACGTATTTTTAAAAAATACAAATAACGTTACTAGAATAACGTTACCAAACGATTCCTAAACATCTGTTTAGATACTGCTTATTGTTGAAAATATTGTAACAAAATAATTTTTAAATGTGTAAATAGTATCGTGGGACTCAATTTTAAAGAAAAATTTACTGAAATCCTTATCTGTGTACACGGAACCCACACAAAAAATGTTAGACACAAAAAACTTTCATTTTCAGTGCAATCCAAATGTTGGCTAATACAACCAAAATACAAAAAGGAAAACACAATAGAGACGTATACAAATACAACATGAAAATTTTCTAATAATCATCGTACATGACAAAAAATATTGACCAAATTAAATTCACTTCACACCATATAATTTTGATTGATTGTCATTTTCACCCACTAAATTTAAAAATTGTCACTTGGATAATGTATCACTTTAGTTTCCATCCATTACCATAAAAAAAATTTATTTCAACTCTCTTAAAATGCCGTCATTTTTATTTTCAACATTAAAAAATCATTATAAAGATTATTTTTATGCTATTATTATTATTATTAAGCAAGCTCGCCTTCCTTTTATTTTTTATATATTGTTCTTAAATTTTTATGCTTCAATATTTGATTTTTTTTCCTTATTTGTAAGCCATTTACCAAGTATTAAATTATGTCTACTCATCACTTCATTTTTGTCATTGAGAAGACTTTTGGCGTTTGGAAAAACAGATGTTGAATCTCGAGACGAGGAATGATATGTCTACAACATTTTTACAACAAATCCTAAATGGCAGGTTGTTATTGGTTGTAATTGTTGGGGCAAAAAAGTAATCTTAGTGTTAGTTTTAAATTTGAACCAATAACAACTAACCACATGTGATTTGTTATAAAAATATTGTAAAATTGTTGTAAACGTAGCATCTCTCTATTGAGACATATGCCAAGTTATATTGGGAGTGATTTAATTTGTAGATATGACACGAATTAAATGACATGTATGAAAATAGAAAGAGAGATTATTAATGAGACATGATTTTTTCTTCAGATAAACCCGAGATAAAAGTAATTCATAACAAAAGTCATAGAATCGATATTTAGAACTAGCACATTATACATTTATACTACTTGGTTTGTTAATATTATTGTAATTACTTTTAATTTTTTTTTTTTTGATAAATTACATATTTGGTCCCTAACATTTACATCATATTTCAATTTGGTCCTTAACTTTTCAAATGTGTCAATTTGGTCTTTTAACTTTTTAATATTGAGTCAAAATGGTTTTTGCCGTTAAGTGATGGATAAAAAATGCTGACATGACTAACAATTAAAATAAAGTATAATTTTTTTGCCACATAACTGCTACATGGACTACCACATTAGCATAACCTTAAAAAAAACCATGTCATTAAATTGACACTTAGATCCCCACATCATTAAAGATTAAACTAATACAAAATAAAAATCTCTCTTTGTTCCCATCCTTAATCAATCCCCATCTCCCCGCCTTGCCAAAGAATGGAACCTCTCAATCTACCGTCACCATTAGCAAAATACTTCAAACAAAAATAAAGATATCTGAAAATTTATCAAACAACAACCCAGGAATTACTCTGACTTTCTCTCTGTCAGCCTATTTTTACAATGGCTTCCTAAAACCCACATTCACTGTCCCAAAATTTATTGTCCATCATTTGGTGGGGACTACCTAGTGCCGGTTTGGATAGGGAGTTAAGTTGAGTTGCGTTTTGGCCAACACGTTTTCAGTTTTTTTTTTTTTTTTCTCTGCCGAAGTTGTTGACTTTTGAGGAAAAAAAATACTGTACATAAACAGTACAGTACTGTTTACATACTGTTGTACTGTTTATATATTAAAAAATATTAAAAATGGATATAACGTATTATTCATATACTTAAAAATTATTTTGCTACGGTGTTTTCAGCAACAATCAGTTTTCAACAACTTTCAACAACAATAAGCTGTATCCAAACGGACCCTAATATAAGAGGCGTGCAATTAAGTCATTTTGTTTATGGTTGTGACTTGTGAGTTGAATAGCCTAATTTCTCTGTTGGGTTCTGTTGTAAAGTTGTGGCGTGAGTACATAGAGGTGAAACTACTTGTTGGGTCTGTCACAGTGAGGACTGAACTAGAGGCTTAGGCTATTTGATGGTCTCCCCTTTCTCCTTTCTTAGTGAATATTCTCTCTACCTCTGTCACCCCTGCGTTTTCACCTTCCATATCTGCCTTTTCAAGTTTTTTAGGTACCGATTCCGCTGTGTTTGGTTCCAACGAAGATAATGGAAAAGAAACCCTTTTTTTTGTTAAGAAAAAAAAAAAAAACTCCAATGTTCTTCTTCATCTATGTCTCCATTGATTTGAGTATTACTTCTTCTTCTTCTTCTTCTTCTTCTTCTTCTCCTCGGAAACTTTGATGGAAAGATTGGAATTTGTTTAACAATTACCCATTTGATTTAAAAACATTTATGGAAGATTGTTATTGCGCATTTATGCACAAGTTGGAATTTTTGTGTTAGATTTTATTTTTCTATTAATGTTCTTTGAATTTGTCATCAAGTTTTAGTGAGGCGGAATCAAAGATATTTGTTTGAGATTTAGGGATTTTGTTTGATCTACATTTTTTTTTTTAATTTACGCTGATATGGCAGTACACATGGTAGTTTATGTGGCATAAAAAATTATACTTTATTTTGGCTTTTAGTTACGTCAGCATTTTTTATCCATTAATTAATGATATGGACACTTCCTCAAAAAAAAATTAACGACATGGATTATTTTGACACAATATCAAAATGTCAGAGACCGAATTGACACATTTGAAAGGTTAATGATCAAATTGACATATGGTGGAAAGGTTGAAGACCATATATGTAGTTTGCCTTTTTTTTTTTTGTGAATTATTTTTTTTTTAGAGAGAATTTCAACTTATGACATCCGTTTCTAATGATATCTCTATCATCAGATCAAGACATCAATCAATTTTTAGTGTAAGTGGAGATTGAATCCTCCAAATCTTTTATTCAACTATCAGAGACTTTACCAGTTGAGCTAACTAAGGGTCCGTTTGGATACAGCTTATTTTACTGAACTGAACTGAACTGAACTGAAATCACTGTAGCAAATAAGTGAGAAAACGCGTGGGTGATTATTTTGATACGGGTACTGTAGCGGAGCTGAAATTGCTGTAGCAAATAAATACCAAATTTTAGGTCTTCTTTTCTTTCCTTCTTCTATTCACTCCTCACCGTGCCTAGCTAAGCTTGTGCCTTCAGAGAGTTCCACGCCCGCCAGAGCAACCCACAAGGAAGACGTACATCGGTCCAACGCCGGCGACCAACTCAGGTGAGAAATCCACGAGGAAGACAACCCCAGTCCGACGCCGGCGTCTACTCTTCCTTCCATAAACCCATTTTAACTTCCTTCCCCAATTTCTCTCGAGCTCCCAACCATGAGACCTCTCTTCCCATAAACCCATTTCACCCTCTGAATTGCACTCCTCTCCCAGCCTAAAACGACTCACACGACTCACAGCCTACACCCTTCTGCCCCATTCCTTCTTCCCCACAAAGCTCTTGAAACTTGTGAGGTTATGAAATTACACAATCCCAAAAGAATTCTCAGGTGTCAACAAATAAATAGCACCTACGTTTGTTAGCTGAATTTTTTTTTTTTTTTGGTAACATCCAGAGGAAATTTTTGGGTCAGATTGGCCTAATCTGGGTTCTGATTCATAGATCTAACTGTTAGGTGAGTTATTATTTTTTGGGTTTGTGTTTATTCTTAATTTTGATTTTCTATCTCTTTGTTTTGGATGATTTTATAGTTTCTGTTTTAATTTCTGATGGTATATGTTTTGATAAATAATTTCTGATGGTATATGTTTGGATGCATTTATGGTTGAAAGTTGAAACATTTTGCTGTTGATGTTTCAATTGGGCACGTTTCTGAATGCAGGGGCTGAAATCATATGTTAGAGGTTTGCATTCATATAAGAAAGATTTTTTTGATAAGTCATTCACATGGATGAGATGAAGCTGCTGCTGGAGATATGCCTGTAAACTTCACTCACTTGTTACCCTGTCCTCGTGTTTGTGTGATGCCAATCTATGCTTAACTTAGGGATTATTGCTATTTCTGATGGTAATTGATGCCTACTTTCTTTACTTGTTAGTACTCAACATTGTTAAATTGTGCACTTATCAAAAAAAAAACATTGTTAAATTGTGGTGTCAGCTGAAAGAAGTGCCAGTGTACACGACTACAAAGTAATGTAATGTATGCCATAATATCTATATTGACATTGTACATCTCATTTCGTTTTGAACATCAAAACTTTAATTCTTTTTAATGTTCACAGTTTTTATTTTTATTTTTTGGGTCATGTGTTGGAAAATTAATATTAGGTAGCCAAGTCCCAGATAGCATCTCTAGTGCCATGCCTGAGGATGGAAGAAGAAAGGCTTATGCAGAATCACTTGCAAAGGTCAGAGCAGATGAAGAGGCAAGGGTAGCAGCTGAGAAAGCTCGTGAAGCAGCTGAAGCAACAAAGAAACTCGAATGACTGAGATGATACTTTGTGATCCATTTCTGCTCTTTAAGTATGTTTTGGTGCAGATGTAGTGTAACCTGTAATGTTTGTAATATTATAATTGTTGAAAGGCTTTATTTATGAGATTTAGCAAGAAACGTGTACTGGTTTAAGGATAGCTTATAATATGTTTCTTTACTCTTGTTGACTGTTACATTTGCCCCTCATTAATTGAATAGAATTACCCTGCTTAATGTGAAAAGAAAAGGTTGAATGGGCAAGCCTTTGATGGAGTGTAAGATAGCTTCAGATTTAAGAGTTAAGGATTTTTGGTTGGGCACATTTTATGTTTTTTACTAAGAGTGCTAAATGAGGGTGTTGAGGATTTTTGTCAACCATGGCCTAAGGTCACAATTGAAGATAATATGTGCTACATCAGCATAATATCTAAATATGAAATTAAAGATGGATAATTTAAGCACGGCATGGACTCACATAATCCAGCCCTTTGTGTCACGAAGGCCAGAGGGCACTCAACAGGCCAGAGATGACTTTGCATTGAGTACCTATTGTAAAATGTGCCTAGAATAATTTGAAATTATCTAAAAGAGAAACAATTATCATTCATACCATAACAGTAACCTTGAAATTGACCTCCATGATATACATGGCAATAAATTGTAGTCAATATACAAACAATATGAGTTATGGTCCCCACAAAAAAATTTCCACAATGTTAATGGTATTTTCAACCACACTAAATATATATATATATATATATATTGTGACAAAATTAATAGTCACCATAATCAGTTATCGTTCGCACATATCGATGCTGTGATACTGTCACGAACCTGTTTCATCTCAGGTACGTCCAAGTGCGAGATTACATGTGCCACGGCATCGTAATGACCTCTCTCACTATGTCCAGATGTGCCCCCTGTAGATCTGGAACGTTCAACGTCACTGCTTATCTCGTGTGCTCTAATGAAATTATGAAGAACCATTGTAGCAACAATGATGCGACCTTGAGTGTTTATATGAAAGGGTGGCATATTTCTCAAAATTTTCCATCTATTCTTCCAAACTCCAAAAGTTCGTTCTATGACTGAACGGAGTGATGAATGGAGATAATTAAATCTCTCCTCTGGACGACGCAGCACTTCACAAGGCTGAAATTCAGGGATGTGGTACCTCTCTCCCTTATATGGTGCAAGGAACCCTTTCTTCATAGGGTATCCTGAATCAACAAGATAATACTTTCCTACAAATGAACATGTTTATTACATTAGCATTTTTACAACATTAATACATACTTTAATAGTTTAATTAAACCGCATATTTACAAACCAGCTGGAGCTTTAGGGAAGTTGGAACTCTCATTATTGAGGCAGCTTAAAAAAATCCTCGTGTCATGCGCTGATCCTTCCCATCCAACACATGCGAATGTGAACTTCATGTCAAAGTCACATGCGCACATGCAATTTGTTGTGGTGATCCCCTTCCTGCCATAGTACGGGTGTTGCTTATCCTCTGGTACGACCACGGGGACGTGGACCCCGTCAATTGCACCAATGCAACCCTAATCATTGTCCCAAAAATACAATGTTAAATGAAATACGTAGTATGACCATAAAGATAATTTGAATAAAATCAAGTCAATTGCAAAATTCACAAAGTACCTTGAAATGTGGCCAATATCGACCTGAATGCTGAATATGTTCTGGCACGTCTTGAAATGTACGATCAGCAGGCTGGATAATGTCCGCTGCCATAACGATTGCTAACAATGTAACTACCGTGGCCACGTGCCGATGCACTGTCTCACCCGAGTGCTGAAATCTATCCTGCACCATTCTGTTACCCTCACCATGACCAAGTACCACCAATGTCATTGCCAAAGACTCTTCCAAGCAAATTCTTCTAGTACCGTTATATCCATACTGGTGCAATGTATTACACAATTGTCGAAACACATGGCTTGACATTCTAAACTGTCTTCGACATTTCTCCTCATTTCCAGTTAATGTATACTGTACCCATTCATACCCTGTTTGTATATTCGTATGCAATGGTACTTTGGTCATATACGTCTCCACGTAAGCTAGACATGCACACCCGGCTAGATATGCTGCGAGTTCAATGTCATTGGTTAGGTCGAACTCTGCGTCCCTGCATATGTTACTGACTTTAATTACATGTACAAATACGAATGTGATACTATAATATATAGGCTTAAAAAAAAAAAAAAAAAAAAATTGTAGGCTACAAACAAGTTGTTAAACGTTATTGAACCTTTATTACTACTAGGGTCAAATTATGGTGGTACCAATAAATTAAAAATCCTAAGCATATGCTTTCATGATTTCATCCAAGATTTCTAATGCATCAATTATTCACATCTAGAGGGGAAAGTATAGAAACTCACTGGTGCTGGGAATTAGATGAATCGTTTAGCAAATCCATCCTTTTGTATACCTTGAGACTGCTTTACACCCTCTTTGTATATTTGATGCTCCTAAAAGGTAAGCTGTGGCAATTATGTAGAAAATGATTGTAGAAAACTAAGATATAGAATTGAGAGAAGAATAGCAAAAATTTGAAAGTGAATTGCATTAATCACAGAGAACATGGGGAAAAATTTGAAAGTAAATTGCATTAAAAAAAGCTAAAACATAATATATATTTCAAATTTTCAAGTATAAATATTTTCCCAAAAATCTTCCAAAAACAAACTCTTTGCCTCTCAGAAAATATGGGGAAAAAAGGAAGGAAACATCCATCTCAATTAAAGTAGTTGTTCACCATTTTCTTGCATTCCCGTCATATTTTCTTAGAACCAACCAAATAGAATGAGAGACTTCATAATGCTCGCAACTATCACAAAAAATGTTGATAGTGACAAATATCCTGAGATATATTGACATAATGCTCAATATGGTTGAATCTTGATGATCCAATGGAAATAGAACTGTATATTTAAATTTTTAACTTTGTTTTATACAAAATCAAAATAAAGGGTTCCCACATTATATTGTTAGCACAATGGAGCAGTTCAATTACCACATTATATTCAAACAAGCCCCAAGTATTTTGGATAGGGTTCCCACTACAATATATCTCTACTTAAGTTTTTCTCAGAAGTAGCTATGAGTTAAGAAGCCACAGTTTCACTATGGTAAGAACAAGTCTTGCATTGCATAATATTTCTTCATACTCAATCCATGTAACTAGTAAGCCTAAACCACGACCTTCAGTCAACCTATCCGTAGTCCCCCCCACCCTTTGATAAGTTAATCAATCAAACGTATTACAACCTATGCTTCCATTCCTTTCACTTGCATTGCCCCAAAAAAAAAAAAAAAAAACAAAAAAAAAAAAAAAATCAAAGATCTTTCTAATAGTCGGAATTTGGCTCTATGATTTGAGATAGTTGCAGAATAAAATATGGCTGAATTCAATAGATAGACAAGGGGAAAAAGGGGCCATGCAAATTGAAATGGAATTTAAATAATGATCCAAAGTGGACAACAAAGTGTTTATATAAACCAATACAAATCTCTACCATTCACTACACTTATGCATATATCCATAATTTTAAAGCACTTCACTTTTATTTGCAAAATGGTCAAAAATACTCAACACACTAAATAGCTTTTCAGTTATAGCTTTATGTTATTGAAACTCTAAAAAAAAAAAAAGAATAGCAAAGTAACAACTTAAATAAAAACAGAGACACACAGATTGACCAACCTTAAATAAAAACACAGACACACACACAGCAAACAGTGAAGCTCAAACACAGCCCAGATGCAGAATGGCCAAACCCCCTGATGCAGCACCTGATGCCGCACCTGATGCACCCTGATGCAGCACTGGATGCAGGCCTGTTGCAGGACCTGATGCACCCCCTGATGCAGCACTTGATGCGGCACCTGATGCACCCTGATGCAGCACCGGATGCAGCCCTGATGCAGGACCTGATGCACCCCCTGATGCAACACCTGATGCGGCACCTGATGCACCCTGATGCAGCACCGGATGCAGCCCTGATGCAGGACCTGATGCAGCACCTGATGCGGCACCTGATGCACCCTGATGCAGCACCTGATGCGGCACCTGATGCACCCTGATGCAGCACCGGATGCAGCCCTGATGCAGGACCTGATGCACCCCCGATGCAGCACCTGATGCACCCCCTGATGCAGCACCAATGCAGCACCTGATGCACCCCCTGATGCAGCACCAATGCAGCACCTGATACAACCTGATGCAGCACCTGAACAGAAAAACCACACAAAAAAATGCCACATCAAAATAAACTGTATAAACTTAAGTTATTGTGAAATTATTATAAACATATATTAGTAAATTGGACTTCTAAAACAGGTGCAATCAACTAAATAATGCAAGTTTTCTTACTAGTTCAAACTAAACTAACTAAAGAGTTGTAACCTCATGTGCAAGCTGCAAAACCAGATGCAGCAGCAGTTACAAACAACTCAAAATGAAAGACAAACAATTACATGATTGAATGCTGCATTCTCATGGCAATTAATCACATAAGATGTTTTGATAGGTCACAAAAACAAAGCATTACACAAAACTAAAATAGGTAAGCATACACTACACATGACTATTAAATGGAAACCATTGTCTTACATACATTAAGCATTAGTTTGTACCAATAAAAAAAAAAAGAAAATAAATAGTGCAACAAGTACAACACTGAAAATCCGATTACTACACCAAGCCTAAGCATAGCTATTGAGACAATCCCCTATCCTTAACATGAAGGAAAATGAAATTCAGGGAATCTTTGGTACTGCATCTCTAGCCACTTCAGCTGGACGTTCTTGTCATCGCCAAGTGCCGCAAACATGTCCCTACCCTCTAATTTTTCCATGAAGTAGAGGGTGCTGAATAGATGAAGGGGATGACCCGAGTGCACCCCAGGAAGGCTTAGAACCATGTCCAGTATACTTTTCAATTGAGCAGTTGCTGCAGTAGTTACTGGTGCTACTGGTGTTACTGGTGTACGGGTACTTACATTGGATCTTTCAACAATAACATTTGAGATGCTCTTCAAAGAGTCGGACATCTCTTGCGCAACTGAACGCTTTTTTTTTGGTTTCTTGCAAATTGGCTTGAGAAGGTGGATATTGGTTGCAAAGCCTTTCCCCTTATTCACTGCCGGTCCTGCCCTCGACGATGATGGACCTTCAACCTCCATTGCATCAACATTCACAAAGGGTTCACATTGGGGGTCAACAAATTCTGTGCTATTAGCGGAGTCTCCAGATCCTTCGGTGCTTTCATTTGGTATTTGACCGCTCGTGCAGAACGCATTTTTCCCCGTTGCAACCGTGCCTCCAAACATGATGTTCAAGAGGTCACGATTCGGCAAACCTTTAGTTTTAAATGTTTTTGCATTGGGACATGCCTACACGTGAACAACCAATAGTTAGAACATAATAATATATAGTTGTAGATAGTAAAGATTTTCACAATTATGTAAACTGAACTAACCGCAATCTTTCGAGTCCACCACTCATCAGTGGCCTCAAGCATCCCAGTTCCAGGATCATAACCCAACCCAGAATCATTGTCAAAACACTCGTTATAAATCTTCCACCCTTTTTTCAGATGATCCCATTTGTTTTTCATTTGTAGGGGAGTCACCACTTTTCCCATGGCACCCAAACCCTCAATCACTGCATCAACCCCAATTTTGTTCAAATATCCTCCTTTCCTCTTACCGTCTACGATTTGAACAGCACAGAACTCACAAAAAGCTTGTATTTCCTGGGGGTCTGACCAATCAGCTCTATCACCACCGTCCTTCAATTTCCCCTTAACCATTTTTGCTATAACTTCTTTCTATACTCATTAAGGCATTTCAACAAACAGTTCATGTGCATTTCATTTTTCAGTTAGACATGCCCACATTAAAAATGCAAAGTAAACTCACATATATCCAAATACAACAGAGGTAGGAAGAGAAACAATGTATTACACGAAGGATCAAGAAACCCACATACTAGTGTCATAGAAAATACAAAAAAATCACACACAAACGTTTAACACAAAAACCACACATAAACTCAGGTGACAAAAAATGGCAGATTGATGAAGCCTCATGGAAAACAAGTAACCACACACCAACAGATCAGAGAGCATGAGAAATTAGACACAACTTACCCGTGAATGCAGAGACCCGCAGTGGTGGCAACGATGTCCCAAGCGGAGAGAAGGTGAGCTGGTACTGATGAAGAACAGAGGGGATTTTTTCCTCTGCGTAATGGCTTTGCTTGTACGGTGTGTGTGGAGTTTTGATGGTTTTGTGGTTGGTGGGTAGGTGCAATGCATTGAAGAGGATTCGGACGGAGCATTGAAGTGTCTTGAAGGCATTCTGCCACGGTAGTTGAGAGTATAGAAGAAAGCTGAAAAATGCAGAAATGGCCGTTGTGAAGAAGAGCGCACCGTTTTGAATGAAATGGCCGTTGTGCTTGGGCAATGAAACGGTGCGTATCACAGTGTGGCTGGTGAGAATGTTGCTGGCTGTTTCAAATGAGGTGTCCATGAACAGTACTTCAAACTTGTTTTCCATTTAAATGAAACGGTGCGCATTGAGCATGCGTTATGTGGCTGGTGAATTGAGTTTGCGTTTTCCAGAGGTGTCCATGAACAGTATAATAAATGAAACGGTGCGCATTGGCAGCTTGCGTTCAACAAGTTTCATTGCTGCATTTATTCTTCCCTTCATTCCTGCGTTTTCTCCGCGTGGGTCCCAGCCAATTTCAAACGTAAACTTGAAACGCAGGTGCCAGACGCCTATCCAAACTCAGCCTAAAACCCACTTTTTTTGGTGAATCTTTTTTTTTTTTTTTGAGAAAAAGACCATTGTATTATTAATGAAGGCTAGTGAAATCAGCCTGTAATATAGATAAAAGGTCTAATGGTACTTCTTCCATCTAGACTGACATATGTGATGAATATTGAGACTTTCTTGCTAAAGAGTGCACTAAATTATCTTCTTAATGTATGGTATAAAACAAATAGATAGCAAATTAAGTTCAAAACAATTTTTTTTGGTGTTATTCTTATTATTATTATATTATTCAATATTGTTAGTTTCTCATTTGTAAGCCAATTTGCATATCGAAGTATTTTTTTTGGAGGGGGGGTGCTTTCAGCGAAAAAAATCAACTTATTTTGTTTTTCATCTTTTTTTTATTACAGTAATTTCAACAAAATATAAAACTTAAAAAGCTAAATAAACGAATCCCAAACATATACCATAGAAAAATATTTTTTTAGTTCATAGAATGGAATTGTCCGCGGAGGAAATGTCCATGCGATTCTAGTTATGGGGCAATATATTAAAGAAGCTTTATTGCTTTAATGCTTCTGTATCATCATTACGCAATGGGCATGCAATGCCTTCAACTTTGAAAATTTCTCTCAACAGGACTAACCTCATTGTTAGTTAGTGGACCTGTATCACAGAAACGATTTTGCTAATCAGTCCAGCAGTGAAAATTTGTAGAGAAGTTGCCTGAAGTTCTTATAATCTTGATTTCTTGATGGGTTTAGGGCTTTATGGTAGGTGAATTCTGAGTATTTTCTTCGTTGTCTCTTTGTTAAATCATTTGATCACTTTTTTCTCCATTACATTGAGAAAAATCCATGATCCGTATACCTAACATCTAAGCCAACCTTATCCCCCACTCTCCAACAAGGCCATTAAATTAAAATGTCTCTAGTATATTATTTAATTTATTTCTCTCAAAAAGAATTATATTATTTTTTAAAATTCTTTGTGATGCGGCAAACGACAAACAAATTAGCCAGGCCAAATCGGCCTAAAATGTTGTCAACAACAGGTTTTTTTTCAGAAGATTGTCAACAATAGTTGTGTCAGGTGATGCTGGAGTACTGGACTTTTTTATTTTTATTTTTATGTTTTTGAGAATCTGGAGTCTTGTACTTTGTTAAAATTGGATTGGCTGAAGCAACTTTGAACCCCATGCAAAACGTCTTCCGATCAAAGCCAAAGGCCAATTTAGACAATATCTGAAAATGTGTGATTATTTGGTACTCTGAAAGCTTCTGTTAATTAAATTAAGTAATTAAGGATTCTTCTCACCCAAAAAAAAAAAAAAAAGACATTAAGATAAAGGCTTATTGTACCATTTATGTGAAATGAAAGAGTATTGCTTCATGAATAATTTTTCTATGAAAATGACCTAATTTTAGTAGCAGCTATTTTCTAGAAATGCAACTATTTTCAAATTATTTAAGCGAGTTTCAATTAATTCCGTTAATAAAATTTGTTACTTTGCCACCTTAGAGTATCTTTATCAGCTGTGCCATATGTGCCAAATGCTAAATATTTGGCACATTTGGCATACCAAACACCATTTAACCCCATTTATTAGATGTGCTATATCTCATTTTTTTTGCAACAAGCTATAGTACCATCATAAATTTGCCACAGTACGGAACCGGTGTGGTAAATGAATTTATTCTTTTTTATTCCTTTTTCTCTCTCGTATCTCTTTCATCTTCTCCTTCAGCTCTCACCGCCTCCATCTCCATTCTCTCTTCAGTTTATTCTTTTCTCTTCTCTCTCACCTCTGTTCTCTCTCATCGATTCCCTCTCTCTTATAAATTGTTGATCTTGATCCGTCATCGCTGATCCATTATCGCCGATCTCTCACCGGTTGAAGACTCCATTGCCGCTGAGCTGAAGACACCATCGTTCTACGTCTCTATCTAGCATTCTCATCACCCTCTGGCCACGCCAATCTCGCCATCGCCGATCTCAGGTTTGTGGGTTTGTGCCAGTGGATGTGGGTTTGTGCCAATCTCTCTAGCTGTGTGTGTGTGTGTGTGTGTGTGTGTTTTTTTTTTTTTTTTTTTTTTTTTGAGGTGGCGTTGCTGGATGTGGGTTTATGCCGGTAGTGGATGTGGATGTGGGTTTGTGCCAGTGGTGGGTTTGTGTCAGTGGTGGGTTTGTGCCAGTGGTGGGTTTGGGATGTGGGTTTGTGCCGATCTCTCTGGTTGTGTGTGTGTGTGTGTGTGTGTGTTTTTTTAGGTGGTGTTGGTGGATATCGGTTTGTGCCGGTGGTGGCTGTCGGTGTTGTTGCAGCAGTGGTTGTTGGTGGCCATTGTTGCGGCAGTGGTGGTTGTGCCGTTGTTATTGTTGTTGACGATGAGGATGAGGATGATGGGAAGTAATTAATATATTATTTTAATGTGTAATAAATATTATTTTAATGAATAGAATTGAAGTATAGAACATCTGATAAATGGTATGTTGTAAAATAATGTGGTAAAATAATAAAGTAAGGTTTTGGTGTGGCAAAATGGCATAATTTTTGCCACAGCTGCTACGGATGCTCTTAGAATAATGTGATCACTTTTTAAATAAAAAGGAGAAAATTATATTTTAAAATCTATAATTATTAAACTTTATAGTTTATGTGGAGATCAAAAATTCAAAGAAAACTAAAGCTCTAGATCAATACAATCAATTTCTAGGGAGGGGTAAAAGAAATCCATAATAGGAAGATTAAGACTATTTGATTGATAAGTACTGATTCCTAAGGTACAATGTGTATCAAAGACCAACTACAAGCTCTTTCTCTCTCTAACTTTCCTTTTTTGATTTTCATGATCCCCATTCTTGTTGGCTATCCCCTCCTTTTATCTTCTCCTTATTCTTCCTCTCTAGCTGTGTATCTCTTAATTGGATTCAAGGAGATTATTGTCCCATTAAACACCCCTCTCGCCATTTTTTATCATGAAGGGAGACTTTTAGGGTGTCTCTACTGTTTAGGCCAATCATTTAACATTTAATGCAGCTGACATTAAGCAGGAACACTTAATTAATGCCGAGGTGACTGTTATGTTGGGCTTTGCATCGTCTTCTTCACATTCCTCAGGAACAGGAATCGAAGTTGCGTCCTTGGTGAATCCATTGATTTCTTCTTGGTCAATCTGTCAAATCTCATGATGAATTTGTTCCTCGGATTACCTCGACAGTCGATCTAGATGAGTTATCTTCTCTTAGGCCTGGGCTTTTCTATGTTGGGTTGTGGGTCGAGTTCTTATTTTAGGATTGTCTCTTCGGCCTTAAGTCCACAGGATGGCCACGTTCCAACCTTCCATAGTTTATAAGTTACAAGTTATATATATATATATATATATATTTTTTTTTTTTCTAAAAAAGAAAAAGAACAAAAAGGTGAAAATGCAAAAAAATCAAAATACTTACAAATTTTAAGGCTTTGTTTGGGAGTTCATGAAATAATGGAATGAAATGATTGGGGGGGGGAGGAAGTCTCAAAAACTGCTCACATCACTTGCAAAGAACAAAGCCGTACGGGTCCTTTGGCCCCAAAGCAGACAAACAACTTATGGGCTTGGAACAAATCCTCCCCCATAATGATTATAAAGGAATGAAAACAATGGAATGGAACTAAGTAATTGTACGGCATACAGTAAGAGGCCCGTCTTCTCCCAAGCCCAAATCCAAATTGGCCCATGAACAGTACTCGCCCTTGGGTCCACCACTCATCATAATCAATCCTAAGTGGCCCCAAAGAAGCCAGCCATTAGTTGGGAATTCAATGTACGACAAGACGGTCCCCATAAGTAATAGTCTCGGCATTGCTATTGTTTGACAATACCTCGGCATGCTGGGAGTGCCTTGGGAAACTCCGCTGCCGAGCACCTTTCAGCGGCTAGCACCAGTTCCAACATTCCAGCCCTAATTCCCAACGCGAAGTATATTCTTGTCAAGAATAATCAAATGGGGCCCCACCTGCACGAGTGGTGCCAAAAGGCAATTATTACCAACCCATTATCACAAGGCTATAAATACACAAAGAGAAGAGGAAGAAGGGGTTAGACACTGAAGAGTTAAGACTAGGGAAGCAACCGAACATAGACGTTACAGTGTTCGGCTAGAGCGGTCAGCTACTGAAACGAGCCCTTAATCAATGTATACTGGAGCTACCCATTGTACGATACTCAATAGCCCACTAAAATAAGTAAATTGTGAGCTTAATTACAAGGTTGGCCCATAAGTCAGGAATTGGGCACGCACAATAATCATGTTTGAATGTTTTAAAATAAAAGAATAGAGAGTAAGTAACATTGTTTGAGGATAACATAAAGGAAAATGAATGAACTCATTTTATGATAATGTTACTACATCATTAGCATTGGCTGTGTTAAATGCTAAAATTTTAACATTTTGCACACCAAACACCAAAAAGGCAAAAACCATAGCTCATCAGATGTGCCAAAACCAAATTTTTTTTTTTTTACAACATGTGATGTAGCATGTTGTAAACAAAATTTATTCTTTTTTAATACAAATTTTTTCTTTGCTCTCAAACTCTCTTATTTTTGTCTCCACTCTCTCCCTTTCCCTCTCCACTAGTGGTGGCTCCGTCTCTCATAATCCAATTTTCTCTTTTACTTTTCGTCGATTTCACACACACACACACACACATTCTCTCTCTCCCTCTCTCTCTCTCTCTCTAAGCTTTCGACCACCATGACTGATGCTCTAGCCTCCATGGTTAGAATTGTCACAGCCACCACTCGCCACCATTAGCCAACACTATCACGGTGACTTCTTGAAATCGGCCTTTCTCTGAAATCTTTTACTCCTCCATGGCCAAAGCTCTATCTATTTCTTTCTCTTCTCTACTTTCCTATTTAACTTTCTCTTTTTCTATTTGTTTTATATTTTTTTTTTGGTGGATTTGGCTGATGGTGGTTGGGTTGATTTTGAGTGGTGATTGGTGTGAGTGAATTTGTGGATTTAGTGGGTTTCAATCTAGTAGTGGGTGGCAGGTTGTGTTTGTAGCTTATGATTTGCTGGGTTTTTGTTTGCAGCTTATGGTTGGGTTTTTATTTATTAATTTATTTATTATTACTATTAATTTTTTCTCTATGTATGCATAAATCATAGCGGCTGGCGGTCACACTAGATTCTGGTTGTTGTCATGGAGGTGGTTGTGAATGAGTTTTGGGTTTAGATTAGAGAAAAGAGAGTGAGGTTTTGGGTTTAGAGAAATTAAATAATTTTTTATTGATTTTTTATATTATTTTAATATGTTGTTATGTTAAAATAGAACATTTGATAATAGTGTATTGTCAAATGCTATATTAAATTAGCAAAAGTACAACTTATGGTAAAATATAACATTTTTTTTGTTATAACTTATTTTAGCATTTGGCGTTGCACAATGGTTGATGCCAATGCTCTTTGACCCTTATTTTAAAACAAAAGACTTTATATATAAGAGTTTTTTTTTTTTTTTTTTTTTGGGAGTTGTAGTAAAAAATTCATAAAAACTAATTCTATTTCCTCTAATTCTTCCTAGATTTGGGAAAATAAAAATTTAAAATTTTAAAAAAATTGAGTAAAATGAGTGTTTCTTATTACCTATTTCATTCATTCTCATTTAAATTTTTAAACTCCAAAAAAGGAAATGTACTAATTAATACTAAACTCTCAATCAAGAGGAAGAGAATAAATATTTTAAAATTATTTTTTCATTTATTTTCATTTCCATTTCTCTCCCTCTTCCCAACAAGTTAAAAAACGACCCGTCGTCGGTAGGTTGGAATCGAAGAAACCCAAATATTGCAGCGAAGTACAAACTCGGGGTTTTGAACTTTTTCCCATACCCACTCATACCCAAATTCCCTCACAGTATCAGGCTTTTGTACACTCTCCCAAGTCCCGCCTCTCTCTCTCTCTCTCTCTCTCTCTCTCTCACAAAAAATGGAGTCTTTCTCTAAACTGAACTACCGTCACCAACCCCTTCACCTCTCAGTCAATCACCACCGTCCATCATTCCAAAGACCCATTTCTTCCCTCTCTTTCAGGACCCCACCACCACCATCATCTCAATCTTCACCGTTCAAATCATTCTCTATCAAAGCCTCATCCTCCTCCTCCTCCGCTTTTCCCCAAAACCCTAAACCCCAGCTCTCCAAAACCCTAGCCCCTCTCCTCAAAACCACATGCATCACCGTCGCCGCCGCCGCCGCATTATTCTTTATTCGGTTCCAACACAAACCCGCCTTCGCCGCCACCGCCGCAGCGCCACCGCCCACGGTGGAGGAGTCGATTAACACCGAAGAAACGGAGAGCAGCATCGAAGACCGGTTGAGCCAAGACCCAGAAGACGTCGAAGCTCTAAAGTCCCTCATGGAGGTCAGAATCAAAGCTCAGAAGTTGAAAGAAGCTATCCAAGTCATTGACCGTCTCATCGAGCTCGAACCAGAAGAGTTCGAGTGGCCATTGTTGAAAGCAAACATTTTTAGCTACATGGGGGAGCAAGAATTGGCCAAAAGTAAGTTCGAGGAGATCTTAGAGAAAGACCCATTACGCGTCGAGGCCTATCATGGCCTTGTCATGGTTTCTTCTGAACTATCTGACGAGAATATGTTGAAGGAACTTGCGAAAAGGGTTGAGGAGGCAACGGAGAAGTGCGATAAGCTTGGAAAGAAGTCAGACGCGAGGGATTTCAAGCTCTTGGTGGCGCAGATTAATGTTGTGAAAGGGCTCTATAACGAGGCTTTGAGGATTTATGAGCAGCTTGCGAAAGAGGAACCGAGAGATTTTAGGCCTTATTTGTGTCAGGGAATTTTGTATACTCTGCTGAGTAAGAAAGATGAGGCTGAGAAACAGTTTGACAAGTTTCGAAGGCTTGTGCCCAAGAATCACCCTTACAAGGAGTATTTTGACGATAATATGTTTGCAACAAAGCTTTTTGCTCAGAAAGTAGAAAGGGAGAGAAAGAGTTCGAGGCGTTGAGAGAATGGCTGATTGGCAATGGGAATAATTCTTAGGCGATGACTGCCTTGTTTTACAGTGAGTTTTTCTTTTCTTTTTCTTTTATTTATTTTTGGTCTGTTTTTTTAGAAGGTTGGGGGAGGCTAAATGGCTGATGCTTTGGATAGTGATTTTGTTTGGATAGTAAGAAAGTAGGATGATATTATGAAAATTAATGAAAGGGTCGGTGGGGTTTAAAGTTTAGTTGAATTGTTATTTGTGTCTAAACTTTTGGTAGATAGTGAGGAGGCGAAATAGTAATGATTCTGATGCGGAAATTGTTGTTGTTTCATTTTGGTTTTCTTCTTATGGCATTATGTTATTGGTATGGTTTAATGTAGCAGCTAATTGGAGCATTTTGGATGTTCCATGGAATATGAATTTGGCACTATTGTCTCATTATTTAGCTCTTTTGCGTGAGTGATGCATGAATCATTTTTTACTTCCGATGCTTTTCTTGTAGAACATGGCTGTGATAGTCACAATGATAGTGATTTTTGTACTTAAAATCGGTCTTATATCATCATTTCTTTGATACTTTACATTTTTTTTTCAAGCATTGGAGGCCTCCTTTATTGGTATTGACAAACGATAATTGAATAAGGGAGCCATGGTTAGTTAGCTTTGCACATAGATTGTGTATATTCACTTAACAAACTGGAAACCCCTGTTGGGTTGACCATTACTAAGAGCCTTTTGAAGATATATTGGATATGTTGAATGACCTGAGAAAAGTATCTACTTGGAACTTTTTTTGATTGGTGAATGGTAAGCTAAACAGCTCCCTGTGGGTCTTGAACCCATGGCGTTATCCTCCATCCTATTATTGAGGGAGGAGGAAATACCATTTGAGCTAGAGTGTATTAGCTGGTTTTTGCATTGAACATGGTTTTTTAGTAAATGGCAAAGATGGGAACTATATTACTGCAGCTAAAGAATGACAGCCAGAGGAACTTTTATAATTTGTGTATATTTCAGGATTTTGACTGGAATTTGTATGATCAAGAGCTTGCAGCTGAGGGTTTTCTGCTATAGGGATGGAAATGATGTAGTAGAGATGGATTAGTTCTTTGGTCACCTGTATTCTGAATAGTTTTATGGTAGCATGCTTTACACTATTTGCAAAAAAAAAAGAATGATTTCACTTGAGGATTTCTACATAGGTCTGGGAGATACAATTCTACTTTCTTCTTCCTTTTATTTATTTTTAAAAATTAGATAAGCAGTGTAATATTCAGGCATGGTAAGGATAGGTCTGGTGTCTCTTGTTGGCAGATATTATTATTTTTCCTATAAAATTGCTTTTTTTTTTTGGGTGTAGTGACGGATACAAGTTGGAGCTAATATTGTAGCTGCTTGCACTGTTACTTAAATACCATATTATTCTATCAAATTTATGAACAGAAAGCAGCAAACAGAATTCATGATTTGGAACTTATCATCTGGTCTGTATGAAAGGGTTTAAATTATTGCTTAAAAATCGAATCAAGCAAACCATAAGAAAGTAGAGTTATAGTCTTATAGGTGTTTGCGGTTGTTCTACCAATGAGCTCTCCTCCCTTTAAGTCCTAGATGAGGGTTATTGCCATGAAATATGGGGAGGGGAAAGGGGGGTGGAGCACTAGAGTTTGTAGGAGGCTTCATGGGTGTGGATTATGGTGAAGTATTATTGAAGAGTGGGAGAGCTTTTCTACGCATTTCACTTTTGTGGTGAGAGATGGTTCTCGTATTCTTTTTTGGCATGATAAGTGGATTGGGGATAACTCTTTATCCTCAGTTATTTTTGTGTTCAGCCAATAAGGAAGCTTTTATTTCTGATGTTTTGAGTCCTCTAGTGGGTGGAAATGACAGAGTGTGGAACTTAAAGATTTTATAGGGAATTCAATGACTGGGAGTTAGCAGCTTCTTTCTCCTTTCTTCACTTGATCCAATCTCAGGTTCCTAGGGGTGGTGGAAGTGACAGTCTTTGTTGGAGCCTCAATGGAAGTGGGAAGTTTGACACTCAGTCTTTTTATCTTAAGATTCGAGATGTTACTCCTAATTTCCCTTGGAAGGGCATTAGGAAAGTACAGGTTCCTAAAAGGGTGGCATTTTTTAAGTGGATAGTAGCTCATGGCAAAATTCTCACTTTGGATAATCTTATGCTCCGTGGTCGCCTCTTGGCAAATCATTGTTGTATGTGCTGTTGTAATGAGGAATCCGTGGATCACCTTCTTATTTTTTGTCTGTTAGCTCATTAAATGTGGATGCACATGCTTTTGCTGCTTGGGATTGATTGGGTCATGCCAAGTTCGGTTTCAAACTAACTATGTTGTTGGCACCATTGGCTTGGGAAATATAATTCCGATATTTGGAATTTGGTACCAACATGTTTGATGTGGACTATTTTGATTGAACATAATCGGTGTTTTTTTGAGGATATAGAGAAATCATTGGCCCAGTTGTTAGATTTGTGCCAGCAAACTCTCGATTGGTCTCGGTGTTGGGGTCTTTCAGATAGTTTTACTGTTGATTTTCTTTTGTCTCTTAGAATAGGTTTTTGATTCCTTTATTTCTTTTTGTTTTCTATGTTGTTCTTTGTTCACTATCTTGAACTCTGTGTATCTTTTCTTCTTTTCTATTAATAATATCACTTTCTTACCCATAAAAAAAAATGTCCTAGGTGAGAGTGAGGTTGTGTAACTTAGCAATAAAAAAAAAGTGTTTACGATAGTTCTGGTGCATGATGAGTTGCTGTAACCAGTCTTGCTCTAGACATAGTAACTAGTCCTGTTGCTGGAAAACCTTTTACTCTCCTCATCCTCGGTGGGATACCAAGAGGAACTATTACTTAAATATTTTGTTATTAAATTTGTAACTTTTGGGATCATGTCAAAATCATTGGTCCATCAACTGATATTTAGTCTTTGTCATACTTTTCACACCATCCAAAATGCATCATTGTTTTATTAAGGACGTTGAAGGCACATGAGGGTTTAGTATGTTCTTGTTGCACTGAAAATCAAATGTAGTAGCTTTAGTCATGATTCATCTACACCCATAAATTTTCTGTTGCAAGATACGAAATCACCAGAACCTTAGTAAAAATCAAAAAATTAGATTGCTAAAGTTATTTTTAGTTTAAAGATTTACGGGATGAGAGTGAATTCTACTCTGGTCTGATGTTTCAGATTGGCTAAAGCATAAGTTTTTATCGATTCCATATCTTAATTTGTTTGTGTGCTACAAAGGTCTGTGCATGTGTATGTTTGTAAGATGATGATGGCATTGATTAAAATATGTTGTTGCGGTTAATAAAGACTTGATTTTTTTTTTTTTTTTTGGTTTTTTTTTTGGTAAAGGGCATGTGTATTATAACATGCAAAGACATGTGAGCGTGTGTGTGACAGATACTTGCACAGATACATTTGGACTAAGGACAAACACAAGCAAAAACTAGGGGTCGCCGATGTCCCTTATACAGTTGAAAAAGTTCCTTATTTCTACATACAAGCAAAGGCTAGAGGGCACCATCTGCCCCTTGTGGACTTTGCTAATGCAGCAATGCTCCTTGGGTCCATGACTAAAGGACCTTTAGTTTGATGCTAAAAATTTCTGATGGTAAGTAGTCTCTGCTGTTTGCAATGTCTGTTTTGGCAGCAATCATGGCATGGGTGGAGAAATATGCTCAAAATCTTTTTCATGGTTTAAATGGTTCCATTGGTAGTTATCACTTATCAGCTCTGTAAATTTTATATAATATGTACGTTCATAATTATCACCAAGTTTTTCAATCATTTATGCTGGGCTTTTGAGTAAACCAAGGTATTGTAGAAATGGCCCGTTGAGGGTTCTTACTTTGTTCTGGATTACCATTTAAGCTGTCTGACTGACCAGCTCTTTCTGGTTCCTAAGTAGTCCTGCAAGAATTTAATATTTAAATATGTGCATACACATATTTAACATATGATTATGCAGATAAATGTGTAAAACTCTATTGATGTAGATTTATGATATCTATTCCTACATATATGCATATAGACTGGACGCGTTCTGGACATTTTCAAAATTTTCTTTTGTGGTGCCTTTGTTCTTCCTGTTTTCATTCTTATCCTCGCTGTACGAGGCTGTTTGGTTAAAAATAGTTTATTACTTTAGTTCCATAGTTTTTTTCTTGTATTCTTATGGGCAAAGTTTAGTGGTGTTTCTTAGGCAAAGAAAGCTGGTGAAGCTCGTGAGACGAGTTCAAACCAAGTCCTTGGTATTATATAATGTTTGAACCTTACCACCTGAATGGTGGCATGTTAGGATAGTTTTTCTCCTTATACTCAATTTCATTCGATCATCACCTTTTTCCATTATTGTATCATAAATTGGCTTGAAGCTCAGATTTCCTTACAAGAAAAGCAACACTAGCACTCGTTAACATGTTATATAGTTTATCGTGTGTATACCACTCTTTTACATGTTATCATTTTTTCTAAAAAGCATTTGATCTTGTTTCAAAATCTACATATTTTGTATACTGGATCTCTATAAAGTTGAAAAGAAAGCTAAAATCTTAATATGGCCCAACCAGGGCTTGAGCATTTTGCAATGAGATAGTGTCAGCACCAAAGTTGGAACCTTTTTTGGGGTTTTTAATTGTTTCTAGACTCTGCTCTGCGTATCACTGCGGCTGTGGGTTTTTTTGGGTGCTTAAATTTGCTATGATTTTTGTTCTTGTCAGTGTTGATACATAATTCACAGGTTCAGTTCGCATGAGATAGTGATTCATATCCATGCGTGCGCCTCTTAAGGAATGATATTACTAATGCAAATTTCTTCTGATTGATGTTTTTCTTGGAAAATTTTTAGTTAGCACCAGTTACCATATAGTAGGCCAAATGGCACCACAACCCCCCCCACCCAAAAAAAAAAAAAAACAAAGATTCCGGTGTAGTGTGTTCGACCTACCTCTCCTCTCCCCTCACTATGGGTATTTGTATTGGAAGATTGGTTGAACTCGTGACATAGGAACTGGGGGGAAGTAGGGTGCCAATTGGACTTGAAACCTGTGGGCCTGGGTGAACAGTCAAAGTAACTGCTTTTTGGGGTATGCTTGGATGGAGGGCCCCTCTACTCTCCCTCCTTCCAAATGTAGGGTTATTGAACTTTGATAGAGGTTATCTCTTAACAGACTGTTTGCATGGGATCCATGGAAGAGATGGGAGAGGATAGGAAACAAGAGAGAAGTGAAGGGTCACTTTCTCTAACATTAGCCCTTTATTACAAAGATAAGATGGCAAGAAGGAGTGTTTGGTTTGAGCATCACTCATAGCTCAGTTTCTATATCTCATTTCTCATGCCTCTAACTCAGTTCTCATAACTCGTATCTCTATCTCTACTTTTTTCTTCACCCTAACAGATTTTTATTTGGTTTCATGTTGTGGGTGCATATCTCAGTTCTAAAACTCAAATTTGTGTATAAAGTGGTAGAGATCACACACTGTGCTAGGACAGAACAGTAACACCATACTCGCATGTCACATTCTCTCTCTTCCTTCACTTTCGTTTCATTTGTCTAGCCTCTTTCACTTCCTCTAAAACAAGCCAATTCTCTTCCTATACTCGGCCTCTCCCTCCTCTTGAGTTGGATTGTCTAATTAGGCGAGAGAGCGGTTTGATCTTCGATGGTTCTAGGCATAGAGATAGAACCATGGACATATGAGAGAGAGAGACAGAGAGAGAGAGATGAGGGTCACCTAGGCTAAGATCTCCGAAACTGAAGCAGGTGAGTGACAGACCAAAAGATCAATTGGGTTTCAGAACTGATTCTTAGTGAAACTTGGGCTTTAGCTGGGCTTCTGATCTTCAATTAGGCTGGAGGTGTTCTTCGGATGCACAAAATATTTTAAAGGAAAAAAGGAAAGGAGGAAGGAGAGAAGGTTTAGGAAAAGAGAAGACATTTATGAAATGAGAAGATGGGTGGGTGTGCTATATTTAAGGTTGGAGTGAATTTGTAAACGAGGAGGAGTAAAGAGAAAAAGAGCAACGGTCATACATTGAAATGAGGTGACAACTCACTGACGTGGGCCCCACTAGGATGTATTTATTTACAATACTACCACCGAAACTCTAAACTTAAAACTTAGAAACATTTAAAACTTGTTCTTGTATTCGGTAGCTCAAAGCTCAATTATGAAAACTCAACTTAAAAACTAAACCAAACAACTGTGTTTTAGGTGTGGCTCTTGATTTTTGAGTTTTGGGTGACGGAAACTGAGTTTTGAATTACAAAACTCAGCAAACTAAACACCAAGTTGTTGTTGTTGTTGTTGTTATTTTTTATTTATTTATTTTTAAATAAGAGCTTATTAGGAAGGTTGTTAAATTTGCATTAATTGATTTTAGGCTTACATATGCTTGTTTTTCTCTTAATTTTTGGGTTTTACTTTTGTTCCCGACAATTTTTTTTTTTTCTACCCATTTAGTCGTTACTACTTTTAAACACACGTCTATGCCACACTATAGACTCTAATTGTTATAGAAAAAAAAAAACAAAAAAGGCATTAATAAACCAATTTGAAAAACAAATCAACATTTTTCATTAGCATTCATGTCATCTAAAACATTCACACAAAATGCACCTCTTCTCTTTTCCTTCACTTTCTTGGTAATATCTTATCCCCTATATTTACTAAGTTTATGGGCCTTTACAAATCATTATTTTCTTCCCCTCTTTTCTATAACCTATCATATTTTTTCTCCGACTTTCAAACATATGCCTAAGAATTTTGTAGTAGTTACGTTGCCATTGGTCCATGAGTCTAACCCAACTCATGGACGACCCAAGTCTTCAATTCTGTTCATAAGGCCAAGGTCATGCACGTTCAGGAGGCAACTTGTCCACTTTAAAAACTCCATTCTAGGTGCAAGTGCAACCTATGATTCAAGCTCAAAGTAATATATAATTTTGTAGCAGGGGAGAAGCGATTTGGCAAGTAGAGAGTAAGGTTTGGAGTGGTTGGCATGAATTAAGTCTTTGGATACTTGTCTTTGGATACCCTGCTAGGGATGGAAAAATTATTGACTTCATAGACCTCTCATGGTAGTGGTATTAATTATGGCAGTTCACAGCAATCCCTCATCCTTTGTTTGTTTTTTATTTATTTATTAAAATTTTGGATAGAATTTTATTTTAGTATATGCAGCATATATGTATGTAAAACTTCATTCTAGAGACTTGTTTCAGTTATTACTCCTCTCATCCCATAAGAACTTGTATTTGTGGAGTGATTATCACGTCAAGGATGCATTGTGATACTTAACATTTGATAGTAGTTAAGAATATTCACTATTTTTATTCTTAATTTAAAAGTATTTATTTTACGTATATTGATAGGTTTAAAATGGAGCATCTCATTTATTAACAAATATGCCTTGAAGAGGAGGGTGTTTCATTGGGTTGTCCTTCTCTTGTCTCATTTGTTTGAACAATTGTATATTAGTTTTTAACTTTTGTTAACAAGCATCAAAGTGTACCTATTAAAGAGGAATCAAACAAGCCTTATTACATTGGAAAGTAACAAAAGTTAATAAATAAAGAGTCTTGTTAATTAGTGCTTTTAGGATATATGTTAATTGACAATTTTAGGAAAATTTTAATACAACTTTAATGAAAAATTTTAAAAATTGTTAAAAAATTTAGTTTTTATTTTTTATTTTTCCATAAAAATTTTTATAAAAATATTTCCTAGAATAATGCTCTTAGGACATTTATTAATTTTCCCCATAAATAAATACCCCTTTAATTGCATGTTGCAATGGACTCTTAGTTTACCAATTATAATTAAAAAAAAAAAAAATCAAACTATAATCAATGTACACTACACATTAATTAACTTTTTGTTTTATTTATTTATTTATAGATAGTTTTAATCTATAATATCCGTTCCTCATAATAGTTTTTTTATTGTTAAACCACCAAGACACTAATCGATTTTTGGTGTAAGCGAAAATTAAATTCTAAATTTCTTATTCAATTATTAGAGATTTTACTAGTTGAGCTAACTGGAACACATAACTCTTTGTTCTTTACCTAATAAAATGTATCCCGTCATTATAATTGGAATTAAAAAAGCGCTCTCCTCATGCCACAGGTATAAAACAAGATCATCAAATGGAGTCAGGGAAAAGGAATCATGAATTCAAATATTATAGCACCATATGTCTCCTACTTTGATAGCATAGTCCGCAGTACTAGTTGTTTTTACCTTCGCTTTTTTCTGTGCATAGATTCTCTTTCTGGGGCTCTGGTGCTAAAATGAGTCCCCCCCGCTCTTGACGGAGATTCTCAGACCATTAGATCTTTTTTTTTTTTTTTTTTGACCCAGACAGAAGACCATTAGAATTTAGAACCAGGAAACTTCGGTCGGAAAAAATAGTTGAACATTTGGATTGTCCTGGTTAACTGGTTAGGTCCCCTAGGTCTCTAGAGACCACGTAGGTCGTAAAATTTTTCTGTGTGTGTGTGTGTTTTTTTCGCGGGAAAATATTCCATTGAAACTTGAAACTTCCAAGATATACAAAAAAGGGTTTCCCTTTACCTTGGGATGAACCTGCAGATATATAAATAAGTAAATTTTATTAAAGAAATCATAAACTGTGCAATGCAAAGACAAGCAGCTAAAAATAAAAAAAATACTGCAAATACTTCAACTTTTAGTGCATCTAAACAAGCAGCCTATGCACTTTATTAATAATTAAACTACTAGCATCATCCTTATAATATGGGTGGCAATAGATGATACAAACCCGTTAATTACCAGGTTCTAATTCAAAAATATGAACTCAGAAATGATGTACTTACTACCCCTTTAGAGCATTTCCAGTAGATTCATCAAATTTTTGTACTGTTTGAAGAATGAACAGTAACTTTTACCTTTATCTACTCACTTTTTCAAATACACATTCTAACAGATTATTTATCTCATTTAAATATTATTTTTTCATTCATTATTTATTCTTCTTTTAACGACTACACATCTTCCAATATTTTTTTATACAACACATTATTATTATAATAGAAAAAATGTATTTGAAGAATGAACAGTAGTCCATCAGATTTGATGGCTACTATTTATAAGCCAAAAAAAATTATGGGTTTAGAGAAGCTGCTGGAGTAGTTTTTTTGGGTTCCATTCTCCATAATAGCTAATATTTTGCTTTTACATTCATTGTTGGAGATGCTCTTAGTATTTTAAATTGATTTTGTTCTTTTAATATATTTTTTTTTACCAAAGTCAATCCGAGAACATGTAGATTTTCGCTAAAACTGTGGAAATTACAGAGTAAAAAGAAACTTGGTGTCCATGATGAGACAAGCTAATTCACCTTCAAATCGGTACTCGTCAAAATGTGTTCAATGAACCTGCCAGATTCCAGCCATGTTAAAAATTGAATTCCCATGGCCAGTTGCACTTGCATCTGATATTTAGGGAGGTTAATGTAATTGCTCTTTTAAGCATGTAGAGTGTAGACTCTATATTTTCCTTAGTCCTACATGCAGTACTCATCATCTTTTAATATTATGGTACGTAAAATTTTAAAAATTAAATATTGAAAAACATGTGTCTGTAGTGAAGAGATGAAGTGAACAACAATTGCTGCCTTTCAAATTCAAATGCTCAAGCCTACAAATAGGTTATTTTTTGGTATAATATGCCACAGCTGCTGAATTTTTAACTCCAAAGTTTCAAAAAGCAATGCATGCTATAGGGTAACAGAGAAAAGCAGGCCATGAAAGTCGTCTAAACCTATACCAAAGCATATGCTCTTTAATTTATAACTCTAATTTGAGTAATGTCATATCTGACTGTACTGGGTTTGACTAGTTGATCCAAGTGTTCTTCTTGTGCCACCAGATTAGGTTGACGGGTTTTTAAAGTACTGCCTTTCAATGGGGTTGGGTTACTTTCCAATCTCAAAGGAGATGTATATCTTTACTTTTTCCTTATTATACTAAAAGCATGTAAATTTGTATTGTAACTATTGCTCAGAAATTACACGTATTAATTAAGAATCTTATAACAGTTAAAGCCTAGAGTTCTCCTGAGTGGACTTTTAGCTAACCATTCTATAATTTATTTCTAGCATGGCCAATTTTTAAATGTTTTTTTTTGGATGAGAGAAAATGATGGTTAAAAGAACCTAAATCCTAATCAGTGGTTTCTTCTAATTTTGTCTGTTCCAAATGTCTTTGATTCGGCCAGTCAAAATTATGGTTGAAATCTTGGTGTTTAACCAGAGCCAATATCTGTCAAAAAAGTTCACATATAAAAAATTTCGGCCATTCCAAAGCCATGATTGTTGATTTCGACCTACACTACATAGAACACTTTATTTAAGGCAATTCGCTTTATCTTTTTCTTTAATCATGGATCTTTTTTCTCGAATTCTCTCCAGCATCTCTATCCCCAGATGTAGTAGGAGCATCTTTTTTCATTATGTTTTAAAAATATTCTTGTAAGTAAAACATCTATGACACAATTGGTTCACATTCATGCACATACTCTAGTCCTATAACTATTCTGTCCTCTCCATACCTATATCTTACAAAATTATTGGTGCTGGTTTCTAAAAGAAAACCTATTAATTTCACTGACATGATCAACTGAAATTTGTTCATATCTCTGAGGATAATTAGGCTCTAAAGAGTCCTTGCTTCTACCTTTTTTGAAGGATGAATTGATTTTGCAACCAAACTCTAGCTCACTAGCTCAACTTTTAAGTTTTGAAGTTCTAAATAATTTGACAACATGCTTATGTATTCACTCATGCTGTAGAAAGTGCTCAAAAACCAAACAAAAGAAAGAAAGTTATAGAAATTGCCGAAAGATGCAAATATTGTGATGAACACACAAATTTATTTCAAATTATTGACAGAAGACAACGTACATAATAAGTAAGGTTTAGAAAGGAAAAAACGTCATTTCTATCAGGTTATATGTGATAAAATGGGTGACCAGACATGATTATTCATGAACATACTGCATTATATGGGTGGTGGGGCTCTCAGGCCTCTTACTTTCACATGCTTCTATGAACAGTCAATACCTCTATGAAAAAGTAAAAAGAAACAAAACATATATAGAAGCGCCTGCATCATTGTGATGAATTGGAAGAATGAACTAGCTAGCTTTATCTTAGGGATTGGAGACAACAATGATCTCATTGTTATGATGCTTTTTTGCTTTGATTCCAGTTCACGGAAACAAAGGTGCCAGGCTAAAATCATTCACAATATGTGAATAGAAAAATTAGAAGGTGGGTGTAAGTCATATCATGTTTATTTTTGTTTGTTTCAATAGAAAGTATTATTAGCAAAAAAAAAAGAAAAAAAAAGGTGGCATTACAACATTTTTCACTCATTCTGCACACTAAGAAAACTAGCTAATTATATATGAGGCAGATGGTAAAACCCGAAAGAAAATAAATGAACATGCAGATATAATACACAATGTTTTTGTTTGACCTCTTTTACCTTTGATTTTGGGTCAGGTAAGTTTTTCATTTTTTTTTTTTGGGTGGATGATTAAGGCAAGGTTGGCCTCTTTACTTGATTGTTGCTTGTAAAATGAAATATTCTCAGCTGAAAGTAAGGGAATAACTATGCAAACGAAAGGAAAGGTAACCTATCCAATTTCATTATGCATGCTAGATGGCATGTCTATCAACATCATTTGCCCAATTATGAATATAGAGAGCTTGCTTCTATCACAAATTTCAACGTAATTAAGTGCAAAATCAATTTGTGGTTGCGCATGTTAGAAGGTTTTCCTTCAATACAGAAATCTTGGGATCAGCTATCTCATTTGTTTTGTACACTGTAACCATATGCAGCTTGAACATAATACAAAATTAGCTTTACTCAGCCAAAAAAAAAAAAAAAAAAAGGTTAGCTTTAACTTGAAGTAAAAAAAACCTTCCTGATAGACTGTCCTCACATTTACACACGAACCAATAAAATGAACAATGGTCTTGGTTCGAGGCAGGTGACTTTTTGTAGCTTATTAGTGTTACCAAAATCATATATGGCTTTCTAAAATGAACAATGGTCTTGGCTCGAGGCAGGTGACTTTTTGTAGCCAAGTGTTACCAAAATCATATATGGCTTTCTTTACACGAATTAATCTATCCATGTCTCAAGGAATCCCAGGTAAATTTGACCCATTTTCATGCCCTAACCATGATATACTAGCGTACGTTATAGACACAAATCCCTATATAGTAGCAGTTGTATATTTGTATCATTCAGGGAAAAAAATGGTTGTATATATATTTGAATATTTTGTATCTTCCTTCTCCCCAGAAGCCCAGAACAAAACAAAAGAGTTAGTCAACCTCACAAACAAAACAAATTGCAAAACACAGAAGAATCTAACAACACGTACGTACCCTTATGGGTAACTAGGCTCCTTTAGTTGATTCATTTCAAAATTAGATTCGTTACTTTGTTTGGTCTGTGTCATTGTCTGATCTTACTGATGGGGATGGTAGTTTTAGACACCATCAATCCAAAAGTCTTGAACTAAAATCTATACAATAGATATTTTTCACTTTTGTTTTTTTCGAAAGATGTTGTCCTCTATGTAAAACAATTTTTAATCCCATGTATGGTAATTAAGTAATACACTAATTTCATTCTCCAAAAAAAAAGAAAAAAAGAAAAGTAATACATTAATTATTGTTGCTCACGACACAATTAGTTATACACAGCCTCTAAATCGTGTTTTGAAAACACGATTTCAATTATAATTATGAAATGTTTCATAATTATAACTAAAAGAAAAATTTTATGTGCGTAACATTTTTATAATATTTGCGCAACAAATCTTAAATAACAGGTTATAATTGGCTATTATTGATGGTAAAAAAAATTAATTTTAATAGTAAGTTTAAATTAGAACTACAAATAACTTACCACCTAAAATTTATTGCAAAAATATTATAAATGTGACACTTTTTCAACTAAAATTGTGTTTTTAAAACACGATTTCAGGTATATATCTCGTACACATAATGTATAATTATCACTACTCTTAATTATATAGTATGTAATAATGTTGATTATAAACCTATTAGTCCAAATTAATTCAGTAAATAAAAAATGAACTAAAGTGTCAACACCTAAGACGCAACCTTTCGCAACAACCGCGAAAATTAATCCTATCCTTTGACGTAAACATCAAGTAAATAAAGGGTGCAGGTCATTAATCGTGTTGACAGATTAGGAATATATTTGTATAATATTGTGTGTGTTAGGGAATGAATTGATAATTAGAAATGCCAGTGTCAATCACCCCAATAATCAGTTGCATGTTTCGGGGCTCCATAATTGTGGACCATCTTAGATATTAACGCAGAGAGAAAAAAAATCAAGAGTGATGTTCATGATTTTAAGAACATGTATTTTAATATTTAAATGCAAAAAAAAAAAAAAAAATTAATAAATTTATTACTACTAATTACTTTTTTTTGTTGTTGTTAAGGAAAGAGGTATCTCGATCTTTTTGAATAGCTGACTATTTTCTTGAGTGTATGCAGTTTTTTCTTTTCATACACATCAGTTTATTATAGGGAAGAATCTCTTAAGTGTAACTTCAATATGCTGGCAAGAAGTTTTGAATTTAGAATTTCATGAATATTATAAAATCTTGGAAACCACTAAGCCAGACTCTTGATTTATATTTTTATATTCATACTGTTACTCTGTTAGTTTGTGAAAAATTTGTACTAAAATTAATTTTAGCATTTAAAAAAAAAAGAAAAAAAAAGCCAATGAATCATGAACCAATTCATTGGACAATGGACATGAATGTGTGTTGCCCAACTAATGACCTAATAGCTCCATTCGAATTTGCCTATGCACCTATTTGGTAACATTTTATCTAGACTTTCGTTCTGGCTTGAAAGAGACGTTGGGAAGAGTCACTGCATGTGAACCATACATTTGTACTAAATTTGGGATAATTAATGGAAAAATTTAGGTGAACTTAATGAAATTCTAGAATAGGGAAGATGCTAATTAGCTAGATTCTCTAATATAATCTTTTAAATTTCATTACTTTCTGGCTTGAAAGAGACGTTAAGGAAGGTGTAATAATCTAACACTTGTACCAAATTTGAGAAAAATTATTAGGTACTTTCGGAGTAACCATAAATGCGTACTCCCTCCTCTCACATGAATGGTGGGTCTCACCATAAATTTAATTAGTGGGACTTACCATTTATGTGAAAGGAGAGAGTACGCATTTATGGTACTCCGGGAGTACACAATAATTTTTCCAAATTTGAGATAATCTAGTAGGAAAAAAAAAAACAAAAATCTAACGTGGATTCAATGAACTTCTAGACTAGGGAAGATGCTAGCTAATTAACTTGTATAGTGTAACCTTTTAATATTTTAATAAACAAAATTGATGCTACTTTATCCCCAACCCAAGAGTTTTAGTAGAATTATCAGATCCTTTCAACTTTCTTAGTTGGCTTCTCATTTTCTTCTTACTGGGCATGGGGTGAGAATTTCGCATTCACCACCAACCAAATCCATGCACCGAGCAGGCGGGAGAAGCAAAGCAACTCAATAATTTTCATAAGAACAAAACTTATTAGTGTTTGTGTTAAGTAGCCTAGCCACGTTGCTCAACTTTAGAAAGACAACGTAAGATATTGGACATAAAATATTGTGTTGAAGTTTTCCTCTTTTCACAGTATCACCAAAGTTAAATGGTAAGTTTTTACAAGTTAAGAAAATATTATTACAGAGTCTTTAATTTAAACATTATATATGCAATGTTCATAATTTAACAAATAACCTTCTCAAAAAAAAAAAAAAAAGGTCTTCTCAAAAAAAAAAAAAAAAATTAACAAATAATGTCCACATTTTTTAAGCATGTTCAAATTTAACAAATAAAATAAGTGACAAGTATGTACATTAACATTTCTAATGGTTGAATAAAAAATATAAAGTTCAATTTCTATTTACACTAAAAATTAATTGGTGTCTTTGTTTGATAATAAAAATCTTAATTATTAGAAATGAATGCTATATGTTGAAACTCTATAAATAAATAATAAAAAAACAAGTGGGCAAAGACAAAAAAAAAAAAAATCAATATATATATATATATATTGATAATTGCAATATTTTTTTACAACAATTAAATTGACAAGCTTTTATGGTTTTTCACAACATTATAAGTTGAAACTCTGTTATTTTTTTTAATTACTATTAATAATCTAATGCATTAGCAACCGAATATGAACCAAAAAGGTTTGGCTTAATGGTTCCTAAAGTCTCATAATATTCATGAGATTCGGATTCAAAATCTTTTGCCAGAATCTTAGAGCCATCCCTATTAAATTCTTTCTTATAATAATCTGATGCGTGTAGAACTGCATACATTTAAGAAAATAATCAGATATTCAAAAAGTTTTAAACATTCTCAATTATTAAAAAAAAAAAAAAAAACCAACAGGATATGGAATTTTTGTGTAAATGTATATAGAATTTTTCAATACGAGCTTGCCATAATCAATATCTTCCAATAAAAATTGGACACGTTGGGAAAAAAAAAGCAAAGAAACCTACGTGGCATTGTAATAACAGGACACGTTGAGTGGGATGGCACGGTCGCATGAGACAGTAATAGAAATAGATATTAGATAGCGGTAAACAGTAAACAGTAACACAGGCCACTTGCCCGCCCAGAGACTCCAGGTCCCTCTGTCACTCTATCTGTATTTGAAAGTTCAAAAACAAAACCCACTAGACCTACTCACTCTCCTCACTCACTCTCCTCACCCACCCCGCTCTTTATCCACGGTTTCTAACGGACCCCTCATTAATACTCGCCGTTCTTTCTCTCTCTAGTTTCCCTGTCGACTAGGCAAACCCAATTTGACTCTCTCTCTCTCTCTATCTATAAGATCTGGATTTTGGATTTTTTAAAGCTGTTTTTTGAATGAATATGAGCTAAAACTAATGAAAAGCTCTTTTTTCTTAGGGTTTTGAATTCGTTCTACTTTTTCTCTCGGTTCCTTTTTTGTCTCCTCTTTGCTTTCTCGCGAGCTTCTTTCCGTGATTTCGGATCTAGATTACTGTGTGCTTGGTTTTTTCTCCTTAGTCTGAAAGGAAATGTGCTTTCGATGAGTGTGGAGAATGGAGAAATTTCGGCAAAAGAGGTCCAAGATTACTAGCATTGCTGATCGGAGCTCCTCCGATAGGTTTTACTCCACTGAACGAGCTCACCGGGAAGGTCAGATTGTCTTTTTGTTTTTTTGTTTTTTACTTTCACTTCTTATGTTTTTTTTACTCTGTTTGGTTACCGAGAAAGCCAAAAAACATATTTTGAAAATGAAAAATTTTATATTCATTTTCTGTTTGAAAGCAGAGCCGTACATTTAAATGAGGCTCAGATGATTAAAAAATGTATGATTTTTTTTTTTTAAATTATTTTTTATCAATGTGTTATTATTTTTTATTTTTTTACATTTTCTTAGCTACCAGTTGGAGCCTGTCCAGCCATTTGGCCGCTGAGAAAACTCAAGAAAATTAAGGAAAAAAGAAGAAGGAAATCCAAAATTCTTCGTGTTTTATATTCCTTTAGCTTTCCGAAAATGCGATAAATAAAATTAAATGAAACAGTTGAAAATGGTAAAGATGTGAAATTTTAATTTCTGAGTAAATTTTTTTCTTAAAAAAGCTCATTTTCTTTTTGATTTGATAGTACCATTTGTGCAACGTAGAGATCGTGAGCTAGTTTTTTTTGGTCTTGGCTATGCTCGTGCTTTTGAGAAAGCAATTTTCCGAATAGCAAGTGTGACTTTTTTCTGTAGTGGAATCAGCATGATTTTGTTTTTTGCTTCCATAATGAAAATTCTAGAGATATGATGAGATATCATTGCATCGCCAGCTTGACTACTGAGTGCTCTTTAAAAGCATTCTCTTTCATATAATAATTATTGTTTTTTAAAGTTGTGATTAAGAACCTTCCCCACTTTTACTACTCTTGGATGGTCTTGCTAATATTATATGGATTCGTTTTCAGGAAGCAGGCAAGTTCTGATGCAGAGAAACTTTCCAAAATTGGCTTCCGATTCTAGCTCTTGCAGTAGTGGTTTTACTGACGAAGATTCGGTGCGCACCTTTTCTTGTTTGTGTTCATTTTGCTCTATGAGTTGAGTTTTTTTTTTTTTTTTTTGGTCATATTAGTAGAGAAACAAACTTATCAAAGATATAAAAAAAAAGTGGAGAAGCAAGCTTGCTGAGTTAATCATTACGAAAAGACAAAGTCTCCCGAGCCTTCGAAATGAATAAAAGTAATTTAGTATCAAATGATATGACGTTAGCTGTATCAGAATCCAACAATTGAAAAACATGTACGCAAAATAACCACATCAGCATTTCACTACTACTCTCAGGGGCGTTAGCAGGTAGTTAATTTTTACACATGTGTTTCTCATTTAATTGGATTTTGATATGGTTGACGTGGTATTATCTGATATTAAATACTTTCACCTTGGAAAAGGGTATGGGGTAGTAACGTACCACATATGCTGGCTTTCTTTGTATCGACAGCAGCCTACTTACCTTAAATAACCTTATTAAAAGGAATGTGATGGTTGTTAATAGATGTATAATGTAGTAGTTCCATTGTTGATTTTTTGGATCAGGAGACTCCGTTTGTAAATCTTTGAAGATGCTCCTTTTTTGAGTGATTCTCAATTTTCCTCTTTAATATTTTTTCTGTTTTTCTTTTTAATTATGTATTGAATAATAAAATACTGACCTGACAGCTATGTTCAAACACATTTGACCATTGCAGTTTACGTTTGAATTGGGGTGGAGATCTTCAAAACAAGCTGTTGTAACTCCTATGAAAAAGTTATTGGCAGAAGAGATGTCGAGAGAAACCGAATCCAAAAGAAGGTCTCCAAGTGTTATTGCGAAATTGATGGGTCTAGATGGGTTGCCACCTCAGCAGCTTGCTCATAAACAACAAAAAATGTCCTCAGATATCTCTATAAAAAGAGCAACATCAGTAGAGAAAGCTCCAAAGAGTGGCACATTTTATGACTGTCAATCGTCTAGGAGTAACTCAAAGGAGCAGCAAGAATTTAAGGATGTATTTGAGGTTTTGGAAACATCAAATATGAAGAGTAGTGGTTGCTTATTGCAAGGGATGACGAACTCGAATCTTACTGATGCTGAGATGGCATTTATTCAGCAGAAGTTCATGGATGCTAAACGCCTTTCAACTGATCAGAAGTTACAGGATTCAAAGGAGTTCCATGATGCACTTGAGGTGCTAGACTCCAACAAGGATCTTCTGCTGAAATTTCTTCATCAACCGGATTCGTTGTTCACAAAGCATTTGCATGATATGCAGGGTGCTCCTCCCCAAACTCATTGTGGTCGCTTATCAGCTATGAAGTCAGATGCTCAGCATTATGAAAGCAGTGACCTTGGGAAATCAGATAGACAAGCTCCATGGAAGAATTACAGTAGATCTCAGAAGCATAGTGATGGTCAATTTAGCCACTCTAACAGCAGGCATGCTACTTGTACTTCTCCCAATTCATCAAAAATTCGATTTGAAGGCAATGATGAGTTGGCCACTCTGCCTACCAGGATAGTTGTTCTAAAACCAAACCTTGGGAAGGCTCAAAATTGTGCAAAATCTGTGTCATCACCTAGGTCTTCACATGCTTTTCTTTCAGATTGTAGGGTGCACTTGGAATTTCCGAATATTAAAAATAGGGAGGGAGACACACATGGAACGAAGAAATTTTCTGATAATGTTGGGCTTTCAAGGCATAACTCCAGAGAATCTAGAGAAATTGCTAGAGAAATAACTAGGCAAATGAGAAATAGCTTTTGCAGTGGTTCTATGAATTTTTCATCTGCTGGGCTTAGAGGATATGCTGGGGATGAGAGTTCATGTGACATGTCTGGAAATGAATCAGAGGTGATTATGGTGAGCTCCAGAAATTCTTTTGACTTGAGTAACCAATACAAGCCTTCATCTTCCCGTTCGACTGAATCCTCCGTCAGTAGAGAGGCCAAGAAGAGACTCTCAGAGAGGTGGAAAATGACTCACAGGTCTCAAGAGTTGGGAGAGCTTGGTAGGGGCAGCACACTGGCTGAAATGCTTTCTATCCCTGAAAAGGAATCGATACCAGCAAATTTTGATGGCATGATTGGTGAGGATGGAAACAGTGGAAAATTTTCTAGTGATGATGGGTCTAGTAGGTGGGTTGAACCCTTGGGAATTAGCAGTAGGGATGGATGGAAGAATGGGTGTGTCAGAAAGTTATCAAGATCAAGGTCTCTTCCTGCTTCTTCTACTGCCTTTGGAAGTCCTAAGAGAAGCATGCGCCGTGAAACTCTTTGTGATGACAGGTATCTAATGCCAAAAGAGGCTTTGAAGAAAGAAAGGAGCAGGAGAATAAAGGGTAATTCTGATTGGAGAGATGTGTCAGTTCCTAGAAACTCAAAATCCAGTACTAAGAAATCTCATTCTTCTAGCTGCATGGTTAGGGAAAGCAATGCGTTTCCAGCAGAGATTCATACAAATCAGAATCAAATGAAGAGCACCCTTGAAAAGAAGGATCCATATGAAGAAGATGCGTTGATCTTTGAGACATTAGTTAGTAATGTCAATGATATGAGTCCAGTTCCTGAAAATGTGGTCAATGTGGGATGTGACAATATGACCATGGCTTCTAAATCTCCTGAGGAGTTGCTATTAAACGTATCAGCTTGTGTTGTTAAAGATATATCTACTGGTGGCCAAGATATCTTAATTCCACAGGTTTGGTTTATAACATTTTTTGGCTGGTGTTTAGATTCTTCACTGCATATCTCTAATGCAATAATGACAGTAAAATTTTTTGCAATAAATTCCTTCCAATATATCATAGCTAATGATAACTGAATCAGCCCATTAAATCACTTCTTCTTTTTCCCTTTTGTAATTACCTCTTTTTTCAGAAAATTAAGCAGTTGCATATGGGTCATTGCTAATCTGTGATAAGCCTTTAGCTTTGTGTTTGTCTCTTTTTGTTCAACTGGACTTTAGCATCACTTTAATGGATGTTAAATAGTCTTGTACGTTAAGTTTGACTCTTTTTTTCCCCTGTTTCAATTAATTTTTCAATCTCTGTGTTGGTTATGCTTTCCTTTGGCTTTGATTCTTTCAGAGCTGTTATGTATGATTTGATCTACCCAGAACTTCAAGTTGTGAAATACTGCTATGGAGCACATATATTTCGAGTTAGATTGATTTAATATTAAAGAATTCAAATATATGTATATATATGGATGTGTGTGTGATCCAAATGCCTAGATAATCTGATTAACATAGCCCTTTAAAAAAAAATCCACATCATTACATATGAGGTCAGGGACGTTTTTATGCATTGCAGTACTCTTTTGGTATACATGGAGCATTTTTTTGAAAACTGTGTCTACATGTGTTGGGGCACATATACTAGTCATTCATGTGAGATAAGGATTCAAAATTTATACTTTTGATTTTAAAGTTGCAATCTTTAACTACTGTATTGTTTTTTAACTGTTTGAGGTGCTTCACAATTTATAAAACTAGAGGTTTAAGTGTTGTTTATTCCTGTGATTTTAGAATAATAAGCATTCCATGAGGACCATGACAACTTATATCCTAGTCTAGGATAGATTCAAGGAATACCACTAATCATGCCACCATGGATAGAGGCCTCTGGTCTGCACATTTGTGTTATCTTCAAAACTCTTCATACCCTAAAAATAATTATTAAGTAATACTAGAATCATACTGTTCCATGTAAAAGTTTTGTTAAAAGATTTGCTGTTTTCCAGATACTCATCAAATCTGCTGGGAAGTGGTTTCTGTAATAGAAAATTATAATGAATTAGTGAATAATTTACAGCTTAACTGGAGATCTCATTTGCATTAGCTATACAGAATTTGCATACATGTATGTAGATGCATGTTAGATATTCCCTCCAAATTTTGTGTTGTGTTTTATTTCTGCTGATGAGTTCTAGTTCAAATGCCACATATTTCCTTCATAATAACATGATTGAGAGTGTTTACCCTTGTGGTGATGCATTACTTATTAATAAAAAAAATAAAAAGTATGTGTTACTTATGCACCTTCAATTTTGCATCAAGGATGTTAAGGTTTCTCAATATTTCATGATATTTCAGGAACCACCCATTGGGCCATCCGAGGAAGGTTCAGTCCCCTTGCTCCACCCTTCACCTGGACTAGAATCTCCAGTAAGCTCTAAGGAGGCTGATCAGCCCAGTCCAGTTTCAGTCTTGGAAGCTCCTTTTACAGATGATCTTTCTTCATGTTCTGAATGCTTTGAGAGTCTGAATGCTGATCTCAATGGTAACTTCAAATACCATTATATTTGAATTCTTAGTTTGTGCTTAGATCCCTCTAGTAATCAACATAATGGCATTCCATTTTTCATAGAAAATCTATGTGCTAATTTTTCATTTAGAATGCCGTGAAAGCAAGTATTATGCATAAAAATGAGTAAAATATTGTATTTAAAATTCTAAAATTTCAGAGATGATACAAAATTTGAAGTTAATTAGTCGTTTTATATAGTGTGATGCACAAAGGGACAAAAATTGTTATTTTCTGCTGCTTGTTGTGGCCTCACTGTTGAGTGAATTATACAGTTCTGATCATAAGTGTAGGTCATGTGCAATTCAAAGTTAGTGCAAATGCTGCTAAACCTTAACTAAAAGACCTAGCCCATCTATTATGGATCACATATGCAAGTCCCTTTTCACTGTTTTGCTCTATGAGCCTATTTTCATTTAAACTCTCTCCACTTTTGAGCTTAGACTGGTTCTTGTAGCACCTGCAAATTACATTATCTCGCACCTGTTGCTCCTCACAACTGCAGTCAAGAGTGCATTTGGGATCCTCTTTTTTTAGCCTGCTTATTTACTTAATTCACTTTTTGCCTCACCTATTGTCAAATAAGCAAATAAATTAGCTTTAAAAAAAAAAAAAAAAAAAAAAAAAAGCCAACTCATTTGTCTCATCTATCAACAAATAAGCTAGGGGAAAATACAGGATGCCACAACCAGATGACCTTAGCTGATTTGCACTAAATTTTGTCTCAAGGGGTGCTGTCCTCATCTCCTCCCCCTCCCCCCCCCCCCTCTGGCGGTTTAAATGATAATCTCAAGAGGTGTTGTCTTCTACTCAAATTTACTATAATTACAGGATTTGTCCCCTAAATTCTATAATTATAACTCTTAATAGAATAACAGGCTTTTAGCGCAATTACAAGTCTCTAATGGGATTTGGATGTAATTTAACAACTTGTTGCCAAGATTGAAAGTTTGAAACAATGGTTATGTACTTTTTTTTTGCCACTTTCACTTTTGTTTTTTAAATGTCATCCTTTCATAAATGTTCATTTTACTAGCTTAGTTGAATTGCTTTGTGGTTCAAAAATGAATAACTCATTATTGTTTGGAGCGTACTATCAGCATATGTTTGCAAGTTCTTTCTTGTAAGTCTCACCCACTCAAGTTCCATTGCCTCGTCTGTTTCTAGGGCTTCGGATGCAACTTCATCTACTCAAGTTGGAGTCAGAAGCATATGCAGAGGGACCCATGCATGTCTCAAGTGATGAAGAAGTTGGGGAAGGATCCATTGGGCATCCGAATGATAAGGGACCGGGTGAAACTGAAGAGAGCTGGGAGCGTTCCTACATTGTTGATGTCTTAATTGCCTCTGGTTTTAACGATGCTGAACCTGATGTTGTCATGGCAACATGGCACTCTCCAGAATGCCCTGTGGATCCCGTCATATTTGAAAAAATTGAGAAGTATAGTCAAGCTTCTTGTCCAAGGTCTGAACGAAGGTTACTGTTTGACCGAATAAATTCAGCACTACTGGAGATCTTCCAGCAATTCATGGATCCACACCCATGGGTGAGGCCCACAACAACGGTCGGTTCTAAGGATAGGCTCCAAGATCGCCTCAATGTGATGTTGGGATGCCAAGAGAAGAAATCTAATAAAGACACTCTGGGGAAGGTGCTGACAAGGGAGTCACAGTGGTTGGATTTGGGAGACGAGATTGATGTAATAGGTAGGGAAATTGAGAAATTAATGATAGATGAGCTAGTAGCAGAGGTAGTAGCCATGTAGTGTAGAGATTTGGAACCAAAGGCTATATTTGGTCTAGGAAGTTACATGTACGTAAATGAAGTGATGAAATGATCATTTCATGAGAATCATTAGAAGGATCAAAATCTTTACACAAAAACGAAGAATCAGATTCTAGATCAAATGTAAATAAGGGGGAAGGGAAAGTCAAAGGAAGGTGAGAAAGACGCCTATATTAGCTCCTTGTTCATCCAAAAGAAATATTATTCTTCCAAACAACATATTGTCCTGTAAAATTGATTTCTTTGAGCATGGCTCCCTCCCCGATATATATTAGTTGTCTTGTTCATCCGAAAGAATAATATTGTTCTTCCAAGCAAGATACAGTTATCATCAAAAATAGATTATTTTGGTTTGTATTTGATCAATTAATCCGGGCATACTTTGCTTAGGCAAAGCTACAAAGTTCGTTTTCAGAGAAGTTTGTAGCTTTGCCTAAGCAAAGTATGCCCGGATTAATTGATCAGAACCGGTGTTGGAGGCTGTTGGAAAGGCCAATTAGACATTTAGACCTCAATGCCTTTTTCATATCCATCTCTACCACTTGAACCTTTGTAAGAATTGGTGCCGGTGTCTGGAGTGTAGTTCCCGAAGACTTCGAGCTTATACAAGCGATGTTGAATTCAAGGGTGGCCTTGAATGTTCTTGGGGTTTTGAATATGAGTACAACTCATTCTTCCTTTAAGCTTGAGATGTGGGTAACTTGATTTCTTAATTTGAATTGGGTCTTAGATTGGATGTAGGACGGGGAGATACCTCCTTAGATGTATCTATGGCCTTTCCTTGGATTGGATTTTAGATGGACGGTCTCTCCTTAAATTGACTTGGCATGACAGTACCTCTTTTTTTCGAAATTTTTTTAACGGAGAAATTATTAGGTTTATCAGGAGGACTGTTGAAGTGATCTTCTAGTACTTTCAACCAATAAAACGCTGCAACTTATGCAAGTATGACATCACTTCTTTTTTTTTTTTTTTTGCTAATTAAGAAGCCGACTCACTTACAATATTTCACTGAATAAGAGAACCATTTCAACTCTACTCTAGTGGACTTAGGGTCCGTTTGGATAGAGCTGAAAACTGAAAACTGAAAATTGAAAACTGAAACATTGTAGCAAAATAATTTTTAAATGGGTAAATAGTACCGTGGGACCTATTTTTAATAAAAAAAATTGCTGAAAAGTGAAAATTGTGGGTCCGTGAACAGTAAAAGTTGTGGAAAAAGTCAAAAGTTGCGGTTACTGTTCATTAAACAGTAGCCGCAACAGTATGCTACAGTGTCAATCCGCTGAAAACGCGTGAAAAAAAAAAAAAAAAAAAAAAAAGGGCTGAAACGTAAACGCGAAACGCGTTCAGCGCAATCCAAACGGAGGCTTAATAATTTTTCCAGTTTTCATGTTTCTTCGAACTTTTTGAAGATTTGGGTAGAATAACAGTACATATTCAAATTTTCTTAGAATTCTTCAAAGAGAGTAACAACCAAAGGGCTTCCTTTAAGTGGCTTATTATTGAGGAAGCTTTGAATTGACAAAAATAATCAGCAATTACCTTTGTGTCTTTCTTCAATATCTCTCAAAGGATTTTGGTTACATCTATATCAAATTTGGCATTAGAGACCAAGTCTATTGAAGGGTCTTTAGAGGACTAACTTTACCTTTCTGTTGGGAAGCCTACATGCATCTCATACTTGAAATAGGCAACGAAATCAAAACTTAGATCTATTTCATATTTACGTATACCACATACAAGCATGAATCTACAAGTTCTAGTTAAAAAATCGTACCTTGATACGTTTACCTTTGAAAACTAAATTTTTTATTATCATGAACTATTCAATCTTTACCCAAAACTTTGATCAAACCTTGTACCACTTGATCTTCACCTCAATGACTATGCATAGTATTGAGAGTGTGGGCCGTTTCTTTGTTGAAAACCTTAGAAACCATGTAACCTTGAGAGGGATAGTGAAAACATATTTTCTGCGCCTTGTACCACTTGATCTTCACCTTAATTTGCCGCCACTCTTTATCTCAATAGTAGTTTTTTTTTTTTTAGATTTCTTATTCAACTATCAAATATTATACCAGTTGAGTTATCTCAAACCTACAAATATTTTAGCACTTAAAAGTATTTGTATGGCTGGCCCATAAGAGCTTTATATATTAATAAATGTAGCTTGAGGTAGTACCAAAAGGAAAAATAAAATCTTGACTCCAATGGAAGTTTCCATTAATAATATAATTGTACTTTAGGTTTTATTTAATTACACAAGTTGTTCCTTGATTACCTAAATTGCATTTAAGCCCTCCCTAAAATCATCCATAGTGAAAGTTACTGCCTCTTTATTAAAACTAATATGTAACCTGTACTAATGCATGGGAATGATAAAATTGTAGTGGTGTTATTGATTTTAGCTTGGGTTATTAGATATGTATGACATTAGTTCAATTAAGACATTTAGTGGTACTAAAATGGTTTTTCATTGTAACTTTCATGATATTAGTTACACAAAATTTCTCATTACACTGCTATTACATATATAATTTTAAAAATCACTATTGAATACCACATATGCAATCAATTCACAATCACTATCAATGAAATTATACTAAATACAACACAAAATAAAAAAAATAAATTGTTCCAATAGTATCTCCTATTAGGGTTAGGTGCATGGGATCATTCAGCTCAATTTCAGTTTGTTACGTTAAAGATTTTCACATACAAAATATCTAAATAGAAACAGTTTAAAAAATATACACATTAGTTCATAGAAAAAATAACAAAACATCATCCCATCAGTGAATCTGCTTACCATTACCTAGCCAAAGTCTAACCCAAGTTTTGGGCCAAAATTGGAAATTAACACCATTTGTCAAACAATATAATTAGTAGGCACTGTTTTCAAACTATATTTTTTACTAACATCTCGAGTTTAAAAGACTCAATTTAGGGCCTATAAATCGAGTCTCAAAAACTCGATTTTCATGGTCTGATCACGTCTGATGTGGCATTTTTTCCACGTGGTAATGACTTGGAAATCAAGTCTCTAAGACACGATTTATAAGCAAATATCAGCACAAAACAAACCACCTAAGGGTCAGAACATAACAACTTTAAATACAATTTTTATAGCATTATTTTTCCTTCTTTCTCTCTCTTCTTTTCCCTTCTGTCTCTTTCACCTGAGTTTACCAAGCGAACAAACAAAGAAGAAGAAGCCACAGCTGTCACACCATCAATTCGAGCCTCCCTTCAGATTTGCTAGTTTTTCTCCATCCTTTCACGAAACCGACGTTGCAAATCTCTTCTTTAGTTTGATCTCCATTTCGGAGACACGCGTTGACATGCGTGGTGGCCGTCAACCCACGAGCCGTCACAAATTTAATCATGGTATATTACATAAATGGCTTATAAATTTGAATTATTTTTAATTACAAAAAAAAAATGTATCATATATATATAATCATTCAAACTCTCTCTTCCCTAATTATATATATAGAGTTAGATATATGGTTATATTTTTTTTTTTATGGTTTCTTTATATTGAATTCTTCATTTTCTACACTGAATTAATTCATTTGAAACAAAAATTAAAAAACTAAGTAGATTGGACATATGACGCAAAATTAAACCCTAATTGAAATCCAATTTATACACTGAATTAACTCACTTGGCACAAAAATTTAAAAACTTAGATTAGATGGGACACGTGGTGCAAAATTATATTCCAATTGAATTTCAATTTAAAATTAAATTGGATTTTCTCTTAGTTTTGTATATATATATATATATATATATAGAGAGAGAGAGAGAGAGAGAGAGAGAGAGAGAGAGAGAGAGTAACTCTTAAGTCCTTAAGTCCCCAGATTAATGTTTAGATTATTCTTATATTCTTTTCGAATATAATTTTATGTAATATAAATTTTAGTAACCCTTTACTAAAATGATCGGTTGATTCTCCAAATAATCAATTCTCATTAAATCTATTTCAAGGGGATGTTTCTTGTCTCTAATTAAAATTATAGATTTTGTCTTGAGGAATAGTGTTCCCACGACACTACATATGATTACCCAACGCACTAAGGTATTAATTGTGCAAGATATTACTCTGGTACTGGTATATATCAAAGCAGGAAAATTATTAAATATTCTGGGAGTATCATAAATTCGTACTCTCCTCTCTCACATTAATTGTAGGCCTCATTATAAATTTAATTAGTGAGATCCACAGTTATGTGAGAGAGGAGAGTACGCTACCCATCAAAGCAACCCACATTTCATGTTTGCGTTCACATTCCTCTCATGATTAAGAGTTGATGCAAAAGTAGCCATGAGATAGTTTGTTTGAGTGACGCAAGTTTATAGAACAACAATTCATAATAGCCAGGTTCAATGTATATTCCAAATATATCAATATATTAATTTGAATTCTCCACTTTGATCAAGATAGGTCATGATTGATATGTTATAGTCTTATAAATGAAATGACAATTTTCATCACTAGCTATCAACTAACATTTATGAGTTGATAATAAATTGAAATTTAGATATTTTGTATAATTATTGGGAAATCCCAACACTTTCTTCAAATGGGATTTTACATTAGGATTTTATGCATAAATCCCAACACTTTCTTCTCATGGGCTCATACATATATACATGCATTATATGATTGATGATATTGTTTGAATTAAGATTGTGGTTTATTTGTATCATAAATTTAGCTTTCATTACGTAGATCTATACACTCAAGTATAAGCTTATTGTCTTTGTTGATTTTTCCCTTATTTGTGAATGGGTTTACATGCTAGTTCAATAACTGGTATTGTAAATTCAACCATCCTCGCGTCAAAAGGCTTGTTCAAGTATAAGTAATTTTCACAAAATTGTGTTCAAATAAATTTTTTTCCAAAAGTATTTTCCAAATCAATCAAGTTTAGTGTAAATATTTTAAAGAAACACTTTCTCCGAGAGACTTCCATGAGACCCATTTTTTCCCTAAGAAATTATTTCTGAAAAACCAATAGAAAACTTTTTCCCAACAAAGAAATATACATTTTTCTTAAATCCATAGGACATATCTTTAAAAGCTTTTTCTAAAAACCAATGGAAAACATTTTCCCAACAAAGAAAAATACACTTTTCTTAAAAGCCATGTGAGTTTTCTTTCAAATTCCTTTTTCAAATAGAAAAAGAAAAAAAAGAAAAAAAAAAAAGGAAAACCTTTTAAATATTTTATCCCAAAAACCCATGGAAGTCCATTAGTATTAGAAAACTTTACCGAAACGTCAATGTGAATTTAAAATAAAATAAATTCTAAAGGCCATTGGAACTCCTCTTAAAATCACTCCCTCATGGTGAAGCAATTGCAACTCTATCCCTGCCCATTCCTTTATCTCATAATGGAGGCATTAGCTTGTCGCCGACTGGTACATTTTGCAGGTGAAATCGGGTTTCGGAGAGTTATCTTTGAGGGTGACTCGTTAGTGGTGATCAATGCTCTATCTCAAGGGTCTGGCGGCTTTGCTTCCTATGGAAATATCATTGAGGATATCCTCTTCCTTGCTGCTGATTTCCAGTTTTTTTTTTATTTCTGTCATGTTAAAAGAATTTGTCATGTTGTGGCCAATGCTTTTGCTAAAAAGGCCCAAGACTTGTTGGGGATTCGGGTTTGGTTGGAAGATCTACCTGAAGAGATATTTCTCCCCTTGTCCTATTGGATGTTCATTGATTCCCCAGGCGTGTTTTTTGGTTTCTCAAAAAAAAAAAAATGTAAGAATCAATTTCCAAAACATATTTTCCAAAAAGGACTTAAAATTAAATAGATCCTTACCAAAAAATATTTTTCAAAAGTATTTTTCTCAAGAGTTCCAAATAAATCTTTCCAAAGTCATTAAATTTTTTTTTTTTAATAATATGCTTCCAAAACTTGTTTTCACAAAATCCCTTTTTTTTTTTTTTTTTTTTTTTTTTTAAGATTCTTTTCCAAAGTGGGTTTCACAAAACCCAACGCACCAAATATTTCCTCTTAGCCATCCACAGCTACCGCTGAGCAACCCAACGCACCGCCCACCACCTACTACCACCACCATCGAGCAACCTAATCAAACCACCCACCACCAAAGCCACATATTTAAACCCAGTACCCAATACACGTACATAACCAATACAAACCTCAAACCCACGGCCAAACCAAAACATATAGACACCACCACAATCATACCCACTTCTCAAATCTCAAACCAAATACCAAACCCAAGGACAAGAAAAAAAAGGAGGGATCTTTGAGCAGAAAAATAAAAGAAAATAAGGTGGTAGCTATGGTGGTCAGATTGGGTCCAAGGAAGGAAGAGGGCGAGCTCAAGGTGAGCCATAGCCGTGAAGGCTTGGCAAGTGGTAGCGCAAGCTCGAGCCGTGGTGGTCTGTGAGCTTCGGTTTGGAGAGAACAGAGAATTTGAGAGAGAGAGCCTTCGGTCTAGAGAGAACAAAGAGTTTGAGAGAGAGAGAGAGAGAGCGACAAAAAGTAGAGAGATGGGAGTTATTTTTTATTTAAAACGGAGAGAGATGAATAAAATAATGAAAAATAAGTCTGCATCCCTGTGTACGGTTCTATAAACACCAACTGACTGTTCACAATTGCCAAAATTTTTTAGAAATACCAATTTCGATGAAGCATCATTTTGGCTTATGGGGATGTAAAATAGCAATTGAGAGGGTTATAACACCCCTAATGCTGGTGCTCTCAAAACCAAGACAACAAGGTCACCCTCCCTTCAATGTTACCTTTTCTTTTGTTGTCTTTTTGCATGTGATGTCAAAATTAAACTTGCGTTGCTTTTAAAGGATTGAGGTAAGCCCATTTAAAATTATAGTACACAGTGTCATCTTCTTCTTCTTCTTCTTCTTCTTTTCAATAAATATGTGGTTAATGCATGTATACTTGTGCTTTTAAGTTACCATTTATACAAGTCTTTTTAGAGTCCAATTGCCAAAAAAACTTGAGTTACTTTTCAAATGGTAGAAATTAGGAATAAATTTAACGCAATGCACTATCTTATGAAGATATTGTGAGGTACCTAACACATTCCTTACATGTAATCAAATTTCTAATGATTTATTAGCTTGGATTCAAACATACCATATTCCAACTCAAGACAAAGGACTCTAATTCACCATGATTTCAATTGCTTTAAGTTACACAGTTTAAGGAGTGGGTGATATCTCATGACTTGGTTGACTTGTAGAGGATTCAGATGGTAGCATCCCGAAATTATCAGTTTTTGATAGCAATTGTGCATGATGAGGGGGATTATTAGGTGACCATGTAGAGGGCCTAGATGGTAGCATTCCGAAATTATCAGTTTTTGATAGCAATTGTGCATGATGAGGGGGATTATTGGGTGACCACGTAGAAGGCCCAGATGGCAGCATTCCGAAATTATTAATCTTCGATAGCAATTGTGCATGATGAGGGGGATTAGTGGGTGACCGTGTAGACGGCCCAGATGGTAGCATCCCGAAATTATCAGCCTTTGTTGGCAATTTTGCTGGATGAGGGGGATTATCAGTCTTTGCTAGCAATTGTGCATGATGAGGGGGATTAGTGGGTGACCAGGTAGAAGGCCCAGATGGTAACATCCCGAAATTATCAGTCTTTGCTAGCAATTGTGCATGATGAGGGGGATTAGTGGGTGACCAAGTAGAGGGCCCAGATGGTAACATCCCGAAATTGTCAGCCTTTGTTGGCAATTTTGCTGGATGAGGGGGATTATCAGTCTTTGCTAGCAATTGTGCATGATGAGGGGGATTAGTGGGTGACCAGGTAGAAGGCCCAGATGGTAACATCCCGAAATTATCAGCCTTTGATGGAAGTTTTGCTGGATGAGGAGGATTATCGGGCGACCACGTAGAGGGCCCAGATGGTAGCATTTCTCCAAATTTTGCTAGTCTTTTAGCCTTTGCAGGGTAGGAGGACAAGCCCAAAACTATTACAAGCATAAAGACTATCCTAAACAATTTTTGACTAATTACTACCATGTTTGTGCTTCTCTCCATATGATTTTAACAATATCTTCTTATATTTCCCTTTAAATAACTTGTTGTCCCTTAAATAGGAAATGATTATCTTCTCTCATTCATATTCTTATAACACTTGTCATATTTATGTAACACTTGTTATGTTCTTGTAACATATTTCATGCTCTTGTAACACTTGTCATTTCATGCAACACTTGTCATTTCATGTAACACTTGTCATATTCATGTAACACTTGTCACATTCAAAATCTCTTCATATTGTGTACTAATTACTATTAATTACTAGCTATACTTAACTTGGTGATGAATTGAATTTTCATTAATATTAACACTACTAGGGAAATCAAATTGATATCCTCCCATACTTACCATTTCCATTTACTAGCCCTCTTCTCATATTCTATCTCTCTTCAAATTTTGTAATAATTACTAGTAATAACAAGCTAATCTTAATTTGGGAAAAATGGATGGTAATTAAGATGAACATTGATTAGAGGTAGTCCAATTAGTATCCTCTCATCCTTATCAATTATTTTTCACAAAATTGTGACCTTAACAATTATATCTTTAGTTATACCCACTTTTACAAGCTTTTGTTAGATGATAAAACAAAATTAACTCACAAAGAATAACTTTAGTATAATATGTGATATGAGTAGTGGTGGAGGAGTTTATGTTTTATATAGAGCGCATAAAAGGACTAAAAAAATGTTTCATTTGTAATTAAAATAAAACAAACATCAACAAATAAAATAATTGAGAGAATATTTGGACATGTGATACTAGAGCACGCACACTCATGATGCATGGTTTTGTGTGGCGTTGTAGTGGCATATATGAAATAGTGGGATAACCTGGATGTTTAAACTTAGGAGATCTGTTATTTTGAATGATTATTGTAAATTTTTTAGTTAAAAATGTCTACTTATATATGTTAAGCTTACGCTTAATTGTACATAATTTTTTAAAGAAATTTTCATACGAAGGAATTTGCATTATGGCATCCAAATGGAGAATGTTCACTTAAACTTGCTTGGGCATTTCAAAAATTTCAATGTTTAAAATTGTTTTATGAAGGGGGATTGACATTTGGGGAGAAGGAGCATGGATAGGGCGCCTCTCAATCTCACTGGACTCAGACTAAAGGAACTCATCACCTCTTTTTATTTTGTAAGATTCATCTTGTTTATAGTCTTTAGAAATATTGTTTTTCAATAATTTTCCACTTATATAAAATAGTTACAAACTTAACGTGACCCACTTTATTCTTAAAGGAACCACAATCACCTACACTAAACTGACTTTAGGGATTAGGTTACGGTTGGACTAAAAACTTACCATTTTCTATTATACTCAAGGATGTGGTTAATTTAATGAGGGTGCTCCTAATGTCCTTTTATGGCCTAACAGTGTTAATTATTAGCGGTGGCTTGCATTTGCATGAATTGTTGCAATGTGTCCTCAAGACTCTTCTTTTGAGAGGATTGTAAGGAACAAAATTAAGAGAACCTTGTGTAGGAAGTGCAACCACATTATCATTCCTCAAACTAAAATTTGGGAGATTCCTCTACCCTTGACTATATGTCTCCAAATAGCGGGAAGGATATGGTTTTTTTCACCATGTTTATAACATTTACTTGATCATTTAACATTTTTTTAAAGGTTGGAGTTGTAGGATATTTATTTGTAGGGTGTTCCATGTTCTTACAAATTCTACAAACCTAATAAAGTTTAGGCACAACAAGGGTGGATCAAAGTTATAACAATCCAAGAAAAAGTATTAGCCACATTTGTATTATACCCCATATGGACTAATCTAGTCACAATTGGTGTTCCTTGTGGTTGTTAATGAAGTCCATAATAACTCAGTTTATGTCTGATGTGGGACTTGACACAGAACCACACAAAACACACTTAATCAATATTTACTCAATCTAGGGTATCACAAAAGTCACCAAGACTAAGCCAATAAAGCTCAAGTCAATGAGGAAGCCTAATAGATAGGGTGGAGAATGCATGCACTAGTCGATGAAGAAAAATGCAAATGGCCTACGGAGGAACTTAAGTGCACATTAGTAAAAGAGGTTTGCAATCGTCAGCATTGTGCACTGATAAAAATAACCCTACAAATAAGTAACAAGATCCTCTCTCAATTTCGATCATTTCACGATAAAGATTTTTATTTTATGTTATTTAATAATATACATATTGTCACGACATTAAAATAATTTTAAATGATATAACAGTACATATACTTTTAAATTTATAAAATTAATCTTAACAAGCTTGAATGGAGTTTCATTAAGGACATGCTTGTTAGAGCAAATATTTCGGCTGACCTCATTGATATCATTATGATCTGCATTTCATCGGTCTCCACGTCCATTTTGGTGAATGAGGAAGCCTTAGAGCCAATTTATCATTCGAGAGGGATTAGGCAAGGAGATCCATTATCCCTATATTTGTTCATTCTTTGTATGGATTACCTTGGCTAGCTCATTGAAGAGAAGTGTCATATGTAGCTTTGGTAGCCGGTTAAAGCTTTTCAAAGTGGACCGGCTTTCTTTCATCTATTCTTTGCTAATGACCTTATTCTCTTTGCCAAAGCAAATTACATTAACTGCTCAGCTATTAGGGACGTTCTTGATGATTTCTGCAGCATATCCAGCCAAAATATTAGTGAAGCAAAGTCTAGAGTATTCTTTTCTCCTAATGTGGATAGAGATACTAGAGAGTCATTATGTGATATCCTTGGTTTTGCATCAACCTCGAACCTTGGCAAGTATTTAGGAATTCCCATTAAGCATGGGAGATCCACTTCCCAAGACTACAATTTCATCTTGGATAGGGTAAAGCAAAAACTTACCGGTTGGAAGGCCAATTTGCTTTCAAAGGCCGGCCGAGCTGTACTCATCTTTCAATTAAAATCCTTGAGGGATTAGATCGGGTCAATCGTAATTTCCTTTGGGGTTCTTAGGAGACTGCTAGGAAGATTCATTGGGTTGGTTGGCAAAAGGTGACTAGACCTAAAGATGAAGGTGGTCTCGGATTGCAAACTGCTAAGGGAAGGAATGTAGCCCTTCTTGGAAAACTTAATTGGAGGTTTAACAATGAAAAAGAAGTTCCTTGGGCCAAAGTCCTAAGAACTAAATACTGTAATAGCAGAAGATTAGCCTCACCAAATGTTGATAGGCTACCTTGTTCCCATGTTTGGGCAGCGATGAAGAAAGGTAAGGGAGTGTTCAATGCAAGCAACATGTGGATGGTTGGTAGGGACAACAAGTTGAGCTTTTGGTATGGGAATTGGACTAAGAAAGGGCCCCTTCAACATCTCATCCAAGGCCCTCTGAACCGCGAGGAATACAAGTGGGAAGTGAAAGACCTCATGATAGATATAGGGTGGGACTTAAATGAGATTTCTTTTGAGCTCCCTTTAGAGGTGAAACTCATGATCGAAGCAACTCCAGTTCCTTTAAGAGGTAGAGGAAGGGATGGTTTAGCATGGAGGAACAATCCTGGAGGTGTTTTTGATCTTAGAAGTGCTTATAGTCTTGTTAATGGTTCTTCCGAAGACCTTGCTTTCTCGGCGAAATGGATTTGGAAAGCAAATACTTTGCCCTGAATCAAAACCTTTATGTGGCAGTGTGCTCACAACAGTTTAGGGGTGAAGGGATGTCTACTAGAAGAGGGATGGGTATTGATGATACATGCTCTATTTGTCAAGAGGGAGTAGAAACAGTGATGCATGCCCTTAGGGACTGTTCTTGGGTCAGATCAACTTGGAGGCAATTGGGTGTGCTACCTTCGAACCAAGATTTTTGGAGGCTAGATTTACAGGATTGGTTGGTTTATAATGGGAAGTGGGAGCCTTATGGTACTGCTGGGACTTTGCCTTGGAAGATGAACTTTCCTTTTGCATTATGGAATATATGGAAGAGTAGAAATGGGTGTGTTTTTAAAGGAAAAAACCCGAACCCAAACTTAGCCGAGGAGATTGTAAACTAAGGGATGGAGTTTTTGTATTGTGTAGCTTTGCCTAAGGACTTGACCTGCAGAATCATTAAAAGAGTTAGGTGGGAGAAGTCGCAGGCAGGTTGGAAAAAATTAAATATAGATGGAGCCTCTAAGGGTAATCCAGGTTTGGCGGATTGTGGAGGAGTGGTTAAGGATGAGAGTGGAAGCTGGATTGCTAGGTTTTCAAGGCGTATAGGGGTGACTACAAGCTTTGAGGCTGAGCTTTGGGGGTTTGGGAGGGTCTCATCCTTTGCAGCAACCTAAACATTCATTCTTTACTTATTGAACTTGATGCTAAAGCTGTTGTGGATATTTTTCTTAATCCACACTATCAAAACAAAGCTGTTTCGCCAATTTTGGATGACTGTAGGCAATTGTTGCTTCGGTTTCAATAGGTTCAACTTAGGCATTGCTTTCGCCAAGCCAATTGTTGTGCGGATATGTTAGCTAGGATGAGTATTGAGCAAGATGCTGTTTTTATTTCCTTTAATTGTCCGCCTGTGGACATTAGAAGTATCTTAGATGAGGATGCTATTGGTCTTTATGTGAATAGGGTCTGTTTTGTTTCTAATGTCCCTGGTTAGTTTGTTGAATGAAATCGTATTTTAACCCCAAAAAAAAAGAAAAAAAGAAATGAAAATGAATTCATTTCAAATGAACAATAGTCATTTTCCCACTAACTAGAATAAACTGGTACAGTGAGTAATGAGTTGTTTTATGACTATTTATGGTACATTTTAACCGTTGCTGTTTTGCTCAAGATAATGATGTGCTCTTTGAAGATGCAAGTATGAAGTTCCGACATAGCTGGCTGGGCTCCAAAGCTAGATTGGAGTGGATAAAACGATCCACCTGACACAACCAATAATTCTTGGCCCATTGAGTCATACACCATAACTTAACCATGGCCTTTGTACTTGTCATCTTACCAATACAATGACCAGCCATATATGCTTTAGTTTGTGCCATGTGCAACCTCTTTAATGCCTCACTATCGACAACTTGGGACCAAAAAATGCTTTACCGCTGGGACACGAAGAACAAATTCATATTGAGAAAGGAAAAAAAAATTTGTGGCAAAGCTTAATTAATACTTGTTTTAGTAGATTGTTGGCTCCTTTTTACCACCAACTCACCTATTCTCCCTATCCTTTCATTTATTTTTTTTTTGGGGAGATGAAAGGCTCAACTTTAGTGCGATTTTGCCTCAGAAAAATGAGAACAAAATTTAATTACAGTTCTTGAGAACAATAAATTAGGTAAGGAACTTATATACAACACTTTAAATGTAATATAATAAGTTTCTCCATTGTATTCAAACACTTGGTTGTTTTGAATTTAATTGGGGAATCTAATGTAATAAACTTAAGTTACTTTTTTTTTTAAGTTTTACCCTCTAACAAAGGGCATTAAAAAGAGTTGGATAAGAAAGGAGCCTGGCAGCTTATTTATTTATTTATCAAACTCACCTAAATTTTGTCTGAAATATGATATGCTTTGGCGAATAAGCCAACTTTTTTTTTTCATTTTGGCTAAAAAGCAACAAAATGGGGCGGCCCAAAAGTAAGCATAAGGATTTAACTTTTCACTTTTGAGAGGAAACCAAATGCTGCCATGGGGTTTCCATTGAACAAAGTAAAGAGAATTTTAACGGTATTCAAAGATAAACTTTTCTTCATTCAGTGCACAGTACCTTTAATGGTGCCATTGCAAATGGGTGCAAAAAAGACCAGTCTTTTTCGTTCTTACATAAAAACAAATGACAAATATGTAACTTTACAGTTGTTATTTTCTAATGTATATACGGGACTTAGATCATTACTTGTATATGTTTTCAAAAAGAAGAACATCATTTCATGTATGTAAATTTTACATAGGTGAAATGATGTTGTATGTACTTGTTATATATAAAATTATTGTTAAAGATATATTAACCCATTAGTATAGACTGAAACTCAATCTTACTTTGTATGCAAGTTAAGTGTCTCATGTTACAATAAACCTAATATGTGTATATATATAGTAGGTTAAACCCTAAACTAACCTTATGCTAACTATAATTAATAGATTTGTAGTATTAAGTATGAGACTTAGCTTGCACACAAAATAAGATCGAGCTTGAGTCTATACTAATGGGCTAATATATCTCTAACAAATATCGTCTCAAACACTACTATCCTAAAAAATTCTCATCTCTTTCTTTTCTCCTTTTTGGGTTTTTGGAAGGCAAAGGCCTTGGTCTGTCTAATCTGACCGCTTTCAAATTGAAGCTCAGATGTAAAAAGTATATGGTTTTTGCGGGGATGCATTGCCTCTATATAATTGATTAATTTCAAACCATAACAAGAAGCAAGAATACATGGTCCTTTGAGTTAATAAACAAACTTTACTCTTCCCCAAACACCCTACAAGAGAATAAATATGGTAAAGACGAAAAAATATGTTGTTGGGAAGCACAAAGGCATGGTAGTATTATAGCAAAACCATGGTCCATGGGGAACATGGGATGGGAAAAAGCTATAGCTAAGCATATTTCTGCTTTGATTAGAATACCTTAAAAAAAAAATGTTCCCACTCTTTTCTTACAAATAGAAAGCAAACGTTACAAATTCTTCTAGCATAATAACTGGCATTTACACTAAATTAAGTATTTGTTTCTCACATAACCCATAGCAGAATTTCCTGATTTTCTCACTAGCTAACTCTTTCTTTACTTCTTGGTTTCGACATTATTAGACCCACCAGCTGGGGCAGAAGTTGCAGAAATTGAAGAGGGCCAAAACTGAGCATTCTTCACCTTTGACACACTTGCCAGGACGCTCAATGGGGTCACATCTCCAATGATTGTTACCTTTTTCGCTGCAAAGTCTATGGTGAATGATGTCACTCCTGTTCACATAATTAACTTCCATAAATTATTTTTTTTGATAAAAACTGATACATATGTTACACACTTTTTTAAAAAAAAAAAAACTAAAAACAAGTTGAAAACATGATTTCGGTTAAAAAAATAGATGTGTAATAAGGTATGTGTAATAAACGCTGTCCGTTTGTTCTTGTAAAAGATATTAATAACTTGTTTTGGCAAAAGATTTAACAACATCTGAAACTTGTAAGATAACCTCGAAATTAGTACCTGTGTAAACCCGAAAAAAATGGAGGACAAAAAATGTGACCTACCTAAAGAGAAAAAAACTGCAGGACAATTATGATTAGATTTGTTTTACTGGTTAACTTTATAAGTACAACTGGTCTATTGCAGATAAGAAAGATGGAGTTTTGACAAAAGGAGTGGCAGACTAGTAAAATTTCTCAAATTGATGGCTTGACAAAACCTAAGAAGTAACGGATAGAAAGTCATATACTCATATGCATACCTTCCATTCTAGAGAGATGTTTCCTTACTTTTCCTTCACAGCCTTTGCAGTGTAGTGACACCCTCAACACCACAACCTGCGAACAATATCATTAATTTCATCAACCCGTCACTGTAAACTGTATCAATATTAATGTTAAAATGTGATTTGATTTAGTAAATTTGCTTTTACTTTCAACCATACCAACTTAATTTCAAGAATGTAAAACTCAGTAAATCATTTCATTATCTGAAGTAGATTTATAAAGTAAGATCACTCCAAAACTTATCTGATAGCAATTGGGTTTTCTTTTTTCTTTTTCCTAGAACTAGAATAAGCCAACTAGCCAAGCTCAACCTCAAAGGATGGGTGGCTGAAATCCGAACTCATCCCTTTGTGGGGAGCTGGAGAGACCATTAAAAAAGGCCTAAAGTGACTTTAGTAACATTAAAATATCAATCGCACAAGCTGAACTTTCTAATTTTTCTTTTTCCTTTCCTCTTTTGAACTGACACAGGGAGAAGTTTTAATTTATTATTATTAAAAAAAAAAAAAAAAAAAAATCTTTTGCAACAACCTGTCGTATCCATCCATTTAAGCTTGCATCTTTAAAACAGTAAGATTAATTTGAGATGCAAACTTCTTTTTTTTTTTTTTTTTTTTGAGATAAAAGATGAGATGCAAACTTCAATTCTCATTTCTTGAGCAATTGTATATGAAAATGAAAACTTCAAGAATATTGATAGATCATATTGTACTTGATGTTTAAATAAATAAAATTTCCTCTCTTTTTTCCCAAAAAAAAAAAATAATAATAATAATACTACTAATTAATTAAACAGAAGCAAGATGCTAGTAATTTAAGCTTGCACCTTTAAAACGACAAGAGTTGAAACTTGAAACACCATATATGCAAATCTCAATTCTCATTTTTTTGAGCAATAGTATATATATGCAAAACAATTACTTCAATAATGTTAATAGATCATACTAATTAATTAAATAGCCTGGCTATCATGTCTGCCACTTGTCTTTCATGCATAAGAATGAAAAGGAGATTGAGAACAAACCTGATCAGGCGAAGAGGTTTTTGAGCTAGACGACGAAGAGGAAGAGGGTTTTGAAGCATTGGATTCATCTTGATTTACAGCTTGAGTTATCTTCTTTTCTTCGACCGGAACCAATGCCAAAACTGGGTCGCTATCCGATAAGGCCGTATCGCTCAACAAGTATCTAGACGAACCAGGAGGTGTGATTAAATCACCAACTGGTTTAGTCCAACGCTTGGTTATAATATCAGTTGGCTGAGAAGAGTTCTTGTTGATAATATGATGATCAGTTAGCTTAGCCACACTTTTCTTCTTTTCATCAATTGGCTTGGTGGAACTTCTCTTCTTTTCATCAATTGGCTTGGAGGAACTTTTCTTCTTGTTATGTTCAGCTGGCTTTGAAGAAGAAGAAGAGCTTTTCTTGGTCTTTTGGAGTTGATGGTAAGGTTTTGGATTGATAGGTGGCTGAGAAGAGCAAGGGGCGGAGAGAGTTCTAGAGCTTCTATTTGCATCTCTGATTATTGGGTTGTGGCGGTCGATGGCTCGGCCGCCGAGTTGAATGGTGGATGAAGAGGAACATGATGCTTCTTCCATGCTCATACATATGGCCGTTGAGGCTTGGGATGCGCACAGCATTTTTATGCCCTTTAATCTTTGGATAATGCTAACAGATGGAACTAGTGGCTTAGAGAATCTGCATATGATTGAGAGAGAGAGAGAGAGAGAGAGAGCTAGAGTATACAATTAAAATTCGGTGGCTCTGTGTTCATGTAAAAAAAGTTGGTTCTTCTGCTTTTAAGCCTGAACTAAAGAGAGAGAGAGAGAGAGAGAGAGTTTTGAAAGTTTTCACGTTAGACTTCTGTGTGGACTAATAATTCATTGTGCCTATAATCCTTTATTATGCCAGTGATCTGAGTGATGTTTGTCGAGTGTGATAACGTTAAGTGTGATAATGGTTTACAAACTTGACCGTGTAAATGTTTAGGTAATTATTGGAGATGGTGATGACAAAATGGTTATTGGCTTTTTTTCTTCTTCTAAAGAAACGGATATAACATGGGACTCCATGTATTTCTCTCCCATCTTAATGCTTACTTTTTGTGCATATCTCCCATCTTAATGCTTACTTTTTGTGCATAGATAAAATTTTGATGGGTAATTAATTATTGAGTGCTTTCGAAATATCCTAAATGTCTATTTTTCCATTTCACATAATTATGGGTCTTACTAATTAAATTTATAGTGGAACCTATAATTGATGTGAGTGGAAAGAATACGCATTTATAGTAAGACAAAACTTATGTACAGTATCTTAAGTGTTGTTCCTTAGATGGTTTACAAACTTGACCGTGTAAATGTTTAGGTAATTATTGGAGATGGTGATGACAAAATGGTTATTGGCTTTTTTTCTTCTTCTAAAGAAACGGATATAACATGGGACTCCATGTATTTCTCTCCCATCTTAATGCTTACTTTTTGTGCATAGATAAAATTTTGATGGGTAATTATTGAGTGCTTTTGAAATATCCTAAATGTCTATTTTTCTATTTCACATAATTATGGGTCTTACTAATTAAATTTATAGTGGAACCTATAATTGATGTGAGTGGAAAGAATACGCATTTATAGTAAGACAAAACTTATGTACAGTATCTTAAGTGTTGTTCCTTAGATTTCCTTCTTAAGATTCTGCCATGTGACTATTTAACTTAAAAAATACACTTCCATCCATAAAAAATAAATAAAATAAATAAAAAATGCCACATGACTGAATCTTAAGAGAGAGAGGAATTTAAGGAATAACACCTAAGTATTATATCTTAGTCTTGCTCTTTATGGTACTCCCAAAGTGTTCAATAATTTTTCAATTTTGATACAATACATTTAGTTCCCTAATTAAATTTAAACACATAGTTATATTAAATTTAATTATTTTTGATAAAAAAAAAAATAGAATTTGTGCAATGTGATAGCTTTGATTATGAGAACACTCTTTAGTTTTTCCCTAGCAACTATTTTAGATGAGGACTTGTAATTTTAATAATACAACCTAAACTAAGTACTTTCTCAAAAAAAAAAAAAAAAAAAAAAAAAAAAACCTAAACTAAGTAGGCATTTTTCCTAATTAAAAGATGGTGTTACTGAAAAGTGAAAACATCCATGACTTTAGTATGATCCCCGCCCGTGGTGCCCTTTGGGGGGGGGGGGGGGGGGGCGGCCTTTACTTGCAAGAGACTATACATTCAACAAGAGACTATACATTCAACAAGTTAAAATTCAAAGTTTACATGGGGTTTTATAAATAGTCTTTGGCATTTTATAAAATCATAGGGGTTTTTTTTTCCTGAATTAAAAACTCCTAATGCTTATTCTGCTAAAAAATTAGCCTAATTGACAATAGAAGTACAAGAGAAACTAGAGGAAATGAAGGTCACTTGAGGACAAAAAAAAAAACAGCGTTCTTTATGAGATTCAACCAACATTTCCGTAGTTTTAAAGAATGAAAATGATGTAATATCTATGATTGCCATATTTTTATGGTGTATGAGTTTTTGGTAGTACTTCTCCCACTTAAAAAAAGAAAAGAAAGAAGAAGGGTTGTTGGGAGTATACTTGATCTTGACATTTCAACTGTGATGTATTAAGCTTGAGACTTGCCAAAATATCATTTTTGAGAAAGTAGGAGCTCCATGGAATTGAGCAAGGTGGTTGTGTTCATATGTCAAGTTCGTGCCGTGTTGACTCTTGAGTATTCGACTATATTGGTTAACACTAACTCGACACGTTTATTAAACGGGTCAAGATTCCTTAATTCTAACACGACTTGTTTATTAAACGGGTTAGCTGTGTTGACTCGTTTATAAGATTTTATCAAAGCAAATATATATATATATATATATATAAATTTTTGTATTAACCAAATTGATATGAACTATGAAAAACCAAACAAATAAATTTTTTCAAATATAAAATTCAGAACTAACGAGTAATTACATTACAAATAATCATTCAAAACTAAAGCTTATACAAATAATCAATCACAATATATCAAATAATCACAACAATTAATAAGTTTATATACTTAGGATTTGGAGGGTATATTGTTAAAATGTTATTTAATTAAATGGGCCAGACAAGTTCCATGGGTTGGAAGCGAATACAACACGTTTATTAAACAAATCAGTCGTATCAACCCAAATATGACACGAACCAGTTAAGTTTCAACTCATAATCTACCAATTTAGTGTTAGGTCGTGTCAAATTTTGCTATCTCTAGAATTGAGTCACTTTATCTTAAGGCTCTATTACATTTGCCTGCCAATTCTTTTAAAAAAATCCTTGCATTCAAGAAGTCTACATAGGTGGTTATATGTACTTGAGCCTCAATCATATGTAAGGGGAGAAAGGAATTCATTCTCTTGAGTCTTGATATGTAACTCATAGAAGCAATTAATTCAGCTATTGATTATAGCATAAATGCACATTAATGCTCTGATTGATACTTGATACTACTCTCTTCTTTTTCCATTTTCTTAATTCTCTTTGTATTCTTTAGTCAATGTTGGTGTTAGTCATATTTAATTAATTGAAGAGCGTGTTGGAGCTCCATATTCAAAACTAAAGACATGTATTTATGAAGTTCTTTTCAAGCGTGCCTTCGTTTTGCATTTTCCTTTTCCAAGATAGGGTTTACATAAGGTGATCGGAAACAGAAAGCACAAATGTGCAAAACCAGGGCAAATATATGTTTAATAATGACAATATAATTAAGTTTCTTGGTTTGAATGTGCGTGGACTTCCCGTGAAACTTTCATGTGGTGATTCAGCTTGGTTTACAAACTTTACAGAATAAAATTCACTGTTTCTGATGAAAAACAATGACTGAATACTGTCAGTTAATGTGTGCCTGTTGGCCTGTGGGTATGGCCTACAAATTAATATTTTACTTATTAAACACTTCGCAAGAAGTTTGTCCAAAATTTTTAATATTTGAACATAAGATAAGGGTCAGATGAGACAGAGCAACGGCTAAATAACCAGCAACAGCTTCATGTGCTAAGCTTATTGAATTTGTACTAGACTTGAGCATGGTTTTTGCATTAAAATTTTCAAGTTCTTTGTTTTTTCCTGACGAGAAAACGATAGTTCAAGTTCTTAAATATGTAATAGTTCAAGTTATCTCTTGTAAGGAGGAAACTCAAAAAGGAAAAAGAAAGTCTAATAAATAAGACTATTCATTTACCAACTCTATTAAAGGCACACCTAGCATAGTACACCAAAATGAATTTAAGGTCTTTGGGTTTTAAAGCAATTCTTCCTTTGAAGAAGAATATATACCAAAGTATATAGAATAAGTGATGGCCGGCAACAAAAAGTTGTGAAAATATTGGTGTTGTCAAACTCAGAACTAAGTTGGTCACAATTGGGGGTATATGTGATAGTTCACTTGTAATGATACTTTTTATGATGTCAAATGTTTATAATTCAAATGTTGTCTTTCTCCTTCACTGTATACTTATCAAAGAAATAAAGTTAGACATAATAAGTAAAAAATAGAAAATTTTGTTCTTGTCCAATTTCATTCACATTAAATTCTCTCTGGTCTATTATGTAGTAAAGTCTCTCTCCTTTGATATTGATTCCCATGGTAGTTGAAATGGATTAAAATTAGGTGGTCCAACCATGTCATTGCATTTACATGTCTCCATGGTTGGAAATTAAAAGGAACAGCTAAAAAAATAAAAGAAAAAGTCCCAAAATTTTATTTTTATTTCAAAAAAATAGTCGTTTCCACGTGAAAGGGTGCCAACTGTAACAAAGATGTAAAGAAAGGCTTCAACAGGGAAATCTTTGGTGCAATATTATTTCAATTCAATTGGAACAAATGCTGCCAGATAGTAAGGAATATATCTTTCATGTGGATAGATGATGAGACACAAAGCAACTTTGTTTTCTCCACCCATCAATTCATATTCTCCCTCGCAAGCTTATGGAATCAGATGCTTCAATGGCTTTCTTCTCTTCTTTTTCCCTCTCTTTGTATCTCTCTAGCTGCCTAACCTTGCCTAGTTGAGAATCCCAACTTCAGACGATCCCTTATTTGTCCCTATGCTTTCATTGACCACAATCTCTCGCAGAAGCCATCTAGTTAGATATCTTTATGCATATACATATAATTCTATAGTTACAATAATAAGTGTGTTTGGTCCCTAATTCTCTTTGTAAAGTAAAGAAAGTAATGACACTGAGAAAAAGATATATGGTGTTTCCGTTTCATATACCGTCACACTCATATTGTGTAGAACAGTTGGGTATTATCCACACACAGTGAATGTAATGTTCTATGGAATGGAAACATAATATACTTTTACAACATAGAACTATTTGTGATGTAGGAGTATACGGCATGACACAAGGGAATGGCATGTTACAAAGCCAAGAGAGCCTAACAATGTGTTTGGAAGGTTAGAGGAAGAGAAGAATAGAGGGTGAAAAGGAGAGGAGAGTGGAAGAGACTTGACATAATAATTGATAAGTGTGACCCTTTTTTGCTACTTTTAAAGATTTAAATACTCATTGGAGGAAATTTGACAATTTTTTTTTTTAAAATGTAAATGGAACTCAAATACTACATGTTGCAAGTATTACTTGTCTGGCATCATTTGGCTACTACTTTGTTACTTACAATGTATTTAAAAGAGGTAAGACTTTTTCTAGTGGAAGAATATGTGGGTCCAGATTCCAGTTAGTATTCGAAGTCCAAAATTTTTCTACCTTATTCTTTATTCCATATTCTTCTTTTGCTCCCTTCCTATGCATCTTCCTTTATTACTTTTTTTTTTTCCCGCTGATAAAATTGTCTCAGCTTTTTAATAAATAAATTGTGCCAAAATGCCAGTTATGCTTAGGTTTTTTATAAAAAAAAAAAAAGAAAATACTCACTGGTTTTTAATCAATATCACAAAATTTATTTAGAAAAATTATTAGATATTTTTAGAGTCCAATTACGCGGTATCCATTTCTCTCACATAAATAATAAATCCCATCATAACTTTAATACTAAAAAAGAACAACTTTTATGTAAGAATAAAGAGTTCCAAAACACTGTACTCCACTACTCCTAGATAATTACAACTCTTTTTAATTCTTTGGTGACTTAGCCTTCACTAAAATAGGTCCAATGTATTCATGAAAAAAAAAAAAAAAAAAACAACAACAACATTCTACATAGGAACACGTGGCCGTTCAATAAATGGAAATCATGGATGTGCTGTAGAAAAGAGTTGCCAGGAGACAGAAGGCTTTAGAACTTTTTCTTTCTCTTTAAACCATGGTCCAAAACTTGAAAGGAACTAACTCATTCTCAAAAAATAAAACACTTGAAAGGAAAAAAAGCAAAAAAAAAAGCACATGATCTTAGCCAAAAGGCCCAAAAAAAGAAAAAGAGAAAACATCTTGTTCGAAGCTACGACGATTCGAAACTGGAATGAAGTGGATTGGTTTTGGACTAAATGAACCCGCAGGAGCCCATACTAGGCTCAAATGGTTTACTCCACCAAACTGACCCACAATAAACACATACTTCTACTTCTTGGACTTTTTAAGACTAAAATTACTAAACTAGTTGCAGTCCTCACTACGTCCAAGCCCAACTTAGTCTGTGTACAAATGGGCCCGAGTAAGTTTGGTCTTGTACCAAGTACCAATTTAGTTTTACTTTGGTTCTCCACACTTGAAGACCACCCCGGTTTTCTAATAAGCGTGTGTTTGGCTCCAAATTAAAAAATCAGTTTATTTTACTATTCAGTTTATTTTTGTTTCTATTCATGGACCCCACTGCAATTTTTGGTACTATTCATGAGTCTCACTATACTATTTCAGCTAACTTTTACCTTTACCTATAGTACTTTCAGCAAAAAATTTTCAGTTTCAGCAAAATAAACGGATCTCAAACAGCCCTAAGTCATTCCAAGAAACATAACTAGTGCGTGAGTAGAAATTGTAAAACTGCAGCTTATGTGTTGGCCAAAAGAGCCTCACAGACAGGCTGTAATGGTATGGAGAGGGGATTCCTGAGTTTTTGCAGAACCTTGTGACAGCTGATATGAATCAATATCTAAATTAAACTGCATTATTTTATACCAAATAAAAAGGAAAAAACAAAAACAAATATACAGTTTCACCATCAACAGTTCAGTGCCAGAGGAGTGGTATTAAAAAATGTTACTAAAACCTAACAAAAATGAAGTTGTTTTGCTGATCAAGCACACAATGTAGAAAAACAACTGATACCGTATAACTTCCTACAACAGTGGAATGTTGCTAGAATTTCCAGGTAACTTGAACTAAGAATGATAATAATTAAATGAATGGACAACATACAGAAGTGCACTTCACACTATACATGCTGGTTTGCTGTCATTTTTTATTTAAACCCCTTTTCCTTCGTCTTCATTCAAAATGCGGTTCTGGAAATCACTCACCATAAGAGGCAGCCCCTCTCTAAGTGAGACCTTTGGCTCCCAGTTCAGCAGTTCCTTTGCCTTGCTAATATCTGGTTTCCTCATGTGCGGATCATCAGCAGTGTTTGGTCTGAATTCTATTGTTGCACTTGAATCTATAGTTTCTTTGACGACCTGAATATTTTGGAGAAAAGACAATTTCACTGTCTCACTACTGTCAATGTAAACTATGAATCTCTCTCTCACTGTGAGAACTACAAACACTTTTGAAGAAAAACCACATGTATCTATTGGATCCCAATATGAACGCTTTTAAAGAAAAACCACATGCATCTGTTGGATCCCAGAAAGGGAAAAAAATAGAAATAACCTGCATGATATTGAATGATGCCCAATCAATCAGACTATTCCTATCCAACCTGATCTTCTCAGGATGGTTTCAACAGCATGCTCAGTCGGTGTAAGGTTGTGGAGCTTCAAGCCCGACCCTGACAGTAGGATAATGGGTCTAGGCACCTATCACCTGCCTAACTTGAACCTCCCATATATCCCCAAACTCTCTCTCACTGCTGGCCCTCCTCTCCCATTTCAACTAGCATTCCTGGCATGGCAACCATTGATCCAGCACCAGCGACCCCAAACTCTTTTCTTTCCCTCCGGCTAGCCCCCTTCCTACCCCAAATTCACCAATCCAATCCAAAACAAAGTCTGGTTGGACAGAACAATTGTGTTGGCCAGTGGCCGTTTTTGTTCTTCCCAACCCATGCTCAGGTTGAGTGACAGAATGACCCTAAACCCAAGTCCAACCAACCCATGAGCACCTCCAAATAGAGGATATTTCTGAAAGTCTACATCTAAGCATTTTCAAAGATATAAGCCTTATTTATAAATAGTATGAAATTTTAAAGAAGACAAACCTCTGCAAGCTCTAGCATAGTGAATTCCCCTGGGTTACCCAGGTTGAAAGGCCCCACATGCTCACTTTCCATCAGTGCATACAGTCCGTCAACCTGTCATTTAAAAAGGTTATAAGTTCCTCTCTCACATCTTTCCAGAATTTCAATCTGCAGCTTCTTATACAATGTTTTCTTAGTTTAGCTTCCCAACCAAGCTATTTTTAGTCATTTCATGGTGTCTTTGCTAAAGCCATATGAACTCATGCCTGGAACTTTTTAAAAAATAAAAATAAAAATTAAGAATCCATGAATAGTGACCAGAATAGCATTTTGACCCAAAAGATTCATAAAAATGGCATGAAAGACAAGCTTTTTATTTGGCAGCTTAGGTTCAATTTCTTGGTAATATCAAACACTAATACAACTTCTCATGCAAAATTTGCTATTGTTTTTTAACTTGGTTCATGATCAACAGGATTTTTGTGTCAGCATAGAACAAAACCTGCTGCATCCATGAGCCCAATACAGCACTTTAAAGTCCAGACTCCATGTTCCAGAAGAATGTGGCAAGCACAAAAATACGTAATTGATAGTGGACTAGTGAAGTCCTAAAGAGTAAGGAAATGTCATGGTAAAAGTATGTAAGATATAAAGCTGCCATACCAAATCAGAGACATATTGGAAGCTTCGTGTCTGTTTTCCATCACCATATACTGTCAATGGCTGTTTGCGGATGGCCTGCAATGTATAGCCATGTTAGTCAGAAACCTCATCAATGACAACTTCTTCAGGAATAGTTCATTTTCTGGAAGTCATCAAATAAACATTTTAGAACAACAAAAGATATCAGTTGAGAGATTATAACCTGCGCAACAAAATTGCTGACAACACGCCCATCATCTAAACACATACGAGGTCCATATGTGTTAAAAATGCGAGCTATACGAACCTGTAAACAGTAAGCCCCATCAGTAGTACCACATGTCAATTATCCATATACGAGTGCGGTGAATGGCAGAAGCGACAATCAGATATAGACAGTGTTCACAAATAAATCATCTCTCATTAAGTGAGAGGACTTTCAGTTACATAATTTACAACTTCGCCTAATATAGAGGATCCTTAAAGCATTTAGATTCTACAGCACATCCAACTTCATGCCTGGACACATAATGGCAAGTCAATCACATAATTTAGAATTTAGCAAAAATTGGAAGAACTGCAACTTTCAAGTTTTGAAAGTGTGCACTTTTGTTTTTGAAGATTATAACTAAGTTCTGGTGGATTGGTTTTGGGCTTACTGACAAATCCTCTAAAACCAGACACAGTTTCAACGGAGTTTTCATGCAACATTTTGACCATGACTTAATACATTGGCTATGAAACATTTTGACCAACAAATCTGATAAATTACCGATTACCTCAAAAGTATAAAAAATGTTGAATTTAATCTTTAACCAATATTCTAACAAAATCAACTGAAAAAGGAAGATCATAAATATTAAAACTCAATTACCACCGCACCATTTGGGTGAGTTGGTACCTCCCCAGGCACTTGGCGTGGGTTCGAGCTATGGGGGCAGCATATTTAGTATGTTAAGTATTTCTAATTATTCTATAAATGGTATACTCAATGATGCCTGACAAGGATGGTAAGCTCCAAAACTCTCGAGTTAATACTGATGACAATAAGGCATTTCTAGATTAGCATACTAAGTAATACCACTGAAAATACTAAAATATAACAATGTACCAAGTGAAATCTCGGAATGAATTACCTCAACACCAGCACCTCGGTGATAATCCATTGCTAAGGTTTCCGCCGTCCGCTTACCTTCATCATAGCAACTCCGCTCACCTAAACCATTTTCAAATCACATAAACATAACCAACCAACACCAATTCATCACAATGAAACAACATTAACTTAACTACCAAACTCACCAATTGGGTTCACATTTCCCCAATAAGTCTCTTTCTGAGGATGCTCAAGTGGGTCTCCATAAACCTCACTGGTACTCGTAAGCAAAAACCTCGCTCCAATTCTCTTTGCCAGACCCAACATATTTAATGTACCCATCACATTGGTCTTGTAATCACACTCTCACAGTCAAGGACCTCAAAACACTTCACATTCAATATTTAACAATAATAATAAAAAAAACAACAAAATCATAGGCAATAGTTAAATAAAACAATGACCCATTTACGAATTATAATGAATAAGGATATAATGGTCTTGACAGGATTGTACTTGTAATGAACAGGAGAGGCAGGGCAAGCCAAGTGGTAGATCTGATCGACTTCGAGAAGTATAGGCTCGACCACATCGTGTCGAATGAGCTCGAACCTCGGGTTCCCAAAATGGTGAACCAAGTTCTCTTTCCTCCCGGTGAAGAAATTGTCAATCACAATCACATCGTCACCTCTCTTGATAAGCTTGTCGACAAGGTGACTACCAACAAACCCGGCCCCACCGGTGACCACGATCCTCGATCTCCGCCTCGAGATCCCAGCTGGGACCCGCCCAAGCTTGGCCGGAATGACGGGAAATCGAGTCGAGACCCGATCGATGGTCGAGATTGTGCGCGGGATTGAGGAACTGGGCTCGGACGGGCCGAGTCGAGAGAGCGTGGGCTGGAGAATGAAAAATGTCGAGCCAATAAGAATGCCGACTAGGATGAAAAGAAGCCTCTGTTCTTTGAAGAGGTAGTTGATCGGTCGAGGGAGAGATCGAGTTGGCTTGATGGATTTTGGTGAGTACGGCGCGTTTTGCCCCACGCCCGTTGGGATCTCGTCATCTCTTCTGTGGTTCGATTGCTTGTGCAATTGTTTCATCATTGTGAACTCTTTTCTTTTTAGCAACAAGCAAAACAATAGGATTGATATTGAGTGAAGGTGCAACGATGGTTTTGTGGTCGAGAGTGAGAGATGGTTTGTGTTTTTTTTTTTGTTTTTTTTTTTATAAATTTTCTTCGTTGTTTGTTGAAAGACAGTTGATGGAGTAAATAGAAAGGGAAAGAGATTGTTGGGAAGGCTTTGAATTTTCGACTGGCTAATGCTACCATGAACAAGCAGACAGAGGAGAGAATATTGGTACTGTGTGTGGATGTACCCGTTGGTGATTTTAGCATTTCTTAGTCTAAGTAAAAGGTGGGACCTGCGGTTGTTGCTGAAATCAAGGTTCAACAGTGTAGCTAAATAATTCTAGGATACGTTTAAAAAAAAAAAAAAAAAATTTGTTAGGCCTATAATATTTTTACAACAAATTATAGATGGTTAATTGTTATTGGTTTAAATTTAAATTTAGTATTGAAATTACTTTTTTAACCAACAATAACAATCAGTAATAACCTATCACTTAAAATTTGTTATAAAAATATTATAAACATGTTATTTCTTTTTTTTATTTAACTTGTTTCAGTTGCGATTTTCATGTCATCCTTGTAGAAATTTTTTCAAGTTTACAAGATCTAAGAGGTATATATAAATCTTTTTTGCTTAAGAAGCATAAATAATTCTTCTAAGCATATCTTTTTTTTTTTCCTTGAGAATTTAATGGTGGTGAATGTATTAATATTATTTTACGAGTAATACTACATGTATTACAAGTTTTACTATATTAAGTTTACAAATTGATATATTACTAATCATAAAAATATAATTTAAATATTCATTTACAATGTAGTTGAAACTCATTAATCATATTTATTAATAAAATTTGTAGTATTTGTAGTATTTTTCTTATTTAATTATATTATTGTTTTTACAAAAAAAGTTATGTGCATGTGGATAATTTGGTCTTTAACACATAAAATAACTTGGTACATATGTACAGGACAAAGATAAATAATCACAAGGATAAAAAAAAATGCATAGAAATCATTGATCCAAGCAGAAAAACAATGGACAGACTTGTTTTATATTTGACAGAAAAACAATGGACATACTTGTTTTATATTTGACAAGGACCACAACCAACTAACTGTATCTTACACTACAACAACTTCATAGTCTATTTTAGTAAAGTCAATAATATTTGCTACATCATTATTGAAAGGTTGCTTAGTTTGCAAACTTTCATTTTAAACTTCGGCGGCATTAGTTACGAAGTGTTCCAACTACAATTTGTTAACAGCTAAATCTTAAAATGCTTTGAACAAATATAAATAAAAATAGCATGTAACTCACTTTTTTAGCAATATGTTTTTAAAACTACTATATAAACCATTCATCTACTCATTCTTCACACTTTTAAAAAAATAAACAAATAAATTTACAAATTATATCCTATAACTTTGATTTGTTTTCAAATTTTTTTTTTTTAAAAGAAGAGAATTGCTTTCAATTGAATCCTTGAAATTACATCCTTTAACTTATTTTATTTTATTTTTTTAGTGTAGTTATGTTGTCTTAGTTTCATCAAATCTCACTGTTAGTATTGGTTTTTGTCACTGATCAAAATAATGTCATTTTGATATATTTAGAGTCCATTTGATAACAACTAATTTAGCTAAAATTAAAAATTTTTTGCTAAAAGTATTGTAGATAAAACTAAAAGATAACTGAAATAATATGGTAGAACCCATAAATAGTACCAAAAAGTACAATAAAACTCATAAATAATAATAAAAATAAACTAAATAGTAGCAAAAATAAACTGATTTTTTAAGCCAATGTCAAATGCACATTTAATGTTGCAGATTGGTCTACACTGGAAACAAATGAAAGTTAACGAACTGAAATCAATTAAAAATAAATTAAAAGACTGAATTGAAACCATATCAAATTAGAATGTATAATTCATAATTTAACCTTTTAAAAAATAAAAATTGAAAGGCAAGCTATGGGTTGGCCCATTAGGGAAAACATGAGCTCCAGCCTGGCTCATTCAGTCAGTCGAGGCCCAAACAGTTCTATTTTAGTAGCCCAATCAATGAATTTTGTTGATGGCCACTGAAGCCCGAACCCAGTTAACACTTGTTGTCCCGAGTCCAATTAACACAAATTGAATAAAGCCCAGTAGCTAAAACAAGGCCCACAAAGTCATCACACAAGGCTTAAAGCACTATAATCTCTCTCTGCCTCCTTTCATTTCAGATTTCTAGGGTTTTTCATTCTGAAAGCAACGAGGAACCGAAGCCGCCGCGTTATTTCACAATGGGTAAGAGACACACAGAAAAGAAAAGAAAAAAAGATCCTTAAAACTATTTGATTTTTTATTATTAATCCTTGGTATTTGTTAATGTATGTTTTGTTTCGTGGTTCGATTTTGATCTGAATTTATATGATTGATTGAAAATGTTGTTGTTGTTGTTGTTTTAGCGAGGATCAAGGTACACGAGTTGAGGAACAAGACAAAGGCAGAACTGCTGGCTCAGTTGAAGGACCTCAAAGCTGAGCTCGCTCTTCTCCGTGTCGCTAAGGTCACCGGTGGTGCACCCAACAAGCTCTCCAAGATGTACAAACTCTCTCTCTCTCTCTCTCTCTCTCTCTCTCTCTCTCTTGTGTATACAAAAGACTCAATAGTTTTGTGATCTGTGTGTGTGTGTGTGTGCAGAAAGGTAGTGAGGCTTGGAATAGCGCAAGTGTTGACAGTGATATCGCAGAAGCAGAAATCAGCTCTTAGGGAGGTCTACAAGAACAAGAAATACATTCCTCTCGATCTTCGTCCCAAGAAAACCCGTGCTATCCGCAGACGCCTCACCAAGAAACAGGTCATTATTTGTAATCTATACCTTTTTTATTTATTTATTTATTTATTTATTTATTTATTTTTTATAATATAACTTTTCTTTGAATTTAGTTTGGTGCTTTTTTGGTGGTTAGTTCAATTAATATAAGGTTGATGTTGTTGAATGTTGGGATGGACTAATGGAAAAAATGGAAAATGATGCTTTCCTGAATATTATTGTGAATTTAGTATATCAATAGATGAGATATAGTAATTGGTTGTAATGGCTTTTGAGGTGACACTAGGAGAAAAAGAAATGAGGGATTTTAGCGAGAGGAACCGTGTTCATGTTTAATTTAATGGAAACTTCACTCTATGTAAAAGCAATGGTAACGAAGCATTCATTCCGCATAGCACAAGCAGTTAGGAACAAGCGTTGTTCGCCTATTTTTCTAATGTTGTTATTGTTATCACCCATCCATTTGTTTGAAATTTTATTTGCTTCTTGGATATGGAGTTATCTAACCGTATGTCCTCTCCATTTGAAGTGAAATTGACACAGTCCATTTCACGGTTAAGACTTCAATTTTGTATCTGTCACCACATCCTTTTTTTTAAAAAAAATGATACAACCTTAGACTTGTAATATATAATCTCAAGCATAAAATGGATTCATTTCAAATGAAGAGAGAATGTACAGAAAAGGATGGATGTGTAAAATCGGTTAATGTATATGGGAAACTTACAATGATAGAAATACTTGATTGTTATCTTGCTGTACCTGATAGATTGATGGTAAAATCTTGGTTCTTATCCTAATGTTGAATGAAGTTTCATGAACTTTTAAGTAACAAGCTTATTTAAAAGAAATCAGTAGCTATTGGTAATTTTAAAAACCAAAAAAATTTCTATGCATTTCCAGTACCATGATTTCACATAACCATAAAATCCAATCTATTGGAAAGCCTTTTCCTGTTTGCTTTGCTCCACTTGGGGTGATAGATGTTCTAGATCTTATATTGTATTCCTTTTTCCTTGTATTCATGCAGGCATCTTTGAAGACAGAACGTGAGAAGAAGAAGGAGATGTACTTTCCATTGAGGAAGTATGCTATCAAAGTGTAGGCTAGGCCTCTAGGGTCTACTTTCCTAATTTTCATTATGGACATGTTACTTTTTTTCTTTTTTCTTTTTTCCTGAATTTTCCATTAGTTGCAGCCATGCAGGCAGCATTTTTGTTTATCTTTTATCAGGTTTGAACCATCTAGCTTGAAGTTTTAAACATGAGATTATTTTTCACTCATCTTTTGGAAATTTTGTCTTTGATTTCTCCTGTATGATGTCTGTTCTAGGCCTTATGCTTTGGTTTGATGGGAGGGCAGATAGGGGACAAACCCTCGACCCCTTTTCTTGGAAACCCCTAGTTCGTCCCCCCCATCATACATTCCTTGTTTGCTGCCTTTGAATTTATTATGCTGGAAAATTGCTTGCTGTACATGTTACTAAGCTACTAGGTAGTATAACGGAAGATCATTGCTCAATTTTGATTATTTTCCTTTCCTTAATACCATTAAACACAAATTTGATCAAGGATTTTTCAAATTAGAATAGAAAATGTTCCTAGCAGGTAAACAAAAGAATACTTCAACTAGGCCTTTCCCAAAGAGTGATGGGAATTGAATCTATAATTCCCAGAACATGTGAGAAGCAAAAATAGAGAACACACAGAGAATAACCACAACACATTTACATGGTTCAACACTAAGGCTATGTTTACAGTGTTGCAATGATTTTCTCTATGTAAGAGAGGACAATACAAACTACATCGGTGGCTTATAATCATCAAGCCCTAGCCCTAGTTCAGAAGCGACAATGTATAAAGTTTCAAAAATGGGTCAAAAAATTTCTATCAAAGTAAATGTGTTAAATTGGTGGTTAAAAAAAAAAAAAAAAAAACAAAACAAAACAACAAGGGCTCTTAGTACTACAGCACAGAAGTCAACTCAATGTAATGTAGCCTATATGCTTCTTTTTTCTTTTTCTTTTCTTTGGGAGAAAACATTTATACATGCTTTAAATCAATGAGAATTTTTATTATCATTTATAAATATACAAATTGTATATATAATCTTGGAATGGTAGGTAGGACTTAGGAGTAGGAATACACCAATACTAAAATATTTTGTTTTGATTGCTAAAAAATAGGGTAGTGCCCCTTCCTAGGTCCTAATAAACTTAATGTAGATGCAGCTCTGGCCAAAGAGTTCACCTCCTTGGTTGTGATTGTCCAAAATGAACATTGTGCTATCCTCAAAGTATGGGTTAGGAGTCATTTGCACCATGATTTACAATTTGCAGAGGCCATTGGTATAGTATGGGCTCTCTAATTGACAAAGAGGAAAATTTCCTGAATATTATGGAGGAAGGTGATGCAAAAGTTTGTCTTGACGCAATCAACAATGCTGATATTAGTCTGTTTCTACTCTTCTTGGCAATGCACTAGACTTGAGAAATTATCCTAGTTGTGTTTTTAATTAGATTAAAAGGGAGGCCAATGGTGTGGCTCATACCCTTGCTAAATGTGCTGGTTCTGGCAATTTCCTTGTGTGTTGTAAGAGCATTAGCACTGGTGGTATTAAAAAGTCATATTGCTATTTTTAGCGCCACCAATACTAAAAAGCATACTACAATGGTGGAGGGAAAGCCAAAAAATTTAGCTCAGACAAAGATGGCTGTGTGCTGTAGCTAAGATGGTAAAATATATATATATATATATATATATTATTAAAAGTTATATTATTTTATTGTGTTGGTGGTGGTGATTATTATTTATTGTAGTAGATATATTATTTTATTGTGTTGAATGCTAAAATAAAATTACTGATCCTGAGTGTTTTGTAAAGTAAGGTGGTAAAATAGATAAAGTTATTTTTTGTGTTGTCAATTTCGTTTAGAGTGTTGAATTCGTGTTGTGTTGAGGTAGGGGTATTCGACTAAATGTCTCAACCCGAACCCGACCCATTTAATAATCATGTCATGCCTCTTCAACCTTAACCCAACCTATTAATGAAAGGGGTTGACACGACTCGACCTCACCCATTTGACATGCTTAATAAACGGGTTGTGTTGGATTGACACGAATACAACACGACCCATTTTAACCTACTTAATGTTAAATATAACATCCATATAGAAATAAGTTCTTTACATTCTAAAAGTAATGCATACACTTCAAATCTTCAATCCATATTCAAAATAACATAGTTCAACGAAAATATAACATCTATCTAGAAATAAGTTCTTTACTCTTCAAAATAAGTGATACATTTCAACCAAAATTCAAAATGACATAGTTCAACAAAAATATAACATTCACAAATTAAACTCGCCAAATGTTAAGTATCAATATTAAAAGAATTGGTGCAAACAGTAGACTGATTATGACTAGTGTTTATAAAGTTTCAATTTACAATTATATCACTTGTAAGTATTTGTAATTATTTTTCTTTTTAAGTTTAAAGTATAGATTAGATATAAAAGGTATTTGACAAATTTAAAATAAAATGAATATTTATTTGTTATGCGAGTTAAATGGGTTGTGTTAAATGAGTTATTTTTTATTGACACAAATAAATTGGCGTGTTAAACGTGTCTATTGCGGGTCTGTAGGTTGACCCGCTTATGATACTTTTTTTATCATGTCGCTTTTGGGTCGACTCGTTTATGACCTAAACCCGCTAAAGCCCAACCCTAACCCGCAAATACCTGTGTCGTGTTAGTGTCATGTTCGCAGGTTCAATCAAAGATTGACACCCATACCATCAATGCTGACGCTCTTAGTTCTTATGAGTCACAATTTTTCTTTGACTTGTACCTTTTTTATTAAAAGAAAATGCTATAAGATTTCAAATATCCATAAGGAATAATATTATTTAAGGGAAAATAAGACTCTTCCGATGGATGTCCTTTTCCATCAATCAATTTATTACCAAGGAATTTAGAAAATGGTTAAGTTGGAGATGGATAGGTGACAATGTCTATGTAAACTTTACAAAATTGTTGATGTAATAGGTAAGATTGGGCTTCCAAATTGACAAAAGAAAGTCGTAATAGGGGACCTTCTTGTTTCGTATTAGCATAAGGTGCTTCTATTTTGATTAATATTTTCTAAGGACAAAGAATTTCTTTAAAAAGGCCAAATCACACTTGTTTTCTATATCGAATAGGATTGTTAATGAGCCAAGCCAAGACAAATATTAACACGAGAGACATAATCTGAACCAAGATTTTTCATGAGACGAGTCTGATGTGTTGTATACAGCTTTGTGCATTTACAACCCTAACATTGGATAATTAAAAGAAGCCTTTTTTTTAATGGATGTGAGTTTTTCTTTGACTTCATACCTTTTTCATTAAAAGAAAATGCCATCAGATTTCAAATATCCATAAGGAATAATATTATTTAAGGGGAAACGACTTTTCCGATGGATGTGTCCTTTTCCATCGATCGATTTATTACCAAGGAGTTTAGAAGTTTGGTTAAGTTAGTGATGGATAGGTGACTATATCTATGTAAACTTCACAAAATTGTTGATGCAGTATGTAAAATTGGGCTTCCAAATTGACAAAAGTAATTGGTAATAGGGGACCTCCTTGTTCTGTTAAGGTGATTCTATTTTAATTAATATTGTCTAAGGAAAAGGAATTTCTTTAAAAAGGCTTCACACTTGTTTTTGTATCAAATAGGATTGTTAACGAGCCAAGCCAAGACAAATATTAACACAAGAGATAGAATTTGAACCAAGATTTTTCATGAAATGAGTCTGCTATGTCATATAGAGCTTTATGCATTTACAACCCTAACATAAGAGAATCAAAAGAAGAATTTTTTATGGATGTGAGTTTTTCATTCAAGTAATATATTGATTTTAGGCTAGAGCCTAGAGGGATTTACTAAACTTTAGCTAACTTGTGGAGGACCAGAACACCAAGACTAGAGCACTAGCCCATATCAAAATAGAGACATTAGGCATGGCCTCTCCAAAGAATTGAAAAAGAAATGTCAAATAAATGAGTTATTTCAGGTTGACACAAATAAATTGGCATGTCAAACGTGTCTATTGCGGGTCTAGTTGACCTGTTTATGATAAGTTTTTTATTGTGTCGCTTTTGGGTTGACCCATTTATGGTCCAAACCCGTTGAGACCCAACCCTAACTCGCAAATACCCATGTTGTGTTAGTGTCATGTTCGCGAGTTGAATCAAACATCCTACCACCAATGCTAATGCTCTTAGTTCTTACGAGTCACAATTTTTCTTTGGCTCATGCCTTTTTTTATTAAAATAAAATGCTATAAGATTTCAAATATCCATAAGGAATAATATTATTTAAGCGAAAACAAGACTTTTCCGATGAATGTGTCCTTTTCCACCAATCAATTTATTACCATGGAGTTTAGAAATTTGGTTAAGTTGGTGATGGACAGATGACTATGTCTATGTAAACTTCACAAAATTGTTGATGCAGTAGGTAAAATTGGGCTTCCAAATTGACAAAAGAAAGTGGTAATAGGGGACCTCCTTTTTTCGTATTAGCATAAGGTGCTTCTATTTTGATTAATATTGTCTAAGGACAAAGAATTTCTTTAAAAAGGCCAAGCCACACTTGTTTTCTATATCGAATAGGATTGTTAACGAGCCAAGCCGAGACAAAAATTAACACGAGAGACAGAATCTGAACCAAGATTTTTCATGAGATGAGTCTGCTGTGTTGTATACAGCTTTGTGCATTTACAACCCTAACATAAGAGAATTTAAAGAAGCCTTTTTTTTATGGATGTGAGTTTTTCTTTAACTTCATACCTTTTTTATTAAAAGAAAATGCCATCAGATTTCAAATATCCATAAGGAATAATATTATTTAAGGGGAAACAAGACTTTTCTGATGGATGTGTCCTTTTCCACCGATCGATTTATTACCAAGGAATTTAAAATTTTGGTTAAGTTAGTGATGGACAGGTGACTATATCTATGTAAACTTCACAAAATTGTTGATGCAGTAGGTAAAATTGGGCTTCCAAATTGACAAAAGAAATTGGCAATAGGGTACCTCCTTGTTCTGTTATTAGCATATGGTGACTCTATTTTAATTAATATTGTCTAAGGACAAAGAAATTCTTTAAAAAGGCCTCACACTTGTTTCTATATCGAATAGGATTGTTAACAAGCCAAACCAAGACAAATATTAACACAAGAGACAGAATTTGAACCAAGATTTTTAATGAAACGAGTATGCTATGTCATATAGAGCTTTGTGCATTTACAACCCTAACATAAGAGAATGAAAAGAAGCATTTTTTATGGATGTGAGTTTTTCATTCAAGTAATATATTGATTTTGTGCATTTACAACCCTAACATAAGAGAATGAAAAGAAACATTTTTTTATGAATGTGAGTTTTTCATTCAGGTAATATATTGACTTTGGGCTAGAGCCTAGAGGGATTTACTAAACTTTAGCTGACTTGTGGAGGACCAGGACACCAAGACTTGAGCACTGGCCCATGTCAAAATAGAGACATCAGGCATGGCCTCTGCCTCTCCAAAGAATTGAAAACGAAATGTCAAAAAGTGAAAATGTGCAAAATTGAAGTAACGGTGAGTAACTCCATAGACCGGATCGACCACAGTGGGAGTCGAACCCACGACCTTTTGATCCGAAGTCAAACGCGCTAATCCACTGCGCTATGCGGTCCTTTGTGAACGAGTTATGCTTCTTATATATAAATCTCAATTGCAGGTGACAAGGAATTTTTCTGTTTGATTTTTACATGTCTACCCATAATAATTTTGTATATTTGATTTCTGTTTTAAACATCGGGATTGCATTAAAGGTTCAAGACAAACTATTTTAGTACATATCATTGAAATTAGAGTTTAGAATCTCTCAAATGTCAACACACAACTATCATTCAATTATTCAAATGTATATATCAAATATAAAAGGCTGTACCGACCTTGCATATTTGATATGTACGTTTGTTTTTACACGTTGTGAAAAGAATTATATATATATATATATATATATATATATATAATTTGGTAGTTTTTTTTAGAGAATTTTAACCTATGTTTGTTGTTCTTTTAATAAAGAACAACAGATCATATTACAGAGTTAAAAAAGAATTATAAACAAATGTTATCAAATGAGCAAAATACATTTGAAGTCTAGGCTTTTCAAAGTCCTATTTAATTTTTCTTTTACAAATATATTTTGTTAGGAGGTGGCCAGAATTGGAATTAACTTAACTGTAATTTTATTTTTTTAGATAACTAAAATCCACTTTATTTTCATAGTGAATTTATCTACAGTTTTGAAGGCCTTATTTTTTTAAGGTATAATGATACTTTTATCTAACTTATTTTTTAAGTAAACTATTTAAGATAAGTATAAATTATTTTATCTTTTAAATTCATGGAAAATTAATGGCAACAAAAAATTCTCTACAACTTTTATTTTGCGTGCAACCATTTTAACCTTTCGAATTCCGACAATTAGATTTTCTTTTATGAATTTCGCAGTTCAAATTTGTGATCTCTTTTAACATCATAACCTTTTTAACGGTTGCTAAATCATCACCAATAATTATATTTCTTTGAATTTCTAATGGTAGCAAATGATTTTTTTGCTGGGAAAATGTTTAGTTCCAAACTGGTTTTAGAATTATCTTTCTTCAATGCTTTATATGGTGATTGAAGAGACCACTCACGTATAATTTTAGTTACATTAATTTTTTATAAGTCGTATGACTTATTTAAATAATACATATGAATATTTTATAAATCACCACATAATAGGTTAAAAAAGATAGTTCCAAACCAATTTGGAGCAAAATTTTGTTTTTTTCATATCTCCTAAAAATGTCAATTTCATCAAGTCCAGCCCCTATGTGATTGTAAAATTATTCAACCTACCAGAGTAGTTCTTATTCTCAAATGAATGTGGATCCCACCATGAGTCCCACACAAGAGCATACACTTGTTGTGAAAGGAGAGGGAGCTCTTACTTTAGAACCGGACAATGTCTCCCATGTGAGGTCACTTTCATGCAATGTGCAAGCTTGAAATTTTCTCAAGCATCTTTGCAAAGCCAATATTTTGTTATGCAATGCCGAACTCAGTTGTCTCAATACTTACTTTAGGCTCTTTTCAATTACCCAAGATTCGATATTGGCTTTGGACCAGGAAACTGTACCAAAAAGATCCCACAACAATATACCTCAAATTTAACTAATAAAAATACAATTAACCTTTATAAATGAATAAAATCATTTAAAATAAATATTTCTATACACTCTCATCAATTACCAATACCATATAAGGGGCAAAAAAACAAATTCTTGCTATTTGATACTAAAAAAAGAAAAAGATATGATTGTCTTTTCCGCCTTGTCCACCTCCATGATATCACAATCCTTTTGAACTAGACATTGGTCCCAGTCTCTACTTCCATTCCAGCTAGCCAAATGTGGCACATAACTATTGGACGTCTTGTCGCCATTAGAAATGAGCAACTTCAACCGTCCAATTTAGGACGAGTCGCTGTGAGCTTTTAATGGCATTTAACTTGCCGATAGCTCCTTTGACTGTGCCCGGGGAACTCGAACTTCTACTATGAATTGAAATGTTGAATTTGCAAATTTAAAGCTGTAAAAGGTCTCTGTCTTTCAGCCTCTTTCATTAGGACCGCCAAAAGGGAATAACAAGGTATATATTAATTTGGTCGGTGCTGAAGGTTCATTGTCTTGAATTATTCAAGACAATGGGATATTCATTATTGTCTTGAATTACTTGTACAAGCTTCTTAAATTCGATTAAATTTAAATCACCATCAGTTTTGAAATATGCTTCACAGAAATCAATACATGTATGGACCAATTTTGATTTTACGTGTACGAATTCATGACGGGTTTGCATCCTTAAGAAAATCATGAAGGTCCTCGGAATTCAGAAAGCGAAATTGCAGGAGTAGAAAATGTTACATCCATAGTTTCACTCTCATACATAGTTCATAGATTTATTTGTAAGGTATATAATCTATTTGTTGGTATATAGAGCAAAGTCATACATGGGATATTAACGAGAAGAGTGAAAGATTAATATAATATGGTTGTTAGGTATATAAAGTCATACATTGGATATTAATGGGAAGAGTGAAAGATTAATCTAGTATGGTTGAGACCCTCAAAAAATATAGTATGGTTGAGCTCATACTCTTAGAGCACGTTTGGTAGACTGTAATAGGCACTGTAATGTAATAGATATTCCTATAACATAACTATTCGGTTGTTTGGTTATGTTTTTATTACAATGAATAATTATTCCTTATGAATAGTTATTCTTCAAAATAAGGAATAATTATTCTTTATCAAAAGTGCTGAATATCTATTCATTTACCTTATGTAATAACTTTTTAAAAAAATTTCCTAAAAAGCCATTAGTTGCCACATCTTCCAAAAGAAAGAAAATAAATTTTCCTTGCTAATTATTAGCTCTATTTTGAATACCCTAAAATAAGTGTATTTTAAAAAATTTGACTTAAAAATAATTTAATTACACCTTCTTTTTATACTCTTCTAAATTGTGGATGCATATTTAGGATTCTATTCCTAAATGGTCATCAAACTAATGAATAGTAATACTTATTACATTCCAACTTAGGGCATGTTTGGTAGACTGTAATAGGCACTTTAATGTAATAGTTATTTATATGGTTTAGTTATTCCTTAATTTGGTTATATTTTTATTACAAGGAATAGTCATTCCTTATGAATAACTATTCTTCAAAATAAGGAATAACTATTCCTTTTTAAAATGTTGTATTAGCTATTCCTTAATAAGTGCAATAATTTCAAAACTTAATATATTTTCAAATAAACAAACTTTCCATATATATCTAACAATTATAAAAATAAAAAATCATAAACTTAATATATCATCTCACATTGGATACTAATGAGAAAATTAAGCGATTAAAATAATATAGTTGAGTTCATATCCAATGGACTTAAACCTTTTGGGTTAAGTGCGTCTCTATATACTATATTAACTAACTCAAAAAGTCTCTTTAAGATGCTCTATTTATAAAACTTTTTGTTGCTAATTACTTATTTGCTGAAAGTTTATTAAAGTATCAATTAAATCTAGAAAAATAAAATAAAACCTTTAAAAATTATAAATATGCAAATAAGCTAAAAGCATAAAGTAAAAGTAGTTGGTGTCAAAAGAGGCACTAATCGATCACGGATGATAAATGCTGTTGCAACTTGCATGCATATTATAATAGTTAGTAATATAATTACTATTTGAATTTCGAAAAGTCGCTGTGAATCTCTCTTTCTTTACGCTATGAGTAAAATCTCACATTAGATACTAATAAGAAAATTAAGCAATTAAAATAATATAGTTGAGTTCATATTTAATGAACTTAGATTTTTGGGTTAGATGTGTCTCTGTATATTATATTAACTACTCAAGAAATTTCTTTAAGGTGTTCTATTTATAAAACTTTTCGTTGCTAATTACTTATTTGCTGATAGTTTATTAAAGTATCAATTAAATCTAAAAAAATAAAATAAAACTTTTAAAAATTATAAATATGCAAATAAACTAAAAGCATAAAAGTAAAAGTAGATGATGTCAAAAAGGCACTAATTGATCACGGATGATAAATGCCGTTGCAAAGTAAAAGTAGATGATGTCAAAAAGGCACTAATTGATCGCGGATGATAAATGCCGTTGCAACTTGCATGCATGTTATAATAGTTAGTAATACAATTACTATTTGAATTTCGAAAAGTCGCTGTGAATCTCTCTTTTTTTACGCTGTCCAGTTATTCTATACTTCTATATGAAGTAATGATCCGAATTCAGCTATATGTCGTTGGCAATGTATACCTTCTTATTCTTTTCTCTATTTCTGTGGTGTTTAAGCCCTGAAAAGTGAATTAGGACTTTTCAAATTTCAATAGACTGACCTACCTAATTAAGAAATAATAAAACTCCCCATTTTTTTTTTCTTTCTTTTGATGAATTTCAGCCACTACCACATTTTTTTTTTCCTGGTTTTTGATTAACAGTGAACAATAAAGCCCTAGCACGTTTTCGAATGAACTTGGCTTTATTCATGACTGGATTATTATGTAGATATTTTTAACCAAAAATTTAGGCAACTTTCTTTTGCCAATTGGTTATTCGGTTGACAATTTAACTAACCTCATATATTTTTTGTTCTGGCCTTTAAATGTCACTTCACATGCATATGTTTGGTGATGTGTTGCTATCCTTTGAGAAAAAAAAAAATACATTTTGAAGAATTGTGACTCTTGTCGACATCAATTCGATACAATTTGAGGTATAATTAGAGCATCCACATCAGTCCGTGGAAATTTTTTCCATTTTACAAGTCTAAAACTTACTTTTTCTATTTTACACACTTATTTTTACAAAACACCCACATCAGTTTGTCTATTATACACATTTATTCAAATAAAATATTTATTTCTTTAACCCAATGCTACAGTGCTACAGTGTTACAGTGCTAGAAAAAGTCATGCTACAGTACCGGAGAGAGAAAAAAACTATTAAAAATTCATATACACATGCTACAGTACCCCTGTAAATTTACACGGGTACTGTAGCATGTGGATAATTTTAGAAGATTTTGCAAGATTTTAAAAAGACTGATGTGGGCTGTTTTTGAACAAAAATGTGTAAATTTGAGTATTTTTTCTATTATACACACTTATACACGGACTGATGTGAATGTTCTAAGACCATACCTTTAAGTATTTTTTATATTTAAATATGTATAAAATGATATTTATTTAACTAGCTATATTATAATTTTTTTAAATGCAAGATTATATATTAATTAAAATTTTGTGTTTAGATTATAAATTTCAAATTATCAATGTGGGTAACGAACAATCTCTACCTCACGTGTGAGTTTTTGTGTCATATATATCTAACCATCTTTGTCTCACATGTGAATCTTTGCCTTTTTGTGACTCACGAACAAGCCCTACTAATTTCTCTTTGCCTTATGAGTTTTTTTCTTCACTAACACCCACATGTGAGTTTTTGTCTCACATATACCCACCAACAATCTTTGCCTCACATGTGAGTCTTTAACTCTTTGTGGGCCATGAACAAGTCATACTGATTTCCCTTTGCCTTTTGAGTTTTTTCCTTCACTAATGCATCATCCATGAGCTTCTTATACGCCATTCATAAGAATCCCGTGTCAACCTAGCACGCTCATCCATGGAAATCCGATCCACACTTCCATGTTCTCGTGCTACACCGCGATATAGCACTATTGACAATACTAATATGTTGGGTCTTTTTCCAAGATTGTTTGGGTGAGCCTTTTAGGCTTGCTTTGTCCTTGCTCCAACTTGAAAATTTACCTTGAGCACCTCACCACCTTGGCACACCACTTGTTAGGGAGTTAAGTCAATTAACACATTGGAGGAGATTCCAATTGAAATGTTAACATAACATCTAAAGACACCACTTAATCCAAAAGATTAAATTTATGAGTTTGGGCTCTTAAATTAACCACTCCCTCTTGTTATTTTTATTTAATCTGAGATTTCACTCATGTGTGTATTTCCAACAATATGAGATATAATATATATAATAAATCATGTTAAAAGATATGCTTTAAGTATAAATTATACGTGTGTGTACGTGTTTATTTTATGGATTAAAAAATTATTGTTATATTTATCTTGATCACCTTAATTTTTTTTATATTATTTTTGCCTCTAGGTAATCCACTTAATCCTATTATGAAATAATCAATCTGAAGTTGGTTTTTCTAAATTTTAATATTGAAAATTTTCTTTCTACCTAAACAATTGTCAAAGTATTGTCAGTAAAATTCTATAAGCAATACATACAATAAGAAAACAAACTAATTTTGATTATATAATCAAGAATTGTTAAAATACATATTTGAATATCTTTGCAATTAATTTCATTATTATATTTCTATTTTAGTAGTATTTCATTATCTTTTAACGTACTCTTATATATATATATATATGAATAATTTCTTATACATTTGTAAGATTTTAATCTAAATTATTCATTATATTATTTATATTGCTAATAACAAATTTATCAAGAAATCCAATTTCAGATTCAGTTAATTTGATTAAATTCAAATCAAATATGTTGTTTTTGAGAAGTTAACGGCAAACCACTTGACTGCAGTGAAGGGAATAGCCAAACTGACAGGAAATGATAGTTGCGGTACAAATTAATTGAAAAGAATGAAACTTTAAAAATGAAATTGAAAACATTTCAAACATAGAAAGAGTAATTTGTGATTTAGCATAAGTTTTAAGTGTAGTTTATTTGAGCTTTTTTTAGTTTTAGTTAACAGTGTTCACTAAGAAGTCAATTAAAAATATTTAGAAGTTTTAATTAGTTTTAACTAAAAGTAATTGAAATTTAAGGTTTAAATTAATAATACCTCCAAATTATGGGGGAATTATATAATCCATCATTAATTCTACCTAATAAGCTTTAAAAACAAACTTCATCAAGAACTGGCTACTTGCTTTGTCTAAAATATGGAAGAAAAATTGGGACAACTAAACAGGAAAGAAATTGAACGAAATTTTTTATTATACATGTGATCTTATTAGTATTTACAATGAGTTATAACCAGACATTTTGATTTAAAACCTAAACGAGAAGCACATGTTGATGTGAGTCATGTGACCAACATGCAGAAACAGCCATTAAAAGAAGTCATTGATCTTATTCCAGATAAGATCATGATCGTTTTCTAGAAGAATAAGTCTAATAGACTTGCCAAGAGTCCCAAGACCATTTAGTTTTTGTTTTGTTTTTTTATTTGATTTTATTATAAAGAAACAAGCTCTCACACAAGGGAAAAAGAATATGAGATTCTAACACAAATACAAAATATAAAAAAAAAACATGTTAGTTCAATTAGCAATTCCTCTTATTTTCAATAGAAGTGTCCAACAATCAAATTTTGCCCCCCCTCCCCCAATGTATCAAATTATAAAATAAATAAATAAATAAAAGCTTCTAAAAAAATCTATTAGACTTTATATTACGAACAAATTTTTTTGGGGGGCGAATGGACTGAAAGCAATGTTATCATTATGGGATTGAACATCAATGTTGTCATTTACCATTTTTTTATTATTTTTTAAATGTTATCATTATGGGATTGAACAAATGGCCAAAAGGAATAAATCTAGTTCCCCCTCCCCTCCTCTCTCTCTCTCTCTCTCTCTCTCTCTAAAATGTAAAGGACTTGGTTTAGGTCCAATGCATTTATTTCACTAGACCCGATCAGATGGTAACATATGTCTAAAAGTGAACACATGTCATCATTTCAACGAGTCAACGGATCCAATACTACTGGACACTAGACCTAAGCCTGAGCCAGAAGCAAGCACATATTAGATAATTTATTTATATTTCTACATCCCATTTATTTGAACTAGTTTGTAACCTCATGCATATGCATGGATACACTTAAAGATATACAATAAGATACATAATATAATTTATATATATATATATATATAATTTAAATATAATTTATAGTTATTTTTATATTTTGTTAACTTTTAAAAAAAAATTGTAAGGATATTATTGGGTATAAAATATAAATTGTCCATTTTTTACAATTATTGTGAAGCACTTTTTTTTTTTTACGATACATTTATTCTAAAGTCTTTGGTTTTTGTATTTAATAACTCACTTGTACGAATATTTATGATGTGGTCCTACATTTGATTTTAAAATTAAATAAAATTCTTTAAGAATAAATAATTAAGAATACATGGTGCAAAATTGGAACTCTAATTTGAAATTCTAATTTAAGTTTTTCTCAGTTTCACCTATTATTATATATATAGATGAATATTTATAATGTGGTCCTACATTTGATTATAAAATTAAATAAAACTCTTTAAAAAAAAAAATTTAGAACAAACGACAAAATTAGAATTCTAATTTGAAATTTTAATTTAAGTTTTTTTTAATTTCACCTACTATTATTATTATTATTATTATTCCTAAAAGAACAAGCATTATGAATTTGACAATGGAGCTCAGTTCATTATTATCTAAACAGGACAATACTATCAATAAAATTAAAAAAAGAAAAGAAAAAAAAAAAGACAATGCTATGTATGAATGTGAAAGTACTAATTGGTCTAAACGCATCTTTAAAAGAATCACCAACCAGACTATTATATGTATACCTAGCTAGCCAGTAGGTTCACCATAGTAAACAATTTTCCAGGGCAGAAGAACTGATCATGAGTCACGTACACATATATATAAGCCGTCAAATAGGACTGTGAAAGTTTCCAGAGATAAAAACGAGAAATGACTGCAATGCATTTAATTAATTAATAGAACTCAAAAAGTCCATAAATCTGATATCACACAACTTCTAAGGGTTCACATTAAAAATGGGATAGAAGCAAATTGCGGCAATCTCAATGAGTCAAACACGAGCAAAGTAATAAGTCATGGTGGTTGATGGTCCAGGAAGCCAACACAATGCACACAGAAGATAAAGTCCATTAATTGGGTGACTAAAGTTTTACTTTCTATTGCGAGGTTCACGCATTGGTATACGTACTTTATTTACATGGCCATACCCGTACGTAGAATGACAGGGTTGAATTGGGAGTGGCCCTGCATGGTTTATAAAACCGAGTAGATTTTGTCTTGCTTGGGGTTTTACTTTTACTGTTATACACAGTAAAATACTCATATTTATATAAAGTTTTATAAATATATATATATATATATATATTTTTGGTTAAGATTTTATAAAAATATTTTAGTTTGACTAACTCTGAAGTATTTTACCTATATTATTTATAAAATGATTTCTTTCCTTAAGAACTTTGATGTAATTTAGAAATATTTCTAAATTTTACTTTTAATAAGAAAAAAACTTGAGAACAACCCAATAAAAAGATATCTCCAACTCCATTTAAAATACGTACAAAATATAATACTTTCCTACTAATTCATGTATTAAAAAAAAAACTATCCAAAATTTTTTTTAAAAAAGAAAAATTATGACATTAGACAAGAAAAAAAAAAAGGCCTAAAGCGCGTATGATGAGGCTAGTATACAATAAGAAAATTATCAAATCAGCATTCTTTATTTCTGTTTTCTACTATTTGTATTAAACATCCAAATATATATATATATATATATATTTTTTTTTTTTGAAATTAAAAAAAAAAGTCCTTATCTATCATGAACTTTCTAATTTCTATAACTAAGATTATTAGACCCTAATGACAATATAAGTTGTACTTGCGTATGTTTATGTATGTATCTTCAGTTTTAAATACACAAAAATCAAGTCATTTTAAATTATAAAAGTATAACACAATAAATAATGTAATAAACTTTATATTTTAAAACATTCTAATTTAAAGCTTAAAGCCTTAAAAGTTTTAAATTATTTCAATCATCCCCCCACAATGCATGATTAACTAAAAGTAACAGAAAACCGAATAAACTGCATTTTAGACTTATCTCGGTTCTACAAAATATCATTTGTTACTCGAGTGACGAGTCTTAAGACTCGTCACACGAGTAACAAATGATATTTTGCTACCAAAATGTTATGTCTGATTTGCATGGAAGGATATGTTGTGTGTCTATATAGATTCTTAGTTACAAACTTATATGCTTACAAGGTCAAATAGTTAACTAGTAGATTAGCGGACTAAAAATTCCCATTTCAGTAGTTCAACAAATTTGACTAATTCCAATTTTTATAATAAAAAATAAAAACAATCTGATTCCACCTTGTCAAAATAAATAAATAAATAAAAATATGATTCCTGACACACATACGATTAATTTGTATGATCAGTAATTCAGTATCCATTTTATAAATTAATTGACATGGGCTAATATTAATATGCAATTATGAATTAATAATATATGTCATGATGCATAATTATCTACGTAGACAATGATGGAGTTAGGATTTTGATTTAGGGGACAAGATTAAGATAAAATTAATTTTAAAAAATTCTAAATATAAAAAAAATTAAGTTATTAAAAAAAATACTTGATTAACATAGAAAAATTATAATATAAATGTAAGTTATAATTTTTTCTTTTCATGCTTGGTTTCAAAAAAACATTTTTGAGCCTAGTGTTTGTAGGAATTAGTATAATCATTATTATGTTTAAGATATTTCATAATTTAAACTAACTATAAATGTATATTTCAAACAAGTAAGTGTGCGTTTGGGTAATGCGTTTTGCAGCGTTAGGCATTGTTCACGTGTTTTAAGCGTGAGACCCACGAAACTGTTGCAAACAAATAAAGAAAAACGCAGATTCACGGCACAGTGTGAATAGTATTTTGCCATTTAAAAAATATTTTGTTACAGTGTTTTCAGCCATAAGTTTTCAGTTTTCAGCAAAAAAAACGGTATCCAAACAGACCATAAAAATGAAAACCATTAAATAGTAATTAAGTCTTCTAAAAAAATAGTAATTAATATATGAAGTTAAAAATTAATCAAAGTATAAGATATTCAAAAAAATCTTATGAATACTTAAAAGTAAAGTTGATCACATAAAGATTTAAAAAAAAAAAAGAAGAAGAGAAGAAGTAGAGTTGAAAAATAAAATAACTTAGAAGTTAACATTATGATCACATATTGAAAGCTTCTAAAATATTATATGTATGCCTTGATTTCTTAAAGACGTTTGATGTTTTTATTATGAATTGATCTAAATACTCAAATAAACGTAGAAATCCAATCAAAATTAAAGAATTATTTGTACAATCAAGTGAGCCATAATACAAATTCAAAATTGGCAGTTCATGTAGTAATCGTAAAGAGACTGCGGATATATATAAACTTTGTCTCACATGAAACTGGAAGAAAACAAAAATTAGTAGGTGCTAAAAAATAAAATACAACAACTACAATAATAACTTTATTAGGCAGTGATATATGCATGAAGCCTCAAATTGAAGACTTTTTTTTTTTTTTTTTTTTTAATTTTTTTTTTTTAAGTAGGTTTTTCGAATGATAGATCTTCCCTGTAATAAAATACAATCCACATGCCAATTTTTTTATTCGACATAAATATATCAAGCATATCTCAAACAATGCATCATCATCACATGCTTAAACTTCCTCATAGAAGTTTCTTCTTCCTTGTTTTCTTTTGGAGCAACGTAGTCAATTATGAAGCGCTATCGAATATTTTCTTGGTTATGGATTGAGTCAGCAAAAATAAAAAATGAACAAAGGTACGAAGTTTCAATTAAGCGTATCTTTTTTTTTTGTTCATTGAAAACAGTGCGTGTTAATGATTACAATTTACAAGGACGAAGATATGGTAAACATTTGCGTAATATTTCTGTAAATTAAATATAGTCTTTAAACTTTTGTTACTTCCTTTCTCGTATAGTTGGTGTGTTGGGATCTGCATGTCAAATACATATTCTGGGGGGATGATGTCCGAGAATGAGTTATTTTGATTTTCTAATCGAGTATTTCTCAAAATGGTGCCTATAAAATAAGATGCTTATCGAACAGAGACTACTTCTAAATTAAGAAAATTCTCACCTTTCTTTTAAACATGTGTAAACTACTTGACAGAACAATAATCTGGCCTAAATTAAATATAGTCAATCAATAAGTCCTCCCTTCCTTCGTACAGTGTGCATGAGACAACTACTCATCTCTCGTTTCAATTTATAGCTTTATCCATTCTAGTATAATAACATCCTCATAATTCATAAGCGTCTCAATATGCCTCTGCTCCTTTGGTTACATTAGATTTAACATTTTTTTTTATCCCTTTTGCACTTATCATTTTAAAGCTACGTTAAACTCCTACTAACTTATATGCATTCAAAATTATGTCATAATGTTTACGAAGTGACTAACTTGCAAAACTGTTTGAGTGTAAACCAGTTTTTTGCAACTCTAGGTGATACATGCATAGTCACTCTGAAAGAGGATATGGGTTCAGTAATGCCAAAATTAATAGGAATTAAGAAGACCACAAGTACAAGAACTTACAAGCCTAAAATCTTCCACAAGCCTGCTAAGAGCCTAAGGATTACATGCCTAGATAGAAATCTCTTGATAGAGAAATGAAATTTGTGGTCGTATTTTCTCTTGGATGTCGTGTGATCCAGGACCATTTTAACATTTTCCTGAAAGAATGCATCTTCTATTTATAAGAATACACTCGCTCAAAACAAGAAATATAAAAATGCATCAAAAAAACTAAATTAAAAAAAAAACTTTTCTTATAAAAATTCTCTAAAAATATTTCCAATGACAATGCTCTTAAGGCATCTGTTAAATTTTTTTGTGTTTTTATCATAAACATTACAAGGAAATAATCATGAGAATCGTTGCAATTTTTAATAAGAAAAAGAATTAGTTGACAAGCAAAGACAGAAACAAAATTAGACTTTTAGTTGAACCACAGCGAACCGCGTGCGAAACAAGTATTGTACTTTATTTTGTTTACAACACCTTGATTATGATTTGTCTCGAAAATTACTTCGGAGGGAGCGAGGGCCAATGTAATTGTGTTTACGCGTCATGCCTGATTCTCTATTTTAGTCTTTTCTTCTTCGCTAGGCTGTCCATGATTTTTATGCGTACGTACGTCCACATGTAAATCGCAACTTAAATTTGTTTCTATTGGCTTCCTTTTCAACTTCTTCTTCTTTCATTTTTTGTGTGTGTGTGTGTGTGTGTGGAGAGAAATGGCTTCCTTTTCAACCTAAAGGGCAAAGACTCTGAACAAGTGAATATGGTCAACCCGCGCATGAAAAAATATTTCAGAAATATTAATTTACTATTTCCTCCGATTATATAAGTGCTGACGAGGTGCTAAAAAAATAAACAATGAAACAAATATCAAATACGAGTATACATCAAATACTATTTCCTTTTCACCATTAATTGTTTTACTATCCTCATTTAATTTCCATTCAAACAATTTAAGAATGAATGTAAAGTAGAAGACAATTTAAATTAGAAGACTAGTCAAATCTTCAAATCATATTTAATGATCTTTCAAAATCATATTCTCCAATTATTTAGTAGTTGATTCAAATAAAACCAAACTCTTGGTCTAATAATAAAGAGCTGTTATTAGAAGTGGACGCTATAAGTTAGAACTCTCTAAAAAAATAAAACCAAATCCTAAAAATTTTCTTTATGTAGAAAAAATTAAGAATGTATGTAAATTAGAAAAATATTGTCAAAATCTTCAAATCACATATAATAATCTTTCAAAATTATCAAGCGCTAGTAAGGATAGGTTATCAAGAGATTTATATTCCCCTATGAATGTTCAATATGGGTATAATCCACCCTTGAACGTTTAGACCCCAAATTACGAATTATCAATTCTAACTTATTATCAAACAATTAATGTGTGAAACATGAACATAAGCCAAACACAGAATTGATAACTAATCTAAGCCAAATATAAACACATCCACAGCAGTAAATATAAGACAAAGATAAAGGGAAGGAATATGCAAATACAAGGACAACACACGATGTGTTATCGAAGAGAGAACCGAAACTCTCGGCATAAAACCTCTTTGTCGCCCTCCAAGCGGTAAATAATCCACTAAAGAATGTAGTTGGGATACATGAATAGCAGAAGACCCTCCAAGCCTAATCTACCCAAGTACCTAAGCCCTCTAAGCTTCTTGCTCCATCGAGGTTACGCCGAATCTATTTCTTCTTTAGCTTCCCGGATTCTGCTACTAGATCATAGCATCAACCAATGTAGATTGGTTCTTTCCTAATTGCTTTCCAAAGCACCAAATAAATTTTCTCACAGACGTGGGTGTGGTGAGATAAGGATTTGGTAAAAACCTCTCAAGGGTATGACAATGGAGAGGAAGAGAGTAGAGGAATTTGTAGAGTTTCTAAGGTAAAGATTGGGGATAAGACAATCTTGTTTTTCTCTAGGGTTTCTCTCACAAGATTCTCTCTGGAAGCTCTCTACATTTGGTGGATATAAGGGTCTATATATAGTGGGGTGAGAAAGGAATGCGAAAAGTCAGTTTTTCCCAAATATGGCTGATTGGTGGCTTGGCCTTGCGACTGGTCTGAGTCGCGAGTTCAAGCCGCGAGATAACGGCTTGGCCAGCCTGGAACTTTTGTCCTGTAGTGCGATCGTTGGCGTGACCCTTTAGTTCCCCTGTGTGCATATCACGTGCTTGTAGTTGGCGACTTGCCAGTCGCGAGTCAGCCGCGAGTCCTAGCCGTGAATCTCTACCTTCTTGTACATACTTGAACTTTTTTTCACATCTTCTCACACACTACCTTTTGAAATAATCCCACCTAAATACAGGGTTACTAGATACTTAAATTACAAGCAAATTGGCACGGAATAAAGCTAACAAGATGGTTGATTAAATTCAACCTTACACCCTATGATATTTATTTCAATTTATACTTTTTTCTATGTGGATTTATTTTATTTTTCTAGAATAGAATTGATAAAACACAGAAAGTGTTGTCAGTACATATATTCCTCGTTTCTCTCAATGGATTACCTCGGTTTCCTGTTAAAAGAAAACAAGGTGATAATAAAAGACATTGGATTGGTGTCAGCCAAAGACTCTCAAATGCTTAAATTAGTTAATCTTTTTTAGGAAATCTCAAATATGTATTGTAGCTTAGTTTGTGTGTGTTTACTTACTTGCTTCTTATGGCTTTATATAGACAACTTATGAGTTATTGCAAGGTTTGTTGATCTCCCCTGGACATTGTGCCTGAGCTGGGTGATTAAAAGTAATGGAATGGCTCATAAAGGTGTTGGTAACGGACATGAAGCGGCTCATAAAGGCACCTATAATGGTTTTATAACCGTTACTTATTGTTGGCTTGAATGTAATCGTCCACGTGGACCATTTATTTATTACTGATCATCAAGAATCATTTCCAAATTTCTTTTGACACAAATTAATGTGATTTTAATTTCTATTCAAACAATTCAAGAATGTATGTAAATTAGAAGGTTCTAGTCGAATCTTCAAATCATATTTCATAATCTTTCAAAGTCATATTTAATAATCTTCAAATCACATTCTCCATTTCTCCAATTATATTTGTGGGATATCCAAGGACCGAGAAGAATAAGGAATGGATCTTGCCAACTCATAGGAAAAGCGTGTTTGACCCGAGGGGTTGGTCTACCTGAGGAGAGGCTGAGAGAAAGGGAGTAAGAAATAGAAAATTGAACAATGTATAACTTGATAAAAACCTAGGTAAGACTTATATAAAAACTCTTCCTTAGAAGTGACAGAGGAGAACTTTTCTTACCATCAACTACCTGATTTGTTCCTCTGTATTTGACAACTATATCACTAGCCTTAAGCTTAGCTTGCGACTAAATTGTAATTGTCTTCCCACCTCTACACAAAACAATTCTATTGTTTGGATTTGGGTTGAAGTACAAGGCACCACTATTCTAAGTGGGTTTGGGCTGCTAAACCCAGTTCTTTTTAAACCTAGTTCTTACAATATTTATTACAATTTATCATTTTTGACTTCATAGTTGATTCAAATAAAACCAGACCAAAAAAAAAAAAAAAAAAGAAGCAAACAATATAATACACCATTAGGGTTTTTTTTTTTTTTTTTTTTTTTTTTTTTTTTTTTTTTTCATGTAGTAAAACACAAATTTCTTTATGTATATATAGATTTCTAAAAAAAAATTGTTTAAGGTGGGATTTAGAAAAAAATAAATAAAGAATGTACGTAAAATACAAAAATCTAGTCAAGATCTTCAAATCACATGCAATAATCTTTCAAAATTATCAAGCGCACGTAAGGATAAGTTATCAAGAGATTTATATCTCCAATTATATTTATTTCAATTTATCCTCTTTTGAAGGGTTCAATTTATCCTTTTTGACTTGATAGTTTTTATTTATTTTAGAAAATTGATTTTTTTTTGACTTGATAGTATTATTATTTTTATAACACCCAATCCAGAATTTTTTTTTATATGTATCACTACAAAACGGAACAGTTGGGTGTCGTTACACACGGGCAAATCTATTTTCTCTCATCAATTTTATACACAAATATTTCCACCTCTTATTATTTTGATATTTCCTTGGGTTTTACTTTTATCAAATTTCAAAGTCCCAGCTTCTCTAAGAGACACACAAATACAAGTATACAACTGTACGCGTGGAACGTGTAAGAGTCAATTTCCGTGGGTCTTTTCAGACCCCTTTGTACAGTCTAAAAAGTAAATACCCGACGTTCTTCCCTAAGGCATATACAGTATACACGTTACAATATTTCTTTAAGCAATAATGGCGGCGTTCTCTTTCTTTATTTTTTTATTATTATTATTATTTTTTAGTCTCGGCCAAGCAACGGCGTTGTTCATTCGTCTATATATACCCCCACAACAATGTTCCAACTCACAATTTACCATAAACAAAGACACTAAGAACTAGAAATCTTTAGCTCTGATACGGTGATATACCTTTTCTTACACACCATCACAGAGCTCAAGGATTTATCTATCACACCCAAAAACAAACAAACAAACAATCACTCATATTCATTCCTAGATCTTAAAAATGCCAAGAAAAGGAATGAGGAGTATTTGCTTCAACTCCAAAACTTCATCTTTCTCTATGTCTCGATATTCTTCGCCTGCAAGAAACTCAATTTCAACAGGTACTCCTCGACGCAGCTTTTCAGAGTCATTGATCGAGCAGAGCATCGAAGCGGCCACGGTTTTGATAAACAAGTGGAACCCAGAAACCTCCACTTATGCCAAAGTCACATCTTTGTTCTACGAGAGCAAAAGTGAAGCCATGCAATTCATCAGGTGCGTGAACGATCTTCAGAAATCCATGCACGCCATGGTCACCGAGAACTCGACCTCGGAGAAGCTCGTGCTCGCACAGAACCTTATGCAGATAGCCATGAAGAGACTCCAGAAGGAGTTCTATCAAATCCTTTCCATGAATCGAGCTCACTTGGACCCCGAATCAGTCTCCGCTCGATCCTCACGCGCCTCCGCTCGATCAAGCATTTCCGATTACGACGATGATGGCTCAGTCTCACGCGATGATGAAGTCCGCAACGTAGGTGATTCAATCGATGAAGTCGAAGAAGTTTCTTCCATAGCTATGACTGACTTGAGATCCATAGCTGAGTGTATGATCTCTTCTGGTTACGCCAAAGAGTGTATCAGTATATACAAAATTATCAGAAAATCGATTATCGACGAAGGCATTTATAGACTTGGTGTTGAAAAAATTAGCTCCTCACAAATCAATAAGATGGACTGGGAAGTTCTCGATCGCAGAATCAAGGATTGGTTGGAAGCAGTGAAAGTTTCGATGACAATTCTTTTCAACGGAGAGAGAATCCTCTGCGACCATGTTTTCGCTTCCTCAGACTCGATCAGAGAATCTTGTTTCACTGAGATTTCCAAAGAAGGAGCTACTCTTCTCTTCGGATTCCCCGAACTCGTAGCTAAGAGCAAGAAATCTCATCCTGAGAAAATTTTCCGTGTGCTCGACATGTACACAGCGATTTCAACCAACTGGATCGAAATCGATTCCATCTTCTCCTTCGAATCAACCGTCACCGTTCGAGCTCAAGCTCTCAACTCGCTAAACAAACTCAGCGACTCGGTCCGCTCAATGATATCAGAATTCGAGTCAACCTTGCAAAAGGACTCGTCGAAGTCGAAAATCCACGGTGGCGGCAGTGTTCACACTCTGACTCTCACCACCATGAACTACCTCTCTCTCCTAGCCGACTACAGTAACATCCTCGCAGACATTTTCGCAGACTGGCCTCCGCCGCCAAGATCATCGTTACCGGAATCTTACTTCGAAAGTCCATCCACCGATGACTCGCCGGCACCGGCGATGTCCATGCGCATGGCTTGGTTAATCCTCGTACTTCTCTGCAAACTCGACGGCAAAGTAGAACATCACAAAGACGTTTGTCTCTCGTACATATTCTTAGCAAACAACCTTAACCACGTTGTCTCCAAAGTTCAAACCTCGAATTTGAAGTACCTTCTCGGCGAGGATTGGATCGCAAAGCACGAAGAGAAAGTGAAACTATTCGCTGCGAATTACGAGAGATTAGCGTGGGGCCCAGTGATTGCAACGCTGCCGGAAAATCCAACGGCCACGATTACTCCAGCTCGGGCGAAGGAAATTTTCAGGAAATTCAATTCGAGCTTCGACGAAACTTTTAGGAAACAGAGCTCGTTCGTCGTATCGGACCCGAAACTCCGAGACGAAATGAAAGTCTCGTTAGCGAGAAAGATTGTCCCAAGTTATCAGGAATTCTACGACGCTCACAGGTCTAACGTTGTTGGGGAGCGAAATGTTGGATTAATTGTCAGATTTGCCCCTGAGGATGTGGGGAATTACTTGTCGGACCTGTTCTTTGGGAACAACAATAACTCGGGGAGTACTAGTGCTTCCTCTTCATATTCCTCGTCTCATCAACGGCATTCGTGGTCCAGAAGTTAAGTGTTAGTTTGATAGCAGTGTTTAATAATTGTTGTTCAATTTTCAGTTTTATAAAAATACATGTTTGAATTTTATAAAATTACGTATCAGAAATGTTTAAATACTGAAATTACGTGTCAGCTGGCGATTTTTTGTTTTGATAGCCAGATTTTGACTTTTTTTGCCCGATTATGTATAAAGATGTAAATGTTGTTCATTGTTTTTCCTTTTGTGTAAAAGTACTCATCTTGAATAATCAGTATATACTACGACTTTTTGGGCTATGTTTTGTACTTTTGTCTAATATCGTTTTATATTTATATCCCTTCTCAATTTTTTATACCTGCGTTTCTAGAAAAGTGTTATTTCGGATTTTTCACGTCCCATTTAGATTCTCTAACTCTTTCTTTTCATACTTAGTCTTGTAGTTCCTAATCTGGACATAAGTTGAACATAAGTGCGGGTTAAAAATAAGTACATGCTATAATTTATCGAAGTGGTTGAAAGTTAAAACTTGAAATTGTGAGCGATAAACAATAACTTTTACATGCTCTTCTTGTGTTTTTGTTTTCTTTACCCTTTCGTAATTGACTACTTTAACAAATTATGGCAAAGTTTGCGTCCTTAAATCTTTTCCTACTTCAGATCAAGTTATAAAAATTAAGGCCGAATGAGTGGTCACTATATTTATTTGTGATGTGATACTGTTGAAACGGCTAGTATATGTGATGTGATGTTGTTGAAACAGTAAACAAAGGCGTAGCCCATATTTGATTACAAGGCCAACCGTGCAGCTCAAATCATGGCAAAATCGACTTTTGCTTCTTTGAATGTGACTGGATGTGTCCCTATTTGGAGTCTATTGTATGAGAATTTCTCGTTTTTCCGGGCTTGCTTCATATTATTAATAATCCTTCCGCCAAACACTCGAGTAAAAAACAAACCAAAGAAACATCCTGTGTACAGAAAACAAAGAAAAATGGTGTAGTTGGCTTATAGTTTAGTATTTATTTTGAAAAATTTCAGCTGAACGAACTTACGGCTCAAATCCTGATTGCATGGATGATCAAATTCAAGTTAGTGATAATTATAAAATTTCACTTTAAAAGTTAGTCATCATCATTGATGATGATATGTAAGTTTATGGCTGGTCACCTTTGATGGGTGGAACTTAGGGATGGGAATGGGGCGGGGTGGGGCTGAAGGATGGAGTCTTCGTCCCCGCCCCGCATGGTTTTGTCTTACCCTATCCCCGCCCTGCCCCGTATGATAGGGAAAAATTTCTTACCCATCCCTGCCCCTTGGGGCCCTGCGAAGTCCCGCCTCACATCGTAAAACTCTACTTTTTGTTAATTTTCCCTACAACTAATACAATTTTTTTACTGAAACCTATTTTATTAATAAAAATATACTTGAAATTACAACTAAATTTATCCCATCAAATCAAATCAATTTTTTTTTAAAAAAATTAAATAATATATCCAAGCATTTAACAAGACAATCAAAAAAAAAAAAAAAAAAAATCTCATAGTATAACACATAACAAAATAAAGGCAGAAAACCACATTGAGTAGAATAAAATAAACTAATATTGATATGTTTGTTTAAATAGTAGGGTTTTAAGGTATGAAAAATTTACAATTATAATCCTTAGTAACGTGGGGCGGGGCGGGGATGGGGAGGGGCGGGTCTAAAAAGTCTAAACTCATCCTTGTCCCGCCCCGTAGTGCATGGCTAAAATTTTGCCCCATCCCCGCCCCATCACCTTTGCGGGGCAGGGAAAACCCGCGCAGAGCGAAGCGAGGAGGAGCGAGTTAAGCGGGCGGAGCAAAATTGCCATCCCTAGTGGAGCCTGACCAACTTGATGTCAAGTTGTCAACCCAAGAAAAATTTGAAGAATGCTCCTAAGTCAGGAACGGGCCCAAGAATTTGCTTTAGGCGGGGCCAAGTATAATTGATTTTCTTTTATTAAATACAAACTAGTATTTATTTAGTATTAATAAAATTACCACAAGAAAAACGTTAAAGCTGCTATTAATTATGTTACAAGTTTACAAACTAACGTGACAATAGATAAAGTTTGTGAACTAATCATTGTCAGTGTCAGTATGTTTACAAGTTTACAATTAGATTAGTGTCATGTAAAGAGGATTATAAATAAAACTTCAAAACGACTACCAATTTGTTTTATCTTTTTATTTTATTTATCTATTTATGATTTGAAATACTTCAAAATTTTATTGAAACGAAGGAACTAACAATACATCATTTAGAAGAGCTTGTTCAAGAAAGCAAGGACTCTCTTCTAACCAAATAGAGAAGTCATCAATGCCTAGAGCATATTTAGCTAAGAGATGAATCGGTCTATTGGCTTGTCGACGAGCATGGTAAAAATCCACTTGGCGAAAATTGTGGGAATCAGACAATGAACCATACACCATAGCAACTATTAAAGAGGGTGGGGGAGAGGTCTTTTTCAGTGCATTTATGAGAGTCAATGAGTCACTCTCTAAAACAAACTCTTGGATCATCATGTCCCTCACAAAATGCAGACCGAATTCAACAGCTTTGGCTTTAGCTTCCACCGCTCCGAGGGGTGCCTGGATTTTCTTACTACACCTACATGCACCAATAATCCTACTAGGCGAGTCTCTAATTACCACGCCAATTCCAATAGACTTTTGGTGTGTAAAAACTACTACCAATTTTACTATATAATATTTACATATTGATGATAATGAATATATTTGGTATCATTTCAATAATATGATAAATAAATGTCTTAATTACTTATGTAGGGGTGATAGGCCCAGAAGTAGGTATCTAGGTATATATTAGGCTGGGGGCCTAATTCGAGGACATTAAGTAGTTCGAGGACGGGTAAAACATTGTCATAGGAATCTATGTTAGTAAGTGAAGAGGTGAAGTTTGGTTATAGGAGTCCAAGAAGGTGGTCCGAGGATAAATGCATCTTCGGCTGAGCAAAGCCGAGGTCCAAAGGTGTGGTCTGCTATCCAGGGCAATGTTCCAGGAGATTCTATTGATAATGACAAGCATCCTGAAAGCATAGGACAGAGAAAAGCCATATAATATCTAAAGGAAAGATTCTACCACCGCATTGAATGCTCTGTAGCTAACTCTCTGACTGCATTAATGAGGAAATGATATCTAAACAGTAATTTTCAGCCTTATAGCTGCTCCTTAAAGACTTCAGGAAGGTGTTGATGAGACAAGAATCAACACCAACAATCTAATCTACATGTGGAGGGTAGAGATAAAGGAAGGAAGATAATATAAAACAGAGATAAGATCTTAAGAGGAGGGGATTGGGGAATTAAGAGAAAAATATTGTATCAACAAGAACTGTGCTTGTAATCAAATTCAAAGAATATATATAAGAACTGATCTCCTCGGATTGTGCCGATGACGATTTTCCTTAGATAAAACCAGTCTATCTTTACTTTATTGTTATCTGAATTCATTATAAATTTATAATTGTGACCCAACTCATTAGAGTCTAGTTTTCCAATCCACTCTCTACAAATTCATTGTATTGGACTTTTTGGGCCTAAATCCTTTTACCTTTTGGGCTTAAGACTCAATTTGTGTCCTTACAACTTATATGTTGTCTCTCAAAAATTGATAAATCAATTTATAATATCTAGTAAAATTGATAATAGTTGCTCCATCATTCTAAATAAATTCATATAACAAATCAATTAAAAAAAAAAAAAAAAAGACACATGATAGTTGTTTTTGAATTATTTGCATTTTTTTTCTTGAAATAAATCTAATATTGTAGCGAGATTTACCAATCAAATATAAATCATATTTATTATCTAATTATATGTCAAATATTATTGAACTAAAAAAAATAATTAACAACGCCAAGGAAATAAAAAGAGCCACTCTTCTAACTTTAAGTCCCAAACAACAAATAACCAAAGTCAAACAACTATACAACTTGAGTCATTTGCATATAAAAAATGCTAATTAATCAATAAATGTGTTCTAAAGTTTACAAAAAGTCAAAATCAATAAACATAAGTACACACACCACCCAAATACACTTGATCATAAAGTGAAGAGTCACAAGGAACGAGATGTTTATTGTGTTTTATTGGCTTTTATGACCATTTTTAATTTTTAAGGAGGGAGGCCGAATATATATTTTTATTTTTTATTTTAAAATTTCATATATATATATATATAATATAGTTCTATTACTGTCCTCAACCCTAGCTACCTTGTGTAAAATCAAGATTGAAGTATGTCCTTTCCCAACATAGAAATGCGATTGAACCCATTGGAAATATTGTACCCTACCTTTGATATTTTGGGATCGTATCCATAACAACCCCTAAGTCAAATATGAAGTATGTGTTGCAATGGCAGAGAGATTTTCATTTTCTCCTCCCCACCCCCCCCCCCCCCCCCCCCCCCCCCCCCCCCCCAAACAAAGTTTAAAAGGGGAAGAAGGACCTCCAAAAAGGTGTGCCCAACCTTTTTTTCAAATATTGCATTTTTTTATAGACAAAGTTTGGTTACAACTTAATTCAATATTTTTTTATTAAATGTGAATTTTGACAAATCAAATATTTTCTTTTTATATTCTTCATGTTTGTAAAAGTTTCTAAAAATCGAAAATCATTGCTATATTATCAATTAAATGTTTAAATTTCAAGTTTTTATAGTCCAAAATTATTCATAAAAAAAAAAAACTTATGGATCGAATAGTAAATAACAATGAATTGACGCGAAATTTGACATAAATATTAAGAACATGCAATCCAATAGTTAGATTTACAAAATATGTAATAGTGTTAACTTTTTAGTGAGATGTGTAGCCATTACAAACTAGTTTGTAGCAAAACTTTGCCTTTTTCCTTTTTATTGAAAAGTTCATTACTAAATTATGTATCAAAGAGTCCCCTGCTAGAATCATCCCTGACAAATCTCTAGTTTGATTTTACTTTTTACCTTGTTGGTAGGTAATCAAGGTAAGATTTCACCATCCATCAACAATATCATCAATTAATATTATTGTTACCATTATTTTGATTAGTTTTTTTGATTATTATTTATTATTAACTTATTATGTTTGTACAATGCATAGAATAATAATAATAATTATTATAATAATGGAATACTTGCCTATCAACTATTTTTTTTTTTTTTTTTTTTTTTTGGGGTTTAAGACAATTTCACTTGCATGGTTTTTTTCCCCGTTTATACTTACACATGAACGTTGAGGACAATAGGCTATTGAGTTGTGGTCTCGAGTTTCAAAAGGGCACACGTAATGGTTTGAAAAAGTTTTTGACCTCGAAATAAATGAGCGACAATTCTCCATAACAAAATGGTGAGTCAAATAACAACAGCTGCTTATATGGGTCCGAAAGAAGATTCTAGTTATAATTGGTTTGTATGGAAATGTTCATGTCAATATACCCTTTCACTTTCTAGATATAAGCATATATGTTATCTTTTTTTGGTAAAAAGGAAATGGCATTAACCAAGAATTAAGGGGGAGGAAATGTTCACAGATGGATCTGCTATGATACAGGCCCTCTTTGTCCGAGCTTAACAGCTCCCTAAGATCCACAGGCGGATCATTATACAAAACAAAGTTCCTATCTTGCTTAGTTCCTACACGGGCTAAGAAGTCAGCGCACAAATTTGCTTCACGAAAGCAATGAAAGCATATATAATATCATTTTCAAAGTTTCCATACATATACATTTGAATCATTTAGAGCCTTTAAAAATTTCCAAGATTATATGACCTACCTCTTGACACTCAAACCTATATCATTTATAATGCCGGGTCATAAACAACATATTAATTGCATGCGGATTTTCCAATCTTTTGATGCTATTTTCAACAAATAGTTTTCTTTTTGATTTCTTCCCAAGTTGGCCTGCTGCTAATTTAAAACTATTTTTGTTGCTTCTTAAAGTAAGATTCAAAGAATACAGCAGAAGAAAAGTGCAAAACAGGACCAAGAAAACTTTTATAATAATTATATATATTGTCAGTGAAACCAACACATCAAATTAGATAATAAGCTTACCTATCAGCAAGATCTGATGTACACTAACCAAAGAAATGGGGCACAACGAATTCTGAGACCTGTCAAGTGTCTATGTCAACATGGAAAATGGGGAAGTAAAAGTAGGTATATGACAACATCAAAACAAAAATCTTATTTATTTCATCCTTGCTTAAAAGGAAAACTCACTGGTTGCCTTTTACACACGGGAAGTGGTATTTTGTTGAAACAAACATCAAAGTCAAAATTACTAATTAGAGATTATATATGTAGTCATCAAGATACTACGCTTCCGCCTTCTGATCTGCATGTCGTGGAACAGACTGCCATCCTGTGCAATGCTGGAGAACTTGCTTAAGATCATCCGTGGGCGGTTCCACTGTCCATATAGGGTAGTGTTCGCTAGGACGAAACATTTTGTGTGCAGTATCCTTGGTCATTAGCCCCGCTTGAGCTGCACTAATGAATAAATCCCCTTCAGAGGTCACAGAAAACGAACTTCAATCTCATTGGGAAAAACATGTCGGCTGTTAGATGCTGAAACAATTTATTGGTCATGGACAAATTCATGTACTTCCAGTAAAATATACAATTTCACAGGAAGGATCATTCTAACCAAATGGAGACGTGGTACTTTGAAGATCATATTCCGCAATTCCACAACTCAAAAACTATTGATTCAACACTTTCGATGGCATTTGTCTGTGCAGCTTAATTGGCAAGCATTTTTAAATACTGCTATTACTAATTTACTATCAACCAATGGATTTACAATGTAGGGGCAGCTAGTAAAATTCCAACATATATACTTTCACATAATGTCATGCTTTTACCAATATCTAGCACAGGGATTCGTAGTGTCAACCATCCAGTAGATGAAAACAGGATAAGGCCACAAGGGGAAAATGGTTAACAAACATTTTGCTTGTTTGGACCAGGAAACTGTACCAAACAGATCCCACAACAATATACCTCAAATTTAACTAATAAAAATACAATTAACCATTATAAATGAATAAAATAATTTAAAATAAATATTTCTATACACTGTCATCAATTACCAATACCATATAAGGGGCAAAAAAACAAATTCTTGCTATTTGATATTAAAAAAAGATATGATTATCTTTTCCACCTTGTCCACCTCCATGATATCACAGTCCTTTTGAACTAGACATTGGTCCCAGTCTCCACTTCCATTCCAGCCAGCCAAATGTGGCACATAACTATTGGGGACGTCTCGTTGCCATTAGAAATGAGCAACTTCAACGTAAGACGAGTCGTGTGAGCTTTTAATGGCAGTTAACTTGCCAATAGCTCCTTTGATTGTGCCCGGGGAACTCGAACTTCTGCTATGAATTGAAATGTTGAGTTTGCAAAGTTAAAGCTGTAAAAGATCTCTGTCTTTCAGCCTTTTTCATTAGGACCACCAAAAGGAAATAACAAGTTATATATTTTGGTCGGCGCTGAAGGTTCATTGTCTTGAATTCCTTGTACAAGCTTATTAAATTCAATTAAATTTAAATCACCATCAGTTTTGAAATATGCGTCATAGAAAATTAGAAATCAATACATGTACGGACCAATTTTGATTTTACGTGTACGAATTCATGACGGGTTTGCATCCTTATGAAAGTCATGAAGGTCCTCGGTATTCAGAAAGCGAAATTGCATGAGTAGAAAATGTTACATCCATAGTTTCACTTTCATACATAGTTCATAGATTTATTTGTTAGGTATATAATCTATTTGTTAGGTATATAGAGTAAAGTTGGATATTAATGGGAAGAGTGAAAGATTAATATAATATGGTTGAACTCATACTCTTAGGATCCGTTTAGTTGGAGGAGTGAAAATGTAGAAGGATGAAAAAGTAGGAAGATAGAAAAAATTTGGTTTTCTCTCATGTGTGTTTAGTTGAGGGGTAGAAAAGTGGGAGGGTGGAAAACTTTTTTGTTTGGTTGGAGAGAAAAAGGGGAGAATGGAAAATGTAGTTTATATAAATTGACTATTATGTCATTTTTATATAATATATAAGAAATAGATATATTTACACTCATTAAATAATATAAAAATTAACACAAATACATATATATTTATATTACTTTTCTTTATTATTATATATAATTTTAACTCTATAGGCAACAAAAATTGATTATGTAGACTTTATCGACATGACCATTCGTAGACTGGGAAGATATTTTCAAAAAAAAAACTTTATTCACATGGGCAACTAGGCAAACTGGGTGCAATTGGGCAAACTTGGCAAAACATCCTTCACCTGGCAGCAAAACAATTCACCTGGCAGCAATTCAACTAGTTTTTAACACATTCTTCACCTAGTAGCAAAACACCATTCAAAAAATATTTAAATTTTCTCCACCTGGGCAACAAAGTTCACTATTTAATAAATATATATAAATTCTTTACCTGTTTCAAACTAAATTTATCAACACACTATATATATACATTCTTCCACTTCGTGGTCAAAGCAATCATGTTGAACATGAAATGATATTAATTTCATTCATCCATAGCACAGTGCAAGTTAAAATATTACATTATCTTCTAGTGTAAGTTAAAAAGACCCCTTGGTTGGAGAAAAAAACAAACGGAAACTAGTGAGGACAAGGTAGATAAACGAATGATGACAAAAAAAAAAAAAAAATTTGAATGTCATACGAAACAAAAAAATCAACAAGAAACAACAGATTAATAAGGAATATAATGAGGACAAGGCAAAAAAGAAGAAGAAGAAGAAGAAGAAGAAGAAGAGAGAAGAGAACCTGGAATAGTTCATGTTGTTGTGATGTGAAGGTGCTAAGAAAGTGATAAGGATGAAGATGCAAAATGTTAATCAAGTCATAGGTGTAGTGGGAAAGTGAGAGAGGTAGGTGAGCGCAATAAAATGAGGGTATTTGTGTAAATTACATCATTCAACATCTTTTCATCCCCATTTTCCTCCCAAATTAGGAGGATAAAAAAAATGTGGGCCTGGAGGGATTATTTTCCTCCCATTTTCTGTCTCTCTTATTTTCTCTCCTGAACCAAACATTGGAAAATGTCATTTTCCACCCTATTTTCCTCTCTCTATTTTCCATCCTCCCTGTTTTCACCCCAACCAAACATACCCTTTAGGCTTTGATTTTTTTAGTTAAATGTGTTTCTATATGTTATATTAACTATTCAAGGAGTCTCTCCAAGTTATTCTCTCCTAAAGTGGCAAGGTTATCAAGATTCCTTTCGTAATTGGAGTGAGGACGAGATCATGTACTTAGAACCCTTTCACAAATGGAATGATGTGCGGCAAAGGTGGCAAGGTTATCAAAAATCAAAATCCCTTTTGTAGTTGGAGTGGGGATCAACTAGGTACGTATAAGTGTATGTATACTTGGAGCTTTTTCGCAGATGAAGCGAAGATGATCTATCGCACAAGATAAGCCCACAAAACCTATACAAATGATTTTGGAAAAAAAAAAATGTTCAATGAAGGAGTATTGTCAATAGTGCTAGACAATAGTGAGGTGCAAGGTTTCGATGGAGCGAGTAGGACTTGTTCATAGCCCACATAGAGGTCTTGAAGCCCACTAAGAGGTAGAGACTGACACTTAAGAGGGATATTGCTGACTATACACGTGTGAGTAAAATCTCACATTGGATACTAATGAGAAAATTGAGCGATTAAAATAACATAGTTGAGTTCATATCCAATAGACTTAAGCCTTTTGGGTTAAGTGTGTCTTTATATATTATATTAACTACTCAAGAAGTCCCTTTATGGTGTTCTGTTTATAAAACTTTTTGTTGCTAATTACTTATTTTCTTAAAGTTTATTAAAGTATCAATTAAATCTAGAAAAATAAAATAAAATTTTTAAAAATTATAAATATGCAAATAAACTAAAAGCATAAAAGTAACAAGTTATATACTCCATCTGTCCCATTTTGTTTGTTCTCTATTCCATTTTGAGATGTCCCAAAATATTATCCTATTTCTAAAAATAAAAGTCATTAATTTACTAATGTTCCTATTATACCCCTATTAATTTACTAATTCAATTTTTTGATAAATTTATTTAAGAGTAGTTTTGGAAACTTATACATTTTTAAAAGGTAGACAAGACAATAAATGATATTCTTTTAAAAAATTTGACTTTTCAAACAGGACAAACAAAGTGAGACGGAGGGAGTATTTTGGTAGGCACTGAAGGTTCATTGTCTTGAATTACTTGTACAAGCTTCTTAAATTCGATTAAATTTAAATCACCATCAGTTTAGAAATATGCGTCACAGAAATCAATACATGTGTGTACCAATTTTGATTTTAGGTGTACGAATTCATGACGGGTTTGCATCCTTATGAAAATCATGAAGGTCCACGGAATTCAGAAAGCGAAATTGCATGAGTAGAAAATGTTACATCCATAGTTTCACTTTCATACATAGTTCATAGATTCATTTGTTAGGTATATAGAGTAAAGTCATACATTGGATATTAATGGGAAGAGTGAAAGATTAATAATAATATGGTTGAGGGGAAATTATTGAGTATTCCCGGAGTACAATAAATGCATACTCTTTCCTCTCATATAATTATGGGTCTCACTAATTAAATTTATGGTGAGACCCACAATTCATGTGAGAGGGGAGAGTACGCATTTATAGTACTCCAGAAGTACCTAATAATTTTCCTATGGTTGAGCTCATACTCTTAGGTTTTTATTTTTTTAGTTAAATGTGTTTCTATATGTTATATTAACTATTCAAAGAGTCTTTCCAAGTTATTCTCTCTACATTCTCAAAAAAAAAAAAAAGTTATTCTCTCTAAAAGTGGCAACGTTATCAAGATTCCTTTCGTAATTGGAGTAAGGACAAGATACATGTACTTAGAACCCTTTCACAAATGGAATGATGTGTGGCAAAGGTGGCAAGGTTATCAAAAATCAAAATCCCTTTCGTAGTTGGAGTAGGGATCAACTAGGTATGTATATGTGTATGTATACTTGGAGCTTTTTTGCAGATGGAGCGAAGATGATATATCGCACAAGATAAGCCCATAAAACCTATACAAACAATTCTGGAAAAAAAAAAAAAAAGTTCATTAAAGGAGTATTGTCAATAGTGCTAGGCAATTGTGAGGTGCAAGGTTTCCATGAAGCGAGTAGGACTTGTTCATAGCCCACATAGAGGTCTTGAAGCCCACTAAGAAGCAGAGACTCACACTTAAGAGGGATATTGTTGACTATACACGTGTGAGTAAAATCTCACATTGGATACTAATGAGAAAATTGAGTGATTAAAATAACATAGTTGAGTTCATATCCAATGAACTTAAGCCTTTTGGGTTAAGTGTGTGTCTATATATTATATTAACTACTTAAGAAGTCTCTTTAAGGTGTTCTACTTATAGAACTTTTTGTTGCTAATTACTTATTTGCTGAAAGTTTATTAAAGTATCAATTAAATCTAGAAAAATAAAATAAAACTTTTAAAAATTATAAATGTAAGGGCTTGTTTTGTAATGAACCCTTCACAATAAAAATTTGTAGAGACGTGGGCGTAAGACCTAGCTCCGGTCAGTAGAAAAAGACATAGTTCTGGCGCGTTCGATGGAATACTTCTCCTTCCTTTTTTGTTCTCCAAAAAATCTCCCCCTGTGTATTCTGATTTTTTTGCCTTATATACTAGCTTCTCCATCTTGTTTTTACCGTACACGTGTACGCTACTTTCCGAAGATTTTCTTCTTGTCCCATCCGACCTCCCCGGATCCTCCGCATAGTGGATACAAAGCTGTTTTATTACTGTTCAGGTATCACCTCCACATTAATGCGGCCAGAGAGTTAGGTGGGAAGCATTTAATGCGGGGGCAGCAGCTTTTAGGGGATATTTTTCCGGTTCATCCTTTGACTAATATTCATTAGTTTAGTTTGCATGTAACCCTATAAAGATCGTCGACAACTAAAATAGTTACGTTGACATCATAGGCTGATTTGAAGAACGAATTTTATCCTCGGACAAGGGAGCATCCTCGGACGAATGAGTGTTCTCGGACGAATGAGTGTTCTCGGACTGGTAAATGTCCTCGGTCTGGGCCGTTGGGCCGCGAGCCCACCTTTAATAGACTCCATCAATTTTTCGGGTTACTGACCCCACAATAAATATGCAAATAAACTAAAAACAATTCAGCATTTTGCCCAATTTTTCAAACTAATTAAGGAAATGTCCCTTTTTTGAAACTCAATTTTCTCAAAATTGAGTTAAGCCCTATAGTGGCATTTTTAAGGAGTCTATAATGACGTTTTAAGGACCTATAGTGGCGTTTTGGAACTCAAGCTCCATAAACTTGAGTTATAGGTAAACAAAAAAAAAAAAAAAATTGTCTATAACTCAAGTTTATGAAGCTCGAGTTCCAAAACGTTACTATAGGTCCTTAAAACGTTACTATAAGTTCCTTAAAAACCACACTATAAGACTATAAATTTTTTTTTTAACTCGATTTTTAGAAAATCGAGTTAAAAAAGAAGACATTTTCTTAATTAATTTGAAAAAATAAGCAAAATGCTGAATTGTTTGCGCAAAAAGGACATTTACCTATTTTCTCCCTAAAAGCATAAAAGTAAAAGTGGTTGATGTCAAAAGAGGCACTAATTGATCACGGATGATAAATGCCGTTGCAACTTGCGTGCATGTTATAATAGTTAGTGTAAGGACTCAATTTGTAATGAACCCTTCACAATAAAATTTGTAGAGATGTGGGTGTAAGACCTAGCTCCGGTCAGTAGAAAAAGACATAATTCTGGCGCAACAAATAGAGCCTTTCTCTTTTTTCTCCAACTCTCTTTCTCCCCCCCTTCTGTGTATTCTGATTTCGCCTTATATACTGGTTTTTCCATCTTGCTTTCACCGTACACGTGTACGTTCCTTTCTGAGGATTTCTTTCTGTCCCATCTCACCTTCCCGGATCCTCCGCCTAGTGGTTATAAAGCTGCTCAATTACTGTTCAGGTATCACCTCCACATTAATGCGGCCAGAGAGTTAGGTGGGAAGCATTTAATGTGGGGGCAGTAACTTTTAGAAGATATTTGTTATCTTTTCCGGTTCCTCCTTTGATCGATGTTCATTAGTTTGGTTTGCATGTAACTACGTAAAGATCTTTGACAATTTAAGATAGGTATATCAATCATCGCAGGCTGGTTTGATGAGTGAACCTCATCCTCGGATATAGGAGTATCCTCGGACGAATGAGTGTCCTCGGATTGAGTCGTTGGGCTGTAAGCCCAACCATTATAAGCTCTATCAACTTTTTTAGGCTTCTGTCCCCACAATAACCCCTCAAAATCTCCCTTTTTTGTTATCTCGGAAAAAGGGGGATTTTGCTATAACGTCCCTATATCCTCATTGGGCCTTTCCAAATGTCAGAATGCCTTTTCACCTGCCCAAGACACGTTCCTGACGTTTCGGCGTCAGGGGCATGCCACCATTAAATGATGGCGGTTTCTCTGTCCTTCACGTTCCAGCAAGATGCGAATCTAACGGTGGAGGATCACTACAACTTATGAGCGGGATTTTTCCCGCTTACGATTTCTGTGCCCTTATAAAGAGCTTTTCAAATCAGATTTCCTTTCAGTTATAAAAAATCTTAAAATCTTATCAAGTATTCACTGATCCCGTCCCTCCTTTCTTCTTATCAACGATCTCATAAATACCTGAAGTTTGTCCGAGGAGCTTATTTTCACAACTGTAAGTTTCTCTAACCCTCTTCAGTTTTCCATTCTCCTCTCTAATTTCTCTTCACGATCCTTAAGAAATGGGTAGGTTTAAGTATTTAGTTGATTTCGAGGAGCAAATAGAGAAATTTAGGGCTAAGTATAAGATCCCCCCAACGGTGGGTATGAGGTACGCTTCCGTAGAAGAATGGTACGATATGAGGTGAACGGGGGAAGTAGTCATCCCGATGATTGCTTTCATAGAGGGAGGGATGACTATTCCGATGGGTAGACTCACCACTAATTTCCTTAGGTTCTTTAGATTGTCCCCCACACAATGTGCCCCGAATACGTTTAGGGTGTTAGGGAGTATAGAAGCCCTTAATGCGAGGTTAAATTTGGGCCTTACCCATCACGACGTGAATTGGGTGTACAACCTCCAACACTTGAAGGATGCGGGGTACTACCTTAGGTCCAGGTTCCCCGAGGTAAGGCTAATCCAGTGCCTCCCTACATCGAACAAGGGTCTGAAAGATGATTTCCTTATCTTTTCCGGCGCGTGGGATGACGGTTTACCATGCCCTACCAAGGGGGGTGAACCAGGTGGGGTTTTTGGGCTGTACACCCTTGCACCTTAATTTGTGCTTCTTGATTTGAGTTGAGTTCATTCATGACGGGAATTTCGTCATTGTCTTGATGATTTTGCAGATAGGCGTTTTATCCAGCATCGGTTTGGGCTAGTTAACAGGGAGAGCTTGGACAGAATCTTAAGATCCGAGATATACAAGAATCTGTCCGACGGCCAACTAAGGGCGGCGCACCTCATTCTTGGGTACAAACCAATCTCCAAATCCTTTCTAGCGCCCAAAGGTGTGATAAAGGCCAAAGATCCTCGGCTGCACCGAATAAGCGTAGCCTTCGCAAAGTCTGGGTTCATAGTTCCTGAGGGTGTTCGGATCCCTGAAGGCACCCCCTTTTCGCAACCCTTACCCGAAGCTGTTATTTCCGGAGGGGTTTCCTCGTCACGACCTGGGGCTTCCTCGTCACGACCTGCTATTCCGGAAGTGGAGGAGGAAGAGGAAGAAGAAGAAAGAATAATCGAGGAGGCCTCGGATTCTGCCGACGAATTTGAAGTGTTTAATCAACTCCAGTCTCCCGAAACGACTCTTGTCGACATGGGAATTCAAAGAAAAAGCCAAAGAAGTTTGCTTGATGTTATTGAAGGTACACCTGGACGGGAGGTTCCTGAGAGGTCCCCACGGACCAGTCTCCCTCCTTCGTCTTCTCCTAAATCTTCCCAGCCTCAAGGGGTTGAATCCGCCGATCCTAAAAGGAAAAGAGAGCAAAAAGGCAAGGATGTGGTGGAGATTGTGGAGCCTCAGCCAACCCAGGAGAGTCAAGGTCAGCGACCTTCAAAACAGCAGAAGACAACTCGTGGGAGCTCTAGAGCGGGTGCTAAACAAACCGTCCAGCCCTCGAAGCCTGAAGCATGGCTTCCTGCACCTATGCTTGGTGGCGAACCCCTGAGGGCAGATGCATCCATCAGAGAGTACAATGGGGGGATTGGATGTCATGTCGCCTCCGCTTTAGAAGAAACCCTCCTCCTCCCTCGGGACATGGCTGAGCTCAAGAAGATGAAGAAGAATGAAATCTTCATGAACATAAAAAGGCACCTAGGCTTGGTATAGCATTCTTACAGTTCCTTCCGTTCTTTTCGATTCACTTTATTTTTGACTACCTTTCTTTCTTTCGTTCGTTTTTTTTTTTTTTTTTTTTTTACAGGCTGTTCAAACAACTTTCAGGCTGGAGGAAATGACCAGCAGCTTATATCTCCAATGGGACAAGGAGAGAGAATTAAGGGGTGAAGCTTCCAAGGCGCTCACCAATAGTGAGAGAAATGTAGAGGACTTGAGGAAAAAGTTGGCCGAAGAAGAATTGGCTCGTAAGAGTGCCGATTCAGCCCTGACCGCGTTTCAAAAGCAAACTGAAGATCAAAGGAAAAGATTCCAGGACATCAATAGTCAGCTGAAAGCCTCCAATGAGGGAGTGTCGAAGCTGATGAAACAACTGGAAGAAGCTCAAAGGCTTAGAGGTCGGGCTGAGAGAGAGAGAAATGAGGCAGAAAAAGCAAGAGCCGAGGCCGAGAAGGCGAGAGATGAGGCTGAGCAACGAGGGTATGACGAAGGCGTGGCTGAGACCGAGGACAGGTTCAGGACTGAGGTTCCAATTGTGTGCCGAAAGTACTGTGCGCAAACTTGGGAGGAAGCTCTCAACCGTGCTGGGGTCGACCTTTCATCGGAACTGAGAAGGCCAGAGAACATTTTCTTTCCTTCAGCCATACGAGCCTCAAGCTCTCCTCCTCAAAAACAAGATGTTTCCTCTACTGTGGTTGGCCCATCAGAAGGGGCTCAGGGTCAGAATCCTCTCCAAATCGATCAGCAAAAACAGCCTGAAGTGCCTGAAGCGGAAAAAGGGACCTCCTCGGCCAAAGTTGCAGAGGATCCTAAGGATGGGCAAACTTCTCAAAGCTTCAAAAAGGATTTAGCTTCTACCATTTTGCCCGCTGGGGAGGCCTCAAAGGAGAAGGGGAAGGACGTTCCTCCCCAAGAAACGGCAAAAGTCCCACCCCCCAAAATACCAATAAAGTTAAACAAGTAGTTGATAAAAAATTTTTGATGTGTATATATTTTTTTATTGTAACTCATGTTTCTTTTCTCAGACCTATATATGATATCATGGGTTTACTTACTTCTCGTACAATTTCCTGCGCGAATATTCTCGTACTTTCAAATGATCTTGGACTCTAGAAAAGCGGAATCAAACGTCATAAGAAATATCGGGCCAAATTGGAGATTGCATTCCAAACAATTAGTCCGTTAATGTGCTGAACACCCTAAGAATGCTTTAAGTGATGCTCACGGGATTTATCTTGATATATAAAGATGATCGTATAGACCTAATTTAAGAGGCGCCAATTTTCATTGTGTGCCTTAATTTTTACGATTCACGTCCGTTTAACGTTTCAGTAGGAGAAAGTGTATTGATTTTTACCAAGTTGCGGCCTGAGGGCCTTGCATCACTTGGCTTCCATTTAATGCTCCAGTAGCTATTGCAATTGTATTAATTTCTACTAAGAGGTGGCTTGAGGGCCTGACTTTACTTTGTTTCTGCTTAGCACTCAGTTTTCTCATCTGAAGTATCTGGTTTCACCATAGGCTTGAGTCCGAGGACCATGCAATGTCTTGGTTCTGTCCAGTACCTAGTTTTCTCATCTGAAGTATCTGGTTTCACCATAGGCTTGAGTCCGAGGACCATGCAATGCCTTGGTTCTGTCCAGTACCTAGTTTTCTCATCTGAAGTATCTGGTTTCACCATAGGCTTGAGTCTGAGGACCATGCAATGCCTTGGTTCTGTCCAGTACCTAGTTTTCTCATCTGAAGTATCTGGTTTCACCATAGGCTTGAGTCCGAGGACCATGCAATGCCTTGGTTCTGTCCAGTACCTAGTTTTCTCATCAATACTCCGATGGACTTAGAGAATACAGGTAATAGAATTTCAATTAAGTTAGAAGAGAAATATATGACAGAATTGCTTGTGCTAATAGTAATACCTTTTTAGGTTGCTTACATTCCAAGGATGAAGTACAGTTTTCTCGTCTAGATATTCTAAATAGTAAGCCCCTATTCCTGCTACAGAAGTGATACGATATGGTCCCTCCCAATTGGGTCCTAACTTTCCCCAAGCTGGGTTTTTTGTATTCCCCAAGACTTTTCTCAACACTAGGTCCCCGGGTGCTAGTGGCTTATGTTGGTAATAGGCCAACTGAACCCTCGCTCTTTCTCGTCATTCGTCTATCAGGTCTAGACTCTTTCCCAAAAGTTCATCATTGCCCTCAGAGGTGAAAGTACTGGTCCGTAACGTAGGGAAACCCGTTTCTAGTGGAATCACGGCCTCCGCCCCATACGTTATTGAGAATGGGGTTTCTCCTGTTGATCGCCGTGGGGTTGTCCTGTAAGTCCATAATACATGTGGCAGCTCTTCCACCCATCTTCCTTTCGCGTCGTCTAGCCTTTTCTTGAGCCCACTTACAATGACCTTGTTGACAGCCTCGGCCTGTCCATTTCCCTGTGGGTAAGCTGGAGTGGAATATATGTTCTTTATTCCCATGTCAGAGCAGTACTCCCTGAAAGCCTTGCTATCAAATTGGAGACCATTGTCAGAGATAAGAGCTTGAGGGACCCCAAATCGGGTGATGATGTTTTTCCACACGAACTTCTTGACATCCACATCTCTAATATTCGCCAGGGGCTCTGCTTCGACCCACTTCGTGAAATAGTCCGTGCCAACTAGTAGGTACTTCTTATTCCCAATTGCCTTAGGGAAAGGGCCAACAATATCCAGGCCCCATTGCGCAAAAGGCCAAGGACTAGAAAGAGGGTTAAGGACTCCCCCAGGCTGATGAATGTTCGGAGCAAACCTTTGACATTGATCACATCTTTTAACGTATTCCTGCGCTTCCTTTTGCATGCCTGGCCACCAATACCCCTGAGTGATTGCCCTGTGAGACAAAGACCTTCCTCCTGTGTGGCTCCCGCAAATCCCCTCGTGTAGCTCTTCTAGAAGTGCCTCTGATGCCTCAGGGTGCACGCAAAGCAGATAAGGCCCAGAGAAGGAGCGTTTGTACAGTTTCTTGTCCTCAGACAGCCAGAACCGAGGAGTTTTTCTTCTTATCTTGTCTGCTTCTAACTTGTCTTCGGGCAATATATTCTTCTCGAGGTATGCCATTATAGCATCCATCCAACTAGGTGTTGAGCTGATCTGGTTGATTTGAATAGGGCTTTCTGCAGTTGGAGTGGGTGAGATCAAGTCCTCGACCACGACAATCCGAGGTAGGCCCTTTGCCGAGGAGGTAGCAAGGGTAGCCAGAGAGTCTGCATGTGCATTCCCACTTCTAGGGATGTGGGACAACTCGAAAGATTCAAAGTTTGTTTGCATGTGCCTAATTCGGCTCAAGTAACTTTGCATTCTAATATCTCGAGCTTCTAGCTCTCCTCTGACCTGACCCACGATCAGGCTTGAATCCGAGAACATCTCCACTATCTTTCCGCCGAGCTTCTTTACTGTCGCTATTCCTGCTATCACAGCTTCATATTCGGCTTCATTGTTGGTGGCTGAGAATCCCAACCTCAATGACTTCTCGATAACGACCATCTCAGGAGATATTAGGACCAGGCCCACTCCCGATCCCCTTTGATTTGCTGCTCCATCCACGTATACCTTCTAGGGAGTGAGGTGCCGAGTGGAAATAAGGCCAACCGATTTTCCCTCCGTACCATGCGGGCTTGCAACTATTTCTTCTGTACCTTCAGCAAATTCGGCTACTAAATCAGCGAGAACTTGACCTTTCACGGATGTGCGAGGCATATATTTTATATCGAAGGCCCCAAGTATTGTGCCCCATTTGGCAACCCTGCCAGTGTAATCTGCGCTCCGAAGTACTGCTCTGAGTGGGTACTGAGTCAGAACAACCACGGTGTGTGCTTGAAAGTAATGGGGAAGTTTCCTTGTAGCATGCACTATCGCCAAGATGGCTTTCTCCAGTGGTAGATACCGCACCTCTGCCTCATGAAGTGATTTGCTCACGTAGTATACTGGCCGCTGCACGCCATTGTCCAATCGTATCAACACAAAGCTTATAGCATAGGTTGCTAGCGCCAGGTACGCAAAGAGAACCTCGTCCACACCAGGGCTGGACATAATGGGTGGCCGAGACAGGTATTCCTTGAGCTGCTGAAATGCTAAAGCACACTCTTCAGTCCATTCAAACCCTTTCCATTTGTGGAGTAGAAGGAAGAAGGGTCTGCACCTATCGGCTGATCTAGATATAAACCTGTTTAGTGCGGCAGTCATTCTAGTCAGCCTCTGGACTTCCTTGGGGTTTCTAGGTGGTTGTAAACTGTTTATGGCTTTAATCTGGTCAGGGTTCACTTCGATTCCCCGATGGGTTACCATGTATCCCAAAAACTTCCCCGAGCAAACCCTAAAAGAGCACTTGGAGGCGTTTAACCGTAACTTATGCTTCCTCAAAACTTCAAACGTGCTGTTAAGGTCCGTCACGTGTTCGGACACTACCTTGCTCTTTACCACCATGTCGTCAATATATATCTCTATGTTGTTGCCCAACTGTTGCTCAAACATTTTTGTCATCATCCGCTGATACGTCGACCCCGCATTCTTCAGGCCGAAGGGCATTACCTTGTAGTGATAATTTCCGTTGGGAGTAAGGAAGGCTGTCTTCTCTTGATCACCCAATGCCAGTGGGATCTGGTGATAGCCCTGAAAGGCATCTAGGAAGCTCATTCGAGGATGACCTACCGTTGCATCAACCAGCTGATCTATACGAGGCATAGGGAAGGGATCCTTAGGACAAGCTTTATTGAGATCCGTGAAATCTACGCATACTCGCCATTTTCCATTCTTCTTTTTTACTACAACGGTGTTCGCCAACCATTGAGGGTAAAACACTTCCTTGATAGCTCCTGCCTGCTTGAGCTTGTCCACCTCGTCCTTAATAGCCTCGGCGTGTAACCTAGAAGGACGCCGAGGGGGCTATTTCTTCGGAACAGCCGAAGGATTGACATTCAAATGGTGACAGATAAAATCTGGATCAACCCCCGGGGCTTCGTAGGCGTTCCATGCGAACACATCTACGTTCCTTCTTAGGACCTCAACTAATTGCTCCTTTTCTGGCGAGGGTAATAGCGCTCCGACTTGGAAGTACCTATCCGGGTCATCACCCACAGTCACTCTCTCCAAACCCTCACACTCCGCTTCCTCGGTGGTATTGATAGAGAGGGCTTCTGGTTTCTTTAATTGCTATAATTTACCTTCGGCCCCGGCTGATGAGTTCATCTCTGGCTTGTGCTGAATAGCGGCCACCATGCATTGCCTTGCCATGGTCTGATTTCCCAATATTTCTAACACTTGGCCACCCGATGGGTACTTCACCTTCTGATGAAGGGTGGAAGAGACAGCCCCCAGGGTATGCAACCAAGGCCTTCCCAAGATCGCCGTATAGGGAGAAAAAACGTCCACCACAATGAAATCCACCTCAACCACATCAAGACCTATCTGCACAGGCAATCTAATCATACCTAACGGAATGACCGTTCTACCCTCGAAGCTTACTAATGGAGAACTGTAGGCCGTAAGGTCTCGGGGCGTCAAATTCAACCCCCTGTACAGGTCGGGATACATCACCTCAGCTGCGCTCCCATCATCAATCATCACCCTCTTTACGTCATATCCTCCAATCCTCATCGTCACCACCAAAGCATCATCATGCGGCTGTATGGTTCCCCTCTTATCCTCCTCTGAAAAGCCTAGCACCAATGAGCCGTTCAGCTTCGCTTTCTTTGGCACTGTGTTCGAGCCCCTTTCTGAACAATGGGATACGGACAATATTCTGGTGGGAGCAGATCCTGTTCTTCCAGGAGCAGCAAATATAACATTTATAATGCCCAGGGGGGCCCCTGAAGAGGCGTTTCCTCTCAATGTTTGACCTGTCTGGCTTCCTCGGGTACTGGAATGGTGTAGAAGGTTTGTCAACCTCCCTTCCCGGACAAGCTCTTCCAAATGGTCCCACAGGTTTCTGCAATCCTCGGTAGTATGCCCGTGGTCTCTATGATACTGACAGTAGAGGTTCTGGTTGCGCTTCGCAGGGTCCCCTGCCATTCTACTGGGCAATCTGAAAAAGGGCTCGTCTTGTATCTTCTCTAGAACCCGCTGCACCGGTTCTCGAAACACAACGCTGACTGCCTGGGAGTTAATGGAACTTGACGGCCCTACAAAGTCTCTCCGAGGTCGGTTGTTGCCATATCGGTCTGACCTAAATTCCCTCCTGTCTTGAGGGAAAGCCTTAGACTTTCCTCCACTTCGTATCTGATCTTCCTCTATCCTTGTGAATCTATCAATCCTGTCCATAAGCTGTCGCATGTTGGCGACAGGTTTACCGGTTAGGGAACCCCTCAAATCATGATCGGTTGGAAGACCGTCCTTGAAGGTATTAATAGCCACACTGTCATTGGCTCCATCTACTTCGTTATACATTTCCCAATACCTATCAGAATATGCTTTCAGCGTTTCCCCTTCTTGCTTAGACATGGATAATAACGACCCTATCGGCTGGATAACCCTTCTGCAAGTAATAAAGCGAGCCCCAAAGGCCTGAATGAGCCCCTCGAAGGAATCAATGGTGTTCTCCTCCAGACCGTTGAACCACCTCATTGCTACTGGGCCCAGGCTTGAAGGGAAAACCTTACACATCAAGGCCTCATCCCTAGAGTGGATGGCCATTCTCTGATTATAATGACTAACATGCTCCACCGGATCTGTTCGACCATTATAAATGGTGAACGTAGGTTGATGGAACCTCCGAGGAAGGTTCGCGTCCTCTATGCGTCGCGTGAACGGTGATCGGGAAACTTGACTCAGTGCTTTGTTCAAAACTTCGTTCCCCAAGCCCCGCCGAGGTGGACTCTTGTACATCCTCCGACTGTAATGATCTTTATCATGGGAAAAAAGTTCACTAGGCGGAGTTCTAGACCGTTGCCTGTAGCTTTAGACCGTTGCCTGTAGCTTGTATCGTCTGACTCGTCAGAGGGTTGCCTCGAGTCCTGAGATGTTTTCTTTCGTCGTTCGTAACGAAGCTCCCTTCTTAGCATATTAATCTCACGTTACATGTCCCTATTGTCCTTCGAGTGAGAGGCATGACTTTTTTCTTGAGGCTGACTCTTCTCCGTGTGGGTCGTTCGCACGCTTTTCTCGCGTTCTCCTCTTCGCTTGCGGACGAACGGGGTACTCTGTTGGGGTCCCCTGGATTCCGCTTGGTGTGGACTGGTGCCCTCCTGCCGTGGTGCTCCTTCTGCCATTAGCTGTTGCACTTGTCTTTTCTTACGGTTGGATCAAGCTCTTCCCACAAACGGCGCCAATTGTAAGGACTCAATTTGTAATGAACCCTTCACAATAAAATTTGTAGAGATGTGGGTGTAAGACCTAGCTCCGGTCAGTAAAAAAAGACATAGTTCTGGCGTAACAAATAGAGCCTTTCTCTTTTTTCTCCAACTCTCTTTCTCCCCCCCTTCTGTGTATTCTGATTTCGCCTTATATACTGGTTTTTCCATTTTGCTTTCACCGTACACGTGTACGTTCCTTTCTGAGGATTTCTTTCTGTCCCATCTCACCTTCCCGGATCCTCCGCCTAGTGGTTATAAAGCTGCTCAATTACTGTTCAGGTATCACCTCCACATTAATGCGGCCAGAGAGTTAGGTGGGAAGCATTTAATGTGGGGGCAGTAACTTTTAGGAGATATTTGTTATCTTTTCCGGTTCCTCCTTTGATCGATGTTCATTAGTTTGGTTTGCATGTAACTACGTAAAGATCTTTGACAATTTAAGATAGGTATATCAATCATCGCAGGCTGGTTTGATGAGCGAACCTCATCCTCGGATATAGGAGTATCCTCGGACGAATGAGTGTCCTCGGATTGGGTCGTTGGGCTGTAAGCCCAACCATTATAAGCTCGATCAACTTTTTTGGGCTTCTGTCCCCACAGTTAGTAATATAATTACTATTATCTTCGCAGTCAAAAAATAAAAAAAAGTAATATAATTACTATTTGAATTTCGAAAAGTCGCTGTGAATCTCTCTTTCTTTACGCTGTCCAGTTATTCTATACTTCTATATGAAGTTATGATCCGAATTCAGCTATATGTCGTTGGCAATGTATACCTTTTTTTCTTTTATCTTTTTCTGTGGTGTTTAAGCCCTGAAAAGTGAATTAGGACCTTTCAAATTTCAATAAACTGACCTACCTAATTAAGAAATAATAAAACTCCCACTTTTTTTTTTCTTTCTTTTGATGAATTTCAGCCACTACCACAATTTTTTTTCCTGGTTTTTGATTAATAGTGAACAATAAAGCCCTAGCACGTTTTCGAATGAACTTGGTTTTATTCATGACTGGATTATTATGTAGATATGTTTAACCAAAAATTTAGGCAACTTTCTTTTGCCAATTGGTTATTCGGTTGACAATTTAACTAACCTCATATATTTTTTGTTCTGGCCTTTAAATATCATTTCACATGCATATTGTTTGGTGATGTGTTGCTATCCTTTGAGAAAGAAAATACCTTTTGAAGAATTGTGACTCTTGTCGACATCAACTCGATACAATTTGAGGTCTAAGACCATACCTTTAAGTTAAGTATTTTTTATATTTAAATATGTATAAAATGATATTTATTTAACTAGCTATATTATATATTTTTTTTAAATGCAAGATTATATATTAATTAAAATATTGTGTTTAGATTATAAATTTCAAATTATCAATGTGGGTCACAAACAATCTTTGCCTCAAGTGTGAGTTTTTGTGTCATATATATCTATCTCTATCTCACATGTAAGTCTTTGCCTCTTTGTGGGTCACGAATAAGTACTACTAATTTCCCTTTACCTTATGAGTTTTTTTCTTCACTAACACTCACATGTGAGTCTTTGTCTCATATATACCCAACAATCTTTGCCTCACATGTGAGTCTTTACCTCTTTGTGGGCCACGAACAAGTCTTACTGATTTCCCTTTGCCTTTTGAGTTTTTTCCTTCACTAATGCATCATCCATGGGCTTTTTATGCGCCATTCATAAGAATCCTGTGTCAACCTAGCACACTCATCCATGGTAGTCTGATCCACACTTCCATGTTCTCGTGCTACACCGTGATATAGCACTATTGACAATACTAATTTGTTGGGTCTTTTTCCAAGATCGTTTGGGTGACCCTTTTAGGCTTGCTTTGTCCTTGCTCCAACTTGGAAATTTACCTTGAGCACCTCACCACCTTGCCACACCACTTGTTAGGGAGTTAAGTCAATTAACACATTGGAGGAGATTCCAATTGAAATGTTAACATAACATCTAAAGACACCACTTAATCCAAAAGATTAAATTTATGAGTTTGGGCGCTCTTAAATTAACCACTCCCTCTTGTAATTTTTATTTAATTTGAGATTTCACTCACACATGTATTTTCAACAATATGAGATATAATATATATAATAAATCGTGTTAAAAGATATGCTTTAAGTATAAATTATACGTGTGTGTAAGTGTTTATTTTATGGATTAAAAAATTATTGATATATTTATCTTGATCACCTTCTTTTTTTTTTCTTTTTTTTTTTTTATTATAAATTTTTGCCTCTAGGCTAATCCACTTAATCCTATTATAAAATAATCAATCTGAAGTTGGTTTTTATAAATTCTAATATTGAAAATTTTCTTTCTACCTAAACAATTGTCAAAGTATTGTCAGTAAAATTCTATAAGCGATACATACAATAAGAAAACAAACTAATTTTGATTATATAATCAAGAATTGTTAAAATACGTATTTGAATATCTTTGCAACTAATTTCATTATTATATTTCTATTTTAGTAGAATTTCATTATCTTTTAACTCTTATATATATATATATATATGAATTTCTTATACATTTGTAAGATTTTAATCTAAATTATTCATTATATTATTTATATTGCTAATAACAAATTTATCAAGAAATCCAATTTCAGATTCAGTTAATTTGATTAAATTCAAATCAAATATGTTGTTTTTGAGAAGTTAACGGCCGCTTGACGGCAGTGAAGGGAATAGCCAAACTGACAGGAAATGATAGTTGCGGTACAAATTAATTGAAAAGAATGAAACTTTAAAAATGAAATTGAAAACATTTCAAACATAGAAAGAGTAATTTGTGATTTAGCATAAGTTTTAAGTGTAGTTTATTTGAGCTTTTGTTAGTTTTAGTTAATAGTGTTCTGTTCACTAAGAAGTCAATTAAAAATATTTAGAAGTTTTAATTAGTTTTAACTAAAAGTAATTGAAATTTAAGGTTTAGATTAATAATACCTCTAAATTATGGGGGAAGTATATAATCCATCATTAATTCTACCTAATGAGCTTTAAAAACAAACTTCATCAAGAACAGGCTACTTGCTTTCTCTAAAATATCGATGAAAAATTTGGGGCAACTAAACAGGAAAGAAATTGAACGAAAATTTTTATTATACATGTGATCTTATTAGTATTTACAATGAGTTATAACCAGACATTTTGATTTAAAACCTAAACGAGAAGCACATGTTGGTGTGAGTCATGTGACCAACATGCAGAAACGGCCATTAAAAGAAGTCATTGATCTTATTCCAGATAAGATCATGATCGTTTTCTAGAAGAATAAGTCTAATATAGACTTGCCAAGAGTTCCAAGACCATTTTAGTTTTTGTTTTGTTTTTTTATTTGATTTTATTATAAAGAGACAAGCTCTCACACAAGTGAAAAAGAATATGAGGTTCTAACACAAATACAAAATATAAAAAAAACGTGTTAGTTCAATTAGCAATTACTATTATTTTCAATAGAAGTGTCCAATAATCAAATTCCCCCCCCCCCCCCCCCCCCCTCCAATGTATCTAATCATAAAATAAATAAATAAATAAAAGCTAAAAAATCTAATAGACTTTATATTATGAACAAAATTTTTTTGGGGGGCGTATGGACTGAAAGCAATGTTATCATTATGAGATTGAACATCATTGTTGTCATTATCAAAAATTTTTTTTTTTTAAATGTTATCATTATGGGATTGAACAAATGGCCAAAAGGAATAAATCTAGTTCCCCCTCCCCTCCTCTCTCTCTCTCTCTCTCTCTCTGTCTCTCTCGGTTCTAAGAAGCACAGGACTTGATTTAGGTCCAATGCATTTAGTTCACTAGACCCGGTCAGATGGTGGCACATGTCCAAAAGTAGACAAATGTCATCATCTCAACGAGTTTAATACTACTGAACACTAGACCTAAGTCTAAACTAGAAGTAAACACATATTAGATAATTTATTTATATTTGTATATTCCATTTATTTGAACTAGTTTGTAACTCTATGTATATGCATAGATACACTTAAAGATATACAATAAGATGCATAATATAATTTGTAAGGAGTAGATTTGGATTCTCAGCTTACTACGTGGCTGGACTTAGGCCTAAAAAGTTCAAAACAATGAATTTGTAAAGAGTGGGTTAGAAAACTGGGCTTTACTTAATCAAATGAATAATATAAGGGGTTCAGATGACAAGAGAATGAAAAGAGAAAGAGTTATATTGAAGAAAAATTGTCCTCGGTAAAGTCCGAGGAAGTCTGTTCTTATATATTATTCTCAAGTCCATTTACAAGTTTCATTTTGGAATACTACAGTGTTTCTCTCTTGAATTTTTTTTAATCCCTAGTCTCATCATCCCTTCTTTCTTTTATACTGTATCTTCCTTTCATCCCCACCTTCCATGTCCATGCCAGATGGTTGGTGTTAATACTTGTCCTATCAGCCCCTTCCATAAGTCCTCATGTAGTAGTTGTAAGGCTGAAATACACTGTTCAGATATTACCTCCACATTAATGTGGCCAAGGAATTAGCTGCAATGCATTTAATGCGGATGTAGTAACTTTCTCCTTAGATATTTTAGGACACTTCCCTGTCTTGAGCTCTCATAGTGTTTATCTATACCAACTGAGTGTTTCTGTGACGTTTCTTCGGACAGCAAACCACCTCTGTGGACCTTGGCTTAGACTAGCCGAGGAGGACATTATCCTCGGCACCACTCCTTGGGCTGTTATGATCAAAACTAACTTCTCTATTTTTCAACATGGGCCTTGTTGACAGCGTTTACCTCCTTCGGACGCCTTTAGTTCTCGGCTTGAGCCTCAAACCCATTATGCACATATAAATATTGGGCCACGGGGCCCAATGCCCCTACATAATTCATATATATATATAATTTAAATACTATTGATAGTTATTTTTATATTTTGTTAACTTTTTTTTTAAATTTTCTTAGGATATTATTGGATATAAAATGTAAATTATCAATTTTTTTAAAATTATTGTAAAGTACTTTTTTTTTTTTTTTTTTTTACGATTAATTTATTTTAGAGTTTTTGGTTTTTGTACTTAATAATTTACTTGTACGAATATTTATGATGTGGTCTCACATTTGATTTTAAAATTAAATAAAACTCTTTAAGAATAAATAATTGAGGACACATGGTGCAAAATTGGAACTCTAATTTGAAATTCTAATTTGAGTTTTTTTCAGCTTCATTTATTATTATATATATAGATGAATATTTATGATGTGGTCCTACATTTATTCTAAAATTAAATAAAACTCTTTAAGAATAAATAATTGAGGACACATGGTGCAAAATTGGAACTCTAATTTGAAATTCTAATTTGAGTTTTTTTCAGCTTCATTTATTATTATATATATATAGATGAATATTTATGATGTGGTCCTACATTTATTCTAAAATTAAATAAAACTCTTTAAGAATAAATAATTTAAGACACATGACGCAAAATTTAAACTTTAATTTAGAATTCTAATTTAAGTTTTCCTCAATTCCACCTATTATTATATATATATAGATTCCTAAAAGAACTAGTATTATGAATTTGACAATGGAGCTCGCTTCATTATTATCTAAATAGGACAATACTATCAATAAGATTAAAAAAAGACAATAATATGTATGAATGTGGAAGTACTATTGGTCTAAACGCATCTGGAAAATAATCACCAGCCAGACTATTATGTATAGTTAGCTAGCTAGCCAGTAGGTTCATCATAGTAAATAATTTTCCATGGCAGAAGAACTCATGAGTCACACATGCATATAAGCCGTCAAATGGGACTGTGAAAGTTTCCAGAGATAAATAAACGAGAAATGAATGCAATGCATTTAATTAAAGGATAATTACAGTAAACCCACCTGAGGTTAGGCCCGTTTTCACTTTGCCTACCCGTGGTTCAAAACTTATCACTTTGCCCACCTGAGGTGCCTTCCGTCAGGGATCTGTTACCCACCTCTCCGTTTGCAATTAGAAAAACACATTTTTAGAGAAAAACAAACATAACAAAGATCAAAAACTTAGGACTTTTTATTTCTTAAGAACTTTTATAAGAACAAAACACAGAAATAGCACAAATCAAATGCTCAATGAAATCACTTTTAATTAGGAGGATGACGCAGAGGTGGGAGTATAGGACAATTCCTTCAATAAAGACTTCATCAAACAGTTCCTAACAATCCAATTACATGCTCCACACTTGGAAAACCCATTGAAACGTGGATTAGGAAGCAATTACAAAACCCAAAAAGGAATTCACAAAAGGGTTTATAAATTCTGAAACATTTCAAGTAAGCAAACGATATTGGTCCAATTTCACACTTTTTGATTCAACAATCAGCTTAAACTTTTGGGTTTGTTCAAATTTAAATTTAAAATTAAATAAATACAAAATTAAAAAAAAATAAAAAATAAATAAAAACATACAGATCCAAAAACAAGAATCCTAGGTTTCATATTCACACAAATCCTAAAAAATATTTACAAAAATCCTACACTTGAGAAAGTGCTCTACTCTAATTTCACAAAAATCCTTTCAGTCATTCACAAAAATCATACACGGCTTCAAAACCCAGACCCAGACCCAGACCCACAAGAACTGACACTCAAAACCAAAACCAACGGCATCCTAATCTGAATCCCAACTCCAACCCCAACCCCAACCCCAACAGCAAGAGTAAGAAGAAGAAAGGTGGACCCATTTCCATGGATCACGTGCTTCTGGCACTGCAGGAGACCAAGGACGAGAGGGATCTCAGAATCCGAGCTCTGTTCATCTCCACCGGCACCCAGAAAATTGATAACAATGGCGGCTCTACTGGTCTTGGGTTTACTGAGGAGGAGGAGGATTTTTTGCCAACGGCGTTTGGGAAGATGATTAAGGAGGGAACCTTGAAGAGGATGAGAGAAGGAGAAGTATAGGGGTAATAGAGCTAGAGACGACGAAGGTGGTTTTGGTTTTGCAAGTGTTGGTGGTGAGTTTGAGAAGCACACCAAAGGGATTGGTATGAAACTGAAGAATGCACAGGGGATTGTTACTCTGATCGAGCCCAAACTGCGCCCCAAGAACATGGGTATGGGCTTCAACGATTTCAACGAGACAGAAGATAAGAAGGGTTTGTTGGGCAGTGACTCTGTGGGTGTAGAGAGAGTGAAGGAGAAGTCGGGTTTGTGTTTGTTATGGGTTGGGGAATGTTTAAGGGAATTTCAATTACTCTGGGTTTGAATTTTTTTTTTTTTCTTTGGGACTGAATCTGGGTTTGTTGTTTTTTCCTCCAATTTGTTTTTATAGAAGTTCTTAAGAAATAAAAAGCCCTAAGTTTTTGATCTTTGTTATGTTTGTTTTTATCTAAAAATGTGTTTTTCTAATTGCAAACGGAGAGGTGGGTAACAGATCCCTAACGGAAGACACCTCAGGTGAGCAAAGTGATAAGTTTTGAACCACGGGTAGGCAAAGTGAAAACGGGCCTAACCTCAGGTGGGTTTACTGTAATTATCCCTTTAATTAATAGAAGACTAAAAAAGTCCATAAATCTGATATCACACAGCTTCTAAGGGTTCACATAAAAAATGGGATAGAAGCAAATTGATGCAATCTCAATGAGTCAAACACGAGCACAGTAATAAGTCATGGTGGTTGATGGTCCAGGGAGCCAACACAATGCACACAGAAGATAAAGTCCATTAATTGGGTGACTAAAGTTTTACTTTCCATGGTTTTGAAACCCGGACCGGACCGTACGGTCCGACCGGAAAAACCTCGAACCGTTCAGCTTTACGGTCTGTTTAGGGTGAAGAACCGTTCCATGCCAAAAAAGCAGGGACCCGCACGGACCGCGGTTCGATCGTCCGGTTCTGTGAACCGTGACAGGTTTTTGAGGTTCCGACGGTTTCTTTTTGTTTTCAGCTTTTCCGGTGACTTTTGGCCAATACACCGGTATGAAGTTATGATCAGATCTAGAAGAAATGAAAGAACACGAAGAAGAACAAAGATCAAAAGGAGATTTGATAATTTCAGATCTTGAACAAAGGGATTTATAAGGAAAAAAAAAAAAAAAAGAACCAGAGAAGAAGACAAGTTCCTCAAATAAAAAAAATAAAAAAATAAAATAAAAAAAGAAGGAAGAAGAAGAACACAACCAAACAGGGTAGTTGAAGACTTGAAGTAGCAGCCAGCAGATTGCCAACACAGTCGCCGATCACACCTTCGTCGTCTACTGCTACTGCTTCTTCTTCTTTCTTTTTTTCTTTTTTCTTCTTCTCTTTCTTTTTTCCGTTGATGCAGATCACTCTGTAATTTCTCTTTCTTTCTTGTGTTACTGCGTTTGAGTTTTGAATTCCTAACTCCCTCACGTGCTAACTTTGGAATGATAAAGGTTTTAAATTTTTAATAAAAGCAAAAAATTTTCAACCACAAGATTGAGATATTTTTTCAGCTACCAGCATGACGTGACATCCTCACATGGCTAACATTGGAATCATGAAAGTTTTTAATTTTTTAAGAAAAGTAAAAAAATTTCAGCCATTGGATTCATATTTTTTTTCAGCTGCCAGCACATCATGCATTGTTAGGTGAATTAAATATTTTAAGTATTTTTAAGAGGAGTAATATTCTAACACAAATTATTTTACAATATTTTTACAAAATGTTAATGTACTAACTTCTTATTAGTTTTTATCTAGACCTATAATTAATATCACATTTTTATTTACCAATAATCACTTACCATATCAGTAGTTTGTAAAATTTTTTGTAAAATAATTTGGATTTCTAGTATTATTCTTTTAAGAGTAACGTAGTATCACAATATTTTACACAATTTTTTGCTATAATTTGACACATGACAAAGTGTGAGTAATGAAAAAAAAATTATGAGTTTACATCTTTACCACTCACATCTCGTCACGTGGTAAATTGTGACAAAATTTGTATAAAATGTTATGATACTATTATTGGTCTAATTTTAATTAATATTTATAGTTAAGTATATAATAATTATTAAATAATTATTTCAATTTAAAATTATTAAATAATTTATTTTATTTTATTTGAGTGTCTTTCTAATTCTTATATAATAATAATAATAATAATAATAATAATAATTATTATTATTATTATTATTATTATTACAAGTTTAACTAATCAATATATAAATAAATAGATATTATATTTAAATTTGCTTAGGATTTGATATTTCTTATTTGCCTTGTAAAAGTTATGATATGAAAATATATATTTGAAATATAGATATCTATATTTAATTGGATTATTTTAGTTAAATTTTCTATTTATATTAATTTAATATATTTATTTATATTAAAATAATTATTAAATTAATAATGACGTCATCACGGTTCGACCCTGGTTCGACCTCGGTTCGACTTTAAAAACCTTGAACCTCTCCCTTTTACGGTTCAATGAACGGTCCGGATTTGAAAACCTTGTTACTTTCTATTGCGAGGTTCACGCATTGGTATACGTACTTTATTTACATGGTCATACCCATACGTAGGATGACAGGGTTGAATTGGAAATGGCCCTGCATTGTTTATAAAACCGAGTAGATTTTGTCTTGCTTGGGGTTTTACCTTTACTGTTATACTCGGTAAAATACTCATATTTATATAAAGTTTTATAAAAATATTTTAGTTTGACTAATTCTTATGGACTCTATAAAGTATATTTTACCTATATTATTTATAAAATGATTTTTCTCTTTGAATCAGATTTTTATGTGATTTAGAAATATCTTTAAACTTTACTTTTAATGAGGAAAAAATTTGAGTACAATCTAGTAAAAATATATCTCTAACTCTTTTTAAAATACTTTCAAAATATGACACTCTCCTACTAATTCATGTATTAAAAAAAATACTATCCAATTTTTTTTTTTTAAAAAGAAAAATTATGACACTAGACAAGAAAAAAAAAAGCCTCATTGCATGCGCAAAACACGTGTAACGAGACTAGTATACAATAAGAAAATTATCAAATCAGCATTCTTTATTTGTGTTTTCTACTATTTGTATTAAACATCCAAATATTCTTTTTTTTTTTTATTATTAAATTTTTTTTAAAAAAAGTCCTTATCTATCAAGAACTTTCTAATGTCTATAACTGAGATTATTAGACCCTAATGACAATATAAGTTGTACTTGCGTATGTGTATGTATGTATCTTCAGTTTTAAATAAACAAAAATCAAATCATTTTAAATTATAAAAGTATAACACAATAAATAATGAAATAAACCTTATATTTTAAAACATTCTAATTTAAAGCTTAAAGCCTTAAAAGTTTTAAGGCTCAAAAAATCCATAAATCTGATATCACAGCTTCTAAGGGTTCACATCAAAAATGGGATAGAAGCAAATTGAGGCAATGTCAATGAGTCAAACACGAGCATAGTAATAAGTCATGGTGGTTGATGGTCCAGGAAGCCAACACAATGCATTCAGAAGATAAAGTCCATTAATTGGGTGACTAAAGTTTTACTTTCTATTGCCAGGTTCATGCATTAATTGGTATACGTACTTTATTTGCACGGTCATACCCATACGTAGAATCAGGGGTGGAGCTAGGCATGGCAATTTAGGCCCGATCCGTGGGTACCCGACCCGGCCCAACCTTAATGGGTCAAATTTTACCCGGCCCAATAAAAAATAGGGTCGGGTATGGGTTTTTGAAAAAAAAAAACCTGAACCGGGTCGGGTCCGTGTTTTATCAAAACCCGATCCGAACCCGGACCCAGACCCGACCCGTTTATATATAAAATTACTTACATACCCTCTTATATATATATATATATATAGTTATAAACCCTAATCTCTTGCTCATTTCTTCAGCTCCCTTACTCTTCTTCAACTCACACAAACACAGCCGCCTCAACCCTCAGTGCTCACTCACTCTCAATCTCACACAGCTCACACGGACGGTCTCACTCACTCTCAATTTCATTCCCTCTCAAGCACCGCCGGCCCAAGTTCTCAGCCTCTCACCACCGATCCAACCATTCACCACCGCCAGTTAAGCTCTCACTCACCCTCAATCTCATCGCCGGCCCAATATCTCACCGCCTCTGTTCTATACTTCTCTTCAGATTTTTTTTTTTTTTGAAATTTTCAAAGGCTGAAAATTTCCAGTCTGAGTCTCTAAGATGTTTGTTTCAATTTTTCGGTTGGTGTTTTCTACTTAAACTATGGATCTCAACCAAAGTATGTAACAATTCTAGTTATGCTAATTGTTAGTCTTGCCACTAGAATGAATATTCATTTTCGTTTTTATACTTTTGTGAAACTGCCCTGGCAGATCTGCCCTATATCTGAATATTGATTTTTGTTTTTGTGCTTTTGTAAATGGTATCTTGGGTGATGATTTATCACTTAACACGAAGAAGCAAGGGGAAAATTTTTTTTTTTTCAGCTGTAGATTTACTTGAAAACTTTCAAATACAAAAATTGGAGGTGTTTAGGTGCAAGATTAGTATGGGAAAAGTAAAATTGGGTGTTTCTGTGTTTAGTCAGTGTTGTGCTTGCTGAAATTTTTTTTTTTTTTTTGGTTGGGCCCCGAATTGGGCCCAATCCCTTAACGGGGCCCGTGGGGCCCGACTGGGGCGAGTTCAGGCCCCGGAAAAAAAAACCCGCTTAGTAAACGGGTTGGGTCTGGGCCACGGGTCTTGGCCCGCGGGTCAAGTTTGGGTATAAAAATACCCGACCCGAACCCAACCCGTTGCCATTCCTAGGTGGAGCTACACTTAGCAATCATCACCCCAACCCCACCCCCCCCCCCCCCCAATTTAAAAAAACTTCATAACAATGTATGCATAGTTTGCAATTGTTAAAAATATTAGACCTTAAAATCAATATTTGGTCCCTCCAAAAAATAAGAGCTGGCCCTGCAAAAAAGAATTGAGCAACTAATTGTTGGGTTCCAAAAAAAAAATAGTTGATAAGAACAACAAACTATCCACGTTGTAACAAAAATAGTTGTTCGTACGAGAGTTGGTCCCGGCGTCATTAGGCCTTAAGCCCTGAGCTAGGGAGCAAAGGAGTGATCCTGTGAAGGAGAGAGAAAGGCTTGAGGAAATAGAAGTGTATTTGGGTTTGCCGAGCATAGAACCACCCACAGTAGGAAACACAAAAGCCCACAAAACAAATAGATTGTGAGCTCAAGTAGAGGTTAAGCCCAATAGCCATATATTTCGCGCATGCACAATTGGCGCCGTTTGTGAGAATCTCTTACGAAGTTGTGGTTCTGTCAAGGTATGCACGAAAAAATGTCTGGAGGTCTGTCTGGGAGTTATGCGGAAAGTGGTTTTGGGAGGTCTTCATGGGGATCCACCTAGAAGGAAAGAAGGCAGAAAAGACACGAAGATAGGGAGTATTAGGAGGAAGGGCAGTTTGGCCTTGGAGAAGAGTCGTGCACGAAAAAATGTCTGGAGGTCCATCTGGGAGTTATGCGAAAAGTGGTTCTGGAAGGTCTTCATGGGGATCCACCTGGAAGGAAAGAAGGCAGAAAAGACACGAAGATAGGGAGTATTAGGAGGAAGGGCAATTCGGCCTTGGAGAAGAGTCGTTTCAAACCTACCGGACAATGTCGGGTGCTTCGGGGTGCAATCATTTTGACAGAAGGGATGAGGAGCGCGATCAAAGGGACTGTTAGGACATATGTGGTTCACATGTTAAGAACATATGTCATACTTTTATGTAAATTGGCTAATCCTTTGACAAAACGCATTCTGCTTATAACTAGATAGTTCTAGGTGTTTTTAATACTTCAAGAAACAAGGTTTCAAGATCAAGTGTTGAAGCCATTAAGTCTGTCCAAGAAAAACAAGCTGAAGTACAAAATCATTAAAGCTCGACACTTGCTCGATAGCTCCTCGACACCTGCTATCTATCGAGAATTAAAAAGTTAGATTTTCTGATCTGATTTCTTAAGATCCGTAAATATGTTTTTGGGCCTTCTTTTCTTTTAACCCTAAACATATAAAAGGATTGTTTTAAGAGTCGTCAAATTAGACACAAGTTGCAAAAGTATTGAGCAATCTCTGTTCAAGCAAATTGTGATCAAATACGAAGTTCTTGACCCAATTCATCTTTTCTAAAGAAGTTGCTGTGTATTTGCACCAAAGGGTTTTGTGACCAAGCATCTTTCTGATCTTCATCATGTAGGATGAACTGAAGAACTTTACAGCTAACCTCTCCTTCTAAGTTGGTGTTTGAAGTCGCGTACTGGGATCCGCGCATTAGTTAGTCACATGCTTGGGAGCCGTGCATCAAAGGTGGGAACTGTCACTACAGATTAAGTCCAATTGGGTATTGGGGTAAGGGTTCAACTGTAGGTTGGTAAGGTACTTGGGATTCTTTTACTTGTAACCGCTTGATTTGATAATAGTGGAGTTTTGGGAGTGGTGACCTGAAAATCACCCGGTGGGGTTTTTGCCGTTAAGGTTTTCCCCATTCGTGAACAAATCACTGTGCTATTTATTTTCTGCTGCATAATTAGTTTATTGGTGATTTGTTTATGCTGCTACGCAATTGCATGATAAATTGATTAATCAATAACTTGGCTAATTAATTAATTGGTTTAATCACAAGGGGTCATTCAGTTTGTGGCCTATCAAGTGGTATTAGAGCAGGCACACTCTGATTAGGTTTAATATTTGCTGTGGTTGATCCATTGACCCCTGTTGTCATGGATAGAGGACAATCGCTTATTATACCTCTTTTATTTGATGAGACTAACTATGCTTACTGGAAAGTACGCATGAGAGTTTTTTTGCAGTCCTTAGACAAGAAGGTGTGGCAAGCTGTTGAGATTGGCTGGATTAAGCCAAAGGAAGCACCAGCGATTGGGATGAAGCCAAGATCAAGGTGGCAAACTTCAACAGCAGAGCGTTGAATGCCCTATTTAGCGTAGTCACCAATAAGGAGTTCAAGAAGATATCATCAACTGAAACTGCTAAGGAGGCGTGGACCATCCTCCAGACAACCTATGAAGGAACAAAGGTTGTCAAAGATTCAAAACTTTAGAGGCTCACTACAAGCTTTGAAAAGATTAAGATGGAGGAGGATGAGTCGTTTGATGAGTTCTATGCCAAGCTCAAGGATATAGTGAACTCAGCCTTCAATCTTAGAGAAACCATCCCTGAACCCAAGGTTGTAAGGAAAGTGCTCAGATCTCTACCTGAGAGATTCCATGCCAAGATTACGGCAATAGAGGAATCAAAGGATATTAACAAGATTCCTTTGATTGAGCTGGTTGGGAACTTGTAGACCTACGAGTTAGGGTTATCTAAGATTGGCAAGTCAAGCAAAGGCAAGAGCATGGCCTTGAAGACAAAGAGCAGTGATACAGATGAGTCTTCTGATAATGAAGATTCCAAGATGAAGTCTTACATTATAAGGCAGTTCAAGAAGTTTATGAAGAATACCAATGGGAGGAGCTTCGACAAGGACCGCAGACAATCCAGTTCTTCTCAGTTTAAGAGCCAAAACAAAGGAAAGAAAGATGCAAAGAAAGGTGGTCAGTACACTGTTCCCGCAGGACCTAAGTGTTTTGGGTGTCATTGGTTTGGACACATGAAAAATGAGTGTCCTACATATTTCAAGAGCATTGGGAAGAGCAAGGCACTTGCTGCAACCCTGAGTGACACTGATCCCGAGGATGATTTCGACAATGAGGATGACGGAATCTTAAATGCCTTCACTGCCACAGTCAATCCTACTGAAGGGATTGTTGAAGAAATGGAAGAAGAAGAAGAATTGGTGGACACCAAGTATGAGAAGATGGATGATCAAGATGATATCCATTCAACCTATGAGAAGCTTTACAAGCTCTCTAAGAAGCATGAGAAACTCTATAGGCTGGCCACCAAGAAGCTCAGTGATGTGGAACTTGATCGTGAAGAGTTGTCCACAAAGTTTGATGAGGCAAATCAAACTATTGGAGCACTGAGGTTTGAAAACAATTTCTTGGCTGAAAAGACCAAGAAACTTGAAGCGGAGCTGTTTCAAGTCAGAGATCAATTGGAGAGGACTTCAAGTGCAAAACTTGATGAGATGCTCAGCAATCAGAAATCTGCTTCGGATCGGACAGGCTTAGGGTATGGCCTTTCTTTCTCTAATTCTGCTTCTACTAGTAATACTGTTTTTGTTCCTCTTGCTAATATTGTTGAAATTGAGAATATTGAGGTTAAAACTGAATTAGCTAGTGAGAACTTAGACAATGGTAAATCCATCTTAGGAGCACCCCCTAAGCAAGATAAGAAAGATGCTAAAAACCCTAGGGCTAAGAAGGCTAACTCTCAAAAGCCTAAACAAAAGAAGCAGCATCTCTGTCATCGTTGTGGAGTTGCCGGTCATGCTCGACCAAATTACTACAAGTGGCTAGCCACTCAATAGAGCAACGGCATGATAGTATCTGGAAGCCAAAATTAGCTTCAATCCTCTTTTGCTCCTCTTGGAGATCTTCTAAAAGCCCTCTTGTTCTTTTCGAACTTGAACGGTTTCAATTCTTCCCCCTCACCGCCGGTTCAAGGGTTTAATCAAAGGAAAGGTTCTTCCAAGGTGTGGAAGAAAAAGGACTCTAAGTGATTTCATCACTTTGTTCTCCCTTCTTGTTTTTCTTGTTTGTTGCATTGCTTGTGTGTTTTGCATTTTTGTTGAGTCAGTCTAGTTTTATGCTTTGCTTTGTAAACATGTTTTTGTGTGTTTACTTTCAGTTTTGTTTATTTTTTTAATATAAAAATAAAAAAATTTGAAAAATCAGAAGAAAAAAAATACAAAAACAGTATGTGTTTTATGTACTTTGGTACTTGTGTACCTTGGATGGCCAATGAAACAGAGTTTTCTAAACTTTGTATCTCTTGTAACTTAGATGAGCATCTCTATGCACAACTAAACAAGTAAGCTTTGTGACTCTTGTTTGTGATGAGTAAGATTAAGTTATCTCTTAAAACTTAACACTCATATCACTCTTTTTAATGGGTAGGACTAGAAAATCTTAAGAGAAAGGCATAAATAACCATCTCACCACTGTTACCCGCCAATCATTAATGACATCCGTATGCTTCAGCATAGCAAAAGTGCAGTGTCAAATGCTTAACATCTTGGGTATTTCTTTTCTCTCTCTTATATGTCCATGCACGATATGCTTAAAAAGAAAATATGCAAAGAAAATAAAAAGCAAAAAGATTAAAAATGCTTTAAATATGATTGCAAGCGTGTATTCTAGGAGATGTGGGAGTTATAGGATGTACCTCGAAGGTGATAGTCCCCATCAAACAGTTATGATTGTGTGTGAGTTAAAGTGATTTTCTCATATCTCAAATCGTCATAACATGTATACACATATGCAATCTTGCAATGTTTTTCACACACAACACACAATATCCTTTGCCACTTTTGATATATGTGCAAGTACAATGTGATTTGGCCATCACAAATGTTTTACATGTGCTAATATATGCTCACTAAACTATCTTGACTTGTTTTTTAAAAATAAAATTGGTTAGACCTGTTTAGTGTGTGTGTGTGTGTGTTTTTGGGAGATCCATGTGCTTAAATTTTTGTTGAGAGATGATTTTGAGAGCTTTATATGTTGATTGGATCAATGGTTGAGGTGTATGTTGGATTGCATTCATGTATGTGTTTTTCACTTCTCGAAAAACTGTTTTTAAAAGCTGTCTCAACACCTCCTCAATACCTTGTTATCTGTCGAGCTTCTCAAGCCTTTTCTTATCACAATCTCGACACCTCTTCGACACCTGGTGGATCGATCGAAAAAGTTCCTGTCTCCTCGATACCTTTTCGATACCTTGTTGATTGATCGAGTTTCTGTTCTGGGTTTTGGTATCTTTTTCTCGATACCTTCTTGACACCTGTAGCTGTCGACGTTCATTTTCTCGACACCTACCTCGACACCTGTCTTGACACCTTTCAATACTTTAGCTGTCGAGAATTACTGAAGCTCCTATATAAGCTCTGTCGCAATTCAGTTTTCATTTCTCTCGATCTCTCTCAATTTGTCCGCGGCTGTTCATCTCCCCAACCTCTTTTTCTCATTCAAAATCTCCAACCCACGTGATTTTCGGCCATTCCTTGCCTCTAATCACTTGGTAAGATCTCATTTTCCTTCCTTTTTCATACATTTCATGTTTTGAAGCTTAGGTTTTTGGGGTTTTTGAAAATTTTTAGGGTTTTTCAAAATTAATGAGTTTTTCTTAAAATTTTGGGTTGGGTTGTTACTTAAATGTGTTAAAAATGTCATACATTGCATTTCATGTGCATTAGAATGATATTTACATGCATTTAGATGTGTGTTCTATGTTTGTGTGCTGGTAGGATTGGATTGGGCTGAGCCCATGATGCTTTTTAATTTGCATGTCACATGCTCATGCATTCCCCATGCATACGTACTTTTTGTTCAATATATTTGATATATGTGAACTGTTTTGGGATTTTTTTGATTGTCTCTTTCTCTATCTCTTTCTCATTATATATACGTTAGTAGTGTCTATGGCACCCAAACGTAAATCCACTCCGGCTCGGAACCCTCTGCGTTCTGGAGCTTCTTCATCTTCTGATTTTGCTTCTCTAAATCTTCGGTTCCGTGATGGAGATGGCCACAAGGCATTTTTGGAGAACTTTTCTAGACGAGGTGTTCATTCGGAACGCCAAGTCATTTTGGCAAACTTCGCCGACACTGACCTTCCCTCTGTCATTCACAGTAAGGGATGGGAGTCACTGTGTGACGTCCCAATCACATGTCCTCTCGTGCTGATTCAGGAGTTTTACTCCAACATGCACAGGATCGATCGTTCAGTACCTCTCTTTCACACTCGTGTTTGAGGTACGTGCTTTGCTGTCACATTGCAGCTAGTTGCGGATGTGCTTCGGGTTCCTAGGATAGATTTTCTTGACTATCCTTCTTGTGAGCGTCTACGAACTGTGTCCAAAGATGAGCTTATTTCTGCTTTTTGTGAGCGCCCTTCTGTTTAGGGTGAGCATCAGTATACATCATGTAGACCTTTTGCCAAAGGTTCTAGATTCCTAAATATGGTGATGACTTTTGTACTCCATCCACTCTCTCACTACAACTCCATCACAGAGCCTTGTGCTCAATTTTTGTTATCTCTTCTTAAGCATCTTACTATAGATTTTCCTTCTCATTTCATCATTTCTATCATAGATGTTCATCTACATTCAACGTC